>OX465191.1:19558848-20185624 GCA_949987655.1 Polymixis flavicincta | reverse complement strand
TCCTCGAACGTCACCTGAGCACTTCCACAAACGGCACTAAAAATTTCTTTTACTCGACAATGTAAAGCAATGAATGTTGAATTACGATTGACAAAATGAAAGGTAATCCCTTTGCAAATAGATTACTCAAATACCTCACAGCGCACCAACTTAAGAAGTCTATCAAAAGCTCCATTACTTCAAACACATCTGAAACAGACGCAATTGGGTAGTAACAATAACACTATAGCAAGGAAAATAAAACGCCCTCAGTTGATATGGGGACGAGAGCCTTCCTGAGGAAATTTGGAGCCATAAAAATAAAATAAACGCCCGTCTCCATATTGCATTATAAGAACAGATGTGAATTTGTTCCGTATTCTGCGATAACCTGAGGATTGCTAGTTTTATGTTCAGATGGCTTTGTGGCTTCTTTGGTCGATGGAGCTTTATGGTATTAAAATAAGAATAAAATTTCGCTAAGATTACATTGAATCGAATTGGATTCCTAGACCTCACACTAGGATTCCCGGTGTTGTGAGATCCAGGCTATTTAAAAGTTAAGGTGAATCTAGTCAACATTTTTTCCACACAAAGTTTGGGAGTGTATTACTCCATTGTTCAACAATATCAAAAATTAAACATAGTATGGTTTTGTCTGATTATTAACTTTTGTTACTCCAACTTATACTTTACAGAATACAGAATTGCATTTGTAAGCGGGCCCGCCCATTATGCCTGGAGGCTTTTATTTAGACTGTAAGTTCTGTTTACGTTTATTTTTTATTTCTTGAGAACCTATAGTTTTCGATGTTTGTTGGTATATTGGCGTGTGCTAGCTGACATTTGTCATTTTCTTTTTCTTTTTATGTTTCGTAATGTTAATTACCTACTATTATATAAAATCATGTTTTTCTAACTTAACAGACAGCTGTGCTGCTGGAGAATTTCATGCTTCATCATAAGTAAAGTACTAGGAAGTGATGAAGGGCGGGCGTTTTGGGGGGACCGTCTTATATAATTTTGACGTTCAAAAAGAGCTGATTCTCAACCTAGTTTGAAATTTATTTAAACTAGGTTGAGAATCAGCTCTTTTTGTCTGAGTATTGATTTTGATTTTAGTCAATGTTGTCTGTGTGGAAACGGAATACTAAACTAAAAAGCCATCAAAAAGTTAGGAACCAACAAAGATTCACTTTTCTTGCAAATTGAACCTAACTTTGGGCGTGTTTAGGTAATAAATAAAGTGTAAAACCTCCAAAACAAAGTCAGTCCGACTAAGTTGAAATATCGAAAAGTAAAAAAAACTTTATTGGTCATTGATTTGTGCAGTGATATTTTCATAAAACTCGATCTTGCGAAGAACTTTTCATAATTTTGTACGCTCCTGTTTTATTAAAAATGACCCTGCATCTCGCTCAATAACGTTGTGCGTGTAGACTAGCGTCTAACCGTTCATCACTGATACTACCTCTTTTGGACACGATACCTAGTGAGACAGCGTGTGGCTCACGAGTGAGTTCGAGCCCGCGACTAGATTTCCCTTAAATTAGGCATACAAAGAGGAGTGTTTACATGGTGTTGTGATTTTGGAAAGTTGAGTTAGTGTTTGTGAATACTTACGCATTAATGAATTATCCATATGTGTACTATGAGTCTTTACTTAGACTATAAAACCTTCTGTCATATCGTATTCCAGTGTAAGAAGCCAATTTGTTGCCGACAATCTACATTTATTTGTTTTTGTGGTATTTTTATTTTGCATGGACTATTGACTGTACCAACCCGCACTGGGGCCGCGTGTTGGATTAGAGTTCACTCCTTCTCACAGAGAGGAGGCCTATGTCCCTGCAATGGAAACCTCACAGGCTGATTATGTGACAATACACGCAGAAAGTCGCGGGAACAGCTGTAATAATATATTTCTAAAAACAGTCGCGAAATTTAGTATTTCATTGTAGAATGATTTGTAGAAGATTGTAGAATCTTCTAGCACTATCCTATTACAAAGTGTTCTACATCTTAGACCATCTCCTCAAGAGACAAGGTGCAATTAGTGTATGTTAATTGCATTTCAGCATTTAAAGTTCCAATAATAGAATGATTGTAGCTCCTCGATCCTGGCTAACAAATTCACCTTTGTCTGTGCTTTCCAGACGGTGTCGTTTGAACATAGAGCGTCGTGGTGTGTGGTACGGAGAATAGGACAATGGCGTTTTGGTAGGTACTTGAAATTTACTTATTATCCTTATTGATGAAGCGAGAGTTAGCGACACAGAGTTACCGCAGGCTATCAATATCGAGTTTTATATTAATAGCCAACAACTGAAATCAAATCCTGAATTCAACAAAATATTTTACAAACAAAAATTTCACAGCTTCAGCTGAAGTTGTTCAACGCAAATCATTGGTTAAAAAAGGCATGCATTTTCTAGGTAATTTTTCGATTGCTTATCTTGTTAATACAGAATTGGTTTTGAGTTTTTGCGGGGAAAACCCTCAAGAAATGTAGCTTTGACTAGATATTGCGACTGCTGAATATAGCAACGAGGACCGGTTGAATGCATGACCTAAAGCATTTGGTGTAATTATAATAGTACAATTGAAAGAAAATATCTTTATAATTTATATTTTGCATATTTTATTTGTATGTCGCAAATAAAATCCTCTATATCACTTTCATACATTGTATGATCTATCGCACACTACCAGGCCGCATCGCGCTTTTTTGTATTGAAATGCGATGCGCTGCGGCCTGATGTATCTGTAAAGTGCGCTTAGCTTTTATCCGCATCCACCTCTCTTTTGACTCCTCAAAGCAGCAAAGTTCATCAGTGTCTGACGGTAACGTCGTTATGAACTCAATCAAGGAGCATTGACGACACGACGTAAGCTCAACTCGATTACGTCACATTATTCACGCTTTACCCAACCCCCCTCCCCCTCCCGCACTTAGCAAACCCTCAGTAGAAGACTATTAATGTACCAGAATTAAGGACTGAAAGTTGCACTATCAGATATTCGGGTTTTGTTTGATTCATTAATATTTTTGGGAAATTTTGTGTCAGTGCATTTTCTGGAATGGGATCAACTTGCATTTCAGTTTTCATTTAACCTGATTATCAAAGGTTTCCGATTTCTGCATCAACATTTCGTTTAAATGATCATCATCATCATTTCAGCCGAAAGACGTCCACTGCCGGAGATAGGCCTTCCCCAAAAGGAGGGTTTTACCATAATCGCCACGCTTGGCAGGCGGATTGGCAATCGCAGTATGGTGATAAAATGCATAGAGAACTGCTGCCCATTCTCTAGTAAGTCCTTTAGTCGCCTTCTACGACACCCACTGGAAGAAATGCAATGGTGCTATTCTTTTACGTCCGGCACCATACGGAACTTTCTTTTAAATACATTGTTTTATTCTAACTCTTAGCTTAAGCATCTTGAAAAAAATTATATTGATTATTGATAGACTTGTGGCGCCATCTACCACGCCCCATGCGAACTACACATCAATTACCTGACGTCACACAAATCCTACATGGCGCAATCAGAGTTTACCGCGCGACTGGTATATATACAACATCCCGACATCAACCGTCGGGAAGTTGCCCACCAAAACTCCCTTTTCCATAAAGTATGAGTGGACTTTACATCCTGTTCCTCGTACCTCTATTGACTTCATAGGACTTGATTTCTACAGTTCTATATACATTATCACTGTCACAGTTCATTCATTCATTTTCACAGTTCTGGGCAGTTTGCCATTGGTAACAAAACGGTTTTAAATGCCCAGTGCGCAGTGAACACGCCAATTTCCTCCCAGTGTCAATAGTTACAGGGTCAGTGTTTCTATACACTGAGTTTAATAATGTAGCCAACCATTACAAACAATGGAAGTCACCAAACTATACACGTATGTGTGTTTAAATCAAAACCCAAAATCACAAAGCAATGCCAACATGAAATCTCACATCAAACTAATTATACATCGACCATTTTAAATGTACACCTTAAAATATATTCCTTCACCCTATAAAGAAGAAACTTCCATTTACGTGGAAGATCTTCTAATTTTGGTCGCCAATGCATTTGGTATTCCGACGGTCAATATGCACACCCCCTGAATTATTTAGTCACCACTAAATAGAGATACATAGTTAATATTCAAAGGGGTTGGGGACAATATTTAGGTAGCAAATACTAGGGCTACATACATGTAAAGGGAATGCGTGATTCGGATTGCTTTCAGAGGGTACACGTTATGCGATTAGGGAAATACCTGGCTTAGGGGCTCGAATGAATCAGACAGAAATACGTGGAACTGTTGCTATGTGATGTAATTGTCTGTTTGCTTTGGTTGGAAATGGATTGAGTCAGTCAAAAATCTTAAACTTTGACTGAATGAATACTCGCAACAGGCGCTTTTGTGTAAATTGTTTGCTTGAAATAAAGACGAACGAAGCAAAAGGAGTATGAGGGAATCCTATCGTTGTATAAGAAACTCCTGGTTAGTTTCAGGGTGGAAAAAATACACCTTTTCATTAGGAAATGAAAGATGTATGTTTTTGTGCAGCAATATCTTTGGCTAAATAAAACACACAAAAACGACATCTGCTACTACTCTATCTATTTAATGTATATAGTTTGAATGTATATTAGTGACATTGATAATTATATAATATAAAATTATCAGCAAATATCAGATATTATAAAATTGATAATTTTTATATTATAAAATTATCACTTTTGAATAGTACCTATTTATTTATATTATACAAAATTGTATCATCAATTATCATGATCCATATCATAGTAGTTTATATTATACAATAGCTTTTGCCAGCGATTTTGCCCTCATGAGATCGAAAATCATCCCACGGGCACGCTATGTTTTAATCCAGGTTATACCTGTGAGCCAAATTCCATCCAATTCCGCTCCGCCGTTTTTTCGTGATTGAGTAACAAAAATCCAACATCTAAACATCCAACATTTATAGTAGGAAAGTAGCATAGTAGGATGATCTACTGCTAAAAAATCAAAAAAAATGGTTCAACAAGAATCATGTCGAAATGACCAAAAACTAAAATGTGCCGGAAATAAATACACCAAACTAAATACATTGCTTATTTAGCTCAACACGTATACAAAAGGGGTTACCTGAGATGAGAATGTAACTGAATTACCCCGTCCCTCATCAGGGGTAATCAGGCCATTACCCGTTCTGAATACGTTATGAACTGTGTTCCAATAACGAACAATATATACAGGGTAGGTATTGCGAAATTGATGAAATTACAGCCCTAAAGGTAGATGTGTTGTCTAATTTGGGTATGTAGAAAAAACAGAGCTAATGACTGAATTGAATACGTGATACAACATACAACAGTGGGTAATTTTGATAAATAAATCCAGTCGCGTATGTTTAAATTTTAAAGGTCGCCCAAACTTTCTATACTGTCAGAAACGTTTTAATATCAAGGTCGCTGTTTCAATGCAGATTAAGGGAAAAACGATGGGTTTTTAACAGGATAGTAATACAAACCCTTAGTATGTATGTAGATTAAAGCTTGCCGGAATTTTCTATTCTGTAAACGTATTAAAAAGGAGAAACCCGTTTCTGGGCCCAACCGTTACAGGAATCAGATATGTACCAAAAAATTCGTCTATTTTTCTTAATTAAGTCATTTCAATCTTAGCCTCATTAGCAATGGCCAAGTGTAGAAAAAAAGATTGATTTCTATTTTCTTAGCTCTTATCAACCTTTGTAAATCGTTTTATCACTTACTAGCTTTTGCCAGCGGCTTCGCCCGCGCGGAACTTTCATCCCCTATTTAACTCCCTTAGGGGTTGAATTTCGAAAAATCCTCCCTTATTCCTTGTTTACATTATAAAGGGAACCTCTGTGCAAAATTTCAGCTTTCTAGGTCCAAGGGTTTGGGCTGGGCGTTGATGAGTCAGTCAATCAGTCAGTCAGTCAGGACTTCTCTTTTTATTTATATAGATTTCAATAAACGTCACTAACTTCACAAACGCTTCCATTTTTTCAATAGAGCGTACCCTGAGAATAAGATCGATTTAGTGGAAATCGATACTGTAACAAATAATTAATAACACTGCATGTTTTTAGTTTAACTATTTTTTTAGGGATTAAAATCAATGTTAAATAAAAAAATTCTGGAATCTAATTCATTTTTAACGTAAGCACCAATAAGAAGCCAAAAAGAAATAAAAATATCGATATAATCGATTACATCGCGGATTGCACTAGTAAACGGTAAATGTCAATGTCTGTCAAGTGTCAATTGTCATGGTTGTAATGTCATGCATGTCACTTCGTATTTTTGTGCAAGTGAATGATTTTTCTTGTATTTCTATTATTATTCCATTAGACCTCTGCTCAAATACTGGACTGAGGACTCCGTAATTGATTGCCTTTTTGCTAACCCTCGCTTGAACATTCGACACTGTAACCTGCCACCTTTGCTGGAAAACCGGATATTGCTCTTTGACGACTGATTAATAACGATATCATGACCATGAGTCTGTGCATTAATTGCGGAATAGTAACGGACCGCTGCAATACAATAGGAAGGCGAAGATTGAAAGACGAAATGATTCTTTCAACAGTAAAGCAATGGGGCGCACCTCAAACGGTTAGTATCCCATTTTTCTAAACTGCAACATTTTTGTACTATTCAAGTAATTATTTAATGTAATCAAACTACATAGTGTTATTGCTCATGTTCAGTTGTCTGTTGGTAGTTGTGTTTTATGAAATAATACCAGAATATGAAATAAATTCTTATACCAATCCGTACTGAACCTGCATGGTTATTATGGCCTGTTCTCTCTCTGGAGGCCTGTGTCCCTGCAGTGGGAATGTAATAAGGTAACTATGCTATGCTAGTTCTAGACATAATAGTCAAATTATAAATGTTTGCTTCAGGTAAATGAAAATGACTATCTGTCAAACTCGCTGGAATCATCCTAATGCTGTATATATTGATGGAAATTAACCAGAAGAGAGTAAACACCGATGAGTGTGTATTTTCTGTAGACATTCTCTTCTGAGAAGAGTTTGTTGTCATCAACTTAGGACTGGTACAGTGCAAGAATACATGAAGTTACAAGAGAATGGATCCTACCACGCACTGTTAGTATATTAGTTTTATTCAAGTTTTATTAGTAGCATTCTTTCGTTTTGTTAACAAGGGTATTTAAAAATATTATTTGGTCTGCATAAACATTTAAGTGAATCAGAAAGCCGGTGGGATAATGGTCAAGCTCCTACATCAGGATTTCTTATTCACAGATTTTTTTAGATCAGTCTATTTCAAAGCGAGCTATGCTATAACACTTCATACATCTCTGGTGTAAAGGCAATCTTTAATGTAGATAAATTATTATTTGTGGTGTGTGGAAGTGTTGTTTATCACTCTTGTTGGTGCGAGCTAATAAAGCATCCTGGCATTTCCATTCGGGCACCTCAACATCTGGTGCATCTTCATCAGCCGTCAATGGGCCAAATAGTCAAGACATTCTTCATTTAGAAGAACCTTCAACAAGGCAAGAAACAAATTCTGCAACCAGGACACCTACTGTGTGAACTCTTATGGTTTTACCCAATTGTTTTAGAGTTGTTGAAACCATAAATAGATGTTTTGTGGAAGGATGTCGGAGACATGAAAGAAACTGAATAACAATTTATGTTTTCATTAAAATAATCTGATTGTATGTTTTTGAATTTCGAGAATGTACAATATTATTTTCCCCTATATCGTTGGTGAAACAATGGTTCGTTACTGTGCCCACACCATGAGCATAATATGGTATCTTGGTTGGGCATGGCACCAGGGTAGTAAATTGCCCCCTGCACAATTTCTGGATACTGTATTGTTATATTATGATAGACCTAATGAAGCAGGTGTTTAATAAAACCATTTATCACAATGTTGTTTTTTTATTTTAATATACCTATAATGTATTGCAATCGGAGATTAGGTAGGTACTATAATCTGAAAATGCAAATGCAATGGAAATGCATTTTGCATTTGTTAATAATGGATCTACATTAATAACAAATGCAAGGCATACGTGACCTAAGTCGGTCATGTCTAATAATAAAAATTAAATTTAAATTTAAAAAACCCCCGACCCAAACAAAAACTCAAACAAAAAAGTAAAAAATAATATTTATAGGCCTTTTAATTTTAACGTAATATTTTGATCAGGGCATTGTCAAGTCGGGGGACGGCTAGGCCTCTGTTTGGCGTTTTCATTGACCGTCCCCCGACTTGACAATGCCCTGATCAAAATATTACGTTAAAATTAAAAGGCCTATAAATATTATTTTTTACTTTTTTGTTTGAGTTTTTGTTTGCGTCGGGGGTTTTTTAAATTTAAATTTAATTTTTATTTCTTGCTTTTTAAACTTAATGTCTCCCTTAAATCACCATTTATCTATAATCTATTCATTGAGACCTTTTCAATGAGCCCAAACACGATACTTCTGCTGTTTGTTGGTGAATAACTTTGGTTTCCTGGAAATTCCAGGTGTTGCTCCAGCATCAGTTCAAGGTTATTTTATTCGTCTAATATCATTGAAGTAATAGAATCCCAAATTTTGAGTTGATCAGAGGCTAAAATCCGTTTTTCAACCAGAAAAGAGCTGATAATCTTCAAACGGCTGAACCGATTTTGATGAAACATGTCTAAGAACACTCCCGACTAATACACCTTTCAAACAAAAAAAACTAAATCAAAATCGGTTCATCCGTTCGGGAGCTACGTTGCCTCAGACAGACACACACACACACACACACACACACAGGCACGTCAAACTTATAACACCCCGTCGTTTTTGCGTCGGGGGTTAAAAATAGTTTTCAGCTTGTTTTTTTAGTAGCATCAAGCAGATAAATCTGAAGTCACTTCGTATGCGCTATTTATGTAGGTATCTACCTAAATATAAGCTGCAAGCAGCAGCCCACCACATTTACATAGGAAATAAAACCTCAAAAATATTTTTTAATAACCAACATAACCTAAAAGTACTTAAACATCGTCTGATTTCACCAATTTGGCCATTGCTGGGAGACGTGAAAATTGGGTGCGTGAAACCTTCCTACATGTTCTAATTTATGGCCAAATTCCAGCCCTGTAACGCCAGGCCCAAGTTTCTATGAAGTTTGGGTTTCTCCTTTATCAATTTCAGAGTCGCAACGTGTTTCAGTATGGATGAAAGGGGAAATCCATGGGTTTTCTACAGATACTAGTGTAGGCACCTAAATATTATTTATAGATGTAATCTAAGAGAAAAGTGGAAGTCTAAAGTTGCCAATCCGTCTTGAGCAAGCGTGGTGATCACTGTTTATTCCTTCTTTATATTGGAAGAAATATTGCCTTGCAGTGGAATACTAATAACTGGTAATTTTATAGTTTCACGCGAGAACCAAACTCACCGAGTCCCTACTCTATCTCAGCCATTGCTATTCTGCGCGAATTTTTTTCCGTATAACTCTGTTTATGTAAGACTAAGTTAAAAATCTCGGCCAAATTTGCTTGCGGCTTCGCATGTGTACACTTCGGAAATTATGCTACGGGAATTAAATAATAATAAAGTCCTTTATTCTGAAAAATATATTTTCACATAATGTCTCGTATTTCGGTGTGCCTCATGGCATAGGCCTCCTCTAGAAATTTCCACTGTCGTCTGTCGCGAGATACCCTCCAGTTTGGACCTGTTGTCAGCTTTCTTCCTCCCATCGAGTGAGCTGTCTTCCCCGATTTCTTTTGCCATCCCTTGGATACCATTTTGTCAGTACCTTCCTCCTGTTTCCGTTGACTATACTTACTGGGGGAGGTCTATGTCTAGCAGTGGACGTCTTTCGGCTGAAATGATGATGATGATGATACTTACTGGGTTAGAAACTCAGTAATAGCCCAGAGTTTAGAAGTCAGCGGTGTGATATCGACGTGCTTTGGTAAGCACGTTAATCTGTTGGTACTGCGTCGGATCTCTCTCCACTAATGTCGGATTGCCGTTCTATCGAATGAGGGAAGACCCTCCTGTGTCAACGCACACACTTGTGTACTAAAATGTCTCTGATGAGTTTTGCCGCTATGACCGAATGTCTGGAGGACTGTACATATATCTATACCGGGATAAATAAGTATCCCGGTGGCTCATTTCTGCCGTGTCCGCCGAATATCCTAACCCAGTTCACTATAGTTCATGGTCTCGAAATCTGTTCAGCCGTCATGGCGTGTTTTGGTAGCAGATAGAGTTACTGCAGAGCCTATCTCTATATAAAATAAAATAAAATAACCTTTTATTTCTTGCTGTTTGAATTACAAAAATAAAAATATGCATGCAATCATCATTAAACGTTTCAATTCATAATATGAAATTGTTTGAATTTTTCTTAACAATGCTTATCTTATAACTAACACAATAAAAATAAATTTAATGATTTTATTTACTATCATTAAAGATTCAAATTATTTAATTGATTAACACATTTAATTTTTATAAATATTTAAACGACTACATCGAAGTCTTATTATAGCAAGAACCCCTCTTATTCGAAGGTGAAGGCCTCCTCCAAGATGACCAGCGGTCTCTATCTTCTGCTGTTCGCATCCAGCAAGTGCCAACGACTTTAGCGATGTCATCGCCCCAGCGAGCTATGGGCCTTCCTCTCTTTCTTTGGCCTGACGGGCCTGGCCATGACGTTACTCTTGAAGTCCTCTTTGAGTCTTGCAATATGCCCAGCCCACCGCCAGCCTATCTATAACCCAACATAAAAACCTCTTTAGTCAAATTAGGATCCATTTTTCTCGCCTTGAAAGAAGTATGACAACTCGGAATTCTTTTGATGCACTCAAATCGTGTTCGTGGAGAAAGCACCCTTACAAATAAAATAATGGGGTGCCATTGAGGGGTGTAATTTACAGGATTTTCCCTTTCATTTTAAGATGATTCCGCTGCAGAGGGGCGATTGGCGTGACTTGCCGAAGGGGTTCGCACAGACTTAGGCAAAGTATTTTGACGGGGTTTTGTCAATGTTGAGATTTTGAGTCTTCCGGTGAAAGACGGGAAAATCACCCAACCAAGTAGCGACATCAACCAACCAAGGGCGGGAAAATTAAGTACTATACATATACACCGTGGCATTTTAATAATTTTGCAATGGCAGCCCACTTCATGTATACAAGTACTACTAATCATTTATATATAAAAAATAATTTATTAAATTACGAATTCTCAAAAAAAAAAAAAAACTTCACTAAGACTCATGACGTGGTTTGAAACACCCTGTGCCCCAATTCTGTATCGTTATAATGATTCCCCATGGAATCTTACTACGTTCAAACTACGTCAATGCCGTTTTCTTAGAAACCAATATAACGATAAGGAATCGAAATGTCGTATTCTGTATGTTCCAAGACAATTTGTCGATATTATTAAGATCTTAGCAGATTTCGTGTGTGATTGACGTGGTTTCGAGTAAGGAATCGTTAAGTGATCATAGTGAATGTATCGAGTTGTAATGAATGATGAAATGTTATGAAGATGGAATTATCTGCTCGACTCGTGCGTTGGGTAGGTGTCTTCTACCGTTTCATACGTTAGTATTTATTTGCACTTTTTCTCTTAATTAATGGTAACATTTTTTATCGCGCATAGAGATATTTTATGTCGGATACATTGAGTGGACCACCTTTAAAAGACGGCTAAAATGTCACAGTGTATAAATAAAATCGCTAATAGGTATCTAACTGATAGGACACCCACATTTCACAAGCTATATACGAGTATGTTTAAGTCCCATGTTTTAGTAACTACCTTTTATAAATCTGATGCCGTGAAGCTCTTTTCATAGCAAAATCGTAAATACTGTAAACATTAAAATCATAATTTAGTACTCTGTAACTTTATACATACCGTAACTATAATATATATTTTAGTATATAATATACTTACGGTATAGTAGAGTATATTTTATTTCTAATGCTAAGTTCCTATAAATAAAAACGGATTGTTTTGCTTACCAATGGTAGCATTTTTAACTTGATTTTATTAGTTTCACCTGTATGTTTATTTGTTTGTTTGTAACCGCCTCCTTTTTTGGACTTGATTTTGACCCACTTAAAACGGTCAGTTTTCTTTTAAACTTTGTAGATTTATCAAGGACCGATGCCAATTCAATAATTAAACAAAAAATACTGAAATATCACGCTTTTGTAGTTAGCAGAACTAAATAATTTAAAATAAATAATAATTTAAAAAAAAACCATAAAAACACGCTTTAAAAACGAAATTAAAAAAGTAGAAAATAATTTAATTATATTAAAAAGCGTGGGATGCTTTTTGATGTATTTTTAGAATCAATTATTGTCAAGCACCCCGCATTATTTTAATATCCAAACTGGGTAAATTAATAGTTTCGTAACCTAATTTTATCAGTGATAGCAACTTCCATATAGGACGGTCTACTCTGGAAAGTTATCAGGCATTTGCTTAATGTTTTGAAAAATTACAAGTCTCAACTTTAACCTTCGACTGTCTGTAAATTATAGAAATCGGTCATAAGTCATCAATGCACAATGTAAGTAACTACATAACAATTAAACAGTAAAAAAATATTATCAGAAATACGAACTTTTATAAAGTGACGGTATGTCCTAACGAAAGCACGTTTTTGTATCTACACATTTTGGACTTAAAGTGAATCTAGTCGACATTTTTTTCATAGAAACTTCGGGAGTATATTACTCCACTGTTTGATAAAGTATATCAAATATTAAATATGATGTGGTTTTGTCTCATTAATACTCTTATTATTGTTTGTGTGGCAACAGAATACTAAAATATAAAGCCATTTCAAAAGTTATGAGCCAACAAAGATCAGGTTTCTTGCTAATTTAACCTAACTTTGGGCGTGTTTAAATAATAAAAGAATTGTAAAATCTCCAAAACCAAGTCCGTACTGACAAAGCTCAATTACCGAAAAGTTCAATAAACTTTATTCGTCATTGATTTATGCAGGGGCTTTTTCATAAAACCCGATCTTCCGAAGGACTTTTCTTAATTTTTTACACGCCTCTTTTAATAATATGATCCCGCATCTCACTCAATAACGTTGTGGATGTGGACTAGCATCTAACAGCTCATCACTGATACTACCTCTGTGGGACACGAAGCCTGGTCAGACATCTCCGGCGAGGCGGCGGGCCTCCTTGCCGGATTACCGCCATGGGATCTGGAGGCAAAGGTCCTCGCGCAAATACGGGAGTGGCGCGAGAAGGCCAAACGCCGGGGCGTAAGTCCGCTGCCGCAGGAAATCGCGGCACAGCGGACAGAGCTCCGGCGGGATCTCATGGTGACATGGAGAGAGCGATTGTTGCAACCCAGTGCTGGGCACGCCACGATTGCGGCGGTAAGTCCCCTCTTTGAGGAGTGGTTTGAGAGGCGGCATGGCGTCCTCAACTTCCGCCTGACGCAGGTCCTCACCGGACACGGTTGTTTCGGGAGGTTCCTGTTTCGGATAGGGCGGGAGGAAACGCCCGGGTGTTTCCACTGCGAAGATCGCCCTGAGGACACGGTGGAGCACACGGTGGCGGTCTGCCCTGCTTGGGCGGAGCACCGCCGTGTCCTCGTGGAGGCGATCGGCGGCGGCGATCTCTCGCGTCCGGCCCTGGTACAGGCCATGGTACGGAGCGAGAGGGCATGGGGAGCCGTCACCTCCTTCAGCGAAGCAGTGATGCTCGCGAAGAGGGAGGCGGCGCACGTGAGGGAGAGGCAGCATATGCGCCCTCGCGACCCTAGCCGCCGCAGGATACGGAGACGCCCTGGGCGTCGGGAATCCCAGGCCGATTTCCGGCCACCGTAGGCATGGGCTTGCGGACGGCAAGTAATGGGTAGCTCGCTGTCCGGTAAGGACCAAGCCCAAGTCGACGGCTCGTTGTGTTCCACGCGCGCCTCAAAGAGATGTCAGCACAAAAAATGATGGGGCCCGCAAGGGCCGATGCCTGCCAGGGGTGCGGGTTTGTTCGAAAGAGACACCACAGCCCCTGGCTTAAGGGCTACTGAAGGAACACGGGTGGGTTTTAGTCAGTAAAAGTCTGACACGCCCTCCTGCTCCACCCAGAGCGGGAGAAGTTATCTGATGATATCCCACCCAAAAAAAAAAAAAAAAGCCTGGTCAGACAGCGTGCTTTTTAGCCAGGCACACCAGTGAGTTCGAGCCAGCGACTGGATTCCCCTTAAATTCGTAAGTCTACTCAGCAACATTAATACTATACAGACACTCTCAAAACGATGTTTCGATATTGTTTGATTATCTACAACAGGTATGTGTTCTATAAAGTTGTAACAATGTTTAGCTACAATTAAGCACCCAATATGTTTTGTTGTTTATTTTTGAGTCTGTTTATACCATAACAATTCGTGTAACATTTACGCCATTTTGTCAAAATGAGGACTTATGTTACTTATCATCATTATCACCTGCCTAGCCTTTTCCCAACTCTGTTGCGGTCGCCTTCCAGTCTAACCGGATGCAGCTGAATACCAGTATTTTACATGAAGTGACTACCTACCTGACCTCCACCACCCAGATACAACACGATAACCCCATGTTACTAAAAATATTGAAAAAATAATGTGACACTGCTGTTCCACTTAAGCGTCACTATTGACAGCTTTGTTTTGGTAATACTTACTTTACTATTAATATTTCTCTATTTTATTGTTTACAATGCTAGTTCTAAAATTTATCAAATTGTCTCATTGTGTATCTGTGGAGAACGTGGCTGATTTCACGTTTGTATCATTTCTTTAACCTATCTTTTTTGTGTAAAAAATTGTTTTGCGGAATATATAAATAAATAAAAATTCTGTCACATCTAATCATGTTCCCAGCTCTACAGCGTAGGGGAGCATGCGTTTAATAACACTGAAGACTAAACTGATTTATCGTTCCAAATGACGATAACATTACACACTCAACTTGGTTTGTGTGTTGGTACAACTATTAGTGTCATATCATACCAAATATTGTGAGGAAATTGGCACATCCTAGAAACAAAAGTTCGGGGGCAAGTAACATCCACCATTTCGCAATGGACGACGAATAATCCAACTTGAATTCATGATTTGATACAACGGTTAGTTGGATCGTAAATATAATTCGAAGACATGAATTAAAGTTAGATTATTTATTTCGGGATTTTACTTGAAAATCCCGAAAAAAAATTTAATTGCAAGTTTAGTTAAAAATAGCTTTTACACATCATATACAGGATAAGTTTTTATCCAGTGCGCAAATTTTAACTTACTGAAGATTTTTCACAAATCCCGGGAAAAAAAAAATTGTCCTAAGGAAGTCTCCGTTTCTTGTCTCTGTTCTTCAAAGTTTAGGCAAATAGGCACTATCTATTCCTATCAATGATTATAATTTTTATTCCAGTAGTACCTACGTTCCCATGGCATAGGTAATTTCCGACCGACACGCGGGTGAAGCCGTAGGCTGAAACTTGTACCTAATAACATTTGTGAGCGACATTCCAAGATAGTGGAGGGTATAAAACATACAGCAACAGAAGTAAATATTTGCGCTGCACCTCGATCAAAATAAAAATCAAAAGTCATTTATTCAAACTAGGCCGAGAGTCAGCACTTTTCGAAAGTCAAAATTACATAAGACAGTCCCCAAAAACGCCCACCCTTCGACACTTCCTAGTGCTTTAGCTGGGAAGAAGAAGTGGCGCAACAAACTCCCCAGCAGCACAACTGTCTGATAAGTTGGAAGAACTTGATTCTATACAATAATAGGTAAGTAATTAAATTTCATCAAAAAATGGAAATTTCATTAATAAAAAATAAATGGTTAATACAGTCAAATAAAATAAACAATGCTATGAAGTAACTCATATAACCTGTCAGTAGGTAAGCTAATTCTGGTCAAAGAACACAAAAATTGTTTTGAGTTAATCACAGCGACCAACAATTCTTATCGTATAAGTAGTCGTTGATAGAATAGTATGCCTTAGAACAAAGATTTGATTTTACTTGGAAGCTTGTTATAAAAGGTGATACCGAGCCCAACAAATGAATTATGAACTTTATGAAGCCGGTGAAAGGGACCACGTAGTTTGTCCTAATTTCTAGTATTATATTATGAATATCACTGTTTTTAGTGTATAAGTGTATATTTTGCCTCATATATAAGATGTTAGCGAAGATGAATTGTGGTTGTGATCAATTTGGATTCACCCGAATATGAATTGTTCGAAAGAGATACCTTGGCCCATGGCACACAAGCAACTGAAGGAACACGGGTGGGCTTTAGTCAGTCAAAGTCTGACACGCCCTCGTGCTCCACCCAGTCCGGGAGAAGTTATTTCCCAGCCAGAAACAAAAAACCAAAAAATGTTAACGGCGTCATTATCATCCGCCTAGCATTTTCCCAACAATGTTAGAGCCGACTTCCAGTATTACCGAATGTAGTTGAATACCAGTATTTTACATAACGACTTCCTATCTGATTCCACAAACCGCGCAGAATATTTCCGTGTGAAAACAAAAAATGAATTAAAAAAATACAATCACAGCAAATCACTTTGACACTGACAGTTCGACAACGAAAAAAATAAATGAAAATAAAAACCCTTCGTTTGCTTTACTTTTATTTAACCGACCGCAACGAAACGGACAGTCGTGTAATTGTTTTTCATTGCACAGTAATTGACTTGTGGTGGCCGTCGATAAATGTTTTTGCATTTAATCGGCCGAAATTCGGGGTGAGAAACTTTTTTCACTTCACCCTTGTTGGGGACATTGTGCGTTCATTTATTTGACCGTAATAAATGAGATTTTGTTTTTTTTTTGTTCGAAAAAATTCAATTTGTTTGTTTCAAAAAGTAAATTTGCCTTTTTCCGTTGATTGGTTAAATAAATGACTGTAGCAATTATCTGAACTTAATATCGACGCTTCAGTTTCGTTTGTGAATTTAAAATGAGCCGATTAAACGAACTGGGGCTTAATTTTCAAGCAAAGAGTACCTATAAATAATATTGGTTAATTTTCTTTTAAGCACGCCATCCTGTTTGTACTTCGATTTTATATTACAGGGATGAAGAATAATTAATCTAGCATACATTTTATTTTATCTAAGCATAAAATGTATGCTAGATCTCCAATCTCGTATGTTGGCACCGAGCTGACACTGAGTGATCGCTGTTATTCTTTAAATTCTATTTAGCGTATAAAACAAATTAATGATAGAGTGCAATATACTGTGGTGTGCCTTTTTAAACTATCTATGTGATCGTGAAAGCAGAACGAAAAAATAATAAGTGGTTATCAAAATTATTCACAAAAACAAATCTAAAAATTGAAATAACGAACCATAAGAAAAAACACTGTGTCGCCTAATTGGAAAGGACCGCGTTCTGTGTCGATCTGTGTCTCACCGTGTCATCGCGGCGGGTGACCGCAGCGGTAAGCCCCGCCCACTAGCACTGTGTTGCACAGTGAACGACTGTTGGAAACGACCGCGGTCTGTGTTTGATCTATGCCGATCCCTATAATTATCCCTATAATTATCTGCAATCTACAACTGCGTGACTCACGTCGTATTTACTATTTACCATGTCTAAAAACTCTGAGTTACCTTTTTTATCACTAGAAACTGATAACGTAACCGTTCGAAAACAGCAAAGCAAAATAACCATAAGTACAGAAAATTCTTTTGCATCTTTGTCAGTGGACGATGACAACGAATACTCATCTATTACATCTAACGACAAACATAGCATAAGTTGCCCCCACTTACAACATAGTGTAAATGAAACAATAACAGAATTAAGGGAATTAGTAAACACCCTGCGTGAGAATTTGGCTTCTGCGGATAGTGAAATTGAAAACTTAATAACAGAGAATATTTCACTTAAAAATATTATAATTAACAATGAGAAAGTTATAAACAACCTGAAAAAAATATGTAATAGTACACCTAAAAGAGTTTCAACCGTAACTAAGAGGAAAAGTTTAAGTAAATGCAAACTGAATTTATCCCATGAAGAAGATTTCTTGCTTCAAAAACGAAATGAAGCCGAGAATCAAAGGGAAAATAACACACCTAAATCTGAAATAAAAACACAGAAGCTAAGCAGCAAACAGACTACAACCGAAAAACAACAAAAGAATCCTTTATGCACTACAAACACAAAACAAAATAAAACAACTCAAAGCACAGAAATAGAAGATAATGTCAAATCTACCAGGAATAGGTTATGCATTGTCAGCGCAAACAAAACAAATAACATTCTGTCAATCGCAGAAGAGACATTCCAAAACTTACATATCTGTCACTATGTGTCACCGAAATGCGAATTGTTACAACTTATTAGCAATTTGCACCAAAAAGTTGTGGATTACTCGTTTAGCGATTACTGTGTGATATTAATTGGAGAAGAAGATTTTAAAAACACTAAAAACTATGTAGAAATCACTATAGGATTGAGGAAAACACTGCAAAAAATTCAGCATACAAATATTATTTTGTGCCTACCCACATTCAAACTAAGCGATTTTTCAACGATGTTCAACTGGCGCATCGAAACGTTTAGTAACTTACTTCATTTAGATTTGTTGTCACATAATTATGTAACGGTACTGGACTCAAATTTAGACCTATTGTACGATTTTACTATGTTCTCAAAATATAATAGAAAATTAAATAACAAAGGAATGAGAAATATTTTTCAAAATTTGCGATTACTTATAAATAATATTAAACTCTCAATGTCACCACTTGCACTTGAACCTGATCTGACAAATAATCTAAACACAAATGCGGTCACACATACCGAGTTTTTTCTTTGATCACATGTATGTTATGCATCAGAATATTGCCGGACTTATAAATAAATCTGATCTATTGACCGTGTACATTCAGGAGCTGTTAAGTAAACAAATAATTGTAGATGTTATGTGTATAACCGAGCATTTTATAATGTCGGGCCAGGAAAATTTGCTTCATATACCTAATTATAGGCTCGCTGCGTGTTATGCAAGAGGCAACATAAAGCGCGGTGGAGCCTGTATTTTAGTCAAAAAGGGTCATGAGTATAAGGAACTACCCGACGTAGTGAAACACTCGGTTCCAGGTATAATAGAATGTTGCGCCATTAAAATGACACAACATAATTTAATTATTTTATGTATCTATAGACCGCCTAAGCTGTCTAACCTAAGTAAATTTTATGAGAAATTAGATACTATTTTAAAAATTATATGTACTAATCGTCACACTAAAATAATTGTATGCGGCGATTTTAATATAGATATTTAAAAAAATAATAGAATTGCTTTGGAATTTAAATGCTTTCTCTTGAGTTACAACCTTATTTTAGAAATTAATGAAGCGACACGTCTTATTAGTAACACCTGTTTAGATAATTTTGCACACAATACCAGACAAAAATGTCAAGTAATAGACTTCGGACTATCAGATCATACAGCTCAAATAACTAGGATAAAAATAAATAAATCATGCAAGATTACAACTTGGAAAGCGAAGATTCGAGATACTCGTAAAGAAAATCTCATTAAATTTAAAAACTATCTGAAAAGTCTATCGTTTTCTGACGTTTATAATACAGAAGATTCGAACGAAGCGTATGATAACTTCTTTGAAATATTTAAACTCTTGTATGACTTATGTTTTCCCTACAAGCTAGTGACAATAAAATCAGAAAAACCAATTAAGTGGCTATCGCGGGGCATAAGATTATGCAGTAAGAAGCAACGAAGCTTACTTTGGAAACATAGACTAAGGCCATCACCAGAAAGTAAAAACGATTTTGTCAATTACTCTAAGAGGTTTAAAAAAGTTATTAAATTAACTCAGAAAGCCCAAAATAATTACTTGATCAAGAACTCCAAGAATAAAGCGAAAACCTCATGGCAAATAATAAATAATAGCAAAATTAATAGAGAACCAATTTCACAGATAAGAAATAATAATCACACCATGACGGATCCGAAAGAAATAGCAGAGTCTTTCAATAATTTTTTCATTGACCAAATTACTAATATACCTAATAACCCAATGCACGACGTTAAGGAAATAGATCATAACCCAAACTCAATATTTGTGCCACCAGTCATACCCCAAGACGTGATGAGAATAATTAAATCCCTAAAAAACAAAAAGAGCTTTGGTTATGACGAGATTTCCACTGAAGTCATAAAATTTGTTGCTAATAATATAGCTAGCCCTTTAGCCCATATTATTAACGTTAGCATATCATCAGGAACATTTCCTGAAAAGTTAAAAACTGTTATTGTAAAACCAATTCATAAAAAGAACAGTAAAGATGATATGTCAAACTACAGACCGATAGCTTTAATTCCCGTATTTTCAAAAATACTTGAAAAAGTCATATATGAAGCGATATTATCTTTCCTGACTAAATTTAATATACTGTGCCATGAGCAATACGGGTTCAGGAAAAATAGGAATATAAACATGGCAATTTTTGACCTATTGAATGTTATTATGTCGAATGTTGATACAAAAACGCCTATATGTGCTATATATACAGATATGTCGAAAGCATTCGATTTTGTCAACCATAATATTCTGCTTCAAAAATTAAACACCTATGGCATTCGAGGTAATATCCTGAACCTAATTAAAACATATTTATCTGGTCGCAAACAGATGACAGAAATTTACAAAGTATGTGTCAAGTCTAAATTAGAACAAAAATACGTATCAACCATTAGAGAAATTAAATTCGGTGTACCGCAGGGAAGCGTCCTCGGGCCTTTGTTATTTCTAATTTACATTAACGATCTCCCACGCCAAATCCACCATCGCATGGTACTGTTTGCTGATGATAGTACAGCTCTCTTGAAATGCGACAACATTGAAAATTATGAAAACGATATAAACAACACCATTAAAACTATTATAAATTGGCTAAATAGTAACAACTTACAAATAAACATACAAAAAACAAAGATAATGCATTTTTACCAAAGACTTCGTATCAATGATCTTAATATTAATTATAATAGTCAAAATGTGGACAGAGTAGATGTTACAAAATTTCTAGGAATTTTAATTGACAGTCAACTGACATGGAAGGCACAGGCAGAAGCAATCTGTAAAAAACTTAGCACATCTGCATACGCACTTTATAATCTTAAAAAAAAAGTTAACATCAAAACAGTATTACTAGCATATCATAGTCTTGTCGTTTCAATTTTAAGGTTTGGTATTATATGTTGGGGCAATTGTGCCGAAAGAGAGAGTATTTTTAGGGCCCAAAAACGCTGCCTACGAGCAATATTTGGCCTGAAAGTTACAGACAGCTGTGTTCCAATTTTTAAAAACCATAATTTGCTGACATATCCGTGCCTCTACATTTTAGAAATTGCTCTTTTTGTAAAATGTAATCGTAATCTATTTATAAATTTATCGGAAAGCAGATACCGAGATGTAACCTTGCGATCTCAATACCAAAACTTATTACGCACAGGTGGACATAGGACTGCTTTGTTGAGGAAAAGTGTTTTTGGCATGGCACCAGCTATTTTTAACCACATTCCTAACTCCATAAAAGAGGAACCAGTAACCACATTCAAAAATAAATTAACTGCACTTCTATTAAAAAAATGCTACTACTCTGTATTGGATTTTCTAGCAGACAAATTTTAGTTATATTTCATAAAGAATTCGTAGTGGTCTGTATTGTGCACAAATGTTTAGTTTGTATGTTTGATGATAAACCTCATCAATATTTGCATGCCAAAATGGTAGAATGTAAAAGGATTCTTTAATATTGTAACCACCTTATTGTAAATACCTACATTCTAAGCAAATAAAAATTCTATTCTATTCTATTCTATTCTATTCTAGATTAATTATTCTTCACAATTTCATACAATATATATAATATTCAAAATAATACACAGGTCACGTTGCAATATTGGTATAAACTGATTTACATACGCCTCATACTTTAGGTCCAGTTCAAAACCAGCGTCAGGCACTGGTCGCCTGGCATTTTAGCTAAACTGGGCCTTTTTGGCGCAGCCGTGAGGCACACTATAATGCTGGTTTCCGACATCGCAACTGACACATAATGTTTGACATTTATTTTATACTTACTATCTTTTGCCAGCGGCTCCGCCGGCGTGGATGTCGGTTATTCCAGAAAAAAGTAGCCTATGTCCTTCTCCATATCCCAGGCTTATATCTCTGCCAAATTTCATGACGATCGGTTCAGTGGTTTAGGCGTGAAAGCGAGACAGACAGACAGAGTTACTTTCGCATTTCTAATATTAGTTGGGATTTTACTCTTTCCTGCTGTATATTCGATGCCTTTAGTTTGTGAGTAAAGGTATTTTCTTTCTTTAGTTCTTCTTTGTTCTATTTGAACCTAGCCACAAACTAACATACCGGAAAAGTTTTTATCCAGTGCACAAACTGTAACCATGAATTCGGCATACCATTACGCGCAGAAATTTTTCGCCAGTTTTCGCCAGAACCGTCGAAACAATTCTGCAGTAGGTCTAGAATGATTATGCTGAATTCATGGTTACAATTTGCGCATTGGATAAAAACTTATCCTATATAATAAAATGCCAAACATTCATTACTCATTTATTTCTCAGGAGTAAATAATAAACCATAAATATTACCAGTAATAGATGGACGGCCCTAAATAAAATAAAAAAACAGAAAAAAAAATATCTTTTTTTCTCATTTACAACACATTCCAATTCCTAACATAGCCCCTTAAAGGTAAGAACAGATGTTAGGCCGGTCCATTGTCTCTGGGCAATAAATTCTATAGCCCACCATACATGGTGGAGACAATGTGGAATTATTGCGCACGGTTAACATAGATCTCGCACCTACGAAAGGATATCGGAACACATAGTTGCATTAACTAGATTAGAGGGTTTGTTTATTGTTTTCTGGTTGAATGGACTTTCTTTCTCGTTTTACTGGCGTTTAAATGAATGTATAAATATTAATATTTGTGTATTAATATTTTAGTGATATTTATTTTAGGTGCATGTATGTAAGTATGTATGATCCAAGTATGTATGTTAGTAAATTATTATTTGTTTAATTAATTTAGTTTTGGTTATAAATGTACTTTATTTTCCCTTTTACCCTTACACACGTTGTCTACGAGTACATCTCTTTATCTCTTTTTCTCCTATCGCAGGTATGCTGGAAGAAATTTCTTTAGAAATAAGCATCACCTCTGTACCTACTTTTCTGTTCTAATCTTCTTGTCTGTTTATATAGTGTGTTCATAAATGGTTATATAATAAATAAATAAAATAATACAAAAACTTTGCATTGGCGCATTACAGCTGTTAGGGTGTGATTGGTTTGGTTTTTGTGTATGTGGTGTTACGTACGAAATTAAAAGAGAAATCCCTACTTTATAATGTCTGTCTGTTTGTTACGCTTTCACGTCTAAACCGCTGTACGAATTGTCATGAAATTTGGCAGAGATATAGCCTGGAATATGGAAAAGGACATAGGCTAGTTTTTACGCGGTATCCGACATCCACGCGGGCGGAGCCGCGGGCAAAAGCTAAATACTAAATATTTCTCCAGCAGGCTTAGCACGACGCTTTCTATTTATACGAAGAATAGACAGTGCTTTTTCAATACAAAGTCACATTTCGTTTCTCCATTTTTGACATCGCACCGTGGATATCCTGAGCTAGAGGGCATGGGGAGCCGTCACCTCCTTCAGCGAAGCAGTGATGCTCGCGAAGAGGGAGGCGGCGCACGTGAGGGAGAGGCAGCATATGCGCCCTCGCGACCCTAGCCGCCGCAGGATACGGAGACGCCCTGGGCGTCGGGAATCCTAGGCCGATTTCCGGCCACCGTAGGCATGAGCTTGCGGACGGCGAGTAATGGGTAGCTCGCTGTCCGGTAAGGACCAAGCCCAAGTCGACGGCGCGTTGTGTTCCACGCGCGCCTCAAAGAGATGTCAGCACAAAAAATGATGGGGCCCGCAAGGGCCGATGCCTGCCAGGGGTGCGGGTTTGTTTGAAAGAGATACCACAGCCCCTGGCATACGGGCTAATGAAGGAAGGAACACGGGTGGGTTTTAGTCAGAAAAAGTCTGACACGCCCTCCTGCTCCACCCAGAGCGGGAGAAGTTATTTGATGATTTCCCACCAAAAAAAAAAAAAACCGTGGATATCCTTCTACAATCTGTCATTTTTTCTCTCGTTTCTAATGATGTTTATCTTAGGTCCTTATAAATGTAGACTATTTCAGGAGAATATTTCTTCGCAAACTGTCATAATCACACTGATAACAAACTTTCCACTCGACGGCCACAAAGCATATACGAATAACTACAAAATCATCATTCGTTTAGAACGTATAAGTGTTCTCCTTACATCATTTAGTTAATAGTCATGTCTATTCTTCCGTCGACAAATCGGTGCTCCAGAAGTATAAATGTTTAATCTCCACAAAGCTTGTCGTAAATGTTAATACATATGAGTAAATTATTGTCTAGGAACTTATGGTTAAGTACAGATCGATCGATTAGGTTAAGTTACGATTGCCACGGTTGGTCCGTGAATGGTTGACCATCTTTACATACCAAGACTCCTCCGTACCTTCGAAGTATGTGTAAAGATCCAAAACCTCGTAATCAGCCTATAATAATCCCACTGCTGGGACACAGGCCACCTCTTGGTGAGAGGGAGTGGGCCGTATTCCCCCGGTGATGATGATTGACCATCAATGCTCAGTGATCTACAATCAGTAGGTACAAATATATCACTCAATTACAACTCAATAGGTTTCGTTTACCAAGAAAAGAAAAAAAAACACTCGGTAAGAAATATGCTTCTTCATTCAAAACTTCTTTTTTCTCTAGCCCAACTAAACTAGGTACAGTCACGAGCATTAATATGTATACACATCGCCAAATTCAAAAGCAATTTTCTTTAAATAGCGATTGCAACCTTGAGATAACTTGGGTATTTCATTACAGTGTAGGTTTTAAAATATTATTTTCATAATAAAATAAGATTACAATGAGTAAAAGTGGAGAAAATCACTTTTAAAAGTTGGTAAGCGTATACATATTATTGCTCGTGACTGTACAAGACTTACCAAAAATGTAATTAGACAAAAATGATAACATTTAATGAATAGGACGTAAAAACCTTCATCTAAGGCACTTGTCCCACTGCGAGTAAGCGACTTGCTATCAAACGATTTTCTCGCTCAAGCAGCGTACAAAAGTCTATAAGTTCAGTATGTATAAGTAAATGAGATACATAATAATAATATGTTATTATTTGATTGCTAACTGAGGAGCTCGTGGCTAAATAATTCCAGGGTAAGCTACGCTTGCTGCGGTCGGTTTGTGGATGGGTAACCATCTACATCATATCGTGACTCCTCCGTGCCTCGAAGCCGTTGATCCCGGCTATTATTTCTACATCTTTGATAGTCGTTACGGGTCTTCAGAACCCCGAAAGTCTGACAACCAGTCTTACCAAGGGGTATCGTATTACCCAGTTACTGGTGTGGAAATCAGCTAGGCAGCCGCTCCATGTAAAATACTGGTATTCAGCTGCATTCGGTTAGACTGGAAGCTGACCCCAACATAGTTACGTAAAGGCTAGGCAGAATGATTATGCGCTGACTGTTCACACCGCCTGGTGAGTAGGTACTCATTTGTCGCTGCGACAATAAGGTATCAAAGAAAGTTCGCGCTCAGCTACGCTTGCTTAGCAGGCACAACACTCGTCGAGATACTCACGCTTAGTAGGTCATACGCACAGCACAGAGTAAGCTTATGTCTCTACGGACGTTATAAAATCGCGATGATATTTTTTCGCACACTGTATCTTCAACGAATTCTTTGCGACGAGAGCTGAAATTCGAACAGTGTGTATTTTCGACGAGCTGGGATTCAGTATTTTGGATTCTCATTGCTGGGTATATTACTAACTAGCTTTTGAAATTCGAACAGTGTGTATTTTGGACGAGCTGGGATTCAGTCTGTTGGATGCACATTGCTAGGTATATTACTAACTAGCTTTTGAAATTCGAACAGTGTGTATTTTCGACGAGCTGGGATTCAGTATGTTGGATTCTCAATGTTAGGTATATTACTAACCAGCTTTTGTCAGCGGCTTCACCCGCGGGAATGTTCTACCGGGATAAAAAGTACCATATATGTTAATCCAGGTTATAAACTTTCTGTGTGGCAAATTCCATCTAAATCCGTTCAGCCATTATTGCGTGATTGAGTAAAAAAAACCTAACATCCAAATATATCTACACTAATATTATAAAGAGGAAATATTTGATTGTTTGTTTGCATTGAATAGGCTCCATAGCTACTGGATCGATTTGGAAAATTCTTTCACTTGCTTTTTGGGAAACTACACTATCCCCGGGTGACATAGGCTATATTTAATCCCCGTATTCCCACGGGAACGGGAACTACGTGGGTGAAACCGCGGAGCGCTGCTAGTAATATTATAAATGTTCGAACGTCGTTTAATCGCTCATCATATCATCGCAAAATCGCAGCTCGTTGCTCGCTAGCTCGCTTCTAATTGCTAACTTTACTCGCTTTTCAGTGGAACAGGTGCCTAAGACACAAACCTTTCATCTTTCGACAGGCCAAAGAAACTCTCTTTGACGCCTTCAATGCGAAGAAATGAGCTCACCTTTTAAAGGATGGTGCCTTAGAAAATGGCGCGACTTAAAGGACATGGCAAATAAAAAAAAACGCGTGTCTATGGCCGAGTTTTCTTGAATAGAGTCTCGGACATAGTAAGGTGACGAATGGTGAGAAAAATGGAAATGAAATTGCTGTGAGAAACTGTGTGGTTTGAATTTCTAAGAAAAATGTAGGTAAATTCAACAGTGATAATATGATAATACTAGCATATACCAGCAGCTTCTCTCGCATGGAAGTCGAAAATTATCCCACGAGAACGTACTACTTGGATAACAAGTATCCTATATGTTAATCCAGGTTATAAACTATCTGTGTGCCAAATTTCATCCAAATCCGTTCGGCCGTTATTGCGTGATTGATTAACAAACGTACATCCATCCTAACAAACTTTCACATTTTTTGAAAGTTTAGTTTAGTTTTTTTTAATGATCTTTGCTATTTGTATCCTATTAAATTAATATTATAAATATTAAAATATTCTTCTTCTTTGCGTGTCGACAGCACTTTAAATACAGTGAGCCCAGAATTTGGCTACGATTTTAGCACTTTCAGCAGCGTCCATTAGCTCCTGGGGTGCATGAAAGGAGCCTCCCCGAGTGACGTATCAACTGAGCCATAATACGTCCAGAGCACCCTGAGCAGTCAGCGAGTCTCCACTCTGACAGGCTAATCCTTTCACCACGATGGCAATCCAGTCCACCTATAAAGATGGCTTTGTGCGTAGTCTTGATTAACATCGAAGGTTTCTCATAAGATAAATCGGAAATTCTTTCCGATGTCTACCGCAAAACTCAGTGCGACATTCTTTGCGTCTAACAGACCCATCGAGATGAAACCCAGAGTCGGCCACACATCCCTGGACTAACGCTTATCGCCGAGATCTGTCACCCGAAGCACGGTAACGCAGTGTTTGCTGCTCCCGGCGTAAGCATAATATCCGCCAAGTGCTCAAACGAGAATATTAAAATATTAGTAGGATAGGATTTGTAGGATCAGTAGGACGTATTTTGAAATTCTTAGTATAAATAAGCAACTCTGAAAACCGAATTAAAAATTAATTTGAATTCTAGGATGATTTGAATTTATAAATACTCTGTTTAGTAAAACTTATTTTGACCAAATCAAAGTTAGTATCGTAGGATGATTTTCGAGCACCACGCGGGCGTAGCCGCTGGCAAAAGCTACTTTCGTATAAAATCAGTCAAAGTTTTAGAACAAAAACAAACCAAACAACTACAATCAAACTAAACTGCGTTATATTAGTTAGTTAATTCTCTCGGTATACCTCTCAACTTCAACTGTTACCACAATAGTTCAGGCGGCTCAAATTGTTTGCATTCAACTTTCAGTTTAACCGGAACATCTATTTACGGTTAGATTTTCATGATATTATTACCAAGAAACCGTGTGCCCGATGGAATATCCCATCGGCAAGAATAAGAACTAAACGGGTTAAAACGGGGATGAAACTTTCATCCTCGTTTTAATCCCTTTAGGGGATGAATATTAAAAAATCCTTTCCTAGTGTTTACCTTCGTTAGATAAAGAATTCCTTTGAAAAATATCATGCTTCTTGAGCCAGCGGTTTATAAACCGCTGGCTCAAGAAGCATTAAAAATAAAAAACAAAACATTAAAAATATTGTTGTATATCTTTAGTATCTATATGCGAAACCTGAAAAAAGGTTTGTTCAGAATAAATAACTGTTGTGATTCCAATAATTTTTACAACGTTACATTTTTTCCCAAAAAGTTTTGCAAGTGTGATAGAAAATGTAAAATTACAAAATTATACGATTATATTGTAATTTATTGGTGATAATTACGTACTGCCTAATTATTATCAATGAGCAAAATACAAACTCTGGACGTGGCACGCGCGGCGCGGGGGGCCGCGTGGTGACCATGTTTATGTAGACAACTAGGTAACATAACAAGCTTAAAACTTTGTGATTTTTCATGATACAGTATTCAAATTTTGTAGATAGTGTGAAGAAAAACGATACTTATAACTTGCTTATACTTTTAATTTCACAACTGTTCTCTTCGACTGTCCAAAAACGAATGAATCGCACTCCATTTTACAATTTTAAATACATTAAAACACATTTATGTCCCCAAAAAAAAAAAAAAACACCTAGAAACAACGGCTCGGTGACATTGCTTCTGAGTGTTGCCATCCGTACAATTACACATTAAATTGTCTGATTTGTCATAATCAAAATATATCTAAAAAGACTGTTAAAATTCATGAAAATAACTTAACAGTGCTGCCACAGTGGATATTTTAATTCGGTATTTAAATGAAACATTTTTTTCAAACGAAATCAATGAAATCACGAGATTTATTACACAAAAACTTTTTACAAAAAAAAAAAAAAAACCACCGACTTCCGGAAAAACACTACAAAGTGAAAAATAACTTCGAAGTCGGTGACTTTGGATAATTATGTATTTTATTAATTTTTTATCCCCGCCTTCCGAAAATAAAGTTATTTTTCACTGGTGTTTTTATCCGGAAGTCCGTTGTTTTAGTTTTTATTTTTTATTTGTCACTTTTTAGCTATAGTACCTACCCCACACCAATTCGAAATTTCATCATCCTTGGAGTCAAAACAAAGCATATTTATGCGATAGCGTAATCGCGGTTGATTTGCTGTCATTTTTTGAGGACTTCCGTTGTCCGTCTCCGAAACGCATCATCAGATCTATATGAAAATGTAATGGTCCCACATTTCGGAAGAAAACCCTTTCGAACAAAAAAATAATTTTGCAAATCGTCACCTATAAACATTTGAGAGTTGCCCTCGATTTCCCTGGGTTTTCATCACCAGATCCTGACTTGGTGCCAATGGGACCATCTCAGGAATATACCCTTTCAAATAAAAAAAGAGTTTTGAGAATCGGATCAAAAATGGGGGAGAAATCGATGAACATACATTTAAAAAAATACATACAGTCGAACATATAACTTCCTCCTTTTTTGGAAGTCGGTTAAAAATACTAGACACGTGTTTTGGGTTTCGTATATACTAAAACCAGGGTTGTACATTAATGACTAGCTTTTGTCCGCCGTTCCAACCGATTTTTTTTTTGTGTATGGCATCTCGCAGTTGACCTTGAGAGGCCGTGATTGTTCAGGTTTCCTGTGAAGGCATTTTTAGTGATACTAAAAGCCTCCAGCCAGGGCATAAACCTACTTAACCTAAAGCGACTGCACGCTGAGGGCACCCCCTGTGGGGTACGAACCTCGGCTCAGGGCGTCACTGGCGGGGGGGGGGGGGGCAGCTAGTGGGGACAGGCTGGATCAAAGTATTTTCTTGATTAATAGTCCGTTCCAACCGCGTGGAGGTTGAAAATATATCCGTTAATCCAGGTCCGTTCAGCCGTTTCTGCGTGATTGACGAACAAACATCTAAACATACGAACTTTCTCATTTATAATATTAGGGAAGTAGGATATCAAGTAGAATTTAGAAGATGGACGTCAGCACGTTTGAAGTTATAGTCGAAACTTGCTTTACAATACAGATGGCGCTGCTGTAGGTAGAAGAAATGATTTATACGAGATCGAAATCAGAAAGAAAGACTTTGAATAGACACTTTTAATACGAGCCTAGGCTACACATTATGCTATACATTTCCAGTTTACGCTGGTCTCGCATTGTACGGAAAACCTATACAATGCGAGATTAGCTTATCCTGGAAATTTATAGCTTGGGTTTAGCCGTGTGTGCCTATAACCGGCGTGAATAGGAACGCAGCAGGGGTGAATCGGGACAAAACGTGAATTCATGTTTAACGTTGAAATAAAATAGTTTGTTGCCAACAAGGGCACTTAATTGCTAATTATAAAACAGTTAAAACATTGGAGTCCTTTTCGGCAACAAACTATGTTATTTCAACGTTAAAATCCCTTTAAAAGTTTCGTCCCTATTCATCCCTGCATCTCTATTCATCCCGTTTGACGTTACGGAGTATCATCTCATTAAGGAGTTTAACAAGACAAAGAAAATACTTAAAATCAGCAATGTGTTCCGTCATAACTGAACAATGGAAGATTCTGTCAAAAATATAGGTCGAAACATTTCTCTTCTTTGAAAATATCAAAACTAAAACTAAAGAACTCATCAACACTTAAGACAACCTACTTCCAACTTCACTTGGAACAATAAATCATTTCGGAAGCCTTCAGTTTGAAGTTTTGAAACAAATTCAGTCTCGCCACAATAGCGATGAGTCGTTACCAATTAATTGCGCGGGAAGTCAACACGCGCGTTTGATTTCTGTTAGCGTACAGATTTAGACGAATTCTGGATTTGTTTTCAAGGTATTTTTAAAAGAGAGTGTGGAAGTATATTTTCTTGGTATATGGTAAAGAGGTATGAAGAATAGGGTGTATATTTTACTCATCAGTTAATTGTATTATTTTTTAACACAGTGATAACAACTTGTAATTTAATAATCGCTGTAATATTGAATGTGATTATTTATGTATTTATTGATAAGACACTTCAACGACTTATTCACAAATACAATACACAAAAACAAATCACATACAGTTTTAGGAATTGTAAACTAGTCACTTACAGTAGTTCACAGCACTAGCAGAGTTACAGGACGTACAATATTACGTTAGTTATGATGCATACAAGTTATGACGTAAAATTATAAATTAAAATAGAGTTAAAAATAACTATGTTCACAAATACAATTGGAAATACAAATATTCTTTGAAAAGAAAAACCTAAACGCCACCTCGTACATAGATTTAAAATACTTTTTTTATGTTTTGGTTTTAGTCATGTGGCTTGTGAAGTAGTTTGATAAATTCAAAATTAAATGCAGCAGTGCTAGGGTTTTCAGACAGCAACTCGAATAGTGTCCGTTTGAAGTCTGTTTTGTTGGATTTAACCATTATTACGTGCAGTCTTTAGAGCAATGAAAATATTTCAGAATGCATAATATTTTGAATGGGAACTCCTGATGAAAAGTGGTGTGCGGAAAAAGCAACACGCAACGATTGGAAATACGTTGCAGGCCTAAGACCTATACGAAGTGGCATTCTACCACCGATAGCGGTGGTGGAAAAGTAAAAAGAATAAATGGATTTGACATAAGATATTACTTGTTAATATTCTTGGAAAATCGTATACTTACTTTTACAATGTTTGTAAATATGTGAGCACCATGTACCTATCTATCATAAAATTTATTTATCTGTAATTGCTTAAATTAGGGAAGGCCTCCCACAAGGTGGATCGATGACCTTGTGAAGGCTGCGGGTATCTGCTAGATGTGGGAAGCACAAGACCGGTCGAAGTGGAGGAGCCTGGGGGAGGCCTATGTCCAGCAGTGGACGTCTTTTGGCTGAAATGATGATGAATTGCTTATATATTGTTATTAAAACATTTTAAAACAGTAACGGTGGAGTTTCTTGCCCATTCTTCTCCATTCGAAACTACATTTTGGAAGGGGAGAATCAATTCTATTTAAATGTAAACGTTGATGTTAAAAAGTGCCTTTTTGAAATAAATGCTTTGACTTTGATACCAAAAGCTTAGATTTATCCCATTGAATGTTGTTGGAGAAACATGAAACGCTTTGAAAGCAATTGCCTGCCACTTGTCTTCACAAGAAATCCTTAAGGCTATACAATACGCAGTAATGGAAAAATCAAGGGCTATAATGTCCCGACTGCTAGGACACATACCTCTATTCTGTGAGAGGGAATGAGCCATAATCCGCCACGCGGGCCCATTGCTGCTTGATGTATATCACATGTCTTCAAATTCTTGGCTGTGGGACTTGCCAACTTCCTCACGATGTTTTTTTTCCTTTACCGATTTCAAAGCAGTGGTGATGAAATAATTTAAACTGAGTAGCCTGCTTGAGTTTGAACCATGACCAACTTTGTAAGTCGTATAGAGGTATGAGGAACAGGGTGTAAAGTTCGCTCATCCTCTATTGAAAAGGAGGATCCTCCGACCAGACGGGTATTGTGTCTGGTCCGGGCAACTGCCCAACAGTTGATGTCGGGATTTTTGTATATGTTCGAGTGCCGTCGAAAACTCTGATTGCGCGATGCAGAATTGCTCATATAGTTCGCCTGTGGCATTGTAGATGGCGCCACTTTTCTTTTTGTGTTTTTCGATTTTGTTGCGAAGCATTTTTTATTTGTAGTGCCGCTACAGTCGCAGCCTTACCACTGGCCCATCATTACCCAGTAATATATACATGTGGGAATAAAAAAGGCTGAAGGTCAAAAAAGTAAAACAGATTTTAAATAAACTAGAAAAGTAACTATAAATGCATCTTTGAAAAAAAAAAACCTTCAATATTTTTCTGTAATTCTACCTTTCTAAATATCTTCCACGTCATCTCAAGCATAGACCTTTGGTACGTCATCTGTCTCACTTAGACCTTAGCATTCAGCTCTTTCACACGTGTCATGCATTCATGAACGTTCATGGAAATCATCACTATGTTTAAATAGGTTCATTTTATTTATGTAGATTATTTTACATATTGTGAATGAGAGAACGTTGTAGGCCTTACAAACTGTAGATTTGTAGACGATTTTCTATTCTGTATTCGTCTAAGTACCTGGTACTTATTGACAGGCCTGCACTGTCCTCCCATACATTTTATCTCTGTAATTTGGAGACATTGTTATAGCCAATTATTTTTTTAAAGAGTAACCGTGGAGTTTCTTGCCGGCTCTTCTCCATAGGAAACAACAATTTGGAACCGTGCACCTAGCTTCTGACGTTTCATAAGTGCTCATGCAGGTTTATGTGAAATAAAATATTTTGATTTTAATGATTTTTGATTTTGTTCCATTCCTACATACATTACTTATTTTTGCTAACAAGACATAATGAAAAAAATTTTTTTTTAACCCTTTCCAATTCCCTCCTAATACGTACAACCACGAGCCTTTCTCTGAAAAGCTCCAAAATTTACAAGTTAAGTTAAGTATTTTGAAAACATGACAGAGTTTGATCGCTTCAATGGCTCGCCGGGATCTGCTATGAGCAAAATACCACAAAAGTTGTTCAAACTTCACTGTAGAATACATAATGGGTAGGGTATAGGCCTTTTAAGTAATAAGGCGCTTCCTCTTTCAATATTTTTAGAGGGAGGCTTTTGTAATGATTTTCGTTTTATTATCAGTTTGAATTCCGTAAAGAGTCGACTTAAAACACTGGATATTCTTGTGAACTAGGTTTTTGGGTACTACAATTAATTCATGGTGACGTCTACACATACGGGGTGGAAGGGATGTCGCCGTGCAAACTGAAACCGTGAAGTAGAAATAGAAACGTTATTTATTTATTAAAAAAAATACTGACGAAAAATTTCTACGCAAAGGAGTTCAGAATTTCTATGCAATAGCTCATAATTTCTATGCAAGTTTAGAATTTCTACGCAAGGGAGTTCAGAATTTTTACGCAAGGGAGTTCAGAATTTTTACGCAAGGGAGTTCAGAATTTTTACGCAAGGTAGTTCAGAATTTCTACACAAGGGAGTTCAGAATCATGTACTGAATCTATGTCCTTGCCACCATGTATACTTTTTATGGTAAGTGTTTAGTAAGCATCAGCCTATAATGTTCCCACTGCTGGGACACAGGCCTCCTCTCGGTGAGAGGGAGTGGGCCGTAATCCACCACGCGGGCCCAGTGCGGGTTGGTAGGCCGATGCTTATAGTGTTTATTCATCTCAATATCGAGCCATTATTAATAGAACGTCAGCGCTGTGTTATGGGTCCCCATAGCACAGCATCATGCTGAGTAGAAGCTTTCTGGTCACAGCTATGACATGCAGTGAATTTTTGATTTTTCATTCAAGTTATCTTTTTGTATACACGTGCTTAAGTGACAAATAGGTACATAAATTTTTCGCTATTTGGTTTTATTTTTGCTTTTAACTTACACTCAGTTTCCGAATACGTATTTGAAAAAAAAAAATAGTTGAAAAACTGTCAAACTGTTCTTACACTCGGTTTCCAAATAAGTATTTGAAAAAAACTAGTTGAAAAACTGTCAAACTGTACTTTAGAAATACTTACAGTGTTTCCAGGGAAAGCAGTGGTGACAACAATGGTACCGGCTGCAAGTGCTGTGACTTACAAGTCCTAGGTTTGATTGAATCCAAACGGGCGGCTTAATTTGTGTAAAATCTCATCGTTAAAACTATTTAAAGTGAGCTTTAAGTGACACTATTGACATCACTACCATTTCATTTCACTTAAGTTTCCACAATGGCGCAACGGCTGGCGGAGTGGTTCAGCGATTGACTGCTGCGTTGCGTGTCGATTCCCGCACGTAACAAATATTTGTATGACCTACAAGTAGTTGTTCCGGGTCTGGCCGTTTGTGTATGTGAGTTTACATGTTTGTAAACGCGCCCAAAATAAAGGAGAAATTCTTAGTGTGGGGCGACGATTTTTACAGAATACATACATCGGCTGGTGACAACCCACTGGGTATCTAGGCCACTGGCCACTTGTAATAACAGCGTGGTCAACACAGTAGGTCCCTTAATTGCTAAAGCACCAGCTCAGGCAATACTGCTAGCGTTGGTATTGATTGGTGCTATAATTACCTTTATAGGGCAATGAAAAAAGCGAGGTCTAGAATAAATTGAAATTTTTCATTTTCTTTGTAACCTTTGTAAGTATGTCATGATTGTAATTATGTGAGCAGCATGCATCTATTAAATAATTAATTTATCTGTTATTGCTTCATTTTTATTTCAGTTTTTCTATTTTTAACCGACTTCAAAGAAGGGAAGCGATTATAATATGTTCCACCGAACATAACAAAAACTTTTTTCAAAAAAAAACAACCGACTTCCAAAAAAACACTAGAAAGTGAACAGTGAAGTCAGTTGTTTTTTTTTTTTTTTTTGAAAAAAGTTTTTGCAATATTAATTTTATTCTAGTTGCATCCTTGTCACATAACATTATATAATCAATGTGGGTAAAATTTTGTAAAACATTTTAAAAGAGCAACGGTGGAGTTAAAAAAATACGATTGTGGCGGTAAGTCCCCTCTTTGACGAGTGGATTGAGAGGCGCCACGGCGTCCTCACCTGACCTCCTTACGCGACACGGTTGTTTCGGGAGGTTCCTGTTTCGGATAAGGCGGGAGGAAACGCCCGGGTGTTTCCGCTGCGAAGATCGCTCTGAGGACACGGTGGAGCATACGGTAGAGGTATGCCCGGCTTGGGCGGAGCACCGCCGCGCCGTGTCCTTGTGGAGGCGATCGGCGGCGGCGATCTCTCGCGTCCGGCCCTGGTCCAGGCCATGGTACGGAGGGAGAGTGTATGGGTAGCCGTCACCTCCTTCTGCGAAACAGTAATGCTCGCGAAGAGGGGCTGCCTCCCTCTTCGCGAGCATTACTGTTTCGCACGTGAGGGAGAAGCAGTATATGCGCCCTCACGGCCCTAGCCTCCACAGGAGGCGCCCTGGGCGTCGCGAATCGCAGGCTGATTCCTGGCCGTAGGCGTGGGCTTGCGGTAATGGGTAGCTCGCTGTCCGGTAAGGACCAAGCCCGGGTCGACGCGCGCCTCAACGAGCTGTCAGCACCAATTGGTAGGGTCCACAAGGGCCGATGCATGCCAGGGGTGCGGTTTGTTCGAAAGAGATACCGTGGCCTCTGGCACACAGGCAACTTTGGGAACACGTGTGGGTTTTAGTCAGTAAAAGTCTGACACGCCCTCCTGCTCTATCCAGAGCGGGAGAAGTTATTTGATGAATACCGAGACTCCAAAAAAGAAACCTGTGAAGTTTCTTGTCCATTCTTCTCCATCCGAAATTACCTTTTGGAAGGGGCGACTAGAATCCATTATATTTTAATGTAAATTTCGCCGAATATAAATGTGCCTATTTGAAATAAATGCTTTGACTTTGACTTCACTTTGACTTCACTTTGACTTTAGACTTTGACTTTAAGTAGCCGACTTTTACTGTTGTACATATTTACGTTCACTAATTCAGAATTACTCGAGCTAAGTTGAATTATAACGTGTCATTACAAACTAAAAATCTTAAATTCATTCATTCACTGGCATACAACGCGCAACCTAAGCCGCATGGTCTAAGATCTCCAAGCATGAAATGCACAAACGTTTCTCATAATAATATATCATTCATATTAGCAATATGAAAGGAATATTTAAAATTAATTCTCTAGAGGAAATTAAACTTTGTATTGAAGTTCATAATTTTTACCGATGGAAAATCTCATCAGGTACACACACGGCTTGTCTGCCTATAAATATCCCACTCCTGGGGGTCTACTCTGAGCACCAAATTCGTAGTTTCGCCCAAAGTTACGGGTGTTCCCAATCCTAATCACCTATTACGGACATAGATTCGTCTGGGGCCCGATCAAAGAATGAATGACAATACGATTTGACAGTTGACGTGTTTTTTCCCACCCTTTACACATCAGCTATGTGTTAGTGAAAGCCTCGACAAAATCGGTCTCGCCGTTTCGGAGATTAGCCAGAAGAAGCAGACAGATAGACAAAAAAAAAACCGTTTAAACTTAAACGTATATAGTAAAAAGCTATTATTTTGACATGACCAACAGACACTTCAATGCCCCTTCAAAATGCCCAACGCGCCTAAAGAAGCAATCAGTTATCAGTGAAACTCCGGGAGTGCCGACAGAAGTGAAATCTTATACGAACTAACTGTAATTAAAATTATTAAACTTCTAATTTTCATTTAATGCGCTATTCAAAATCAAAGTTTTTTATTTGTTGTAGGTTTTAGTAGTAGGTCGTGCGTTCGAACCCCGCCAGGCGTATTACTTTGTGTAAATTATTTCATCACCACTGCTCTCAAACGGTGAAGGAAAACATCGTGAGGAAACCTGCATGGGCACTTATGAAACGTGAGAAGCTAGGTGCACGGTTCTAAATTGTTGTTTCCTATAGAAGAGCCGGCAAGAAACTCCACGGTTACTCTTTTAAAAATTATTGGCTATAACAATGTTTCCAAATCACAGAGACAAAATGTATGGGAGGACAGCGCCGGCCTGTCAAAAAGTACCAGGTACATAGACGAATACAGAATAGAAAATCGTCTACAAATCTACAGTTTGTAAGGCCTACAACGTTCTCTCATTCACAATCTGTAAAATAATCTATTGTACATGCATGTGTATCCATGTACGTACATACACAACAAATGTACATACTTATATACAGAGGTGTCTGTAACGGTAACAGTGTCGCGAGCTCAAATGTTTTTTTCCATCTCAAAAAATGCCGAACGCGCCTAAATAAGTTTTCACTTCAAAAAGAAGGAAAATTACTTTTAATTCTATGATTTCTATTTTAAACACTGAAATTATTAAGACGAATTTCTGAAGACGTTTAAACGATTCGCCCAGGAAGTGTTTAACACCGAGCCACCGGAAGATATAAGTTGTGTTGTTATCCTCTTGGGGTAAGCAGGTACCCTACATCTAGGGTCTGTTGCGTGGCGACTGGAGTGTCGTCTGGTGCCAAAGGACTTTGCCAGGCCATGAGGTTCACGTGTTTGAATAGTTCAATATTGAAATTGGTCAAACTAAAATAATTTCACTCAAGTAAACCATACCAGGCACTTATCAATTTTCTAGGAGTCAGTTAAATGAAGTCGGTTATATGAGGTTAGTTGCCCATTCAAAGCGTAGTAATGGAGAAGAATGGGTAAGAAACTCCATGGAACTCCGCTTTTATACTTATACTAGCTGACCCGGCAAACGTTGTTTTGCCTTATAAATTATTTCTAGTTATGGAAAACAGATAGCAGCCGATTCTCAGACCTACTGAATGCGCATATAAAATTTGGTAAAAATCGGTAAAGCCGTTTCGGAGGAGTACGGTAACTAACATTGTGACAATATACTGGTTACTTCATTATTGTTGAAATTATAATTATAACGACGTAGAAAGACGTGCACGTTAAAAGAGTCTCTAGGAAAAGAAAAAAGAAAATAACAGCAATTTGTTTGCGAATGCAGATTTTAAATTTAGTGTTAAGTATCTGGAAAAAATGAGGTATAGTAACTATCCACGGATTGAGAAAGAAAAAATAATTGTGTAGTTCTTCTAATCTTCCATATTTCCGAACAACTTATCACAAATGAAATTGTTAATACTGTAATTAGGATACTGGTCATTTTAATACGTTAAATAAAATAAAAATCGGTGACATTCGATTATGACTACCCCATATTAGAAAAAAAGACAAACTCAGAGGAAAAGCCCAGGTACAAAGCGACGGATAAAAAAACCGTAAAAAGGCCAAAAATTTAAAAGCATCAATTAGAATAAAATTCACTTTACCCACGACATTTTTTTACCAAAACAAGGTAACGACACCGGTTAACTGTCGCTATCTCCGGGGCCCGACATAAGTGTCGGCTGAACGCGCAATTTGCTGGGGTTATTAAATAAAGAACTTTTTTTGTTTGCGACGCAAACTCGTTTTGGTAAACGTGACGAGAGGCAAGTTACGCGAAATTTTGTTTTAATGTCACTTTTTGTGTTAAACGTAAATAATATGCTGTTTTTGGGAGTGGTTGTTTGTTTTGGAGGGTTGAATGAATTTTTATTGTTGTCTTTTTTGTATGATAATCATTTTATATCGGCCTGAAAAATAATAAAACGATCGGAATGAAGAGCGTCGGCACCGCACGTAAGTCCTTAATTTTAGACCCATAATACAGAGCATTTTTTGACACTTTATTGTCAAATACTGGCGAAAATTACGGATTTTCATGACGTCACGCTGCAATGAATGGTCATAAACTCATTAAACATAAACTTTTTAGATTTAAAAATTTACTAAACATACGAAGTAGCTAAGATATTTGAGTTTTGATGACGATTCTAATTAATATTGTTGACAAAATTTGTCCCGAGGTCTGGAAATGCATGAAAAGGTTCAAAATAAAACAAATAATTTTTGGTTGTCTTAAAAGTTTCAGGGGTAAACGTCAAAAGCCAAAGTTGTAAGTTCATTAAAAGCTTGGTAAAAAAAAACGTGCTGGACATAACCTACCTCCAATTTACAACATCCAGTTATGTAAATCTAAATACAAAAGAACAGTTAAATTCACTTCTTGACACAAAAAATCCCTCGTCTACCAGAATATACACAACTTTTATGTAAAAACGTCCCAAAAGATTATTTTATCAAATACTTTGTAACCTCTAAGCACGGTTCATTCAATTTACTTTGGCAGAGATTTTTCGCTCCCAAAAGCCACCCCGGATATCACAGTGTAAAATTGTTGAGCCAAAAGTTTTGTCCTGCTGCAGAATTTTCAACTCGACTGAATACATTATTTTAGGCTGTGTAGTTACAATTTTGTAAGATCGTAATATGGAGTTTAAAATGTTTAATAAGGGGGACTCGTGTGAGCTTTATGTGGGTTCCACTTTTAAAGCCGAATTTTGAGTACAAATATGAGTAGCGTGGAATATGAGAGATTTGCTTATTACTGTCGACTGTGTACGAACGTACGTATGACGTATTCTGGTGCAGTTACCCTGTTATGAAAAGGCTTCCCATTTTGAGTGATGTTTGAGCTAAATTCAGGTAATTGCTTTCTCACCCTAAGATTGAATGTCATTTGTACGTCATAAAATGATATGGTCTATTAGTCTAGGTGGCAGTTTCAACCTTATTGAAGTTTCAATATACTGTGAAATGTTGTCAAAAGTGGTATAGCAATTGCTCTGGATAAGTAAAAGGCGAGTTTTTTCTCGTGTCAATGCATGACTAATCGACGACGCATCAAATAAATGATTTAATTTCTGTTGGTAGATTTATACGAACACTTTTACACGTCAATCATATTTTTTTAAACTAGATGGGGGTCTCTTTTAAAGTCCAGACATAATCTTGGTCAGATCATGTGAAGACCATGTGGATTGGTGTCTGAAATTGTATTTTGAGGAAAGAACCACACCGATTGAGTGGACTTGTCCATTCAGTTCACGCATTTATCAGTAATCATGCAGCTCAACTCAGAACTTGAACAGACGTATTAAAAAGTGAGTCTGTTAAAGTCACCCACGGGAAGAAAAGAAAGACGCTTACACCTTAAAACAAATCCTTAAAAACAGTCTTTGTTTAAAATACAGTGAATTAAGTCTGGGTAATTACACATAAAGCGCTTAGAGTGTATTCCCACGGCACTGCAGTGCTGTGTCGTGTCTGGTTGAATCGGCTGCAACCGGTCGAGATTTCCCTCGGGTGTGACGTTTGTTCGCCCTGGTCAATGACCTGGTAAAAATATAGGGGCGAAACTAATGTGAAGGGTTTTGTTTATGGAAATACTAGCGTGGATGTCGGAAATGATCTCACGGGAACCTACAAGTGGGATAAAAGTATCCTATGTGTTAATTCCAGTTATAAACTAACTCCCCCTTATTACAGAACAAGGTTTTTCTTTACGTATGGTTTAAACCGTCGAGCCTGCTTTTTAAATAAGAACCTAAGTTAAATCGAAATACAGCTCCTTTTACAAAACTGACAAGTTAGTCCAGTGCTAAATTGTCAGTTTTGGAAAAGGAGCTGTAATTCTATTTCAGTTCTAAGTTCTTATTTCAAAAACAGGCTCGGTGGTTTAAACCATACCTAAAGAAAAACCTTGTTTTGTAATAAGGGGGAATGTGTTTTAAATTTCATCCAAATCTGTTCAACCATTTTTGCGGGATTAAGTAATAAACATCCGAATCTCTAAACATACAAACTTTCACATCTATATATATAAAAGAAAGTCGTGTTAGTTACTTCACTTATAACTCAAGAACGGCTGAACCGATTTAGCTGAAAATTGGCAGGGAGGTAGTTTAGAGCCAGGAGAAGGACATAGGATACTTTTTATCCCGGTATTAGGTAGGGTAGCGTAGGTAGGGTAGCGTAGGTAGGGTAGGTAGGATAGTGTAGTGTAGGGTAGGTAGGGTAGCGTAGGTAGGGTAGGTAGGTAGGTAGGGTAGGATAGTGTAGGGTAGGTAGGGTAGTGTAGGGTAGGGTAGTGTAGGGTAGGTAGGGTAGTGTAGGGTAGGTAGGGTAGCGTAGGTAGGTAGGGTAGTGTAGGGTAGGATAGTGTAGGGTAGGGCAGTGTAGGGTAGGGTAGTGTAGGGTAGGTAGGGTAGAGTAGGTAGGGTAGGTAGTGTATGGATTTTGTATGAATGACTTTTGGATGGACAGGACAACGTCTGTCGGGACAGCTAGTTTATAATAAAATTAGTAAGACTAGCGACCCAGCCCTGCTTTACGCGGGTTTAATGGAGACATGTCAAAATATTGAGATTTATATGCTTTAACTAAGGGAAAAGGTAGGTAGATATTGTATCATACAGAAAAACATTCTGGAATAAATGCCGTAAATTATGGTGAAAACCGCTTAAAAATCATTGTGTAGTTTAGCAAGATCTAACCAGCTACACAGGCGGATATGAAAAGCGACTTTGTTTTGAACTACGTATAATTCAGGGTCTAAAACTGGGCCCTCGTGGTGGATTACAGCCTACTCCCTATCACCAAGAGGAGGCCTGTGTCCCAGCAGTGGGGACATTATAGATTGATGAATGATTATACAGAGAAGCAGGACATCGACGAGCAAACTGTTAATATGGATTCAGTTAAGCGTAGAGATTTTTCATTGGTATTTAAAAAAATAGAGAGGGCTATACTTGGAGTTTCCCTGCGTGATCGAAACAGGAATGAACAGATCCGCAGGAGAACCAAGGTAACCGACATAACCCGAAGAATTGCCAAACCTAAGTGGCAATGGGCAGGGCACATTGCTCGCAGAATAGATGGCAGATGGGGCCGAAAAGTTTTGGAGTGGCGACCGCGTACCGGAAGACGTAAATTTTGAAGGCCTCCCACAAAGTGGACAGATGACCTTGTGAGGGCTGCAGGAGTCCGCTGGAGGCGGGAAGCACAGAAACGGTCAATATGGCGGAGCTTAGGGGAGGCCTATATCCAGCAATGGACGTCTTTCGGCTGAAATGATGATGATGATGATTAAAAAAATATCTGCTGTTTCGTACAAAAATACAACACCTACACGGTCAAAATTTATGGGACAGTATTTTGTTCTAAATGATCGTGGCACGCTAGACTTTATAATTTAGCCAAATAACATTTATCTATACTTTCAGATGTTATCTAATAGTGTAACATTGTGCAATTTTTAATCTACTTCAAAAAAGAGGAGGTTTGCCATTCGCCTGCATGTTTTGTTTTTGTATGTTTGTTCCTCGATATCTGTGGCAATTTGGATCGATTTTGAAAATTCTTTTTTGTGTAGGTCAGGTATGTCTCAGGGGTGGTCTCGTATACATTTTTATTAATTTTGCTCGGGTAGTTTTTAAATATTGAATGTTGAACAACCTCATAAATCATTAGTGTGAACTCTGAATTCTAACAAAGTATCTAATAATAGTTAGCCAAATAACATATCTATACTTTCAGATGTTATCTAATAGTGTAACATTGTGCTATTTTTAACCGATTTTAAAAAGGAGGAGGTTCTCAATTCATGTGTATGTTTATTTTTTTGTTTGTTTGTTCCTCGGTGTCTCAGGCAATTGTGGATCGATTTAGCAAATTATTTTTTCTTTAGAAAGAGAATGTGTCAGGAGTGGCCCGTCATAAATTTTATTAACTTTGCTTAGGTAATTTTTTTTAATATTGAATGTTTTTTTTTTTGTTGGGAAATCATCAAATAACTTCTCCCGCTCTGGGTGGAGCAGGAGGGCGTATCAGACTTTTACTGACTAAAACCCACCCGTGTTCCTTCATTCAAACGGTATCTCTTTCAAACGAACCCGCACCCCTGACAGGCATCGGCCCTTGTGGGCCCCATCATTTTTGTGCTGACATCTCTTTGAGGCGCGCGTGGAACACAACGCGTCGTCGACTTGGGCTTGGTCCTTACCGGACAGCGAGCTATAATATTGAATGTTCAATAGACAACCTCTTATGTAATTAGTCACATGCAGTCATAAACAATTACCTAATAAGGATTTGTTACTTAGAAGAGTTATGGCCAATCAAAAGAGGTATCTACCCTTATTATAGTAATGAACAGGTACCTATCTATATTACAACCTACCAGGGCAGAAGGAACACAAGCAACATCTATTACCTACAATAACATGTCAGTCGTGGATAGTGCAGCAATTTTCGTCGCAGCCACTCACGAGTCTGTCAGGCTCGCGGGAGGCCCAGCAACAGATCACGTCTGCAGGCTGACATCTTGATGATGTGAAACTGGATTTAAGTCTAGGAGTGTAATGATAAAAGGGTTATGTAATGCAGATACCTTGACCTCGTGAAGTTAGAAAATAGAATAGATAAGCACGTAGCTTTAAAGAAATTATGAAATATTGATGTCTGCCTAAGTTTTATTCAGTAAGCACTTTTAAAAAGTGAAGACGAGCGAAGAACTCGTCATGAAAGTTGCAGCAGAAATTCTGCCCGTAGGAAATAACTTTGCGCTTAGCTTATTTGTTAATAATAACTAACAAAATGTGACACTCACGCGAAAACAAAAACAATGCAATAAACACACATCAATCTTTCTCATAATTTCCGACATTTAACAAAATATCACCGACCATTAAGAGATACATAATAATATTCCTCACATACATTTTACGCTGAGATGTTGAACGAGACGCTTGTAAAAAACATGTTTATTTAAAAAGACTATCATTATAAGATTCTGAGTAAACAGTAGTACAGGATCCGTCGATTTATATTGCACAGACTCGTTTAAGTTCAAAAAGGAATACGAGTACATAATAATTTTGTGTATGGTCCGCAGAAAAGGCTTATGAACACGATCATCACATTTAAACTGCGTGTGAAAGCTGTCAGTGTCGAAATTCCATAAAAATATGACATTGATAGCTCTTGAACGTGAATCTATCTGTGTGCCAATTTTCATTCAAATCCGCTGACAGAGCTCCGGCGGGATCTCATGGCGACATGGAGAGTGCGATTGTCGCAACCCAGTGCTGAGCACTGAGAGGCGGCATGGCGTTCTCACCTTCCACCTGACGCAGGTCCTCACCGGACACGGCTATTTCGGGAGGTTCCTGTTTCGCATAAGGCGGGAGGAAACGCCCGGGTGTTTCCACTGCGAAGATCACCTGAGGATACGGTGGAGCATACGGTGGAGGTCTGCCCGGCTTGGGCGGAGCACCGCCGTGTCCTCAGGTGATCTTCGCAGTGGAAACACAGGCGATCGGTGGCGCCGATGATCGCGAAGAGGGAGGTAGCGCACGTGAGGGAGAGGCAGTACATGCGCCCTCACGGCCTTAGTCGCCGCAGTGACGCGTGGGCGTCGGGAATCAGCATGGGATTCCCGGCCACCGTAGGCATGGGCTTACGGACGGCTAGTAATGGGTAGCTCGCTGTCCGGTAAGGACCAAGCCCAGGTAGACGGCGCGTTGTGTTCCAAGCGCGCTTCAAAGAGATGTCAGCACAAAGTGATAAGGCCTGCAATGGAATATATGTACATATATATACTAGACGTAAAGTTGGAAGGCCTCCCACAAGGTGGACCGATGACCTTGTGAGGGCCACAGGAGTCCGCTTGATGCGGGAAGCACAGAACCGGTCGAAGTGGCGGAGCTTGGGGGAGGCCTATGTCCAGCAGTGGACGTCTTTCGGCTGAAATGATGATGATGACATAAACTCGAAAAACATAACCCTCCTTCTGGCGCAGTCAGATAAAAATTAAAAATTCTCATCAAAATAAACTATGTTGCTACCACTACTACAACTAAAATCCCACCCAGCTCATAGTGGAATGTAAAAAAGTGCCTGCCCCGGCTCGACTCGACGATCCCCGCGAATTAACTGAAATGAAGACATTATCCAGCCAGGGCGTGCGCAGACGCAGCGTACGTGAGCTTTTTGCCGCCATCTTACTTTAAGGCCAGAGTTGAAGGTCGATTAATGGGATCGTGTTTTTTTTTTCGAATGAACTTTATACAAGGTGGGTTTTTATATGCAGATTTTTGTTATTGTGGTTCAACATGTGGATAATTTGAGGTTATTTTAGAATGGGGAGGAGTGGCGTCCTTGATTGAGCTTTTAGGGACGTCTTCGAAAGTATGAGGTTGCGAATTGAAAAAAAAAAAGTTAAATTATATACCTTTTTTCTTGATAAGTAGGTACACAAGTCCTACTGAGGAAATTTGATAAATAAATATAATCCATAACGGAACGACTTAGCCAATAATGGGAGCAAACGGAATACGATCAATGACATCAGTAAAACAAAAATTCAACCACTTATTGTCCCACCGCGGGGCAAATGCTTCTTCTCAAGTTGCCATTCAGATAAGGCAATAGCAGTAATCATCACGCTCACTCAAGACGGGTTAGCGATTTCAAACTCATTACCTATCCTATTCTTAGTTCGGTTGGATGTTCGTTACTTAACCACGCTAAAATGGGTTAACAGATTTGAATAAAATTTGGCACAGATATAGTTTATAGCTTGGATTAACACATAGAATAGTTTTTGTTCCAGTAGTAGGTCGTTTGGTAGTATTTCGTATAGCAAAAGATAGGGAAGATCGGGTTTTATGAAAAAAACCACTACATAAATCAATGACCAATAAAGTTTATTGAACTTATCGATAGTTGAACTTTGTCGGTACTGACTTGGTTTTGGAGATTTTACACTTCTTTTATTAACTTAAATACGCCCAAAGTTAGGTTAAATTAGCAAAAAAAACGAATCTTTGTTGGCTCATAACTTTTTAATGGCTTTTTATTTTAGTATTCTGTTTCCGTACCGACAATATTAATAATGAGACAAAACCATAGCATGTTTAAGTTTTGATGTACATTATCAAACAGTGGAGTAAAACCCTCCCGAAGTTTGTATTGAACAAATGTGGACTTGTTTCACCATAAGTTTTTGAGTTTATCTATTCCAAAGAATATTTTATTCCTATTTATAATATTAGTGTGGATGGGAAGATTTGCCTTTTAGTGAGACAGATAATGGCAGAAATAGATTATGTTGTATGTATGTGATGCTTTTTTGTATACAGATTTCGGTATGTTTTTTACCGTGTCTGTAATATATGGGTATGTATAGAGGATAAAGTTGGTGATAATTAAGGTGTGCAACTTTTGGGTAGGTACTTACGAGTATGTCTTGGGTCTTCTATTGTTACGAGTCGTAAATTCATCAATAGCAATTTATTGTTTTATACTCTGTAATTTGAAAATACCAAATATATTAAGGAGAATGTGGAGCAAAGAATGGCTCGTTTTGCGCCAAATAATAAATAGTTAAATATAATAAAGGCTTCTTCAGAGAGGCGTGATGCGACACTTGTAGAACAATTTCCATGAAGTTTTCATAGAAATTATTCTATGAGAGTCGTGGCGCGTCTGTTTGAAGAAGCCCTAATGTCATCATAATTACTCACTGGCTGATAATTTCATTGCAGTGAAATAAAATGAAGTGTTAATTCATGTAGGCAGATCTATTATGTCTTTTACACGTCAGTATTTTGTTGGTCAATATTTTAAAACTAGATGGCGCCAGCATTTTCTAGCTGACTGATCCTTGAGAAGAAATGCCAAAACAAATTCAAAGGTAGTGGTCATTTTTAAAGTGCAAACATTAAAATGTATTATTGGGACTTTATGTGAGTCTTAACAATGCAAGGCCATGTCTGGAAGGGCCTTTTGAAGTAAGTGTCATTGCAGCTTCGAGCAGATAGCAATTAATTTAATTTATTGTTTTGTGTTTAGTAATGTTAATAGGTACTAACATATTATTGTATCGAATCAAGTTCTTCTAACTTAACAGACAGCTGTGTTGCTGGGGAGTTTGTTGCACCACTTCTTCTCCCCAGCTAAAGCATTAGGAAGTGGTGAAGGGCGGGCATTTTGGGAGACTGTCTTATGTAATTTTGACGTTAAAAATGTGCTGACTCTCAGCCTAGTTTGAATAAATGACTTTTGATTTCGATTTCGATTTTGAGCTGACCTGTTCCAACAATATATTTATTTGCAAAAATAACTAGTAATTGTAAACGTTTCAAAAACCTTCCTAAAAAATGGCTAATTAATAATTCGTTTCTTTCCATCAACGAATCAAAATCTTGCCAATCAATGCATGACTTTACTAAAAATAAACAACCAATCCTTACCGACAAACAAGGCACCCAAACACTTAATTTTATTATATTAACATGATTTTCATTACAACCACCAATTAAGTCCAAGTGATTACTGTGTAATCAAACCGCCGTATATGTGAGAATGATGGCACGAACATCGTAATCATTGGGTGGAAGTTAATCACCGGTTGATTGGCGGTGATTGACCGTGGTGATTAAGTTATTTTGGTTAGCGTGGCTGTTCTGTTTCTTTATTTAGTTTTGTTTATACAAATCCCTTTTTAGCAAACGGGTTACAAAGAATATAACAGCGTCGTTGTTTTGCAAAATGTAATGTAAAAGGTTTTTCGTTGTAATATTTTTTATCTGACTAAGGTTAAGCAAAAAGAAGGGTTGTGATTTTGACCGGTATGTATGTACGTATGTAAAGGGGCTTGTGGCTAAGTAATAACAGCCGCACGGGTCGATCAATCAGGTTAAGCTACGCTTGCCGCGGTTGGTCCGTGGATGGGTGTCCCTCTTTACATACCAAGACCCCTCCGTGCCTCGGAAAGTACGTTAAGGTGACACTTGTCCACATTTTTTCCATACAAACTTCGGGAGGGTTTCACTCCACTGTTTGATTATGTACATCAATAATTAAACACGGTATGGTTTTGACTCATTATCAATATTGTCCGTACAGAAACAGAATACTAAAATAAAAAGCCATTAAAAGTTATGAGCCAACAAAGATTCGTTTTTCTTGCTAATTTAACCTAACTTTGGGCGTGTTTAAATAATAAAAGCAGTGTTAAATCTCGAAAACCAAGTCGGTACCGACAAAGCTCAATTATCAAAAAGTACAATAAACATAATTGGTCATTGATTTATGCAGGAGTTTTTTCAGAAAACCAGATCTTCCGAAGGACTTTTCTTAATTTTTTACGCGCCTGTTTTACTGTTACTGATCCTGCAGCTCACTCAATAATGTTGTACGTGTAGACTAGCGTCTAACTGCTCATCACTGATACTACCTCTGTCGGATAGGAAGCCTGGTGAGACAGCGTGCTTTTTAGCCAGGCCCACCAGTGAGTTCGAGCCCGCGACTAGCGTACCCTTAAGGCGTTGCCTGTCGTTGTTGGCTGTCATTTTTGGATCTTTGACAGTCGTTACGGGGCGGCAGAAGCCAGAAAGGCTGACAACCAGTATTGCGAAGGAGTATCGTGTTGCCCAGTAACTGCGTTGTCGAGGTCAGATAGGCAGGCGCTCCATGTAAAATACTGGAATTCAGCTGCATCCGGTTAGACTGGAAGCCGAACCAAACATAGTTAGGAAAAGACTAGGCAGATGATCATGTACTTATGTGGGTATGTATGGGTATCTGTCCCCTCTTAACTTCCAAACTATTTATCATAATTTACCCTCCTTTTTGCTTCGCTGTATTCGGGTAAAAATGCGCGCACAGTGCCTGAAAATAATATTCCTAACAGCTAGAAAAACACTAGGTCACTATTCCACCCGTTTTTAACTGCCCATTGAGTACAAAAGACACAAAAACAGAAAAAAATAAACTTCTACCTGCCCGCAATAGTTTCAATGTGCCTTTGTCGCCTGAAACCGATGCAGTGCACAATGCCAGGGTACATCGCAATAAGTAGTGTTGTAACATTATGAGTTAAAATTCCGGGATTATGAAGTTCAAGTTATCCTATGCCGGGAACTAGGTGGATAGGTAGGTGGGAGTACAGGTGGCCCAGTGGAATCGGCCCAGACTTATGGCCGTGAGAGCGAACCCAAGCACACACTTTACTTAGGGCCGATTTTTCAATCCTTAGATAAAAGTACCAACAGCTACCTGAAGAATAAAGTTATTAGACTCTTTATTCGTCGGATAAATGGTTGTCAATTTTTCGAATAATATTTATCCTAGGAATAACTATCCGGCCGAATATTTCATCTGTGAAAATGCTAACTTCAGGGAGGTGAAACAAATATACAGAATAAACAAATGTTATTGTGTTAAATTAATTAATCGATGAATAAAGTCTATTTGACGATTGAACAACAGTTTTTTTTGCTATCTATCGAATAAACCCTATCTGTTTGTTTATCTGAGGATTGAAAAATTGGTCCTTAGTGTATTTAATATTATCACCACTGCTCTCAAAACAGTGAAAGAAAAGATCGTGAGGCAAACGGGCATGTTCAAGAACCAACATTTCGAAGACATTGGACATCTACTAAACCGCACTGGGCCCGCGTGGTAGATTATAGGGCACTTCATCTCGAAGAGAAGAAGCCTGTGTCCCAGCAGTGGGAACGTTATAAGCTGATTCTGATGATTAAGGTAGGTAACTATAGTAATCTTTACTTATTTATAAACGTGAAAGTTTGTATATATCTATGTATCAATTTCAATTTATTCAATTTATTTATTTAATAAAAACGTAAACAAAAACAGTACATTTAGCCAACAGTAGTAAATTACCATACAATTATAGTGCCTAAAAATAAAACTATTTCTAAAATATATATTTTACAAGTGCAAGTGATAATGTTCCGGAATTAGAAAGTTAGGTTGCGACTCACCCGATCTAGGTTTATAGAAACCTGTTTCGGGTTCAATGAGAACATCATTGTTCCTCCTGATAAACGGTTGTTTTATTCACTTTTTTTCGAGTATTTTCAAACTTCTTAGACGTTTTTTTAAACTCATGATGTAGCCACCAAAAGTATTAACTGAAAAATTTGAAAAAATATACATGTTGCTTAAAATTTTGATAAAAGAAAGAAGAAACCTTTTAAATAGGTGCTTTTTTCCAAATACTACATCGAAAATAATTAGGAAAAAGAAACTGCAAACACTGTTTTCCATTGCCCCGCAAAAATAATCGAAACAAAACACGAAGACCAGCTCAAATAAAACGAACTTAAAAATGCATCCGCAAATCACGGACCAACCGGACTTAATCCCGCGGCTGCAACAGAGTCCCGTAACTCCCGGGAATCCAGAGCATTTGCCAGCACTAACCGTGGACATAATAAAACGCATGTCATATAAAAATGTTATAATAAAGTGTCCTCGCTTACTTCGGGAATAATAGTGGTATTCGTTATGTGAGACGGTTAAAGGGTGCATTTTGAACAGTTAAATGGAGAATTCTGGAGAATTTATGAGCAGCATATTATGTTTTGAGCTGCTGCAGTTGAGATGCTCGGTAATAGAATATGACAAGCTTTATACTTTTACTAGCAACCTGCCTCAGCTTCGCCTGGGTCAGTGTACCTACTGATATGGCGACATGTCATGTATTTTTTTTTGGGAGGAAAATCATCAAATAACTTCTTCCGCTCTGGGTGGAGCAGGAGGGCGTGTCAGACTTTTACTGACTAAAATGCACCCGTGTTCCCTCTTGTTCCAGCGGCCACGGTATCCCCGCACCCCTGGCAGGCATCAGCCCTTGCAGACTCCAGCTGTTGGTGCTAACATCTCTTTGAAGCACACGTGAAACACAACGCGCCGTCGACCTGGGCTTGGTCCTTACTGGACAGCGAGCTACCCATTACTCGCCGTCCGCAAGCCGCCATCATGGTTAAGGCAAGTTAAATTTGAATGTATAATCGGAATATTCTAAGTGGTAGTAAAAGCATTTGCATAATCAGCCTATAATGTTCCCACTGCTGGGACACAGGCCTCCTGTCTGTAAGAGGGATTGGTCCGTAATCCACCACGCGGGACCATTGAAGGTCGGTAGATGTCACATGTTTTCGAATGTTTGATTCCACTTCAGACATGCCTTCACATTCAGGACATGCCAGTGTCCTCAAGATGTTTTCTTTTAGCGTTTTTTTGAGCCTTTTCCAAACAATTTTGGGGTCAGCTTCTAGTCAAACCGGATGCAGCTGAATACCAATATTTTACATGGATCGACTGCCTGTCTGACCTCCACAATCCAGTAACTGGGGAATACGATATCCTTTGGTAAGACTGGTTGTCAGACTTACAGGCTTCTGACGACTCGTAAGGACTGTCAAAGATCCACAAATGACAGCCGAGACCAACGGCTTAACGTGCTTCCCGAGGCACGGAGAGGTCTTGCTATGTAAAGATGGTTACCCATTCACGAACCAACCGCAGCAAATACCTATGACTTAGCCACAAGACCCTCCGTTTCGTGTCACGTTCCATCAAAACAAATTACTTTATCTAGTAACATTCCCACACAATGCAACAAAGTAATTCTTACCTAGCACTAACCATAAAACCGATTTATCGTCCAAAAGAATCGTTCAGGTATTTACAAAGAAATTAAGCTAATGTCAGTTTTTGTTGTCATCCTTGAAAGTTAAAGGGCGATTGCAAAAAGTCGTAGTGGGCTCTTTAGTTGTGCTCGTTATGTGGAACAAAGAGGCGCCGACTCCGGCACCTATCTGCTATCGGGTGATGAGCTTGGATTGCGAAATGTGGAAGAGAAATTTAATGGTATTATGTGAATAGTTTTATGTAAGAGGAAGTCTCAAAGTGGCACCGGTAACTGAAAAGTTGCGTGACAATCAGTTGTCATGATCACATATACGGAGGAATAAGGAAAGTGTCGTGAGAAAAGTTTTGGATATGAATGTTGATGGCTATAAGAGTAGGGCTAGACCAAAGAAACGATGGTTTTCGTCTTCATCCAAGAAAGTGTCTGACAGGTCCATGAACAACATTTATTTTGCAATTATAGGTAAATCCATTATAGCTGTTATGGTACATGGAAGTTCAGCCGTATTTCACCATTCGGCATGCAAACATTTACATTATCATTCACAACAAAAGATACATCAATCCAGACAAATTCAGTATTTTTCTCGGATAAAACTCACGTCACTGTGGTGCTTACTTCATTAAAAAAATTACGTAATCTACCTACTCTTAAATAGCACTGTTGTCAACTGCACCCTAATTGCGTAACTCACGATTAAGCATAATCTGTTTCGTTTCGAAACAGATTGTGAAACTATTGCTTCATATGTTCAAAAAATTTGTGTCTGCTCAACAACGTAAATAACGCAATGAATATTGTTGAACTGTCAAATTGAAACAGATTATGATTAATCGTGAGTTACGTAATTAGGGTGCAGATTCCAGTCAGTTGGTAATTTATTGTAATTAATTCGATCCATACAGTAGACACTTCTGCGAACACACGTTAATTGGCATAAGGTGAAGATATCAAATGCCAGGGAATAGGTTCCTCGTCATAAACGATCAACTATAAAATGTAAAATAAAACAAAAAAGGCCTATCTTATCTTGTCGTGTCCTGATTAATCCGTGAAACAATGTTTAACCCTAATGGCCGACGCGTAGTCGCCTTGTAAATATAGTCGTTAGCGTTTATTCACATAATGACTTTATTACGAGCGTCCATCTTCCTATATTTTATCTTTCACAGCCTTGTTGCTCTAACTTTTGTTAGTTACCTTATAGCATAGTGAGGAGGGGCTCAATCAGGTTAAGTTACGTTTGACGCGGTTGTTTCGTGGATGGGTGACCATCTTAACATACCAAGGCCTCTCCGTGCTACGTTAAGCCATTGGTCCCAGCTGTAATTTCGGGTCGTCTGAAGCCCGAAAGTCTGACAACCAGTCTTACCAAGGGGTATCGTGTGACCCTGTAACTGGGTTGTGGAGGTCAGATAGGCAGTCGCTCCATGTAAAATGCTGGTATTTAGCTACCTCCGGTTAGACTGAGCAAATGATGACCTCATAGCATAGTGTTGAAGTTAATCATAGAAAAGTGTGTTGTATACCGAAAACCTAAAGTATTTAGTCGAATGGATTACTTAATCAATATTGAATAAGCAACTGCTCTATTTTAATTGTTAAAATATTTTGTAAATGTATTTATTATTTATTGTATATCCTTTATTTCACTTAAATACATATAAATTACATTTTTAAATATTTGTATAAAAATATAAAAACATTTAAAAATATAAAAAATAGTAGCCCACCGATATCGGGAACAGGGTCCAAGCTACGGCGGTCAGGGATCCAGAGAGAAGAACCTCCTAACAATGCGAGCCGTGTCAAAAAGTACCGCTTTCTGGATCAGGCCCTTGACCCAGCTGCCCAACGAGAGCCTCCTCAGGTGTTGGTTGAGGCTCTTAGCTATCAAGCCATTGGCTGTAACGACTATCAGCACAATGATCGCTAAGTCCACATCCCACATGTCGACAACCTCGCGAGCCAAGTCAAGATACTTGATTTGTTTATCTTTCTCGGCTTTCACGAGGTTCCCGTCATGCGGGACCGTTATGTCAACGATCATTGTGCGCCGCTCTAGTCGATCCACCACCACTATATCAGGCATAATGGCAACAATAGTCCTGTCAGTGATAATGGATTGATCCCAGTACAGTGTGATATGTTCATTTTCGAGAACTCGGTCTGACACATACCTGTAGTACGGCACTTCTGATTCCACAAGGCTGTATTTCAGAGCAAGTTGCTGGTGGATAATCCTGGCTACAAGGTTGTGTCTATGCAAGTAATTCTCGTTAGCTAGACGAGAACACCCGAAGATTATGTGTCTGATTGATTCACCCGGATGGTGGCATTCCCGACAAATGTCAACCGTACCATCTTTCACAATAAATCTCCGATAGTTGTTCGTCATGATAACTTTGTCCATAATTACACAGACAAAACGAAACGCAACCAGGCTACGGACGCTAGAAAGTATACATCGGGTTCTTATTATATATTATTATCATTATTTTATATCTAAACGACATTATTATTTATGTCGATTTTTGGCAAAGATTTCAATCGTTATTCAAAAGATGGTCACGTATCTCTTTCGATGACGATGACATTTGAATAGTATTGATCTTCACATGATTTGCCCAAGATTATGTCTGGACTTTGAAAGAGACTGTAATCTCTGAGTTTTTTTTTTAATAATACTAGTGAAGTTTATTGTTCAGTTTATTGTTCAGTTACATGGCAAGGTAACATAATAATGAAACACAAGCATACGTTTCTTAATCTAGTTAGTGGGTGCCGTACTGTTCTCCTAGACAGGTTTGTTTGTTTCGGCCTTTCGTATCAGAGTAGTCAGATAGGAAACGCCGACCTCATCTAGTTTTAAAAATATTACTGACGTATAAAAGTGTTTTTATGTTGTGTGTGTATACCTTCTTATAGAAATAAAATCGTTTAACATTTTGTCTTCATTTAAGAACCACTATTCAAAGTCACACATACGCCCCACAACTCCTCTGTGAAACGTAGCGAAGCAATTTTAAAACACCAAGTTTTTATTGAAATACCTAAACGTTTATTATACACGCAAATGGCTATTTACTAAGCTATTTTCATATTTGTAGCCTATTAAGCGAAATATTTTTTGCGTTAAAACATGCTACGTTTTCCGCGGAGGCGAATTGAGAGTGCTTGATTGTAGTTTAGTTTTTTTATAGTGGAATATTCGTAGTTTCTAGCCGTTCGAGTTTTTAAATGGAGTTTTATGATGAGAGAGGGGCGTGTGGCTAAGGAAAAACAGATTAAAGGGTTGTATCAACGCCAAGGACCTTCAGCATTTGGGCGCACTAAATTTGTGGCCGAGTGCGGGGTGATGTAGCCATGCAGTCTTTAATCGGTCGCATTTTTAATTTATTATAACAAAAATAATGCATATTTGTAAAAAGTAACAAAATCAAATCATATTCCTTTGTATTGCAAAGCAGTAGACATTTTTTTAAACTCTTTTGTTAAAAAATGAAGGAGTAAAGTGGTTTCATCTCAACGATTTGGAGGTGATTTGGTGTTTTTTTTTTCTTATTATATGACACCCATAGAAAAGTTATGCCTAAACCAAATGACGTATAATATTATGTAGATTACTAACTATATTTTTCAAATTTTATTTTTTTGTAAATGTCGACGAAAAGTGGTTTCATCTGCATGCTGTTTTCAACCATTTTTTGAGAGGGCAGCCTTAAGTAAATGCTTGCCGCGGTTGGATGCGTGACCACCTTCACATACCAAGACTCCTCCGTGCCCCAGAAGACACGTTAGGTAAGCTGTTCGTCCCAGCTATCATTCTTAGATCTTTGACGGTCGTAACTCGTTGTCAGAAGCCCGAAAGTCTGACCACCAGTCTTACTAAGGGGTATCGTTTTACTCAGTAACTGGGTTGTGGAGGTCAGATAGGCAGTCGCTTCATGTAAAATACTGGTACTCAGCTGCAACGGGTAGACTGGAATCTGACCCCAAAAAAGTTGGGAAAGAGCTAAGCAGATCATTAATTTTATTGCAATAGGCTAGGCATCTGATGATGAGATCAAAATCAAAAGTCATTTATTCAAACTAGGCCGAGAGTCAGCACTTTTTGAACGTCAAAATTACTTATGACAGTTCCCCAAAACGCCCGCCCGTCACTACTTCCTAGTTTTTAGCTGGGAAGAAGAAGTGGCGCTACAAACTCCCCAGCAGCACAGCTGACGCATCTCAGATGCCTTTATAAGAGTGTTTGGTATAAGGCTCGCCAAATGCTAGCTTAGGCTTTTAAAAGGTCCTTCCGCATAGACCACGGAGACTCCTCGGCGGCTACTACTAGAGGACGCAATTTAAACATTTCCCATACAAACCAATCGTATCAATATTTAGTCGTACTACAATACAAATGTTCCATGTGGTGCCGGACGTGTTCCGTGTGGTGCCGGGCGTAAAAATAATAGCACATTCCCATTTATTCCTGTGGGTGTCGTAGAAGGCGACTAAGCAGAGAATGCTCAGCAGCGTTCTTTATGCCTTTTACTACCATAATGCGATCGCTAACCCACCTGCCAAGCATGGTGATTGCAAATCCCCTCCCCCTTACTGGGGAAGCCTATGTCCAGCAGTGGACGTCTTTCGGCTGAAATGATGATGATGACAATACAAATGGCGAATACTAAGGAACTGACTAGCTTTGAAGACGTTACGTGATAGAGTTGTGCGCGAGACGCATTTTAGCCGCCACAAATTTTATTCGTCGCAACATTTAGCAACTTGCCAGAGATGTTGCACCATAATTATCATGCAATATGGAGCAATTCAAAAAACTAGGCAATACGCACGGCCCGCCGCCACCGCCGCTGGCCAGTTCCTCTCGAAAAAGCGAGACGTAGTAATACGTACAAACGAGATAGTAAGAAAATTGACTAAAAATTTCCAAACCGATTGGATATTCGGCAACTGCGGCTCGGGCTGGCACTTCAACGAGCAAGGGACGGTCGGGGGTCTCATCGTTAACTCGGGTTCTTCGCGGGGCGCGAGGACCTCAGCGGCGAGGTCGGAAGAGCAATATTCCCGTAATATATCTGCAATTTATTGTTGTTGCTCCAGACTGCTCCACTTAATTGATCCAGATTTATCCATTAGTGTTGCCGGGCAATAATTGCTCAAAAAATTGCCTGTGTAAGAGCACCTTTGAAGATCCTGCACTATAATTGTCTGCCTGTATTTGCTAGCACCAAAATGGCATATAGTGATTACTAAAAGTATAAACCTTATAAAGTTTTTTGAAATACTCTCTGTGTTTTAAAAGACTAGTAAACTTACCATCCCGGAAAGAAATTAAGTGCCAAAAAATGTTAATTGGTCAACTAGGTAATGTTAGTCTCATTTAGTAATTTTCAAGTAATAATTAAATAAGACAAAAGCCGATTCTGAGTAGAAATTTAATATTTACTCTAGTAATACCTAAAACCAAAAGCGGCATAAAGCTTTAATCCTAACGGTTTTATGTGAGTGTTGCCCAATCATGGCTAATTTAAGTGTTGCAAGGTGAAAAAACAAAAAAACATATAATTGCTTCATATCGACTGATCGGCCCGCTACACAGGTAATGATGGGTTGAAATAAGGCTTAGCGTAGAACGTATCATGTTAGTTGTTTGGAATAAAACAAAGAGAGACAGTAAAATATTGATTTCACTTATATTTTGAAATAGAGAAAATACCAATGGTCGTTACACTCGGTAATTTTAAACAAGTGATAAAGTGACCAAGAAGAACTCGTGTTGCCACACGTCTTAAACATTTTTAGGGCACGTTAACGTTGCACACATAAAATAATAAAAATTAACAGAAACATTGAATTTGATTCTAAATTATTAAAGACTAGATTTTGCCAGCGGCTCCGCCCGCGTGGATATCGGTTATCGCGTAAAAAAGTAGCCTATGTCCTTTTCCATATCCTAAGCTATATCTGTGCCAAATTTCATGACGATCGGTTAAGCGGTTTAGGCGTGAAAGCGTGACAGACAGATATACAGAGTTACTTTCGCATTTATAATATTAAGTAGGGAAGAACTGCTTCAGAACTTAATAAAACATTTACACACATTATAGTTTTATCTATTTTAAATATTGAACGCACATAAAGATATAGATTTTTATACTAGGTGTAATGAATAACCTCTTACTAAATATCTAGTACAGCCATAATTTTCATAGGAGTAGCTGCAACGTTGTACACAACTCTTTAACAGCAACCCGTCCGGGCGTAAGTTTTATACTATAATTTACGCCGCGTTCCTCAATCTTATTAGATTTTGATGAGCTACATAGTAGGCAGGTAGTTATTCGTAGTCAGTAAAGTTCAACTTTATTGACGTTCATATATACTACAGGCAGATATACAAAGTTATATGTGTGTGGAAAGATAATGTAATTTTTAAGGTGCAAGAAAACATCGATAACTAGTTATTTCATTTATATTTGCCATCGTGGCGAAAGGATTAGTCAAGGGTTACCGTGGCCGACTTGGTAATCTCTTAATAGACTTCGAGCCCGAGTCGGCCGGAGTAAAGACCATATCTACAGATGGGGGTTCACGGACGGTTTAGATCTCAATTGCGTATGTGGCAACTCCAGACAGAGAATGGCTCACTTACCATCCTGCGCCGCACGCTCTGTTCCTTGTGCATTTGACGATCTTGTGACTACGTCAGTGAGCGGCAGGTAATCTTTGGGCCAAAGTTTTTTTTTCCTATTGATACTTTAAGAAGAAGAAGAAGCTATTTCATGAGCATTTTTGTCTTTTTGACTGATATCAGTGACGGAAAACACCTGGACTTAAAGAATAAGACAGGTCTGAAATCACCACTCCGACTTCGACGTTCTTCATCCGACGAGCAAGTATTATCACTGCAAATACCTTCTTTGTATGAGAAGAAACCTCATTCCGTATCGTAAGGATCATTCTCACCACGGTACGGAGCGAGAGTGCATGGGTAGCCGTCACCTCCTTCAGCGAAACAGTGAAGAGGGAGGCGGCGCACGTGAGGGGAGGCATTATATGCGCCCTCACGGCCCTAACCGCCGCAGGAGACGCCCTGGGCGTCGGGAATCCCAGGCTGATTTCCGGCCACCGTAGGCATGAGTGGGTTTTAGTCAGAAAAAGTCTGACACGACCTCCTGCTCCACCCAGAGCGGGAGAAGTTATTTGATGATTTCCCACCCAAAAAAAAGGATCATTCTCAGGACGAGCAGTGTGGTATCCCCAATCCAATCTCAAAGCATTCTATCTAGATAGATTATACAGATACATATCCACTTTTTATTTAAATTAAAGACAGTTTTACATATTTATACAAATAACAGCGCTTTTCAGGTACATTTTAATTAAATAAATAATTAGAAGAAGTTGTGGCAGCTCAGAAATGTGTAGACCCAACTGACAGCGCGTATTCACGAATAAGACATGGATCTGCAGTATTCAGCTCATCCTTCATCTTAATTGACAAAAACTGCCACAAAATCCTCAAAAGTTGAGTTCCTGTCTTTCCATTATGACATACGAGGAGATAAGGAAGTGTTGTAGGTATTAATATCCCCGCAAATGCCAGCTTACGTCTCCAAAAAGCGTTAACACCGTCAACAGAGTTATATCTAAGTGCCGACGACATTGTCAGTTTCATGAAACCCGACGCAGATTTGACGGTGTCTCGTAACTCGTTTAAATTGAAGGGAGGTGAAATACGAACACATGTAAAACAAGTATTGTACAGGCTTTAAATGATCATGTAATTTTCATTACGAAAGTGTGAACATAGGTTAGAATCTATTCTTTCTTTCGAAATGAACATGACCACATAAGGTCAGCATCAGATCAGAGGGTTGCGTAATCTGTACTAATTCATATAAATAAAAAGAAAAGTCCTGACTGACTGACTCGTCAACTCCCAGCCCAAACCCTTGGACCTAGAAAGCTGAAACTTTGCACAGAGGTTCCCTTTATAATGCAGACAAGGAATAAGGAAGGATTTCTCGAAATTCAAACCCTAAGGGTGTTAACTAGTGGATGAAAGTTCTGCGCGGGCGAAGCCGCTGGCAAAAGCTAGTAATATAATACAATCACTAAAAAACCGATTTGAAAAATTCTTTCACTGTTGGGAAGCTACACTATCCCCGGGGCACATAAGCTAATATTTTATCCTCGTATTCCCACGGTTACGAGAACTACGCGGTTGAAACCGCGGAGCGCTGCTAGTACACTATTAGTGTGAATCGCTTTCTTTTTGACAGTTCCACAACATTCATGGCGTTGTTTATGTTGCTAAGCAGCCAATTTTTTCATACATATGAAGGAGTGGATTACCAATAACCTCCAAATGATTCACATTCTGATTAATAATATGTAACGCAATTAGGGTAAATGATTTTATTTCTGTAAGTAGGTTTGTACAAACAGTTTTACAAGTCAATCATATTCTTTTTACTAGATGAGGTCGGCGTTTCCTATCTGACTACTCTGAGAACAAAGGCCGAAACAAACTCAGAGGTCACAGTCTGTTTTAAAGTCCAGACACAATCTTGGTCAGATCATGTGAAGACCATATGGATTGGTGTCTGAAATGGTCTTTTGAGGAAAGAACCACACAGATTGAGTGGACCTGTACAATTAGTGCATGCATTTATCAGTTATAATGCAGCTCAACTCAACTGGGTGTAGATCTACTACAAGATTTAGAAATTCTAAGTAGTTCTAATTAAAAAGTACATGACCATTAAACTATTTACAAATGAAGCAAGTAAGAGGGAACATTTAAAAATAACTTTTGCTATTGTTCGCGTTGAAGTCGTAAGACACCACAATTTATTAAAATAACAGGCATTGATAAATTCAAAAATATTATGAACTACCTTCCGCTCGCGGCTTCACCCGCGTTGAAGTCGGAAATTATACCGCAGGAACGTACTACCGGGATAAAAGTATGCTATGTATTAATCTAAGTTATAATCTATCTGTGTGCCAAATTTCATCCAAATCCCTTTAGCAGTTTTTGCGTGATTGAGTAACAAATATCGACTTAAAACATTTTAAATTGAGTCAAATTTTTATTAGTCTACTCCCTTTCAGATTTTCCTTCTCCAACAAGAGAATCTCTCAAAGACAACCATCGATCACTCCACTCAAGTTGCGATTAAGTTACACATGCAAGTCTTATTTGCTTAAGTGGCAGATTTCACCCGCAGGAAATTGTTGGAACAGTACACGCTTAGGCGAGTCACAAAATAAATACGTACAGAAGACCAACTCAGGAAGGAGTAAGGGCGTGGACACATGTCTCCGGCGCCGCTGCCGGAGGACGGCGCGGCGTCGTGCCGCGGCACGGTGCCGTGTACGGTGCACCGCGGGCACGCTTCATATTTCCTCCCAAAATGACCTCAAACACGACAGAATCAAAGAAAATATTGGGTGTATCCATGTCTTTCTATAATGAACCATGATAGAGGTCATTTTGAGAGGAAATATGAAGGGTGCCCGAGCAGGGTTGCCAACTTTTCCAGCCGCCATAACCGGACCTCACATTTAATCTGGTCATACTTGGTCAAAATCTAAAAAAAAAAACACGTTAAGTATCAATGAAAGAGTTTTATCCAGATGTATCAACTTAACAGGTAGGTAAAAACAAAATATAGGTGTAGGATGAAACGAACAAAAGTGAGCGTTTACTGAACGAAACGAACTGATACCGCCACAGTCCGGGCCACCCGTCCGCCGTCGCTGGCGAATTAGCAACGTTGCGTTCACAATTTTATCTGACCGGACAAATTGCATCCGGTCGGAAGTTAGCGACCTGACCCCAACAATTCCTTCTAAAACCCAACAGTCCGGTCGAAAACCGGACGGTTGGGAACCCTGTGCCCGCGGTGCACCGTAAACGGCACTGTGCCACGTCACGACGTCGCGCCGCCACACGGCGGCCGGCACCGCACCGTAGACATGTGTCCACGCCCTAAGGACCTTCACATAACTACAACCTGTGCGTATTAACTAGTCACCTAGCTGTGACGTCACCTCTACAGTTCTGTTTGGTACAGTGTTTTTTTTTTTTTTTTTTGGGTGGGAAATCATCAAATGACTTCTCCTGCTGAGTAGAGCAGGAGGGCGAGTCAGACTTTTACTGACTAAAACCCACCCGTGTTCCCTCAGTAGCCCGTATGCCAGGGGCCGTGGTATCTCTTTCGAACAAACCCGCACCCCTGGCAGGCATCGGCCCTTGCGGACCCCACCAGTGGTTGCTGACATCTTTGACGGCGCGCGTGAGGAACACAACGCGTCGTCCCGTCTACCAATTTTCGGCCGCAGAGGATAGGGAGAGCGGCTGACGCTATACCGACACTCCTCTTCCCCTGCGGCCCCACCGCGTCCGCCATCAAACGGTGGCGGCCCCGTCCAGGCCACGGAAGGGAAGAGCGCTGCTCAGAAGCACCGGCACTCCTCCTCTACCGCAGCCTGTAACCCTCAGCCGCGATGCCTCCCATTCGACATCGCGGCCCACCTCAGTTGCGGTGCACCTCACCGCAATCTACTTTTTGGCCGCTACGTCAATGGCTTGAAGGCAAAAGCCCTGACGAGCGGCCCCACCGTTGGGTTCCTCTTGGCTTCACCGTGGATGGGAGACCACGGTTACTAAGCCCCCCCGCAACGACAATGCGGGAACCCACTCGGGGGGGTTTGGTACAGTGTGAGGCCGCATTTCAGAAAGAATATGCCTAGTTAATTCACATGGGTTGCTAACCGCCGACTTTATAAAAGTAGCCGGGACAATTTGGTTTATTGATTGCTTGAGAAGGTTAACTCCATACTCCCAGAAACTGAATTGTGCAGTTCAGACTGAGAGGATAGGAAGATATGATAATAAAAAAGCGAACTCCGTACAATTAGGGAAGAGGCACGCACACATAAACACGCTTCACGTACAGCTTGTGACGTACCCTGACCGGAATTCGATAGATTGAGATTGCCGTACATACGCGTCTATTTTCTGACCCAATAAAAATTAAATTTAAAATTTAAAAAACCCCCGACCGTAACAAAAACTCTAAAAAGTAAAAATAATAAAATTTATAGGCCTTTTAAGATGAAGGTAATATTTTGATCAAGGCATTGTCAAGTCGGGGGACGGCTAATGAAAATGCTAGGCCTCTGTTTGGCGTTTTCATTGACCGTCCCCCGACTTGACAATGCCTTGATCAAAATATTACCTTCATCTTAAAAGGCCTATAAATATTATTATTTTTACTTTTTAGAGTTTTTGTTAGGGTCGGGGGTTTTTTAAATTTTAAATTTTATTTTTATTTTCTGCTTTTTAAACTTAATGTCTCGCTCGTTTAAATCTGCGCATCGTTGCGTATTTTTCCCACAGTGAAGTTTGTTACTATTTATCCTCATTCCTCGTCCTGATCACTATTTATCTATAATCTTGCATAGATTATAGATAAATAGTGATCAGGACGAGGAATGAGGATAAATAGTAACAAACTTCCTTTTCAATGAGCCCAAACACGATACTTTTGCTGTTTGTTGGTGAGTAACTTGGGCATCCTGGAAATTTCAGGTGTTACTCCAGCATCATTTCAATGTTACCTTGTTCGTCTAATATCATTGAAGTAATAGAATACAAAATTTCGAGTTGATCAGCCCCGTGGAAGATGCTCAAATCACTTCATCAACCAGAAAAGAGCTGATAATCTTCAAACGGCTGAACCGATTTTGATGAAACATATCTAAGAACACTCCGGACTAATACATTTTTCAAACAAAAAAAACAAAATCAAAATCGGTTCATCCGTTCGGGAGCTACGTTGCCTCAGACAGACACACACACACATACACACACACACACATACACACACACACACACACACAGACACGTCAAACTTATAACACCCCGTCGTTTTTGCGTAGGGGGTTAAAAATACCCTATTTGGGTCATATCTTACCACTTATCCTGATAATGATTGTTTCATCATCATCATCATTTCAGCCGAAAGACGTCCACTGCTGGACATAGGCCTCCCCCAGGCTCCTCCACTTCGACCGGTCTTGTGCTTCCCAATGATTGTTTATTGAAAAAAATAATCGACGAAAATTAAGGTTATGAATTAACCTCAATTCTCAATTGCAAACATCTGTAAGATGATTTAAAATAGGAATTTTGGTTTTAAAATGTAAAAATGTACAAATTTTTCGTCGGTTATACAAAAAAAATCTTCTGTTTCATAGAAAAGTGCAACACCTACGCTATCAAAATGTATGGAACAGCTGATTTCTGGTTGCTGCAGCTGAATTCATGGTTACAGTTTGCGCACTGGTTAAAATTTCATCCTGTAGATGTACTGATTGCATGGAACCAACCTTCTGTCTTATTCTGTGACACACGCGCAGGCGCGACGTGATAACTGCCACTTGAGAAGCACCTAACTACCCTGCAATGTGTTTATGTAAGGCAGGAATGCTGCGAACATGTTGTGTAATTAGGTGATTTTGTATGGTTAGCGAAGAAATGGTGGTGTTGTTCTGTTGTAGTTACTTATACTTACTGAAACGTGGTTGCTCACAATGGGCCTCATAAGTCGGCCGAAAGTCACGCAAAAGACATTGGAGCGGACTATGCTTTTAGGTACCCTACACAATCAAATCAGACATGAAGAAATCCCTCGGAGAATCAAGGTAACACACACAGCCCGAAGAATTGCCGAAATTAAATACTCACCACGGGCGGGGCATATCAAAATCAAAATCAAAAGTCATTTATTCAAACTAGGCTGGTGTCAGCACTTTTTGAACGTCAAAAATTACAAAAGACAGTTCCCCAAAAACGCCCACCCTTCGACACTTCCTAGTGCTTTAGCTGGGAAGAAGAAGTGGCGCAAAAAACTCCCCAGCAGCACAGCTGTCTGTTATGTTAGAAGAACTTGATTTTATACAATGGTAGGATACGAAATATAAAAATTTAAAATTGTTCTAGATATAATAGACCAATTATCGAGGTCGCTAGCTAGCTACATCTTGCAATTTAACTCATTATTAAAAATTAAAAACAATGAGTAGATTATGTCAACACTAAGTAAATTCAAATGAATTTAAACAGTCAAATAAATATCGCTTTCAGAACACATGGCCGATGGGGCCGAAAGGTTCTGGGGTGCGAGTGATTCGCAACAGTCTGCGGAGCCTTTATCTTCTTCTGTGTGTAGATACAGAGGCCAGCACATCAAAATAAATTTATATGATAGATTTTCAACTTTATTCCATAAGCGTAAAGTTCATGTTCAATTGGGAAAATTAGACAGCTTGGGACAGCTTTAAATGTGCTGCTCTATGTCTGTACATAATGTACATAATTCGAACACAAAAACAAACTGACATTTTAAAATAACCTCGTCTGAAGGTAACTGAATTTGAATCATAATAGATTTTTCTCTATTGAAACCAAAAACTGCAATAAACTATCAATACATTTTCAATACAATAAGCTCATTGTTGATACCTACCAACGCCATTGTAAGAGGACCTTTAAAAAAAGGCATAAAACATAAAATATTGGAACATTGGCTTACGCATCAGTAGTTAAACACGATAACTTCACTAAAAACACGTTAATTCAACTGTGACGGAGCTGATAGGGTGCCTAGCGACGCAAGTTGATTCGATAAAGCTTGAACGCACGATACAATACTGTCACGCTGTTGGGCGATGAATTTAAAGCTGATTTTAAGGATTTTTGTGATGTTTTTGTGGTTCGAGAATTGTGAAAATGTGGTCAAGCAGTGTTTTCTTTGTGAAATATTAATAAAGTGCTAACAAAGATTTATTTGTGGGTGCTGAAGGAATCAATTGCGAGGTTGAACTTAAAAAAGTCATTTAACAGTTATTTTTTCAAAGAGCAAAGCATAGTGGTAATGGCTGCGACTTACGAGTTGTTGTTCGTTTGAACCCAGACAAGCGCTTCACTTTGTGTAATTTTATCACCGCTGCACTCAAAACGGTGAAGCGAAACATACTGAGGAAACCGATCTGTCCTAAGTTTGAAGACATTACAGCCACCAACTCCCACTGGGCCTGCGTGGTGGATTACAGCACACTCCCTCTAACAGAGAGGAGGCCTCTGCCCCAGGAGCGAGAACTTTATTGGCTGATTATAAACAGTTTTCTATATAGAAAGTCTTATAAACGAATAACCTAAATGAACACGTAAAAACAGTGAAATTGTTAATCATAAATAAATTAAGTTGCCTACTAATTATAGAGAATCAGGGAAAAGTTACAACAAATAAAATCCAAAAATGTCGAACCAAACATACAACGAATTACTAGTCGAGACTTCCGAACTAATCGGCGAAGCTACTCAAGCGGATGAAGCACTTTTCGAAGCAGGCGCAGCTGACAGAAATACCCTCCTACCAGTCCTCTTAGAACTTCGAGTGAGGTACACAATACTGCTGAGTCGGCTGGATGCGGTATACGACCAGCTGTTGCAGCCACAAAAGCGCATGATTGTCAGAAGACTGTTGGAGTCGTGCTTGGGGAGGCTAATTGAGATCAAACATGATTTGGTGGAGATGCGTCTTACTGATCATACTTTTGATGATGATGAGGTAAGTTTATTCAAAACAATGTTTCGATAAAACTATTGATCTACATTAGCTTTGCACTTGCAGGGTTATGTGCTGATGACAGGTAAAAAAACAGAGAGATTTATGTGCTTGCTATATCTAAGTTTAACTATAAGGTGAATCCAGTCCTCATTTTTTTCCATTCAAACTTCGGGAGTGTTTTACTCCACTGTTTGACAATGTACATCAAAAATTAAACATGGTAAGTATGGTTTTGTCTAAGTATTATTATAATATTGTCTGTACGAAAACAGAATACCTACTAAAATAAAAAACGATTAAAAAGTTATGAGCCAACAAAGATTCGTTTTTCTTGCTAATTTAACCTATCTTTGGGCGTGTTTAAGTGATAATAGTAGTGTAAAATCTTCAAAACCAAGTCAGTACTGACAAAATTCAATAATTGAAAAGTTCAATAAACTTTATTGGTCATTGATTTTTGCAGTGGTTTTTTAATAAAACCCGATCTTCCGAAAGACTTTACTTAATTTTTTACGCTCCTGTTTTACTTTATATGATCCTGCATCTCACTCAATAACATTGTGCGTGTAGATTAGCGTCTAAGGCCTGAAACTGCGTTAAGCGGACGCCCGCACGGTTTCATACAAATGTGCTCCGTCGCGGTCCCAAGCGCGGGCGTCCGCGGGGTAGGCTACTTTAAGTCGCGGTAGCACGTTCCCGTGGGATAATTTCCGACATCCACGCGATCCCGCGATGCCGCGGGCAGCAGCTAGTCGTAAATAAAATGTCCCCGCGACTGGCATCATTACGATCCCACCTCGCGTGTCCACGCACATTGACCCGCGACGGTTGACCGTCGCGGGCGCCCGCATAACGCAGTTTCAGCCCTAACTGCTCATCACGGGTACTACCTCTGTCGGACATGAAGCATGGTGAGACAGCGTGCTTTTTAGCCAGGCTCACCAGTGAGTTCGAAGCCAGCGACTAGGTTCCCCTTAAGAGCTAAATCTTTTAAATAATAGTGAGCATTGCATCAAAATCCATATTGCACGAAAAGCGATGTTATTTACAAATACTATATAGGTATACACATATTCATGTTACCATCATATTGTAAGTTTATTATTAACTAGCTTCCACCCGCGGCTTCGTCCGCCTGCAAGTCGGAAATTATCCCTCGGAAACGAATTACCGGGATAAAAAGTATTCTATGTGTTAATCTAGGTTATAATCTATCTGTGTGCCAAATTTCATCCAAATCCGTTTAAAAGTGTTTGCGTGAAAGAGTAACAAACATCCATACATACAAACTATCGCGTTTATAATATTAGTAAGGACAATGGGTTTCCTTAATTTAACTTGAAACGGGGAAGAAAACATCGTGAGGATATCTTAGATATCTTAGAATCAAAATTTGAAGAAATATGACATCTACCTTCACCAACCCATACTGTGCCCACGTACCCTTCTCACAAAGACGAGGCCTTTGTCCCATAAGTGGTCATATAACTTGTAAGATCTTTTTAAGTATGAAAATAAGCACTGAAGCCTTTTCCTAAGTAACAGGGTTAAACTATTGGGATATTTTTTTACGTGCAAATATTAAAATCACGACAATCTTTTGTTAGACAATCTGTCCTTTCTTTGCTTTTGTTCGTCAAATCGTTGAGCTCCTCAAGTTCTGAGTTGAGCTGCATGATTACTGATAAATGCCTGCACTGATGGGACAGGTCCACTCAACCTGTGTGGTTCTTTCCTCAAAAGACTATTTCACGGGTTTTTCTTCTCAGAGTAGTCAGATAAGAAACGCCGACCTTATCTGGTTTAGAAAATAATATTGACTTGTAAAAGTGTTTGAAAAAACCTACTCACATAAATAAAATCATTTAAGATTGAGATAAAAATATTTATGTATTCGGGTCATTCTCAGGAGACTCATTATTTGGTTGACTTCGGTGTCATTTTTGGTATTTTCTAATTTAGGCATGAAATATCAAATCTAGAGTTAATACTCTACTACTAACATGCTTTAAATTAACTCTAGATTTGATATTTCATGTTAACAAGGCCTAAATTAAAAAAAAAATGACACCGAAGTCAACCAAAAAATGAGTCTCCTGAGAATGACCCATTCATTTGTTTCCAGGCATTGGTCAAACTCCAAGTGACACCAAACCAAGTGGAGCCCTGCATTCCACAGTTTTTCTTACGAGAAAGAGCAGGAGAAATTGAAAGTCGTCGGCAATTCGTCCTCGAGACTCTGAGGAAATTGGGGTATGAGCCTCCGAAGGCGCAACCCTTGGTATTGACGGAGCAGCAGGCCGTGATCATAATACAAAGCCATGAGAGGGCTAGGCAGGGTAGACTACGGTAAGTCAATCCAGGAATGTATGCCAGAAACTTGCGCAAAAGTATGCAAGTAACTAGCAAGCCATTGTGACAGTATATTAGCAATCAGAAGTTGGTATGGTACAATACTATGTATTCTACTCGATATCCCGACTGTGATAAAGTTCAAAATACAAAATCTGTAACTTAGGGCAAGATCTTACTTTGACTTTCCATTGCTAGTTAAGCGTTGCATTCAAATGTAAACAATATTGGTATGACTGTAATGTCCATGTTCAAATGAAACGCTTGCTAACCTTCGCTGATACGAAATTACTATTACACGTATTATTTCATAATCTCGCTTTTCGACTTGGCCCTGAAGTCAATTTTTATATTTAGAATTTTATCCTAGTCAAATTAAAGTTCAAAATAGTAAAACAGCTCGAAAGTTTAATTAATTTTGTCATGGACTCGAAAACATTAAAAAGAATACAAATGTTTATAATTTAGAGGACAGTTCATGAAAGAAATCCGTCTACTCAAAGAAAAGGGCAGAGACCAAAAAGGGGAGATGACGTCAGCTGCAGCTACTGCCATTCAGAAGGTCTGGCGCGGATTTTTAGCTAGAAGACTTACCAAGCGAAGGAAATTGGAAGAACAGCTATTGATAGGCATGGAACTGCCTCCGTACACGGAATCTGAAGCTAGGAAGAAAACGGAGGAAGTTAGTAGTATAATGTGTTTTTTTTTAATTTTATGTTCAAGCCTGCTTGGTCAAGAAAAAACAACACGGTTTAATTGCTACGTAAATACGTGTTGATATAAAATGATCATGCTGGACTAATGATGATCATGACAATGAATATAACTTTCGTATACCAGCAGGCTTAGCACGAGAACCGTGGACAAGAGTTTTGTCGTCGGAAGAGTAGACAAAAATGACGTTAACGTATAGAAATGTAGTCAAGAGATTTATATTCTACAGTAAAGTAGAAATAGAAAGCGTCATGCCAAGCCTGCTGATAAGAAAATCTTACACCGCCCTTGACACATAGAACGCGGGATAAAATTAGGTCAAACTTAGTACTAGAAACATTTCAAAATCGGGTTGTTATAAGGTGATAAGGTAGGCGGTATTAGGTACTTGACACACTACGTTTATTAACAAGGAAATCTATATGGGGGTATAAATTCGCAATTAGACATTTTAGTCCTTTAGTAAAGGCAAACATTCACGCTGTAAATGATAATTCCCCTTTTCGCTCTATACAGGTCAAAGAATACCGTCGAAAATTGCAATTAGAAAGAGAAAAAGAATACCAAGCAGCTCTTATCTCGATTGAGGACGATCTTCGAGCTCAGCATGAAAAGAAAATCAATGAACAGATTGGGGACGAACTGAGGAGGTGGATCAGGGAGTACTATGATAGGACTGGAAGATTCCCAGAAATGCCTTCTGAAGAAAGTGGTGGAAGCAGAGCTATGTATAGTCGAACAGGTGAGAAAGTTGATAATGTAAAACAAAACTTACATAGTGTAGTAGTAATTATACAAATATGGGTATTCAATTCAATTGTTTATTGTACAATGCCTCTGCTAGAAAATATTTTACTGTTATCTCGCTTGCTTCGGTCTAAAACGAATTATTGTTAATTATATTCTGATATTATTATCTTTTAGGATAGAGCGCCTGTTAACCTAAAGATAATGTCATTTATTATAAAACCTAACTAACAACAGATTGTGTTTTTGCAGGCACAGGCATGGATAGTGAAATAAGCAAATCTTCCCCTGTGTCTTCTAAAGAATCGAAAAGAAGCAAAGAGAGTAAAGACAAGAAGAACGGAAAAAGTGAGGAGAATGGTAAAAACGGTAATCAAGATGCTGATGACCTTGATACATATAAATGTACTAGTTCTGCTTTCTTGAAGGATATGACTGGTGCTAATGAAGAGTAAGTTATAGTTTTCAAAAAACATCATTGACATTTTTAAACCTTGCGTCACTATTATTATTTAGCCGGCAGGCGTCTCCTGGTAGACGAAGACCTCGCCCAATAACGTTCTTTTGAATAGTTTCGATGATGTATAGACGATATCATGAATGCTTTTATAAATCTTATTCTAAGCGTTTGCTGTCGCGAATGTTGACATTACAATTTTAATTGAGGACAATCCTAAGAATTTGGAGTCAAAAAAATACGGGCTTATTAATTTGGCTAATTTTTTCGTGATTTCCTTAGATATGAAGACATATGGAAATTCAAAGAAGATGCAGACAATCCTCATGAAAGGTACTACAAAGACATGATAGAAAGAGAGAAGATGGTGAAAATAGAACAAGAGATAAGAAACATTGTTGATGAAATGATGAGAAGTGAATTGGAATTGTTGCAAGCTGCATTTGATAGGGACAGGGCACAAAAGGGGAAGAAGTCTAAGAAGCAACAAAAGAAGGTACCCATTTATTTACAGTCACTGGATAAACACCAGCACTATCAACCAAATTCATCAGAGAAGGGACTGCATTTGTTTAAAAAATTAACCATGAACGTGAGAGAAACCTTTGCAGGGCCTGTGTGATAAATTATGTCTACTCTCTCTTATAAAGAAGGCATGCATCCATATATTAACTGAAAGTTGTAAAACAGACTATAAAAGCAGAAAGTCCTGTAAAATTAAAAACATAATTTTAATATTTTTCTCAAGGCTCGCCGTGGAGGCAAGAAAAGTAAAAAGAAGAAAGAAAAGGACTTAACTCCTGACAGAACAACAGAATCTTTATTTGAAGAACTGGTATCCAATGGCATAATAAGACCTTATCCACTTGTGAAAATTGATGAGTACATAGGTGAAAAGTGCTATGTAGGTTCTGCCTATCGAGAAGAAGGCATGGAGGCAACTCCGTGTTTAGGCGATGTAAGGCAGCTGGTGAAAGAGTATTGTATACTACCTCTGGGTTCTGAGCTGGTGCGAAATAACGCTCCGTTAGTGAGATCGGTTCTTCTCACAGGTAAAATAAATTTTAAGTCATATTTAAACTAAGTTTTGAATATGAATGTGGATGGCTATAAGAGTATGGAAAAACCAAAGAAACGATGGACGGACTGTGTGAATGATATGGTTAGAAAGGGTGTACTACGGAAATGACAATTATTAGAGAAGTGTGGAAGAAAACGACATAAATTGGGATAAGGGCTGAAGGGGGACTGATAATTTGTTAACTGTACTTTATTGACGCTCTGAAAATAATGTTAAAGAATGTTGTTTTATTGACAGGCCCAGCAAAGTGTGGTAAAAAAATGCTGATACATTCTATCTGTACCGAAGTAGGAGCGATGTTCTTTGACTTAACTCCAGCTAACATAGTGGGAAAGTACCCTGGGAAGTCTGGCTTGATCATGTTGATACATCTGGTGATGAAAGTATCTAGACTCCTACAGCCCTCGATTATATGGATGGATGACGCTGAGAAACCATTTGTGAAGAAGATTCCTAAAACTGACAAAACTGATCCGAAGAGGTTGAAGAAGGATCTGGTCAAAATAATCAAAGGTAGTGACGTAATTTACGTTTTATACACACATTAATAATTACAGCTTGCAGTTATTTTTAACATACCCATTCATTTCACTGCACCTTCAGGAATATGCCCAGAAGACCGAGTTCTATTCATTGGCACCACAAGAGCTCCTTGGGATGCAGAGCAGAAACTTCTATTTCAATGCTACCAGAAGATCATTCAGGTACCAAGAGCTGATTACGGGAGCATTTCCTTGATGTGGAGGTCCAAGCTACACAAGGCTGGTGCATTGAATCCTAGACTGGATATATCCTGTCTATCCAGAATTTCAGATTCATACACATTAGGTAAATCATTGTACACACGGCTACACATCAAGCTATAATTTCCAGTATAAGCTGATCTCGCATTCTGTAGGATTTCCGTATAGTACGAGGTCAGCGTAAACTGGAAAATTATAGCTTGATGTGTAGCCGTGTGTACACTTTAACTATCTCCAATTTTCACGTTTCTTTTTTATGTTGCTCTTGGCAGATGAAAAGCGAACTGAATAAATCTACCTACTAAATAAAATTTTAACAAACGACAACGAAAATTCATCTTCTAAAGGGGTTAAAGGGATGTAATTTTTATTACATCGGGTACACAGCTTGTATTAGAATGCTTTCTTTCAGGATATTTTGTTGTTACTGCGTTTGCCTGGCTATGCCCTGACCATGGTCTTTTGGATTCGATTCCCGTTCCGAGCAAAGTATTATCGCATTTTTCTATTAATTATTCTTCAGTACAAACCTGACGTCTTGATTTGTGCTTACTATTTCTATTCATTTTTATACGTTTTCATAATCCTCATATTTATTTTAAGATTTATGCTATTTTCCTTTTTTATTGTGTGTTCTTGTGAAATGTTTCAATTATTACATTGTTTTCTTTCTTTGTCAGGTACTCTCCTAGCGGCATTAGATGCAGTGTTAACAACAAAAAGACGTCTACAACTGCGTGTGCGCGTATTAACCGCTGCTGAAGTGGCCGTCCAACTTAGTGCTAGAGAACCAGTGTATGCTGAACATGTAAGTTTCTAGTATCGTGTTATCTTTTGTTCTTCTATTCTTACTGTTGATGCAACCTTTTTTCTGCTCTTCAATATTTTTGGGTTCAAGCGTGAATTTGGTATACAAACATTATGTAGCCTAGAATAAAGGTTAAAAGGGTGTTTGTTATGGAAGTGCCCAAAAGAATGGAAGCATTTCCCCGTTGTATGGCTATGCTGATTATTTATCCAAAAAGTTGGCTATCTCTGTAGTTAAAACCCAAGTGGGCACTACGGCCCTAGAGTTTCAAGCCGAAATGGGTCAAACATGTCAGTTCCAATAGAATTGCAATATTTGCGCCGTTTGAGGTTTTTTGAGCAGCCCAGTTGATGGATAAGTCAAAATAGTATAGAATTGACATAAAATCCATCGAAAAGTTTGTCAATATTGTTGAAAGTCGTTCTAGGAATACAAAACGGTTTGAAAGCAACTACGACTTTTCTTTTTATGACGTGCTTAAGTAACTTTGAATCATACGGTGATAAAGCAATTACGAAGTTTGAAAAGGTGTTGCTAATCCAATGCTTCGTGTTCGAAAAATTCGTCTGCTCGACGAAATAAATAACGCAAAGAAAGTTTTTGACCAATCAAAACGAAAGATATATTATTCCTACTGTTAGCCAACCATTTCTGATGGGTTACGAAATTAATTACTCCGCTAAACTGTCTATGGTTTCAAACTGATTTGTACTTTGAAATATTGTATGTTTGCAGGAATCTGCAGCGGATACTTGGTGGTACAAAACACCAATGGAGAAGAGAAGACAGAAGGTTCTCCAAAGAATGGAAGACGCACAAGCTGATGCTGAAAATGGAGGCTAAAGTTGTATATTTGGCTTTACCGTACTTAATTTGCTAGAATTTAGATGCAGTTATGATAGTATTAATCTCAGCAGTGATAGCGATTGAGATGACAAAGTATAAAGAAGAAGAGAAAAAGAAAGCAAAAGAAAATTACAATTGGGAACGGAGTCACGATTCTCAGCAGTTAGAGCGATTGAGAAGACAAAGTATGAAGAAGAAGAGAAAAATAAAAAAATAAAAAAAATTGACCGTGAAACTATTCGTATATATTCAAATCACAGTTTTCACTATAGCTATGACGGTTGAAGACAGTCAATTTTCTTAAACATTAATTTCCCTGACTATGTATTTTAACGAGTAGGTAAGCTGAATGTAAGGACAAATGAGATCCGAAAATATTAAATACCTACATATTATATTTCCGGATTATTATTGTAACAGGTACACTTAAAGGTAAGTAATATTTATATTCTAGAAGGTTTTCTACAGCAGTAATTTGTATTTTGTAACAAGGATATTTTGTAATCACTCTAACTATAACTATCTCAATAATAGCCCACTTTTACATTGGTAGTAAAATACTTCTCGTGTTTTCTGAATTCCTTTGCACATTTTAAAACTATCTTTCTGACTACCGTCATGGGAAGAAGGCGAGTTTTTTTTTTGTTTCGTTCTTAATGATAAATTATTTTATTTCTGGAAGTAGGTTTGAACAAATTCTTTTAAACGTCAATCATATTTTTAAAACTAGATTATTGTCATGTTGTTGTAGTTGTTAATTTTTGTTGTTCTTTAGCTTATGCTGTCCCATTGCTGAGCAAAGGCCTCCCCCAAGTCCTTCGAGAAACTCTTTTCCCGCGCCACCTCGAACCAGCCCTCGCGGTACCCGTCCAGGTCACCTCGCCCCCACTTTCTGAGTTTGTTATTTCTATACTATGAATGATCAATAAGATTATATTCTGACATGACTTTTCATTGTATCTTCCAAACGATTCTGATTATATTTCTTTACTGAGAACACGGTTCAAAACAATCCTAAAGTCCGAACAAAACATCCAAGATCTTGAAGATCTCGAAGAGTTTTAACTCAAAAAAACATTCCGACATTTAAAGCACGAGCGAAATATTCGGATGGGAATAAAAAAGGGAGAATTCACTCTTTCAAACTTGTAATACTTTCTCGAAGAGAATCTTCAAAGTGAAAAGGGGTACGCTAAGAGGATGTCGGCACAGCACCTGGCCCGTTCACACGAGCATTGGGATGAAGCAACTGGAAATTAAAAAGGGTATAACCGATTGAAAAGTCTTGTAAGTATCCAAAACTGAAGTTTTTAAGTCTAAGATTTTTGTGAACGTAAAATTTTCATTTGATACTACAGTCCCATTTAGATTAAACATTTATTTATAATCACGAATGGCTATTTAAGAAATGTTTGAAGATTGAAGTGACTCGCACAGGAATATCACATAGGTACTAAACTAAACACACAATCGGACAAAAAAAAAAAAAAAAACTTGGAATTAAAAATAAATGAAAACAAAACAAACCCCGAGAGCATTTTGAGCCTTGGAAACAAGTATTCAAATAAAAGCCTATTACAAATATTTTAACTACAAGAAAGAAAGAAAGACGGGGGTTACGTTTTTAGCTCTCATTTGCCAGATGTCCAGGATCCTTCCTGGACATGGAATAATGAACTTCGTTCTAATTAACGAAATCAATCCAAAAATTAATCCGATTTCAAACTATATGTCACTCCTACACAGTTTACGTTCGCTCCAGTAAAGCAAGACGGGGCAAAACCAAATTAGCAGAAGGCCAGCAGTGTTTGCCACGCATGAATATTCTATGTGCCCACCTACAGTTAACCCAGACTGTTTATCTGAACGTCGGCTAGGCTAAACGGTTCGTGATTGTTCGACCGGTAATGTCGGTGGATTTGATACTGCCGATTTATTAATTACTGTTTTTTGACAGTAGCTTCGCCCGCGTGTAGGACGGAAATTATCCCACAAGAACGCAACCGAAATAAAAAGTATCATATGTTTTAATCCATTTTTTAAGCAATCTGTGCGCCAAATTTCATCCAAATCCGGTCGAGTATTCTTGCGTGATTGAATAACAAAAATTTAAACACGCAAATACAGGAAAAGTTTTTATTCAGTGCGCAAACTTTAACCATGAATTCAGCATATCATGCTAGACCCCCCAGTGCAGAAATTTTTTGCCGGTTTTACGAAAAAAAAAAAACAGCTGTTTCATAGAAAAGTGCAATACCTACGCGGTAAAAATGTATGGAACAGCTGTTTTTTTTTTGTATGGGGGGTCTACAATGACATGCTGAATTCATGGTTAAAGTTTGCGCACTGGATAAAAACTTATCCTGTATACAAAGTTTCACATTTATCCTACTAATATTATAAATGTGACAGTTTGTGAGGATAAATGGATGTTTGTTACTCTTTCACGCAAAAAACTACTGAACGGATTTGAACGTTTGTCACACAGTTTATAGCCTGGTTCCACAACCTTTCAAATTTTAATCCCGGTATTTAGTTCCCATGGGACAATTTTCGACCTACACGCGGGCAAAACCAGTGACAAAAGCTAGTATAATATATGTTTGGATGAATCTATATCTATACTAATATACATATAAAGAGGAAAGATTTGATTGTTTGTTTGCATTGAATAGGCTCCAAAAATAATGAACCGATTTGAAAAATTCTTTCACTGTGGGGAAGTTACTCTATCCCCGGGTGACATAGGCTATATTTTATCCCCGTATTCCCACGGGAACGGGAATTACGCGGGTGAAACCGCGGAGCTCTGCTAGTAGATTATATGTACATATATAAGTAGGATTATCTCACGTTTCTGCTATTTCCTAGACTGATCAAAACGTTTGAAATTAAATCTGCAACCGGCTTCAAATTACCCCTGTACCTATTAATCCGATATTAGTTAACATCGTTAATCGAAACAGCTTATAACCGGGCTACATCAACCTAAATACCAACAGCTTCGTTATACCGAATTGGCGTACCCAACAATGCTCACGTTCATATCACTGCGGGCATGAATTTTAGATTCGCGCATACAGCCTACCGGTCATATTATGATTGTTCGTTAATTTGTGTTTGAAACTTTGGAATAATTGCGCTGACTGGCTAGGTATACGAATATTTTGTGGTCAATTTTTAGGGGAATTTGAGCTGTTTTTTTTAAGACTTGTGGTCTTGAGGTCAAAACTTTTGTAGTTGAAGACGACAGGCATAATCGGATTTGACATAGATAATATACTGGATAAATGTGTTTCTGTCTATACCTACTTACAAATAAATAAAATTGAAGTGCCTGTTTGTAATGTCAAAATAACCTTTTACTAAAACGGTTAATTTATACAAAAACAATTTATTAGATTTTTTCTGTCTGTGACTCAGAATTGTTGCGATATAACCTTATAAAGCAACAATCCTGAGTATTGAATATAATGAGTAATAGACATTAAAGTTCGTCAAATCGTTGAACTCTTTGGTAAATAATAGTTCAGATCGAATTTTGGTCATGGACGCCAACCTCCGATGCAGGAGATATTTCTGACAGTTCCTACTGTCCTCCTCCTGCGTCGTAGGTTTCTTGGATTCTAGAGACCAAAAGCGTGAGCTAATTTCGGTGATTCTTACCTACTCTTAATCGATTTGTCATAATCTTGTGAGAGTCACTAAAGGGATGAGAGTAATCAATACTCAATATGGCGACAAACAGACGCTAAATAAAAAAAATGTTTGTCGACGAACTATGTCAAGTGTCTACGTTAAAATTGCGTGAATTGATGCCGTCAGTCTCAATCTGTAAAAAATATCTCAAAATGCAAACATTTTGACAAGTTTTTGACGTTTGATTGTAGCTGAGATGAGAATGCGACTAGATTTTCAACGTTTTTAATAACCAGAATTAGCTTTAGGTCTTTGAAAATCATTCCTTCATTAGGTTTCTCTAATCGTTTTTCGTGTTGAATGACCATTTCGGGCCATTTATGTGGGAACGGACTTGGATGAAATTTAGTTCACAGATAGATTATATCCTGGATATATGATACTTTTAATCCCTGTAGTACGTTCCCAGGACATAATTTCTGACCTAAGCTAGTACTACTGCAAAAGCTAGAGCAACATCAACTTGCATGCTCACAAAATCGAAGGCTTCAAAGTGTATAAAAAACCCAGAGAAATTGCCAGCTCTCTCAAAGGGCTCGCTAACAACTTGCTAACACAGATTTTTACGCTTTTTCTTTACTTCACAGTGCCTGTTTTTATCCTTTGTGGAGTTTGCCTTTGCGACTGAAATAGAAAAACAGTGTTACCTTCTTGTTTCTATTAGAAATGATTTTGCTGAGCATTCTTGCCGTTTGTTTTTCTTTAAGGCGACGATAGATGACATCTACCTACAGCGATGCACTGCCGCCCGTCGCTCGCAAGAGACCCCGCCTCAACGCGCATCAAGTGTTTCGAAAAACAACCCATGTTGATTTTTCAAACACAATTCAAAGAAAAACCGTATACTAAATTTTGGGTGATTAAATTGTCTTTTAGATGGTGAAAGTTTCATGGAAATACACCCGATAGTTTTTGCGTGATTATCGTTTTTATGTCCGCGATAGACATTACTTTACCAATTAATTACATTATGTTTTAAAAATATTATTTAAAATATTCACATATGAAATGAGGAAGAAAATTGTCTAGTTTCACATGTTTTTTTTTTTTTCAAAAACATAAGACCAGCCGTTTAGACGGGATCTTCAATAAAAAGTCCTTAAAAGTCGGCTGTCTGCGCCTTAAGTGGTGGATGTTAAGTGTTTTTCGATATATAAGGTGATTAAATCATAATATCCATTTTTGTATTTTGAAAAGAGTAGCTTTGGGAACGGCTTCACCCGCGTAGATGTCGGAAATTATCCCGCGGGCATGTATTACCTGGATATAAATTACTCTATGTGTTAGTCCAGATTATAGAGAATGTATGTGGAAAATTTTATCCAAATTCGTTCGGTAGTTTTTTCGTGTAAGAGTAACAAATATCCATACATCCTGTAGCTGGATAGGCTTAGGAGGATTCTTGAGTAGCTGTTAATTCTTAAGCTATTGTAAGTGCTTCTCATTTATTTGTAATCTCAAAGAGTTTTTTTGTGGAATTCACACATGATTCCATCCGAAGACCTACCTAGCACGAACGCGCGGCGTTAATAAACTATACAGGAAAAGTTTTTATCCAGTGCGCAAATTGTAACCATGAATTTAGCTTCTAGATCCCATAGCGCAGAAATTTTTCGCCAGTTATACAAAAAAAAAATCTGCTGTTCCACACATTTTGACCGTGTAGGCACTTTTCTATGAAATAGCAGATTTTTTTTTAATAAGCGGTGTAAAATTTCTGCGGTAGGGGGTCTAGAATGATATGCTGAATTCATGGTTATACTCGTAGTTTGCGCACTGGATAAAAACTTACCCTGTATACATATACATGTAGTAACAATATACTATATCATTTATGTTTATATTTTTGATGCAAGCACAACTAGTTCCTACCCCTACGTTTGAATAAAGTATCAAAATGTATTTATTGTTACGTGTGAAGCTAAATACTCGCTTTTAAAATCGGTCGAATTTACTATGCGCTACTCAGCGCATTTTTCGCGGACAAAAAAGTAGACTTTAAGTAAGTGAAAGTACTCTTAAAGATATTAAAAGTCTATGCTATTATTTTTAACACCAACACACTCATATATCATTTGATACCATAAATTCTGGAACAAGTTTGCTTACCTATACCACAACAAAACCAAAGAATCAATTCTCCAGAGTTTATATACATAATTAAAGTTACCGCAACAATTCGAGGAAGACTACTTAGAACCACTGTTTGCCAATCAAAACAATTGATATTTAATATCACAATGAAGTTTACTGAGGTTAATTTTACAAAGTGACAATTATAATTATTGACTTTTGGAAACCAGTTTTAACGAAATCATTTTAATGTTTCTTGAAATACAAGCGTGCACCGATGGTATTTCCTATCAACTAAAATTGCGAATTTCAAAACAAATATACAGCCTTAATTTAACACAGACGGTATCTACTTCACGACAAGCGACGCCTACCATGCTGACGTCACTCAAAATCCAACATCGCGCTAGCAGAGTTTTCTGCGCAACAAGCATAAACACAAATACATCTATTATACGGGTTACTGATTAAGTCGCCCTCTAAGTCGACTTAACCAGTAATTATAGAGCAACTTGTCGCTACACAAACATGGCAAAACAAAAATAAATTAGAGTCAAAATAGCCAAAAAAAGTAGTAGTTACAATAGGCAAAAAATAAATAAATTATGAAATACTTCAAAAAACAAGATTACAATCCCAAAAAGACATATCCTGGACCCAGTACAGTAGCATATTGTAGATAGCAATAATGTGGTATTACGAACCGAAATCCGTAGTGGTGGGCCGCTGTATATCGACGCTTATCCCCCTTGTCATAAGCAGGTAGCTGTAAAGTAATAATTTTATGATATCCCGCTTAAGTTCGTACGTAGTCGTTATACTAGTGATGTGAAGATATCGATGTTTCATTTATTTATTTAATAAGGATCTCCAACAAAAGATGTACACAATACATGACATTAATAGAAGGCAACAGGTATTAAGTACTCCTTCACTTATAGGAAATAATTATAAAAAATTAACATTAAGTTTCAATCCTTGCTTTTGTTGAAGTGTGTACACTACTACTAAATTCAATGAAACGAAATATTTGTTTCAGTCGTTAGATTTTTTAAGACACTTTTACACGTTTATTTGATATTTGTATCCGTTGTGTGTATTGTTTTGGTGATATATATTTCTTGTCGGTTGTGTGCTGTTTCATATTTCGTGTGTTGCCGGACGGGCGTAAAGAATAGTAGTATCCCATTTCTTTCCGTGGGTGTCGTAGAAGGCGACTAAGGGACTTACTAGAGAATGAGCAGCAGCGTTCTCTATGCATTTCACCACCATACTGCGATTACCAACCCGTCTGCCAAGCGTGGCGATTATTGCAAACCACCTCCTCTTGGGGGAGGCCTATATCCAGCAGTGGATGTCTTCTGGCTAAAATGATGAGCATCATCATCCACAACTCCAGTTCAACCTCTATTGAGCATAGGCCTCTATTTTCGGTTGCCTACCCGATGCTCCTGTGCCAGCCTCATCCATGTTCTACATGCGATGGTACTCGTAACAATATCGTCCGCCCATCTCGCCGCCGGACGACCGACACTTTGTCTTCCAGTTCTTAGAAGCCAGGTCACTAGCTTACTCCACCTGTCATCACTGCGCCTTGCCAGGTTTCCTGCCCAAGTCCATTTGACCTAAATCAAATCAAAACAAATCGTTTATTGCAATCCTTAATGTACACTTACAGGTGGTAAAGAAAAAAAAAATAGAAACAATTATGGACCCTGTCGGGCACAGCAAATTTTTAAATAACTAGAGAGAGGAAGAGCGCTTAGTTAATTTCGTTTCAAATATATAATATCCTATTTAAAAAATTATGTTACATTATATTAATAATATACATTTACTTATTATATTAATAATATATGTCCAAGTCTATCCATTCATTTATTACTTATTTTATTTGTTTAAATAATGCTTATTTATTTACTCGCTTAATTTTTTTTCACTATTATTTTAATAATTTAGTGATTATGTATTGTAATATATTCATTTTTGCTATTTTACTTATTAAATATCTGATAGTCATAATTATATATTATTATCGAATTTATCCGTTAGATATTCATGTACTGTGTAATAGCATTTTTTAACTAAATGTTGCTTTAATTTATTTAAAAATATACTGGTTTTGTTTTGTTGTTTTATGTCTTCTGGTAGTTTATTATATATTTTTATTGACATTGAATATGGACTTGACGAGTGTATTTTAAGGCGGGACGGGGGCAAATTTAGTCTGTTTTTATGGCGCAGCGAGTAATTAGTTTGTATGTCTCCCCGTGTGTTGTAAATATTACGTACTAGCTTACATAATTCTAAAATATAAATACCAACTAAGGTGAGAATTTTGTGTTTCTGGAAGTAAGGCTTGCAACTATCTGTAAACCTTGTTATTTTAATTTTTTTGCTGCAATCGAAAACGCAATTATTATTGAAAAGTCATTTGTGATGAAGACCTTGAATTAATCTGTTGGGGCGAAATCAAAATCATTACCTTTAGAATCAATATTAAGTTCCAAAATTTTTGATAAAGCGCATCGACTCTCGTGTCTTCCCAGATTTAGACTTATAGAGGTCTATACGGGACTTACACGGAGAAGCCGGTGTGGGCTTAAGTTCTGTGAATCAGTAGGTATGTGTGTCTTGGAGTGTGGTCTAAGTACAATCATAAATTATAGGTCAAAAACTCAAAACTGAAATCATTCATTTGCTGTCAAAGAGAAGGTCAGTCAGAATGATAAAGCTGTTGTCCATTCCAAAGCGTAGAAGGTTCCTATGGAGAAGAACGGGCAAACGACTCCACGGACACTTTTTTAAATAAAAACATCGTCCTAAAATATTGATTTTATCAATCATGTTGTTAAGATACAATCATGTGAAATCAGTGTAGATTCACGTTAAAAGTGTACGTAATAAAAAGAAAAGAACATTTCAAAAAATTACAATAAATCAAAACAAGGCATTGCAGCGATTTTCTAGGGAACTAAATGATCCAAAACATACGCCATCATCAGCGAAACGTTGGAGAGCACAAATACAAATTACTTTTTTAGTATATTCAAGGAATAATTTCGAACAGAGTGAGTAAATAATAAATACAATGTACGATAATCAATAAACGAATATACAAAGATATAATACAGTGCGCCATTGGGGACAAGGAGATATTAGGTACATTTTGGATTCAAATATTTTAATGTTCGTCATTAAAATATTTGAATCCCCAGCCAGTGCGGCCTGCCAGTGCGGCTTGTGGCTAAGTAATAACAGCTGCACAGGTCGATCAATAGGTTAAGCTACGTTTGCCGCGGCTGGTCCGTGGATGGGTGACTATCTTTACATACGAAGACCCCACCGTGCCTCGGAAAGCACGCTGGCCGTTGGTCCCGGCTGTCATTCGTAAATCTTTGACAGTCGTTCCGGGTTAGTCAGAAGCCCGAAAATCTGACAACCAGTCTTATACCAAGGGGTATTCCCAGGTATTACAGAGTAACTGCCTTGTGGAGCTCTGATAGGCAGTCATCATCATAATTTCAGCTGAAAGACGTTCACTGCTGGTAATAGGCCTCCCCCAAAAGGTGTTTTTCCATAATCGTTACGATTCGCACGCGGGTTGGCGATCATGGTGGTAAAATGCATAGAGAACGCTGCTGCCCATTCTCTAGTAAGTCCCTTAGTCGCCTTCTATGACACCCACGGGAAGAAATGGGATGGTGCTATTCTTTTAAGTCCGGCACCACACGGAACCGTCCGGTACCACACGGAATAGGATAGGCAGTCGCTCTATGTAAAATACTGGCAATCAACTGCATCTGGTTAGACTGGAATCTGACCCCAACTTAGTCGGGAAAAGCCTAGGCAGATGATGGGTAATATGGGCTGGTGTCCGCAAGTTCACGTCAATGCGCTTATTTTTCGTACGGTTCAATTAATAATAATAAGTATAAAATAGTAACCCGCTATTCGCCCATAACTTGAACCAATAATAAGTCGGGTCTCTATTGCGACTTATCGATTGTCGCTACCGACATCACTATTGCTAGTGATGAGATTAACCCGTTAACACTTTATTTTATTGTGTTTATTTTAGACGATACATTTTTGTTTACTCTGCCGTGTATAATATTTTAAAGTGGGTTCGTATTCAGGCGCTGCCCAAACGCGCTCACTTTTTTGTCGCATAATTAGGCGTATTGGCACATAATACAACACAGATTTTAAAATAAATTACCAAACTTTCAACGCTAACAATTAAAAAAAAAACATAAAAATAAAACAGTATCATGATAAAACAATCGTAAATCCGTGCTCAAATAAATACGAGTATGTTTAATTATGTTCTGGGTTCCATCACTGTAAGCAAAATAGATTTGAAAAAAATTAAAGTTTTTTTTTTGCTTGCAAAATTATTTACGGTTAAAGAGATACACTGCTTAAAAAACACATTTTTGACCGTTTTCAAGAAATCTCCGCCTATAACAAACGTAAGGAAGGACGAAGGCTAGGTGGAGCAACGATCTTTGCAGGATAGCAGCTGAATGTTGCCGAAAATTGACTTGAATGGCGTGCAATTGGAGAGGCCTATATCTGGCAGTGGATTGTTGTAGGCTGATGACGAGGTAACGGATGCTTTGTTCAAGCTAAAATATCAGTAAAAAGTCCCTGCGATAGGTAGGCTCAAATGATAAAGGATTTTGATGACATATGGAACCGAAACGTGGTCGGTTACAATGGGCCTCATAAGAATGCTTAAAGTCACCCAAAGGGCAATGGAGAGGGCTATTCTTGGAGTTTCCCGCCGTGACCGAATCAGGAATGAAGAGATGCGCAGGAGAGCCTATGTAACCGACATAGCCCGAAGAATTGCCAAACTTAAGTGGAAGTGGGCAGGATACATTGCTTGTAGAACAGATTCTGCCAAGATTATGTCTGGCCGAAAAGTTTTGGAGTGGCGACCCCGTACCGAAAGACGTAAAGTTAGAAGGCCTCCCACAAGGTGGACCGATGAACTTGTGAGGGCCGCAGGAGTTGGCTGGATGCGGGAAGCACAGAACCGGTTGAAGTGGCGGAGCTTAGGGGAGGCCTATGTCCAGTCCATGTAGCAGTGGACGTCTTTCGGCTGAAATGGTGATGATGATGAAAGGCTTTCATTCCTGCAAGTAGGTATATACAAATAATTTTACACGTCAATCATATTTTCTAAACTAGTCGGCGTTTCCTATCTGACTAATCTGAGAAAAAAGGCCGGAACTAAGTAAGAGTAACGTAAGAGGCTACATTCTCTTTTACAGTCCGGATATAATCTTGGTCAGATCATGTGAAGACCATGTAGATTGGTGTATGAAATGGTCTTTTGAGGAAAGAACCACACAGATTGAGAAGACTGGTCCAGTCAGTGCACGTATTTATCACTAATTGTGCAGTTCAACTAAGAAAATTCAAAGGTTTGTGACCCGACTGCCCCAAAACAAAGACAGAATTATGTTTTTCAAACATCATTGTATTTAGAATACTTAAAAGAAAGTTATCCTTCCTTACCAATATTATTATATTATTAGTACCGTGTGGTGCCGGACGTAAAGAATAGCATCATCCCATCTCTTCCCGTGGGTGTCGTAGGAGGCGACTAAGGGACTTACTAGAGAATGGGCAGCAGCGTTCTCTATGCATTTTACCACCATACTGCGATCGCCAACCCGCCTGCCAAGCGTGGCGATTATGGCAAGCCCCCCCAAATTGGCGGAGGCCTATGTCCAGCAGTGGACGTCTTCCGGCTGAAATGATTATAAACGCGAAAGTATGTATGGATGTATGGATGTTTGTTACTCTTTCACGCAAAAACGAATGAATGGTTTTGGATGAAATTTGGCACACAGATAGATTATAACCTAGATTAATTAACATACAGGATACTATTTATCCTAGTAGTATGTTCCCGCGGGATAATTTCTGACTTTCACGCGGGCGAAGCCTCGGGCGGAAGCTAGTCAATAATATACTATTATATATTAATAATATAAAGAGGAAAGATTTGGTTGTTTGTTTGCATTGAATAGGCTCCGAAACTACAGAACCGATTTGAAAAATTATTTCACTGTTGGGAAGCTACACTATGCCCGGGTGACAGAGGCTATATTTTATCCCCGTATTCCCACGGGAACGAGAACTACGCGGGTGAAACCGCGGGGCGCTACTATGTACAATTTTGAATTATCTAACGTCTTTTCACGTACAAAACATCAGATGTAAAGATGATCATAATAATAAAAATATTTTTCTAGCATTTCCAAGAGTGTTTATCTAAAAAATTGAACAAAAGCCGATTGAATTCTTATCCAAGATAAAAGTAACGACAAACTTAGCCTTTTATGTAGTTTTTCTAAGACTGGGAATATAAAACTGATTCCTTTGTTTTATGTAGAAAAGAGAGACCATTTATTAGAGCGTAAAATAGACTTAACTTTGTTGGAAGGTTTGTGGCTAAATATTAAGAGCTGCTCGGGTCGATCGATCAGGTTTTAAGCTTCGCTTGCCACGGTGGGTTTGTGGATGGGTGACTATCTTTACTTACAAAAACCCCTCCATGCCTTGGAAAGCAAGTTAAGCCGTTGTTTCCTGCTGTCATTCGTGGACAGTCGCTAGGAGTCGTCAGCAGTCCGATAATCTGAAATTCAGTCTTACCAAGAGGTATCGTATTACCCAATGACACTTTGCCTGACCTGGGAATCGAACTCAGGACCAGCAGTACAGCTTACACACCTTCATTTTACCATTAAACCAATGCTTTTGATTTAGAACCTCCATCTTTTGCCTTTTCATCATAAAAATCATCTTTTTCGCTTGAACTACCCATAAAAAACTCATTCCTATAAAATACAAGTTCAATTCCCCGAAGTCACCCTGTATTTACCCCCGTGGATGATAAATGAGTGTGACGTCACAACTCGGTTCATTTTTCTGACCGCCCTCTGCCACCCCCATATAGCATTCCTGGCGTTATGGGATTTGGGTAGCGTTAAATTGAGTATGTGAGTGATGTGGTGTGAGATTTGAGTATTATAGAACTAGTACCATTTTACGCGTGGATTATTTCGCACATCGTTTTAATTAACTTCTTGTTACATAACAAATGATTTTATTTCTGTAAGTAGGTTTGTTCAAACACTTTTACACGTCAATCATTTTTTTTTTAAGCTAGACGAGGTCGGCGATTCCTATTCCTACTCTGAGAAGAAAGGCCGAAACAAACTCAGAGGTCACAGTCTCTTTTAAAGTCCAGACATAATCTTGGTGAGATTATGTGAAGAGCATGTAGATTGGTGTCTGAAATGGTCTCATGAGGAAAGAACCACACAGATTGAGTGGACCTGTCCAATCAGTGCACGCATTTATCAGTAATCGTACAACTCAACTCAAAACTGAAGTAGCGATAAATACAGCGATTGCGTTGTATCTCTTTTAACTATGTGATGTTTAAGAACACTTGATTAGTTTGAAACCTTTATCAACGTATTTGCCATCAATTAAAATAGCACTGATAGCAATGGAAATACTTATAAAAGAAATATAAAACACGGTTTATATCAGATTACTTATTGTATTCACGTTTATTTCTTGAAAAACATTACGCACGCAAAGACAGGATTAAGAAAGTACGTTAAAAAGAATTAGTTATACTCAGAAGAATTGAGAGAAACAAATCAGTTGACGGCATAATATATTAATCAGTGTTTTCTCTTTCTAGAACATTGGTGGCCCAGTGTTAGGTATCTGCCCCTATACCTAGTTGTAGGTCGTGAGTTCGAACCGAGGCAGGCACAAAACTTTGTTCCCCACCGTCCGCTACAAAGGGCATAAAGATATGGATAGCCATTGGTCTCGGCTGTCATTCGTGAATCTTTGACAATCGTTACGTGTCATCAGAGTCAGGGCGGCAATCAGGGTCGTATTACCCATTATCTGGGTTGTGGAAGTCAGATGGGCAGTCGCTCCATGTAAAAAGTACTGGTACTCTGCTACATCTGGTTAGACTGACGGCTGAACCGAGGAAAAGCTGCTAGGCAGATGACTATTTATTGATGTTACATTTTAATTGCATCATTAATTTTAAAAATGAATATCCTCAAAATTGTGTTTTATAATTTTTATTATTTCTCATTAATGTTTTAAATTTCAACACAATGTATTTTTTTTATGAAATAAATGACTGATAACTTACTTGTAACATAATTATGATTATTTGAAATGTAAAGTTATCAATAAAATGATGTTAAACAAATGCTAAGTTTATTCAATCTCCAAAGCTGACTTCCCCTAACTAACCCTCCATTTAATACTAAAACCAGACAAAAAATATATTTGTCCAAAAACAGGGAGTGTTACATTTGAACCATCTGTGCTATGATTTATAAGGTCTGTTTTGTGCGAAATACGTTGCGTTGAGCCGATAAATCAGCTGAGTCGCGAAGTCGAGACGTATACTGTCGTAAATATAGAAATCTTTTACATTTTCGTGTTAAATATCTTTGTGTTTTGACGTGAGTGTGCGAATTTAAATTGTGGAAGTGACGTGTGGTTTAGAATTTCATCCATTGTGAATAAAATGTGGGCGTTGGTAGTTATGTAATAAGATAAAGCTATAGTTGCTTAGGTCTAGTGGTTCTGGGTTCGACTCTTAGGTCAGGCAACACGATATTGCATATGTGTATTTGGATGATTTTAGTAACATCGCGTTTGATATTGACCGATACGGCCGAAATACTACAAACTGATAATCATCATCATCATCATTATTTCAGCCGGAAGACGTCCACTGCTGGATATAGGCCTTTCCCAATTTGGGGGGTTGACATAATCGCCACGCTTGGCAGGCGGGTTGGCGATCGTAGTATGCTGGTAAAATGCATAGAGAACGCTACTGCCCATTCTCTAGTAAGTCCCTTAGTCGCTTTCTACGACACCCACGGGAGGAAATGAGATGGTGCTATTCTTTACATCTAGCACCACACTAAACAAACTGATCATTTAGTGTTACTTATATCTCATTTAATTATAGTAATAATCGTTGATTGCCACACTATCGAATTAAGACTAAGATTTATAAAAAAATCTACGGCAATTTTTATAACTGTTAGACCTAATTGTGTAGTGCTAAAATAATCATTACAAACGACAATTGCAACGGACATGTTAGTTATAATAACAATACAGCCAGTGAAAACTGAAATCTCAAAATTGCCTCATCACAAATAGGTCAAAAATGTAAAATCCCATATATTGTACATAAACAAGATCTTTACATTAAGAGTTAGACAAACAAAAACTTGAGATAAGTTCTTAAAACCAAAACAGAATTTTCCAAATCGCATAACACAAATCCTCTTGTCAAAATACGAGAAGATTTGAACAAATTGGGCAAAATAATTGTATTAATGTCACCATAATAAATTATCTGTGCAAAGTTTAGCACATCAAATAATTTGGAAACGACACAATTTGGAATCCCTTCAAAACAAATTAAATGGAGACCCCTGAAATAACAGATTTGGGCGATTAAGAAAATTTAGTTTTGGCTCTCTTGTGACTTAACTGACAAGCAAATTAATTATCGACCATTATTTTTGGTTGCAACATTATTATATAAATAAACCGCATCTCATGGACGAGGTTCAATTACGGGCAGTTAGGTATTTGTGTGACCTTCTCAATTCATATTATGTACTTTCTGAGTTCATTTTAAACATTGATCGAATTACTGACATTGGTGAATGAAAACATCGTAAGAAGTCATTTTATACATCAAAAAACCGGTCAAGTGCGAGTTGGACTCGCGCACCGAGGGTTCCGTACAAACCTGTGGGTATATAAGTAAAAGTTCAAAATTGTCAAAAATATAATTTTTTATATGACGAAACTAAAAAATTTCGGTTTTCGTAATTTTTCCTATATCTGTACTATATGACGTGACTTCGTACAAAAAAAATTTCAAGATTCTAAGTTCACGGGAAGTACCCTGTAGGTTTTGATTCCCGTGCGAGTTTCGAAAATTTGCGGAATTTTGCGGCCTAAATGGCTGTATCTTTTGATTGCGTTGACTTAGAAGGTTGATTTTTCTACAGCTTCCAGGGACAGTAGAACTAAGTATCATATAGAAATTTCAGTTTGATACCTCCACGCGTTCCTGAGAAAAACGGTCTTGACAGACGGACGGACGGACGGACGGACGGACGTACAACAAAGTGATCTTATAAGGGTTCCGTTTTTACCTTTAGAGGTACGGAACCCTAAAAACACATAAAAAATGAACTTTAAAAAAAATAGAAACAAGATTTTTATTTTAAAAGGTTCACAATAATTAAACTTAATACCATGTATTTAATAATCTCTTGCAATCGGAAGCCTTTTTTGCTTTGAAGTCTTTAAATAAAAATATCTTGTTTGCGTCTTTTTGAAGCGAAGTTTTTACGTTCCCGACTGCAGGCAGAAGCTAATTCTATTACTATCCCCACTAATATTATAAATGCGAAAGTAACTCTGTCTGTCTGTCACGCTTTCATGCCTAAACCGCTGAACCGATCGTCATGAAATTTGGCAGAGATATAGCCTGGGATTTGGAGAAGGACATAGGCTACTTTTTTACGCGATAACCGACATCCACGCGGGTGGAGCCGCTGGCAAAAGCTAGTAATAAATAAATGGGAAAGTTCGGGTATTTTTTACTCAATCACGCAAAAAATACCGAATGGATTTGGATGAAATTTGGTACACCGATAGTTTGAAACCTGGATCAACGTCCGGTAGTACGTTCCTGTGGCATAATTTCCACCCTCCATGCGTTCAAAGTCGCTGGCATAAAACTCTCCAACCATATTTTTACGAGCTCTAATAAACCCGAAAATGCTCCCCTTTACGACATCCAAAACATTATCATTCAACACATGTAGCAGGAATTAAGTCAGTGAAATGGATTACATTGGATAATAAGTTGCAAAAGTAAAGAGGGGAGGCTGTGTATATTGCATGCAGGTGATAAGCCAGGGTATTTGACGTCTGTCCCCCTGGTTAAAGGGTCCCCTTTCTCCCTTGGGTGTTGTTGTAATAAGAGTACGTCTTCTACTGTAATTAGTAAATGGATTAATGACAGATAGGGTTCTTATTTATAAACAAACCTGTTAATTCGTAGGTGGAAACGCTACTTCTGTTGAAGCATTGTAATCTTTACTGAGGGTGGGAAATCATCAAATAACTTCTCCCGCTCCGCTCCTCCGCCCCAGTTCAGACTGGGTGGTGCTGTGTCAGCACAGCACCACCCAGTAAACTGAACTTCTACTGACTAAAACCCACCCGTGTTCCTTCAGTTGCCCGAGTGCTGCCACGTTGTGATTTAGGAGATTTGAGGAGTTGTGGAATGGTTTTCAATTATTCTATATCTTTATGATATTCTTTATCTATCTCCATATCTTTAAGTTCAGTCTATCTTACGAATCAATACGGCCAATAACTCAATTGACTGTCTAGAATTTTCCATAATAGGTACTGACCTATGTTTGGCTTAAGTAGGTAACTGGAATGTATTTTTTTTCTGTACTCACATATTGATACAAAATTATGGAACAAAGAAGCGCAAGTAGATTCCCGCAAGTGTCGTTCGCGCAAGTAATCTTTTATGCAAGTGTATTTCGCGCAGTCGCGCAATAGTGCTTTTGCTCAAGTGTTCCAGATCCGCGACTGAGTTTGCACTATTATATTGAAATTAACTTTAATGTTTTGTTATTCTTATGTAGATATATAATTATATGTTCTCTATAAGTGATTTTGTAAATCTTTTGAGAGTAAAATGTCTTAAACCGTAAGATACGAAGTAACAAAAATCAAACACTATTGAAATGCTTTTTCTAATAGCCTTTTATTTGCCAACGTTCCACTAGCCTATGAATTTCAACTACCTTTTTTTGCTCAAACCCAAAAACCAATTCCAGCACACACCCTAGAATAACCGGAGTGTAAATACAAGAAATTATAATAATAAATTAGGGTGTTGTTACAAGAAAGTTGTTAATGGATTATACTGTGGTCACAAACGGCGGCTTCGCCACACAACTTTGCCTGATGTAAGAAACTTTGCCGTTTAATTTCTTATACATGCTTACTTGGGTCTTGTGTATAGTTTTGTTCGCAAGAAAGTATTGTTAGTTTGTTTTTCTTTTTATGCTGATTTGGGTGTATGAGAAAAACATGTGGAACAAATTGCTTGTTTTTTCGAGATGATATAATTATAGTTAAACTTACTTTTAATGGGGGGCTTGTGGGTAAGTAATATTAGCCACAAGGGTCGATTGCCGCGGTTGTTCCGTGGATGGGTGACCATCTATACATACCAAGACCGAGTGGTTTCGGAAAGCATGCTAAGCCGTTAGCCCCGGCTGTCACTTGTGGATCTTTGACAGTCGTTACGGGTCGTCAGAAGCCCGAAAGTGTGACAACCAATCTTATCAACTGGATCGTATAACGCAGCTACTGGGTTGTGGATGTCAGATAGGCAGTCGCTCTATGTAAAATACTGGTATTCAACTGGGTCCGGTTAGACTAGAAGCCGACCCCAACATAGTTGGGAAAAGGCTCAGCAGATGATGCTGATGAATATTATAATGATAGGAAAACGTAAAATTCTTCTTGTAAGTATTAATAATTTCGGGTGTCGTCACTACTTGATTATGCCAAACTCAGATTATAAAACAAAGGCAGATAGACCGCGCGGAACAACAAGAGTGAGGCCAAAAAATCAGGTGAGGTGCCAAAGATATACTAGAGGGGTACACTGTACACGGTGGAGCACACGGTGGCGGTCTGCCCTGCTTGGGCGGAGCACCGCCGTGTCCTCGTGGAGGCGATCGGCGGCGGCGATCTCTCGCGTCCGGCCCTGGTCCAGGCCATGGTACGGAGCGAGAGGGCATGGGGAGCCGTCACATCCTTCAGCGAAGCAGTGATGCTCGCGAAGAGGGAGGCGGCGCACGTGAGGGAGAGGCAGCATATGCGCCCTCGCGACCCTAGCCGCCGCAGGATACGGAGACGCCCTGGGCGTCGGGAATCCCAGGCCGATTTCCGGCCACCGTAGGCATGGGCTTGCGGACGGCGAGTAATGGGTAGCTCGCTGTCCGGTAAGGACCAAGCCCAAGTCGACGGCGCGTTGTGTTCCACGCGCGCCTCAAAGAGATGTCAGCACAAAAAATGATGGGGCCCGCAAGGGCCGATGCCTGCCAGGGGTGCGGGTTTGTTCGAAAGAGACACCACAGCCCCTGGCTTAAGGGCTACTGAAGGAACACGGGTGGGTTTTAGTCAGTAAAAGTCTGACACGCCCTCCTGCTCCACCCAGAGCGGGAGAAGTTATTTGATGATTTCCCACCCAAAAAAAAGGGGTACACTGTCCGAATGAATCTCTTTCATATTGATAGTTCCATATAATTCATGGCGTTATTTACGTTGCTAAGCAGAATTTTTTTTCGTATATGAAAGAATGGATCTTCCAAATAGAGTGCTGATTTTCTCTATCTTCATCTATCCGTCTTCCTTACCTGGGTGCTTACAAAAATAAATATGTAAATGTTGTCAATATTCGGAGCTACTTCACCAACATATATGACAGCTAGCTGTCAAAGTAAATAGTTCGACTTCTTGCTAGTCCTTGCAAATATACTGTAAATAAATTTAAATTTCGAAGTGCTTCTTAAGTAAACTACACAATTAGTATCAAAAACATCTGATAGCCCAGTGTTATCGTTTGCATAGCGAAATTCAAGCCAAGTGACACTTAAAAACCTTGTTATGTGTGTGACTCAGTGTTTTGCTAAAGAACTGCGTTAAAACAATAAAGTGGCCGTAAATCCGTTAAAACGTCTTTACTTTAAACAAACAAGTAACACTAACACGCTGACTTGTGAACTATTAAACAGTGTAAAAGATTAAGAAAAAGTGCCTATAAATATTAACTGTACCTACATCACGGAAAAATTTAAGTACCGTCAACATAAACTTCACCTTTGAACTTTTACCTAAAATCTTCAGAAGCAGTGAACTTATTCGGCACCACTGATTAAAACAAATTAGTTGCTTGGGTAAAGCACAGACTGTTGCGTACAAGTGTTGGTTCAATTCCCAGCACACAAAAATATTTTTGCATTTTATTTTTATTGTTTGACTTTTTTTATCGAACTTTTTTGGTTATTTACATATTTATAAAGTAAATAAAAGTGTACGAGTACCTACTGTTGGCACGAAAAAAAAAAAAAAAAAAAAAAAAAACAACACGGAGATTTCGATAATTAAAACTTATTGTCGCATACCGAGTAACAATGGCGCCTCTTAATGAGTGTGCGGGCTGTCGAAATACCTTGCCCAGAAGAGACTTCCTAAGCTGTACGGTGTGTAAGTCAAAATATGATCTCGAATGCGCCAGTGTATCGCCTAAAGCATTCGCACTAATGGCAATTAAGCAGAAGGCGGGTTGGAAGTGTCCTGAGTGCTGCAGCAAGGTACCAAAAAGAGATAACTCTAACACCCCTTTGCGTCCGGCCCAGTATAGTGAGGTTGAAGGTCCTACTGTCGGCAAACATGAACGCACTAACGTTACCTCAACTGCTAAACTAACAGCATCGCCACCAAAACTTAAGGAGATGTCCAGTTCAGACATAAATATCACATGTGATGACTCAATAGTCGGTTTGCAAACTTCAACCCAATCACCTACAAAGGCCATGGAGTCCCTGCACTTGATAACAGATCATAGACAAATTGCATCCAAGTCTAATAAGTCGCCATCGAAATCCGCAGGTTCTCCCCCTAAGTCCGTCGCGAAAACAATGGAGCCAAAAGTTGCCTCGGCATTAAGTACAAATGAATTGAAATCACCTTCTCAATCCCGAGGTCCCGAAACACTGGTAACGGAGAGCAGTCTTCGCGAAATTTTGCAACAAGAGATCACCGTTGCTCTGAAGTCAACTCTTAATAAAATTATGTCGACTGAATTTAGTAACATCAACAAGAAGATAGACAACTATCAGGAATCCCTAGAATTCATGAATGCTACATTTGAGGAAATGAAAGCAGGCTTTGAGGAGAAAACAGCTATCATTAATGATCTCAAGCGAGAAAATGAATTTCTGAAATCGACCGTTAGAGACATCTCATCGAGACTGAATACAGTAGAACTGCACATGCGCGATTCAAACTTAGAAATTAATGGTATTCCGGAGCATCGTTCAGAAAACCTGGTCAACACAGTCATGCAATTGTCAAAAATTGTGGAAAGTCCTCTATCTGACAATGACATTCAGTATGCGACCAGGGTTGCTAAGATATCAAATGATAACGACAGGCCTCGACCAGTAATTGTCAAACTGCGAACTGCCCGCCATCGTGATAATGTTCTTGCCGCGACTATAAAATTTAATCGGAAAACCCCTGATGGCAAACTGTCAACTCAACATCTGGGTATAGGAGGTCCAAAAAAGCCGGTCTTTGTTTCCGAACATTTAACACCAGCAAACAAGTCGTTGCATGCCGCCGCACGGAAAAAAGCTAAAGAAATGTCCTATAAATTCGTCTGGGTTCGTAATGGGCGGATTTTTGTTCGGAAAGAGGTCGAATTTCAGTCTATTCTGATTAAGAATCTTGACAGCCTGAACCATATGGTCTAGGATTGGTAGTTGACCTTATAATTTAAATGTTTTGGTATCAATCTCGACACAGTGCTTGACATTTATTACCAGAATGTACAAGGATTGAGAACAAAGACCAATGATCTCTTAAAAAGCGTACAAACTACTAATTACAGTGTAATAGCACTTACAGAAACATGGCTTAACCCCAAAATTTGTGACAATGAATTGAAAGATGACCGATACACGCTTTATCGCAGAGACCGAAACTGCACACTTAACAAAAAAAAAGATGGTGGTGGAGTGTTGTTAGCTGTTTCTAGAGTCATACCATCAGCTAGAGTCACTAACTGGGAAAGCGGGGTGGAAGATTTGTGGGTCATATTAGACCTAACAACTGGAACTAAAATACGAAAACTAGCAATCTGCGTTGTCTATTTACCCCCACCTGTAAAGTTAGAAGCTCTTACAATGTTTCTTGATAAAGTGGAATATGTTATCGATCAAGCTGATGATCTGGTCATTTTGGGTGACTTTAACCTGGGCTTTATTACTTGGAACACCAAAGAAGACTGCAATTATTTGAGTCCAATGAACTACGAGACCACTCTGGGACACTCGCTTGTTGACTTCCTTAACATGAATAACCTGTATCAGGTAAATTGTATTAATAATTGTGACAACAGATTACTGGATTTGACTATCACAAGTCTGCCTAGCGCCTATGTTACAAAACCTTTAAATGTTCTTAGCAAATGTTACCCAAACCATCCAAATGTATTGCTTAATATTACTTATAACAGTCTAACATATTTACGATCAAAGCCTGAAAAAAAGAAAAATTTCTTTAAAGCTGACTACAAAGCAATCGTCAGTGAGCTAAAGAGTGTAGAATGGCAAGAACGAATTTCTAACTGTAATGGCGTGGATAGTATGGTCGCGGAGTTTTATAATATTCTTGAAACTGTTATTGAAAAGTCAGTGCCTAAAACAGGAACTGTAAGAGCTAAATTCCCTTCGTGGTTTAGTAATTCATTGATTAGGCTTATATCTGAAAAAGAAAAAATTCGAAAGAAATATAAAAAATTTGATAATCCCCGGGACAAAATTGAATATCAATTGCTCCGCTCTCGCTGTCACAGGCTTTACGATGAATGTTACTCCAAGTACAAAGAAAAAATAGAGACCAACATTCCTAGAAACCCAAAAGCTTTTTGGAGTTTTATCAAAAACAAACGAGGTGGTAAATCATCAATTCCTACAAAAATAATGCTGGGAGACGAAACCGCTATGGCTGGCCCTGAAATTGCAAACCTATTTGCTAATAAATTTTCTTCCGTGTACACGGCAAATGTTACCACTCAGTCCACAACTTCACCTCGTTCTGCTCAATCACTTGACCATCAACCACAGTATCGGACTTCGAATTTCATCTCGAGCTTGAAATTTGACGAATCTGATGTTCTAAAAGCAATTAAGAAAATTGATCCAACAAAAGGTGCGGGACCTGACCTTATTCCACCAGTGTTCGTTAAGAGATGCTGTTCGGCTCTGGCGCTTCCACTAAAGCTGATATTTAACCGTTCCTTAGTAGAAGGCAAATTCCCTGAAGAATGGAAGAAAGCACGTATTGTTCCTATATTCAAAAAGGGAGATCCAGTAAACGCAGTTAATTACCGCCCTATTTCGATACTTTCATGTTTTTCGAAACTGTTTGAATCAATGTTGTGTCCCATTATATCACAAATGGTGGATGTAAATATCTCAGACTTTCAGCATGGCTTCAGACGTGGGCGTTCAACTGTAACAAACTTGGTCCCCTTTGTCGCTGAAATATCACGTGAAGTTGATAAGGGAATGCAGATAGATGCAATATATACCGACTTCAGCAGCGCCTTTGATAAAGTAAATCATCTTTTACTCGTTGAAAAACTAAGATGGTTTGGTATTGGTGGGGAACTGCTGGAGTGGTTTAAATCATATCTATCAAAAAGACCACAATCTGTAGTGGTAGGTGGCTTCAGATCTGAGGTATATTATGCAAACTCAGGTGTTCCTCAGGGATCTCATTTAGGACCACTCCTCTTCCTTATCTTCATCAATGACATAACAAATCATGTACGACATTGTAGAATTTCCCTATTTGCTGACGATTTAAAAATATATAAAGTGGTGAACTCCCTTGATGATGCTGTCTCGATTCAGACCGATTTAAATAATATTTTACACTGGTGTAACGTAAATAATATGAGTCTAAACGCTGAAAAATGTCATCATATAAAATTCACACGGAAAATGACACCAATTCAAACAAGGTACGACATCGGTGGCGTAACACTGAAACAAGTGAATGACATTCGAGATCTAGGTGTGATCGTAGACAGTAAGCTGAAGTTTGCCACACACATTGATAAAGCAGTGACAAAGGCCGCCCAAATGCTAGGATTTTTGAAGCGCAATTCCAGAGGGTTTAAATACCAGAGGACCAAGGTGTTACTCTACAATGCCTTAGTGCGCAGTCATCTTGAGTATGCTAGTAGTGTATGGACCCCTTTTTATGCAGTGCACTCGCAACGTGTGGAAAGCATACAGCGAGCTTTCACGAGACATCTTGCTTTCTCTGCTAGAGGCTTTTCCCACAGAAAACCCTATATGGAACGGTTAAAAAAATTTAAGATGATATCCCTTCACGACCGCAGACGTCTGTTAGATTTATGCTTCCTTCATAAGTTAATTAATGGAAAAATACGGTGCAGTTACCTTTTGCAAAGTTTTTCGTTGGCAGTTCCGAGAATTTATCCCAGGGCCAAAAAAAATAAAAAGGTATTTGATACACCTTTTGTAAAAACCAATCTAGGTTTACAGTCTCCAGTTATACGAATGAGCAATGAATACAACAAAACTGTATTAAACATCCCGGACTTGGATATATTCAGCGATAAGCTTCCGGGATTCAAAAAGAAAATCATGCTATCCTTGCCGAGTTTTTCTTAATCTGTATTCTATATAATTTTTTTTTTCTATTTTTATAATTATTATTATTTGTATTTAACTTTTTTTTGTTGGTTTTGGGTGTTTATTTATGCTGGTCTGTTTTACTGTAGTTAATTTTAGTTTTAGTTTAGTATAATTATTGGTTAGTTTAGTTTTTCAAGGCAGCAAGATATTCTATCAATGCTATGTACGCCGTAATTGTCATATACATTAGTTCCTTATTTTTTTAAGACTATTCTAGCATAATTTCAATGTATGTGATGTGGCTGTGCTTTTTTAAATAAATAAATAAAAATAAACAATACTAGCTTATTTGTCGGTTCGAGAATCTAAATTCGAGAAGAAAAGAAAAAAACTGCTGTTCCCTACATTAATGTTCGCATAACTCGTCAAAATGTAGGGATCAACTGATATTTTTTCGCGATTTCAGGTTCGGTCCCATAGTAAAAGTTGTTCATAATGATGAGTACAATGACCCCTTAAGAGGTTGTGCGTTATTTACGTTACACTTAGTATATGTATACGTATATATATGTGAGAGCAGTGGTGGCCCAGTGGTAACGGCCGCGACTTACGAGTTGTAGGTCGTGCGTTCGAACCCAGCCAGGCTCATTACTTTGTGTAAATAATTTCATCACCACTACTCTCAAACGGTGAAGGAAAACATCGTGGGGAAACTGGCATGTCCTAGAACCAAAAATTCGAAGACATGTGACCCGCACTGGGCCCCCGTGGTTGATTACGGCCCACTCCCTCTCATGGAGAGTAGGCCTGTGTCCCAGCAGTGAGAACGTTTATAGGCTGAGTATGTATGTATGTATATATTTATGTACATTATGTATATATACATCATCATCATCATTTCAGCCGAAAGACGTTCACTGCTGGACATAGGCCTCCCCCAGGCTCCTCCACTTCGACCAGTCTTGTGCTTCCCACATCCAGCGGATTCCCGCGGCCTTCACAAGGTCATTGGTCCAACTTGTGGGAAGCCTTCCTACTCTGCGTCTTCCGGTAAGCGATCGCCACTCCAGAACCTTTCGGTCCCATCGGCTATCTGTTGTGCGAGAAATGTGCCCTGCCCACTGCCACTTAAGTTTGACATATGTATATCAAATCATTTATTTGCTAAAATAAGCGTAGGTGAAACATAATTACAACAAAAGTTCCTTAAACCATATCTATACTAAAAACACTAAATATACTATTTAAATAGGTGTGCAAATATCTCTACAGATACGTTACTGAAAGAATATTTGATGTAGGTACCTAAGACTCTAAAATCCGAACAATAACCTCTTAAAACTACACACCAATTTCTCAACACAACATAACTTTATATTCCATGCAAAGCGTTTCCAGGCTGTAAATAGCCTGTGCCATAGAGAGGAGCAATTGACGGACCCTTGCTGGACCCTCCCTGTAAACAACTCGTTAATAATTGCTCTTAACCCTTCCGATGTTTTATTCATATTGCTCTGTAAACCGAACTAGCATAATGAAAAGGGACAAACTCGCATCATACAGGAGTTTTGTTACACCGTAATGTAATAATAGTGCTGAAGAAGTTCAAACGGAGATTTTAATAAGTCATTTGTGCAGTGCATGAAGAAAAAACTACGGGTTTCAAGTTCAATTCAAGAAAATAGTTAAGACTAGCTTTTCCCAGGGGCTTCGCTCCGCGTGGAGGTCGAGTACTACAGGGATAAAAGTCACAGGTTATCCAAATCCGTTTAGCCGTTTTTGCGTGTTTGAGTAACTAACATCCAAACTTTAACATTAGTAGGATAGTAGTTATTGTTTATCTCTTCGAGTTCCCAAAACATTTTCAATTGTGTGTCAATTGTTAGGGAGAAATTACATTGCACACTTTTATCGTGAAGCGTGTTTTATGTAAAGTTCACGACACTATCCAACCCAACTTTGTGTTTTGTAAATAAGGTCCTTTATTCAACAAAATTTTGTCATCACACTATAATTCCCAGAACTTATCCGCGCCTATCAGTATATCGATGTCTGACGGTGAGTGAAAGTTCGGATCCGCGAGTTGAATATTGCAGGTATACACAATTATATTACTTACATCAACACTAAATGTGGGCAACTGATTTGTAATGCACGGCAACACTAAACAATCAATGTTCATACAATATAGATTTAACCTTGAACGTAATTTTATTTTACAAATGTGGGTGGACTGCGAAATTGTTTGACCTTCCCCAGCATTGTGATAAGTGGACTGTAATAACGGTGCATTTAATATTTCACATAACTTCATGTACAGGAACGGGAGTATACGGGAGATTTATAATATTAGTAGGATAGTAGGATTTATTTAATGCTGTGCACATCATATGAAAAAAAAAAACTGTTTTATAGCGCAAGATCAATCTGCTGTTACAAATTCAAGGACTACTTAGTACTTGTATTTTTTTTTGCTAGCTCCTTAATTTTGGTCCTGCTCTTGACCTTAAACTGGTATGTTGAATAGCCATGGATACAATGAACGAGAATACCAAGAAGATGCCTGTTCCGTTCTTAGCTTCTACTGCAGTCAAATTAATCATCTGCCTAGCCTTTTCGCAACATTGTTGGGGTTAGCTCCAGTCTAACCGTCAAACAGTCAAAGATCCACGAATGACAGCCCGGACCAACAGCTTAATGTTTTTTCCGAGGCACAGAGGCGTTTTGGAATTTTGTTCTTATGCCCAAGATCCACATCACAATCTATCATTCTGCGGGGTAAGCGATGAGCAGGATAATATGTCAAACTTCATAGTTTTTGGGCACACGGTATTGTAACATTCACAGACGCAGTTTTTTATCTCAAAACTAGTTTCTGCCCGCGATTTTGACACGACGACGTTCTCCCGTCCCGCCCTGTCACAGGGCATCAATCCCCGCACTATTGCTTCATTTTCGCTTCCCGGTCTTTATGACTATATTTTTTTTTTTGCGAAGAGTTCAACGAGATATTAAATAGCCTATAAACTAACCCAAGAATTGGGCTATCAAATGCAGTTTTCCTGTTTTTTTTTTCGGGAAGCTTTTCAAATTGTTCTTTTCCTTGTTCTATCACAAACTTATTAAAATAGAAAATAGTCAAATTGGTACAGTCGGTCTCCAGTGATGCGCTTATCAACGAACAGCATTTCATTTATTTATTAACACGTTTTGATTAGATTAATATGTATCTATATAACTATTTAACGAAATTGATTTGAAATTTTGCATATTTATCAAGAACCAATGACAATTCCATGATTTTTAGAAAATTTGTTCCATAATGCTGGCGAAAACAAAAAAAAAACACGCTTTTGTAGCTAACCGAACTAAAAAATGGAAAAGAAATAATAGTTTAAAAAACTAAAAATAATACGCTTTAAAAACCAAACTAAAAATACGTGTGGGGTGTTTTTCGAGGTATGTTATGAAGCAATTTCACGCTTTTTCGAAATTATGTTATACTTTTTACTTTGGTTTTCAAAGTGTATTTTTGTAGTTTTCAAACTATTATTATAAATAGAAGTTAGATGGTCTACTGCAGTGAATAAAACAGTGTAGTTGTATTCAGTACTGTGTAACAGACGTCCATTCCCAAACTTATTAAGACGGTATCGAGCATTACGTTTGATATCTTGCTCACAGTGTTTCAAGAGAACATTGTGCACAAAGTTTGAAACAACGTTTACAGCTTCGTCTTGTCCATTAATATAGTTATATTTACTGTTTGTTAGTTCCAAGGAGGGTCTAATAGCTTTACAATGTTCACGTTACCAACAAATTGATTAATTTGTTCTTAGTTTGTTTATCATTTTGGATGTTTGGATTATAGTTATGATAGTTATTTGAATTTGCTCTAGTTCATGAATGAGTCTTTGGTAATTTGACCGCAAAGATCTTTGAAACATCGGAGGGGCTCGTGGCTTCGTAAAAATAGCCACACGAGTCAAGGTATATGTAACTACGTTGGCCGCAGTCAGTTCGTGGGTTACTGACCATTCATTTCGTATCGAGACTCCTCCGTACCTCGGAAAGTATACGTTAAGCCGTTGTTCTCGGCTGTCATTGTTAGATCATTGACCGTCGTTACGGGGAGGTAAAATTTCAAAAGTGACTCCTCCGTACCTCGAAAAGCACGTTAAGCTTTGGTCTCGGCTGTCATTAGTAGATCTTTGATCGTCATAGATCTTTGACAGTAATTGGGCTGTGTGTGTAAAAAAGCTGTGTATTTAAAAGCAACATGTCTTTTTCTTCCATAGTTTTATATGAGTCGTCATATCGGTAGTGGCCCCTTTCTAGCCATATAGATTTACTAGCTTCCGCCAATGGCTTCGCCCGTGTGGAAGTCGGAAACTATCCGGCGGGAACGTACTAATGGGATAAAAAGTATCCTACGTATTAATCTAGGTTAAAAAATGAAAAAGTGTTTATTCAGAAAAAAGAGTTCGTATAAGTAACATTTACCTCCGCCAAACTGCATAGCAGTTTGTTGGCAGACGTAGCTCCACTTTTGTAAATGTCTAATTTATTAACATAGTTTTTTTTTTATAATTACACTTTTCCACCTAGTTAAAAACTTGCATTATGTTGCATTCCTTAAATTTAAAACAAACCTAGTTTTTTGTTATAATCTATATGTGTGCCAAATTTCATCCAAATCCATGTATATAGTAGTTTTTGCGTGAAAGAATAACAAACATTCATGATTCTTATTCATTCAATAGAGGAAGGTTGCGTAGTGATCCCGTACAAATTTTAGTAACTTTGATTCTATAGTTTTTGTGTAAGTTTTAATAATACGTATTTAATCCATGTTGTGGATGTTGATGATGACAAAATAATGACCTGTCACTGTTGTCTACATTACAATTAGTGGCATAAGAATTGGTGTAAAAAATTATAACTAACTTTCAAAAACTCTTATTTTTTGTCGTTTTATTTTATAGACGCTTTGTATGTAGAATCGTATTCTGTAACAATTATTGTGCGCCACTCTATTTGTTTTTCTAAATGCTGGCAAACGAGTTTAATTTCACCTATCCCTAACCCTTTACCGTGTCCCAAAGGTCACAGGACCCATAGGATGACCACGTAATGAGAATTCTTGTTGGGTTCCCTACGTTCGTTCCCTTAATGACTGCACATTTGCTCTTTGAAATAAAACGTAGGGTTTTGTTTTAATTCCCTTTTGTATGTGTATTGTGTTTATGGTTTTTCAGGATTGACGGAGATCTAAAATAGGAAGGTAAATTTTATTATAATGTTACGAGCTAGGGGTTCGTGACAATTAAAAACTGCCGAAATGTATTACCAAAAATAACACTTTAATTAAACACACTAATAACACAACACAATAGCACTACGGATCAGTCTTAAGTCGCACTTGAAGATCGCTTTAGATGTTCTCACATGTATTGCTTATCCAATACTAACTCGGAACGCGCTCCGTTCCCGCTTATATAGGGCCCTCGGATAGTTCCAGAACCTTCTACCGTAGAAGCATCTAGAATGTTCGAGTACATATCGGCCCTGACCGAACACATGTCGATAGTTCCAGAAAGTTCTAGAACATCATCGAACTTTATAGAAAGATCTTGACGATTAACTCCGCTACTCGATACGAGATGTCGCTAGTGGCAACCAAACATTAATTGTCCGGCGCAACACTGCCCCCACCTAAGAAATGTTCGTCCCGAGCATTATCGGCCCCATAATAACGCGCCAGTCGATCCACGTGTACTATCTTAGGAGTACCTCTTGCACCTTTCTGTATCCGGTAGGTAACGTCATTTATCTTTGTCACAATCCGGTACGGTCCGTCCCAGTTAGCTTGAAGCTTAGGAGATTTCCCTTTGCTGCGGACGGGATTGTGCAACCACACTAGTGAACCTTCGTCAAACCCCTTATTGTTCATTTTGCGGTCATAACGGGTTTTCATCTTTTCAGACATTTGCTGGCCTGAGTGTCTGACGTGCTCATAAATGTCATTCATCTTGTTCCGCAAGTCATTCGCATAATCGGTTATACTGCGTGGGGCATCAGGTGGTATTCCGGTGATCAGGTCTGCAGGTAGCCGTAATTCCCTTCCAAAGTTTGCGAAAGCTGGTGTCACCGATGTGCTTTCGTGAACAGCGCTTCGATATGACAACAAAAACGGTTGTATGTGCTTGTCCCAATCTCGTTGCCGATTTTCCACAACTTTTGCTAGGTACCTCTCTAATGTCTGATTAAATCGTTCTACCATTCCGTCCGATTGTGGGTGGTAAGAAGTTGTTCTTGTTTTATGAGTACCCATCTCGACAAGTTTCCTGGAATATTTGGGACTCAAAATTCCTTCCTTGATCACTGTGAATCTCTAAAGGTACTCCAAAACGACAGAAGACTTCATGAACTAATTTATCTGCAACTGTAGAAGCTTCTTGATTGGGAATAGCGAAGACTTCCGGCCACTTAGTGAAATAATCCATCACAACCATGAAATACTTGTTACCACTTTCACTTTCCGGAAACGGCCCCGCAACGTCAAGGGCTATCCCCTCCCATGGTGCACCAACATTGTACAATTTCAATGCACCTTTGCTACGCGTCTGAGGTCCCTTTACAGCTGCACAACTTGTACATTTGCGACACCAGTCCTCGACATCGTCCCGACAGTGGACCCAGTAAAACCGTTCTCGTATCTTCAGTAGAGTCCGTTTTACTCCCAGGTGACCTCCTGAACAACCATTATGGTACAGCTGCAGAACATCCGGTATTTGAGATTTAGGGACAACCATTTGCAAGTGACAGCTGTTTCCCCGAGCATTTTCCCATTTACGGCACAGGACTCCATCCTGAATCACCAAGCTGTCCCATTGGGCCCAATAGCTCTTTGTGACCGAACTCATTGCTGAGACGTCGCTCCACTTGGGCTTAGGAGATTTGGCCTTCATCCACTCCAGAATCGGCCTGATTTCCGAATCTTCCTGCTGTGCACGTTGTAGGCTTTCCTTCCACTCGTTGCTGAGGTCTGTCCTGAGCATCCTCACAGGCACTACAGGTGAACACCATGAACTTGATGAAGGTTCAATAACACCATCCGTCACCATTCCCATAATCATGGTTTCCGGTTCCTTTTCGCAACGCGCTACCGGCAACCTTCTTGGCCGCTGACGGATAGGCAATTCTTCCCTTTCTGCAGTTCGCTTAGGGCAACTGGATCGAAGGTGGCCCCTTTACCCACAGCCGTAACACCTAGGGCTGTATCTTTTACGATCGCGAACTGTAGCCACTGCAACCTCCCTGACGCGATGGGAACGATGATCCTGCCGCACAGCTTCCACCTCCAGTGCATGGGCCAAGGCGTCCCTAAGCGTTCCGTGGTGACCGAGCCTCACAGCAGCTCTAACTTCAAGGTCCCGGATGCCGTCGATGAATGCCTGCACCAGGTTCCCATCAATAAGCGCAGGTACGGACTGGTACGCTTTTCGAACCAGCTTCTCCACTTCAAGGGCCCACTGCTGCAGGTTTTCGTTACTGCGTTGCACACGATCCTTAAGCTGCGCACGAAACACGTGTTCCAGGTGAGCGTCGCCATATCTAGCCTCCAATGCCTCGAAGAGCTGCTCGTAAGTCACTTCCTTACCGAGAGCTTCCAGCACATTTAAAGCCTGGTCGCGCAGGCCTGGGGTGAGGGCAGTCATGGCCTGACTTTTATTCCACCCGTTCGCCTTCATGACAGCCGCAAACTGAATTTTGTAGGCCGACCAGGAAGAAGTCCCGTCGTACGGCGGCACTTTGAATCCACGTAGCGAAGGTGTTGTAGCTACGGGAGCTGCGATTCCATCCCCAAGTTTGAGGTTACCCAACTCTTGCTTCACATCAGCAATGACGTCACTAAACTTGCTGATCTGAGTTTCAGCTTCTGACAAGCGGTTGTCATGCTGGACAACCTTCTCCTTCACCTCCTTCATGTCTTTCCCGAAGGTTGCATGAAGGTCCTTTATGAGGAGCATCTGCTCTTCCTGTCGGTGCAACTGCTCCTCCTGTCGGCGGGCCTGCTCCTCTTTATCCCGTTTGAGCTGTTCTTCCAATAGGCGGGCCTGTTACTCCTGTCGGCAGGCCTGCTCCACTTTATCCCGTTTGAGCTGTTCTTCCAATTGGCGGGCCTGTTCCTCCTGTCGGCGGGCCTGGTCCTGCAACATCATCATCAGAGCAGCAAAATCCGGTGCTGGTGATGATGGAGCAGCTGTGGACGGGCCGGCCTCCGTGGTTGGTAGCTGGCCCTCCGAAGTCTGTGGCATTGCTCCACCAAATCGCCTCTGGTCCGTCTCCTGCTGGCGTTGACTCCGGGTACGGATACCCTCCGTGTCGTCTTTAGGTAAAATCGGCATGATTTTAATCCTTGCTTCTGACACCAGTTGTTACGAGCTAGGGGTTCGTGACAATTAAAAACTGCCGAAATGAATTACCAAAAATAACACTTTAATTAAACACACTAATAACACAACACAATAGCACTACGGATCACTCTTAAGTCGCACTTGAAGATCGCTTTAGATGTTATCACATGTATCGCTTATCCAATACTAACTCGGAACGCGCTCCATTCCCGCTTATATAGGGCCCTCGGATAGTTCCAGAACCTTCTACCGTAGAAGCATCTAGAATGTTCGAGTACATATCGGCCCTGACCGAACACATGTCGAAAGTTCCAGAAAGTTCTAGCATCGAATTTTCTAGAAAGCTCCTGACCATTAATTCCGCTATTCGACACGAGATGGCGCTAGTGGCAACCAAACATTAATTGTGCGGCGCAACAATAATAATGTCAATAATATGTAGTAGAAGTCTATATGAAAGGATTACCGATGTGCAGTATAACTGTAATTTTAATAAGAAATGGAAAACTTTTTCCAAAAAAAAAAACAACCGACTTCTGAAAATACACTACAAAGTGAAAAATATCTTTAATTTCCGAAGTCGGTGACAAAAAACTAAAATACATACCTATTCAAAGATTTTTTTGGAAAAAGTTTTTATTGTGACTTTTACATATTCGCTAACCACTACTTGCTATGTAAATATAGTGTCAGGAAGTAGCAGAATATCATGGAGGTACATAAAGTGGATTAAAAAAGTATTTTCGAGGCTAACGCAAAAACTACCTAAGCAACGTTAATATAATATGGGACAACCCCTGAAACACATCCTATACATTAAAAATCCATCTACATTTGAGGGAAATATCGCGTAAAAAACATACAAAAAAAAAACACGAATTGAGAACCTCATTGAAGTCGGTTACAAAAAAAACTAAAAGCATTTTGTTTGTTTTCATGAGCGATGTAAAGTATAGAAAAACTTACCAGGAAAATATATATCTAGAGCAGTAGTGGAACAGTGGCTACGGCCCCGACTAATGAGTTGTAGGTCATCATCATCATCATCATCATCATCAGCCTATAATGTTCCCGCTGCTGGGACACAGGCCTCCTCTCGGTGAGAGGGATTGGACCGTAATCCACCAGTGCGGGTTGGTAGATGTCACATGTCTTCGTATTTTTTTGGTTCTAGGACATGCCGGTTTCCTCACGATGTTTTCCTTCACCGTTTTGAGAGCAGTGGTGATTAAATAATTTACACAAAGTAAAGCGCCTGTCTGGGTTCGAACTCACGACGTACAACTCGTAAGTCGCGGCCGTTACCACTTGGCCACCACTGCTCTCAAGGTAGGTATTTGGTTCAAAACCAGGCAGCCGCTTTGATTTTTGGAAATAATTCCATCACCACTGCTCTCAAAACGATGAAGGAAAACTTCGCGAGGAAACTGGTATGACCTAGAATCAAAAGTTCGAAGACATTTTGACATTACCAACCCGCACTGGACCCGCATCTTAGATTACAGCCCACTCCGTGTCAAAGAGAGGGGACATGTGACCCCGCAGTGGGAACTTAATAGACTGATGATGAAAATATTGACCACAATTTTCAGAATGAGGTCACTATTGCATTTCATATTAACAAAAATAAAAGCTTAATTATAACGTTCCTACTTATCCAAGTATCTAAATAGATGAGTGGGTTGCTAAGGTATTGCTGAAACTGCAGTGCCCCTTTGTGTATGTCCAGGGATAGTAGTTATGCCTGAAATCGAATACACAATACAAGGCTGCATGCCTGGCCTAAATTTCAAACGTCTCTGTTTAAGGACCATCGACTGCTTTGAAACATTCCGATTGATTTCTCCAGCGTTGTGTTTCTACTGTTTCAATCATATTGTAAACACACCTACATCTCCCCTTTGTGTCATTTGCCATTCAAATTTCGGCTCTAGGGCTTGAAGTATATGAGCTACATGTGTTGCAAGGGAGCCATCTATTCCTGTGCTACATTTTCAATGCACACTAATCTGCATGTCCCTTTGTGAGCTGCCAGTGCTTTGTGCGAAAGATTTCTTGGAATGTGCCAAACAGAACTCGATTTAGATTTAGGTCGTATTCAGTTTTTTTCATACAAACTTCGATACAACCTAAAAATATATATTGGGTGAAATAGACGACAAAAAAGAAAACGTAAATTTCTTTGAACCTTTTTAGAGTTATCGTGTATTTCCATCTGGAATTTCTCTTCCTTGTAAAAAAAAAAAATAGCATCTCACAGATCAGCCTAGGACAGGGGTCGGCAACCTTTTGAGTCGGAAGAGTCAAATATTACAATTTACAAAAAATTTAAGTTTTTAAAAAGCCACGAAAATTTAAAAGATCATACAGATTACGAGAAAAGTCACAGTTATTATTGGTTTCATAGTAAAATTGCGTGAAATCGAGGTTTAAACGCAAGATGACCGAAAAGAGGCGTGGCCTAATGTACGCCATTTGCAAACTCGCCATTTTTTTATTTGATAGCTCGCCAGGTGAAGGGAAAATAAATAATATTTGGGTATGGAACTAAAGAGCCGCAGCGTCACATCCAAATGTGGCTCGTGAGCCGCAGGTTGCCGACCCTGGCCTAGGAGGTTGTCGGCTGCTTTCCCAGACTTGTTTGTGGCTTCTTCAATAAATTTAGGCCTCCAGCGCCCAGGCTGGAAAAACGACTACACGCTACGGGCACCCCCACAGACGAACAGAGCCGAGGTTTATACCCAACATAGTTTGTATAAGCTGGAGAAAAATGATGAGAAGTATGATCAAGTCCTGAACATCAGCAGAAGATGTAAGACACGAACATTAATAGACTAAATTGTATTCAAGATGTATACAGTTATTTAGAAGGCAATAAGAAAAGGTTTCAAGGACAATTTACGTGACTTTAGTGAACATAATTATAGGTACCTACTATTACTTCCTACTTCTTATAACGCTTTGTCTAATTTTCACTATTGTCAATTAAAATTGTGTGACAAGGTCACAGTAGTATTAGTTTAAGAAATTTTGTATGTACGAATGTTTTTGTGACTTTGTAGTTGGAGTGCTATCTATACTAATAATATATAATCTATACTTATATTTTATAGAGTAAAGATTTGATTGTTTGTTTGTTTGCATTGAATAAGCTCCGAAACTACTGAACCGATTTAAAAAATTCTTTCACTGTTCGGAAGCTATACTATCCCCGGTGACATAGGCTGTATTTTATCCCCGTATTCTCACGGGACCAGGAACTACGTGGGAGAAACCGCGGAGCGCTGCTAGTAGTAAATAAATAAATTACTTGTCCTGTCGGCGATGGTCTAAGCTAGATTTCTCACACTGGTCTGTTTCCTGCTAATGAACGGATTGGCACCATTTTCGCGTGGCTGAATCTATTACCGATCGACGAGTGTAGGTAGACAATATTTGAACACATTGCACAGGAAATTATAATATATATAGGCAGTATGGGCCACCATACTGTGATCGCCAACCCGCCTGCCAAGCGTGGCGATTATGGCAAAACCCCCCATTCTGGGGGAGGCCTATGTCCAGCAGTGGACGTTTTTCGGCTCTAATGATGATGATGATGATGATGGGCTTTATGACCAAATCTATACTTAGTACCAACTAATTGCGAGTTTGTTCTAGACTAAGTACAGATTTGATATAACCCCATAGGTACTATATTAAATTTATGAAATAAAAGTAGCCTAAGGTACTGCATATTACGTCAGCTATCTGCCAGTGAAAGTCCCGTCAAAATCGGATCAGCCGTTTCAGAGATTAGCGTTTTTGGGGGGACTGTCCTATGTAATTTTAACGTTCAAAAAGTGTTGACTCTCAGCCTAGTTTGAATAAATGACTTTTGATTTTGAGCCGGAACAAACAGACAGACAAAAATTGAAAAAAAAAATATGATTTTGGTAAAAGTACCTACCGTGTACTTTTTTGAACCGACGAAAAAACGGAGGAGGTTACTCAATTCGACGCATATTTTTTTTTTTATGTATGACCACGCATAACTTTTTCCAGAGTAGTCCGATTTTGATAATTCTTTTTTATTGGAAAGGGTATACCTCGAAGTTGGTCCCATATAAATTTCGAAGAAAAATTCCAACCCTAAGGGTAGGAAAACAGGGGATGATTGATTGTTTACTCACAGATTTTAATACTGAGTTGTGTATTAAATCAAAAATTAAGCATGTAGTAATTAGTAGATTATAGCCACAAAAAATTATAAAACAAAAACTTTTTAATAAAAAAATTAAACCGCCGAAAAACCGAAAAGTAAAAAATAATAAACTAGCTTTGTCCAACCCCAATAACTAAGTTCGGAAGGCGGTGACATATAATTAAATACATATCCAAAGTCACCGACTTCCGAACTTAGTTATTGGGGTTGGACAAAGCTAGTTTATTATTTTTTACTTTTCGGTTTTTCGGCGGTTTAATTTTTTTATTAAAAAGTTTTTACTAAATGCGTATGGATGTACATACCAATTGTACATCCATACGCATTTAGAAACAGTGGTTATTTTAATATTGCATGCAAACAGACTGTCCAATTTTATTTATCTGTATAGATGAATTAAATTGCTTGAATTTGTACGTAGCCCTGTTTCTCTCTCCTAATATTACTGTATCCATCAGGGTCCCTATTGATCTCGCTGTTTATACCATCTATATAAAACGGGAATCCAAAAGGAATTGAGTATTGAGTTTTGAGAATGATGATTAGTTTCTGTCATTCATTTAAAGATAATTGAGAAAGAGTGATGTTTTAAATATATTTACCGCTTAAGGCATATGTGTGTTTATAGTGAAACAAGTTGCAAACTCAAACCCTAAGCAGTTATTCAAATTAAACCATTTACAGGTATTTTTGAATAGTTAAAGAGTACGTCAGTTAGTCAAAGCGTTGAAGCTCCATTCCAAAACGTAGGTCTCTATGGAGAAGAACGAACAAGACTAGGATATTTGAACATGAACTCAGGTGATTTCTGCTTGAGTAAAGTTTTTTTTTTTTTTTTTAATATACTTAAGTATTGGCGTATGTACTAGCTGACAATTATTATGGCAAATATTTGAATTTAATGTTTGTGTTTCGTAATGTTAATTAATTACCTGCCATAGTATAGAATCAAGTTCTTCTAACTTAACAGACAGCTGTTCTGCTGGGGAGTTTGTGTCTCCAATTCTTCTTCCCAGCTAAAGCACTTGGAAGTGGTAAAGGGTGGGCATTTTGGCGGACTGTTTTATGTAATTATGACGTTCAAAAAGTGCTGACTCTCTGCCTAAATTGAATAAATAACTTTTGATTTTGACATTCTTTTAAATCAAGATATTACAAATCCTGAGTAAAAGCTTGTTGCTTCTATATGTTTCGCTGTGTACGCTGCATCTTATATTAAAGTGAGGTAACTTGCAACCCAATCACCCAACATCCAAGTCACGCTACAATAACCACCCCCAGACACAGAGACACAAACAGACGACACAAAGGGATAATTTCTTCAGCCCTAAACAAATCACAACAGTAGGGAATGGTCTGCTCAATCAGTGCGGATGTAATTAGTCCTCAAACAAAGGAGTACTGTGTGGAGCATAACATGCGGTTTATTACCTTGTCTGAAGTTTTGATTGCTTTTTGGAAATTTCGGGCTTAAGCTAAAAAAAAAAACTAGGCTTATTTTTGGCAGTTTGGGGTAAAAATTACTCATATTTTTTAGTTCAATTTTGTTTTTTGAGCCTGAAAAGGCAAATTTGGGTGAGTGTTTTGCTTGTCGTTGGCGGGACAACGAGTTTATTGCATATCATACATAAAATGACAATTGGTTGCAATGCATTTAATTATTGTTTTAATGTATAATTTATTTATTTGTATAGAAAATTATTTACATTATTTTAAAATTACCGGTCGTGAAATAATAAAATATACAAGTAAATAAAAAGAAAATAATCATAAAATATCAACCGAGACACTGCCAAGTGGTTCTTTTTTTGGGTGGGAAATCATCAAATAACTTCTCCCGCTCTGGGTTGAGCAGAAGGGCGTGTCAGACTTTTACTGACTAAAACCCACCCCTGTTTCCTCAGTAGCCTGTATGCCAGGGGCGGCGGTATCTCTTTCGAATAAACCAGCACCCTTGGCAGGCATCGGCCCTTGCGGGCCCCATCACTTTGTGCTGACATCTCTTTGAGGCACGCGTAGAACACGACGCGCCGTTGACCTGGGCTTGGTCCTTCCGGACAGCGAGCTACCCATTACTCGCCGTCCGCAAGCCCACGCCTACGGTGGCCGGAAATCAGCCTGGGATTCCCGACGCCCAGGGCATCTCCGTCTCCTGCGGCGGCTAGGGTCATGAGGGCGCATATACTGCCTCTCCCTCACGTGCGCCGCCTCCCTCTTCGCAAGCGTTACTGCTTTGCTGAAGGAGTTGACGGCTACCTATGCACTCTCTCTCCGTACCGTGGCCGGAGATCGCCGTCGCCGATCGCCTCCACAAGGACATGGCGGTGCCCCGCCCAAGCCCAATACCTCCACCGTATGCTCCACCGTGTCCTCAGGGCAATCGCAATGGAAACACCCGGGCGTTTCCTCCCGCATTATGCGAAACAGGAACCTCCCGAAACAACCTTGTCCGGTGAGGACCTGCGTCAGGCGGAAGGTGAGGACGCCATGCCGCTTCTCAAGGCACTCCTCAAAGAGGGGACTTACCGCCGCAATCGTGGCGTGCCCAATCAACAAACCCGAAAGTGAAATTCGCTATGGCTGACTACGAAACTGTAGTTTATTATTATTCTGAAATTGAAAGAGACAGTAATAATAATAGTTGTTGAAATCAGTTTGTTGGCGGTGACGATAATGACGTTAGTGTACGGAGTCACATCATGGTGCATCATGAAGAACTTCCGGAATTACAGAAACTATGTGTTTCTCAATATAATTTTGACAAATTTAGTCGAAAAAATCTCCTGGATAACTAATTATACTTCCATTCAAAGTCCATAGCAACTGGCCTTTCGTAATTCTTTATAGTTTCATAACAATGTTAAATGTATTTATTTTATTTATATTTATTTCACTTTGAACTGTTTTTCCGGAAGTCAGTTGATTTTTTTTTTCACTTTTTAGTTATACTACGTGTGTAGTATAACTAAAAAGTGAAAAAAAAAAAACAAAAAAAAAATGAAATTCGAAATTTCATCATCCTCGGTGTCAAAACAATGCATTTTTATGCGATAGCAGCAATCGCGGTTGACCTGCTGTCATTTTTTGAAGAGTTCCGTTGTCTGTCTCCGAAACTCATCATCAGATCTATATGAAATTTATATGGGACCATTTCGAAAAAAAAAAACATTGCAAATCCGTCTATACATATCGGAATTATGCCCGAACATACTTAAAAAAAATACAAACGTGTCGATATGATAGCCTCCTTCTTTTTGAAGTCGGTTAAAAAGTATTTTTAATTTATATAATTCGTAACTTTCTCGTACGTGTAGTACGAGTTGTAGGTTCGCACCCTGACAGGCCCCTTACTTTGTGTATACCTATTATTTCATCACCACTGCTTTAAAAACGGTGAAGGAAATTATCATCTGTGTTGTCAATCATCAATGGTGGATCGATTTTTTTTTATGTTGCCCCATACTAGGAATTTCTCCTATATTGTGGGTGCCTTTACAAACATTTAAACTCACAGACACAAACAGCCAGACCCGGGACGACTACTTGTAGGTCACAAAAATTTGCACACGTAGTACCTACATGCCACTCCCAAAAACACCTGAACTATTTTATTTTCCATTGAAAGTTCGAAACATTTTAACAACAAACACCTGGAAATTGGACCCGTGCATGTCCCAATTAGTACCACTGAATTACAAAGGTCACATGTCAGAACCTTTAGTGTCATTCGAACGTTTTGTCATTCATTTACTCATTTTTAGTTCAGATATCTTTTTATATTTTACGATTTGATGGAATAAAGTTCTTATTTATTTTTATTTTATCAGTTTTCGAAATTGATACCAAACACGTAAGTAAAGTTTTTCTTGCTAATTAAATTTGACCCTGTAGATGGCGTTTAATTAGCTTAAACATAGGTTTATATTAAGGCTCCTATTAATCGTAAAAATACATTTATTTTTGTGATATTGCTTCTAAATTTCCTTTTGTTTTTGCATATATTTTTTATCCATTAATTTGATGTAGTAGGTACGTCCGAATCATAATCAGTTGTGTTAAATATTAAAAACTTTATAAATAGTAAAGTACTTTGGTATTTGAATGTTTTGTGTTGGTTGGTCGGTTACATCGTTTTGATGCGGAAAAAGCGCTCAAAAACAGCTGAACAATATTTTTTAAATGACGTTTCGAAACTCTTCTACAAAAACTGCTTGACCAGTCTATAGCAAGTGCATTCTACGAACAAAGCTTTGATCAAATGTCTAGCAAAAAGAAGTAAATAAAAAAGTGTGTTGCCACACCACAATACACAACAAAGTACATTACTAAAATAAAAATGTCCGATTCATGAACTGACAAAAAAATGTCGCACAATCAAACTTTTTCCATTTACGCGGCTGGAACAGCTTTAGGCGTTAGGTATTAAGATGTTTCACATTATTTGCGGTACGGCGCGATCAAAATGTTTTGTAGTAAATTGATCATTAAGTTTCCGTATCATAATTTAATATTGGATGACCCACTGTATCAATGATTTAATTGTCTTGATCATTCTGCAATTCATAATAATTAAAAAAATTGAGGTTGGAAAATCATCAAATCACTTCTCTCGCTCCGGGTAGAGCGGCAGGGCGTGTCAGACTTTTACTGACTAAAAGCATCCGTGTTCCTTCAGTAGCCTGTGTGTCAGGGACTACGTATATCTTTCGAACAATCCGCACTCCTGGCATACGTGTTAAGGTCTCTATGTATAATCATATTTTATTCAACATGCAGACATTCCTTGTTGCCATAGATGATGATGATGATACAGAATTGATCTGTAAAATGCATAAGACGTAAGAAAATTTTAATTTCCATACCTGGCTAACCTGGTGTTTCCCCAAAGGACACTGTTATTTTACAAAATTACTCACTTTAGTTTTGAGACAATTCACGGGAAATACTTGCACTTATGGCTAAGTAAAAAGAGCCGCACGGGTCGATCGATCAGGTTAAGTTACGCTTGCTGCGGTTGGTCCGTAGATGGGTGACCATGTTTACATACCAAGACCCCTCCGTGCCTCAGAAAGCACTTTAAACCCTTGGGCCCGGCTGTCAATCGTGGATCTTTGACAGTCGTTCCGGGTCGTCAGAAGCCCGAAAGTCTGACAACCAGTCTTACTAAGTGGTATCATGTTACCCAGTAACTGAGATGTGGAGGTCAGATAGGCAGTCGCTCCGTGTAAAATACTGGTATTCAGCTGCATCCGGTAAGACTGGAAGCCGACTCCAATATACCCGGGAAAAGGCTAGGCAGATGATGATGACTTGCACTTAGGGCCGTTTTTTTTTTTACTCATTTCAGCCAAAAGCCGCCTATTGCTGGACATATACCTCCCCCAAGCAGCGGTTTGAACGGTTCTGTGCGTCTCGCATCCAGTGGATTCCTGCGGCCTTCACAAGGTCATCGGTCCACCTTGTGGGAGGCATTCCAACTCTACATCTACCAGTACGCGGTCGCCACTCTCGAACCTTTCGGCCCCATCGGCGATCTATCCTGCGAGCAATGTGCCCTGCCCACTGCCATTTATGTTTGGCAATTTTTCGCTATGTCGGTTACCTTTGTTCTCCTGCTCGATCGAATCAGGAATGAAGCCATCCGCTTCATTCCTGATTCGAAAGAAACTCCAAGCATAGCCCTTTCTTTTTGGTGATTTTATCGCTCACTCTCCACTTATCTACGTAGAATAAACTTAATGAATTATCCATCCACGTCTTCTCCAGACAAGATTCCGTCCATCATTAAAAACTAAACTTGCATCCAGCTGACTGTTAACACAGTCATGCGTAAAACTCAGAGTCCACAGCAGACACCTCTTAAAATTCTGTTTAAAATTCCGAGACGCGCGACCTCGAGCTGTTCTTGTGAAGAATCTCTAAAATTCCAACTGAAACTCCTGAGTTGTCTGAGCGATGACGCTCTCACATATTTCGCTTTATGAAGTTTGTCTTGCTTTGAAATACTTGTGGAACATTGCTTTTTAACGAGTTTTCTGATTTGCAGAAATACTTGTAGTGCTTACAGCGTGAGTGGTAGGAATGTGTCGACGGATTATGTTTCACAAAATTTTGTATTCGTTAAGCGTTTTAAGATCGCAAAATAATCTTATTTTTTTGGTCCATGCTTTGAAGAGTCGCTATTTCTTAGAACGAAAATATATTACAAAACTGCTGAGTGATCATCAAAACGAACTATAATAAAAATGAAATAAAATAAACGTTTAATTTAGATCACAAAGAAGCCATATACCTATTAGTGTTAGTAAAGAAAGCTTAAAAGTAATGTTTTTACTAAAGTAATAATTAAAAACAAAGCTACCTCGTTTTAAAATATAATTACCTCGTTACAAAAGTTTTAAACTCAATCTGGAGTATCTCAATATCTTGAAAAATTCAACAAAAGATATTCAGGGGGTAGCCTGCAAAAGCCAAATTTTCTCACGTTTTTTTGCAATTCACCAGCTAGAGACAGGTGTTATTTTGATCAAAATATGATACGCGACCGCAATAGATGTGGATTTAAATCATCAAAACACTACGGTAATTGGTAGAAAAAAACGTAATAAAAATAGAATTTCACGGGCTACCCGGGAGCTTTCGAAGATAGCCCGCAAAAGTTAAATTTTCTTGCGTTATTTTTTTGCAATTAGCCAGCCAGAGACATGTGTATTGATCAAAATAATTACGCGATCGCATATAATATTATGATATGCGATCGCGTAATACGTATGTATTTACAGAAACTTCAATTGCACAAAAAAACACGTAAAGGTAGGCACAGAAATAAAATTTTAAAAAGTCTGGTCCTCTTAGATGTATATCTGGACTTAAGGACCACTAGTAAAAATGCAGATAAATTCAAAATGGAAGACAAATAAACGGGTCCCCAATAAAGTAGAACTTTTCATTTCGCTACAGTCAAAGTAGCTCGTAGGTAATCTAGGCACTTGAAGTAAGAGGTACTAACAAAAGTTCCCATCAACTGGACATGAGGACTTGAGTCAGGGACCGAAGAATTAAGGGTGATACGGTAATGTTGTATCCTTATTTTGAATACTAGCTTTTGCGAGCGGCCTCGCCCGCGTGGAGTCGAAAAATATCCCTTAAGAACGTTTCTAGATTAACACATAGAATACTTTATCCCGGTGGATAAAAACATTATATGTGTTAATCCAGCTTGTAATCTATGTGCCAAATTTCATCCAAATCTGTTCAGCCGTTGATGCGTGATTGAGTAACAAACGTCCAAATTTTCACATTTATAATATTACCAGCTTTTGCCCGTGGCTTCGCCCGCTTGGAAGTCGAAAATTATCCTGCAGGAACGCACTATAGAGATAAAAGTATCCTACGTATTAATCTAGGTTATAATCTATCTAGGTGCCAAATTTTATCTAAATCCATTGAGCAGTTTTTGCGTGAAAGAGTAACAAACATCCATTTACATACTTTCGCGTTTAAAATATTAGTAAGGATATAATATAGTAGGATACCTCTTGTTATATTTTTGTATCAAAAAAATGATTGGTAAGTTAGTGTTAAGATCTAACAAAAAGTTTAGCGCATGGAAACTGGAAACATGCAGGTACACCATTATTCGGGCAGATTTATTCAGGCAGAGTCAATTCGGTATCCAAAATTCTCCTTTGGCATATCCCATTTTTCTGAGCTCTGAACCAGTACTCAACTTATGAGCGTGTCCGTTACAAAAACGGAGTAAACAGAATTTTGAATAGGGAACAAAGAACAGGAGAGTGGCCTCTGTGTGAACTGGACAGGATGGTAATAAGGGTTCGCGGTTGCAATGGCTGATGAGATTTTATTTTGATAAGCGTTGGTCATTCTAAATGAATTCTTGTTGTAATTGTTATTATTAAATGTACCTGACTATAATAATATTAATTGACTTCATTATAATTTCTGTTTCGTTTTTATGACATTATTTAATTTGTACTGATATTTTAATTTATGTAATAATTTGCACGCCGTAAGGTAGACTGTAGCTGATCTCATTAATTTATGTACAACAGCATAATACCTGTTCCTAAATTCATAGCAAATAAAGTTTTGATTTTTATTCTGAACGGTAGATACCAATATGTGTATTTGCCTTACTTACTAATTTGTTTTGCAAATATTCGTTGCGGGAGCTTTCACCGATTTATGAAGGTGACATTCGGAGGATGTATATTAGAATTAGCCATATTTTGCAGAACAAATAAATACACATTTCCTGCTCTGAATGGCACTAGAAAAGAAATACAACCATGAGATCTCAGTACCGAAACTTGTTGTACACTGTTGAATACAAGACAGCTATATAAAAATATATTATTATGCACAGCACCTATAAAATACCTTATAATATTAAAGATCAAACATTTATAATATTTAAATAAAATAAAAACAATATTACTAGTAAATAAATATTATTTCTCTATAGCTGTTTTCTTAGCCGATAATTGACTATAATTTTATTTAGATTAAAACCTCCGAATTTAATTTAATTTATATTTGTATGCCCATAGTATTTTTGCATTTCAGATGTTCTAATCTTCATTTAGTTAATTAAGGTGCCTTTGTGGAAGAGAAATAAACGTTTTTTTTTTTGCAAATCTATATATTCTCTTATATTAGAATATAAGAGAGTATATTGATTTGCAAATAACTAATTACCGTTATTTTTTAAACATACATTTTCTAAAAATACCGATCAAGCGGTGTCAAGGTTTTCTATAAAAGGAATGTACGATATCTACTCAGATGAAGTAACAGGCAAAGTGTATGTATACCATAGTAATGGATTACCTATGAATGTATATTTCCGGGCTGAATTTACCAATGAATCTGAACGCGGTCAGTACATTTAAACTGCGTTCAAGGGCTATGTCAATATTCCCAACAATTATGACACTGACAGCACTTGAACGTGGAAGTTGAGGTACGCTTTTTTTTTTTTTTTTTTTTTTGTGTGGGAAATCATCAAATAACTTCTCCCGCTCTGGGTGGAGCAGGAGGGCGTGTCAGACTTTTACTGACTAAAACCCACCCGTGTTCCTTCAGTAGCCCTTAAGCCAGGGGCTGTGGTGTCTCTTTCGAACAAACCCGCACCCCTGGCAGGCATCGGCCCTTGCGGGCCCCATCATTTTTTTGTGCTGACATCTCTTTGAGGCGCGCGTGGAACACAACGCGCCGTCGACTTGGGCTTGGTCCTTACCGGACAGCGAGCTACCCATTACTCGCCGTCCGCAAGCCCATGCCTACGGTGGCCGGAAATCGGCCTGGGATTCCCGACGCCCAGGGCGTCTCCGTATCCTGCGGCGGCTGGGGTCGCGAGGGCGCATATGCTGCCTCTCCCTCACGTGCGCCGCCTCCCTCTTCGCGAGCATCACTGCTTCGCTGAAGGAGGTGACGGCTCCCCATGCCCTCTCGCTCCGTACCATGGCCTGGACCAGGGCCGGACGCGAGAGATCGCCGCCGCCGATCGCCTCCACGAGGACACGGCGGTGCTCCGCCCAAGCAGGGCAGACCGCCACCGTGTGCTCCACCGTGTCCTCAGGGCGATCTTCGCAGTGGAAACACCCGGGCGTTTCCTCCCGCCCTATCCGAAACAGGAACCTCCCGAAACAACCGTGTCCGGTGAGGACCTGCGTCAGGCGGAAGGTGAGGACGCCATGCCGCCTCTCAAACCACTCCTCAAAGAGGGGACTTACCGCCGCAATCGTGGCGTGCCCAAGTTGAGGTACGCTTTGAAGAGTTTGCAGAGAAAAATAGTATCTATCCTACATCCTACTAATATTATGAATGTCACAGTTTGTATAAGTATTTCGATGCAAACATCGAATCTACAGATAGTTTTTGTACCCTTAATTAACACAGTGGATACTTATTATCCTGGTAGAATGTTCCCGTAGGTCAATTTTTGAAGCCCTACTCGAGCTAAGCCGCCAGCAAAATCGAGTTAGATATAATGTTCTGTTATCACAAACACACTTTATGTTTAATACGATTTAGTGTGTCACTATAAAGAAGAAAGATGATAATCTTCTAATCATTCATCTTTCTTCTTTAAAGTGACAAAATTATGGAAAAAACATCTCAAATTCCAAGAGCTCAAAATTCAATCTTTTAGAAAAAAATAGAATTCAAAATTCAATTCTATTTGAACTACCAGTAGTGACTCAACAGCTCGGACGCACACATCTTGTTTCAGAAATGGTCGGGATTTAGCATTGCCCCGAATCCCTTTAGTTTCGGATACTCGGTACGAAAATTTTAGGTAGTGCTCCACGTTGCTGTAGTAATAGGATGTTTTGTGGTCCTCTTCCTATGTAAGCAGCAGTATGGGAAACAGGTAAATAATACTTGGATTGGGGAACGATTTTTTTTCAAAACAAATGACTTATGGGGCTAATGGTTTTGGAGTGTCAACCGCGTACCGGAAAACGTAGCGTTGGAAGGCCTCCCACAAGATGACCTGGTGAAAGCCACTGGACTCCGCTGGATGGAAGACGCACAGAATCAGTCAAAGCGGAGCTTAGGGGAAGTCCTTTCTCCACTAGGGGACGGCTGAAATAACTATGATGATGACTTGTGGCTTGGTTGATGATTTGTGGCTAAGTAATAACAGATCCGGTTCCGGTCTTCGAAGTGTAAACATTAACGTCATTGAAGTCGCGAAAAAACTAAAATAAAAATATTTATAAACACCAAACATTCCAAAATAATACCGTGCAACAACAAAAGAGGAGGCCTGAAAGGGTTGGAGATATCAGCGAAGGCGTAATTTGCACATTTCACCACAGCAAAGAAGAAAGTATATCAACAACATTTTGAGGTTAGATCGTAGACCATTTCACACTTTCAACTTTGACAGATCTAGTGAAGTCACTGATAACTTGCCACAGATACAAGAAAAATAGTAAGTAGCGGATAACTAACGACTGACATATACGCCAGTGTTGCCAGTGTTGAAAAATATTCTATCGTTTTACGATTACGTTTCGTTTCATTAACAAAATGGAGACACAATTCCAACTTTTGTTCGATAAAATGAAACTAGAAATGCAACAACAATCTGCCGAAATTACTGAATCCATTACAAATAATATAATGTCTAGATTGGACGAAAAATTGATCCCGATTATAGAAGAAAACAAAAGCTTAAAGTTAAGAATAGAAAATCAGGAGAAAGAGATAGAATATTTGAAAAGAGAAAAAAGGAATAACAATATCATTATATTTGGCGTGGATGAAAGAGAAAAAACAACATTCGAATTAATAGATAATATAAAGAAAACCTTCAAAAGCGATATAAATATTGACATCGAAGGAAACGCAATAAACAATATATACCGATTAGGGAAAAGAAGTACAGAAGGTAACAAACCGAGGCCAGTCTTCTGTTCTTTCGTAAACGGGTGGAAAAAGAATGAGATAATGAGAAATAAGAAAGATTTTAAGGAGATTTATGTCACTGAAGACTATCCAAAAGAAGTTCTGGCCAAAAGGAAGGCGTTACAGGCGGAGTTGATAGAAGAAAGGAAAAAGGGGAAAATAGCGTTTTTGAAATATGATAAGCTTGTAGTGAAGGAAAATGAAACAACTAATGATAAAAGAAAACGGGAAACTTCTTCTTCACCGCATTCTTCAGACTTTCAACCTAAAAAACAGCAAGCTACCGTATCCTTTAAAGCCAATAGAACCAACGCATTTGACGTGATGAGAATGAGATCTAACTCTCTTACTAACGTCCCTACAAACAAGCAACAGTAGCAACTAATTCTCGGCAATCGGAAAAAACAACAAAACAAAGAAACAAAAATACATTCAATAGAAAAATTACACCCTCCCCCAAGCCGACTGGTCATCGTGGGGGAAAACGACCAACACCCTCTAAGGATAGACAATCAAAAAAGGAATAATAACTGCGACATACACATAGCAACGCTTAATACACGATCATTAAGAACCCCAGAGAAACTCATTGAACTAGAAACAGCAATCGACGAAATTAATTGGGATATTTTAGGATTAAGCGAAGTAAGAAGACTAGGAGAAGGAATAGAAGACCACGGGAAGTATATACTACATTACAAAGGAGAAACACCAGGGCAATACGGTGTTGGTTTTCTGATAAAAAGGGAATATACTGACCGAATCGAGGAATTAAAAGGCATATCCGAAAGAATAGCAATACTCAACATCAAACTTCCCGTACAAAATAACAGAGATGAGCCATGGTCAATTATTCAGGTTTACTCGCCAACCGAAGCAGATAAACAACAAGATATAAAAAAAATAGAAGAATTCTACCAAAAATTACAAAGTACTGTTGATACTGCTCACAAAAATATAATAATAATGGGTGATTTTAATGGACAGATTGGGGAATGTCAAAGTGGCGAAGAGTACACTGTAGGTAGACACGGTAATGGGAACAGGAGCAAAAACGGAGAAAGACTGGTTAACTTCGGTCTAGAGAACAAACTAAGTATCCTGAATAGTTTCTTCAAAAAGAGAAAGAATAAGAAATGGACGTGGACTTCTCCAAATGGACTCTTTAAAAATGAAATCGATTACATTATGACCAATAAACCAAAAGTTTTTAAAGATCTGTCAATATTACATAATGTTAATTTTAACTCGGACCATAAAATGATTCGTGCTACATTACCAGGGACACGTACAAAGAAAAGTCGAAAACTGCACACTGAATCGGTACCCTTTGTGAACATCAAAAATAACGCAGAGATGATGAACAGCTTAAAAGAAATTCTAGATAAAAAAGAAGAAAAAGAATACAATGAACCAATTGAGGCAACATACTGCGATTTTGTAAATACACTCAAAACTGAAGCCCGAAAAGTGTCTACAAATAATAAAGCCACACTGTCCACCGAAACAATTCAATTACTTAAAGAAAGAAAATTGCTTTTACAAGGCAAGAAAAATAAAGAAACACGAAAGAAGATTGCAGAAATAAGTAAAAATATCAACAAAAATATAAGGAAAGACAGAAAGCAAAAAAGGGCAAAGACTTTCCAATATCATATCAAGAAAACAGGCGGAGTAAAGAAAGCGTTCAAAGAATTAGAATCGAATAAGAATTGGATGCCAAATATGAAGGATAAACAAGGAAGATGTACTACAAAAAGATTACATATATTAAATATTGCTACGGAATATTATAAGGAGCTGTATAAAAGCAAAAACAATAAACTTGCTACGACTATGACAGACGACACGCTAGATGCTGAATCTATACCACCAATTCTGGAAGAAGAAACAGAAAGAGCGATTACTACGCAGAAGTTAGGAAAAGCGCCCGGTCCCGATCAAATCACCAATGAACTTCTTAAAATTTCCATGCCGATAATTGTCCCTAAATTAACTAAATTGTTTAACGAAATAATAACAGCAGAAGTTATCCCACAAGATTGGACGAAATCAATGATAGTTTTGTTACACAAAAAAGGAGACAAAGGAGATATTAACAATTATAGGCCAATAAGCTTAATGTCTAATATATATAAGGTCTTTTCTAAAATCCTATTGTTCAGACTAACTAACACCCTTGATGAAAACCAGCCGAAGGAGCAAGCTGGATTTAGGAGCAACTTCTCGACCATTGACCACATACACGTCCTACGCCAGATACTTCAGAAATACAGAGAATACAACAAAATATATTATTTGGGTTTTGTAGACTTCAACAAGGCATTTGATTCCCTGGAACACCACTACATATGGGAATCATTAGAACAACAAGGGGTCCATAAAAAGTACATAAATATTCTAAAAATCATTTATGGGAAAAGCACAGCACAAATAAAACTGGAAAGGTCAGGTGAAGAGTTCCCGATAGAAAGAGGCGTCCGTCAAGGTGACCCTATTTCGCCGAAGTTGTTCTCAGCTGTGTTGGAGTTGATCTTTAGGAGACTGGGTTGGGAACATTTTGGACTTAACGTGAACGGAGACAAATTGAGTCACTTGAGATTCGCTGATGATTTAATACTTTTCTCCGAATGCCCGATGACTTTGGAAAAGATGCTACAGCAATTATCAGACGAAAGTGCAAATGCAGGGCTCACAATGAATATAACAAAGACAAAAGTAATGAGCAATTCCTCACAAACAAATGCTATTACCATTAACAATCAGCAGTTAGAATATGTAAGCGAATACGTTTATTTAGGACAATTAGTATCACCGACAGAGAGCATGCAAAAAGAAATTGAAAGAAGAATAGCAAACACTTGGAAGAGATTCTGGTCGCTGAGCGAAATAATGAAAAATAAAGAAATGCCTATGACGGAGAAACGAAAAGTCTTTAATGCTTGCATACTGCCATGTCTTACATACGGATGCCAAACTTGGGCCTTAACTGAACAACAACAAAATAAATTAAATATATGTCAGAACGGGATAGAGAGAAGCGTACTGGGAGTAAGTAGAAGGGATAAAATACAATTAAAAAAGATCAAAGGAAAGACTAAGTTTGGAAAAGTTCAATCAGTATGCAGAAAATTGAAATGGCGTTGGACAGGACATATGTTGAGAGAAAAGAAAGAGAAATGGACTAGAATAATAACGGAATGGTACCCTAGAGAAAGCAGAAGAAGTAGGGGAAGACAGCCAAAGCGATGGGAAGACGATTTGAAGCAAGTAGCTGGGCCAGAATGGTTACGTACAGCAAAGGACAGAAACAAATGGAAATCCTTAGAGGAGGCCTTTGTCGAAAGACAAGCTGTCAAGAGGGGAGATAAGCCGAATGCTGAGTTTGTTTAGTTTCAGTTAATTTATAGTTTTCTTACCTCTATTGTTATAATTAAGTAATGATTTTTTTTGTTTAAAATTAGTATATAAGTAATGTTCGTTCAAATAAGTTAAAATCTAACAGCAATAAAGGCTTATTTTATTTTATTTATTTTTATTTAATAACAGATGCACGGTAGATCGATCAGATTAAGCTACGCTTGCCGTGGTTGTTCCGTGGATGGGTGACCATGCCTTGGATGACCATGCCGTTGGTCCCTTTTGGCATTCATGGATCTTTGACAGTCGTTACGACGGGTCGTCGGAAGCCAGAAAATCTGACAACCTGTCATACCAAGGGGTATCGTGTTACCCAGTAATTGGGTTGTGTAGGTCAGATAGGCAGTCGCTTCATGTAAAATACTGGTATTCATCTGCATCCAGTTAGACTAGAAGTCGACCCTAACAGGGTTTGGAAAAGGCTAGAAAATGATGATTATGACTATCTCAAGTAAGAGTTTTAAGCGGCATTGATCGTCATTCATATCTTACCTCCCAACAAAAAGTTTTGTATCTTTAAAAGGATGTGAGACACACGGTGGAGCACACGGTGGCGGTCCGCCCGGCTTGGGCGGAGCACTGCCGTGTCCTCGTGGAGGCGATCGGCGGCGGCGATCTCTCGCGTCTGGCCCTGGTCCAGGCCATGGTACGGAGCGTGAGTGCATGGGTAGCCGTCACCTCCTTCAGTGAAGCAGTGATGCTCGCGAAAAGGGAGGCGGCGCACGTGAGGGAGAGGCAGCATATGCGCCCTCACGGCCCTAACCACCGCAGGAGACGCCCTGAGCGTCGGGAATCCCAGGCTGATTTCCGGCCACCGTAGGCGTGGGCTTGCGGACGGCGAGTAATGGGTAGCTCGCTGTCCGGTTAGGACCAAGCCCAGGTCAACAGCGCTTTGTGTTCCACGCGCGCCTCAAGGAGATGTCAGCACAAAGTGATGGGGCCTGCAAGGGCCGATGCTTGCTAGGGGTGCGGGTTTGTTCGAAAGAGATACCGCAGCCCCTGGCATATAGGCTACTGGAACACGGGTGGGTTTTAGTCAGTAAAAGTCTGACACGCCCTCCTGCTCCACCCAGAGCGGGAGAATTTATTTGATGATTCCCCACCCAAAAAAAAAAGGATGTGAGACACTTGGTATTATTAATAGGTCTTTACCTATGAAATTGCCGTTTTGTATGAAAAAATTTAAACGAATTTTTTTCATGAATTTTTTATTTGTATTAATCGAAGTAATCACCCATGCAATCAATGCATCTTTGCCATCGCAGTGGCAGTTTATTGATGCCCTTCTTAAAGAAATCAGCTGGACGGGAGGCAACAAATTCTTCAAAGGCATTTTGTACTGCCTCTCGGGTATTAAATTTTTTTCCCGCCAAGAAGTTATCCAAATTCTGGAAAAAGTAGTAGTCTGTAGGCGCAAGGTCTGGTGAGTAGGGCGGATGACGGAGAGCTTCCAACCCCAGTTCTTGCAACTTGGAGACTGAATGGGCTCAACTGGGCTTATAAATGAAAGAAGAAGTGGACTGTATTAAAATAGGTGTAATACCATAATTAACAATGTATAACGATTAGAAATGAACAATGAAATGCCCGTAGTGGAGCGCGTCTGTGAGCTGAGTGGTGTGGAGCGCGCGCAGCGGTCGTCTTCTCCGGGTTCGGTACCCCGACACCCCGCGCCTTGCCGCCGTTGATCACGCGCATATGTGGTGCGCCGACATATTCCCCGGGTTGAAGGGAAGTCTTCAATGTTCAACTGGAAGGGGGCAGATGCAGTTGAAGGCACGACGAATGGTGCCCCGCTTCGTCTTCATTTCAGCCACTCTCGTTACTCCGTCGACGCCGGGATAGGTCTTCGTGACCCGGCCCAGGGACCAGAGCAGAGGTGGCGTTGTTTTGTCCTTAATCAGGACCAAGGACCCCGGCTTCACTTCACCTCTGGAATGAAACCACTTGGATTTTGCCTGCAGCAGAGAAGTATACTCATTATGAAAGCGTCGCCAGAAATGCTGCCTTGTGTGCTGGATTCTCTTCCAGCGATCCAGCTGCGTGATGCTGACTTCAGTCACCTGAGGATGTGGTACTGATAAGAATGGCCGTCCAATTAGGAAGTGAAAGGGAGTGAGTGCCGAAAAATCGTTAGGGTCTGAAGAAAGAGGAGTAAGAGGACGTGAGTTAAGAATTGCCTCTATGTGAGTGAGACATGTAGCCATCTCTTCGAAGGTGAAATGTGTATGATGCAGTAACCGTTTTAAATGATGCTTACATGATTTTACAGCAGCTTCAGCCAATGAATTAAAATGCGGGCTGTATGCGGGCGTGAAAATAAATTCGATCCCCTGCTGTGCCATTTCAGATGCAACATTTGATGATTGCAAGAACCTATACATCTCGTTTGATGCTCCTACAAAGTTAGTCCCGTTATCGGACGTGATGCTTCGAGGCTTGCCACGACGCGCCACGAAACGATTTAGAGCGGCCATGTAGGCCTCAGTAGTGAGGTCGGTGACGAGCTCCAAATGTACAGCTTTCACTGCCGAGCAAACAAAGATGCACATATAGGACTTTGTAAGTTTGCATCCTCGGCCTTTACGATTGGCCACCAATACTGGCCCAGCATAGTCAACATAACTATTCAAAAACGGAAACTCAAGATTTGTTCTTGAGCTAGGTAGTTGACCCATTATAGGCTGTACATTCTGAGCCTTATGTCTGAAACATTTAAGACATTTATTCACGACAAACCTAGACAAGTTTCTGCCCCCTAGAGGCCAATAAGTTTGTCGTATATGTGACAGTAACAACTGTGGACCAGCATGTACAAGCTTTAAATGTTGCATTTGAAATATAAGTTTTGTAAGTATATGTTGTGTGTTGTTTTGTTGTTGTGTTTCACACTAAAATCGTAGGGGGAGTTATCGAGCCTCCCGCCCACGCGAATAAGGTTATGATTGTCAATGAACGGTGTCAGAGGAAGCAATCTACTTTTGCGTGGTAATTTTTGTCCAGACTTTAACAAATTATACTCTTCTGGAAACATTTCAATCTGTGAATAATGTATAATTTTAGTTAAGGAATTTTCTAGTTCTGTCGTTGATAAATTACCATGCAATTTATTTTTGTTTTTTACATTGTAAATAAATCGTTGTACATACGTAAATATATTTCGAATTTTTGTTAAACTAGAATACTGCAATAATAAATCATGGATGATTGATGAATGAATGGTTACATCTGAATGATTACTACTTAATGAATGATTGTTACTATCACTACCAATGAAATGAGTCACTACTTCCGGCAGACTATCTTTCCCGTTGTTTGGCATACTGGGCCACTCATTTTCATTATATTGTAGAAATGAGGGCCCAGACCACCACAGAGGTGTGTCTATGATTACGTCGGCCCTGAGGCCACGGGAAACAAGATCCGCCGGGTTGTCCTTCGACGGTACGTAGCTCCAGGTATGACCACATGTAATTTCCTGTATCTCGTTGACTCTGTTTCTGACAAAAGGTTTTAATTGGTTAGAAGGAGTACAGAGCCAACCCAGGACTATGGTTGAGTCGCACCAGAATCTACATTTATGAATGGGCATGGTAAGCGATTCCTGAACCTTAGTACACAGCCTTGCACCTAACAAAGCTCCACAAAGTTCAAGCCTCGGTATCGTCGTTGGTTTGATGGGCGCTACACGATTTTTAGAGACTAAAAGTTGTACGCCTATGGATCCGCTGCCATTACATGACCGAATGTACACACATGCGCCATACGCCCTCTCGGACGCATCGGTAAAGACGTGTACTTCATGCGTAACAGAGTCTTCACGCAAAACCCAACGAGGAATTTTTAAATTATTTAAAGCTGTTATTGTGCCTTCAAATGTAGACCAAAGGTTTCTAATTTCGTGCGATACTTCGTCATCCCAGTCATACTTGTCCAGCCATAGACGCTGCATAATTATCTTTGCTTCGACGACGCATGGACCAACGAGGCCCAGTGGGTCAAAGATTTGACTGATAACGGAAAGAACATGACGTTTGGTGACTTTAGTGGTGGAGGTGATATTTATGGTATATGTAAGTGAATCAGAATCACAAACCCAGTTAAGACCTAAAGTCTTGGATTGAGATGAGTTTGGACCTTGCTCAGAAAAATTTAAAGTATTATGTAACTCGTTACTACGTGTAATTTCTTTAAGAATTTGAGGATTATTTGACCGCCATTTACGTAAATTGAATTTTGCAGATGATAAAACAGAATGTACCTTTTTTGAAATGTCAACAGTTTCAGCTATGGTATTCCCTCCACTAAGAAAGTCATCGACGTAAAAGTCACGTCGAATGGCACATTGGGCAAGCCTGTCCTCAATGTTATCAGCCAGACTTACAAGACACTTAGTGGCTAAATAGGGTGCAGAAGCGGTACCATAGGTAACCGTGTTTAAAGTGTAGGTTCTAAGAGGTTCTGATGGTTCAAATCTGAAAATAATTTTTTGAAGAGGTCGTTGAACTGGATTTAACTCTATGGCCCTGTACATCTTTTCCACGTCACCTGAGACCACATACCTATGCTGACGAAAACGTGCTAAAATAGAAAACAGATCGTCTTGAACTACGGGACCGACCATTTGAATGTCGTTAAGCGACATCCCTGAACTGGTAGCAGCTGATGCGTCGAATACTACGCGTAGTTGTGTAGTGGTGCTAGAACTGCGAATGACTCCATGATGTGGAATGTAATATTTATTCATGGAGTTTTCTGGTGATGGAGTACAGTCTGAGTCTAATGTCATATGACCTAGGCGTTCATATTCACTCATGAACTCATTATATTTTTTATGAAATGATGGATCGCGCGTAAATCGCCGTTCAAGGGAAAGAAAACGATTCCTAGCGTTCATAAATGAATGACCTAATGTACTAGGATCCCCTTTTAAAGGCATAGTGACGACAAATCCCCCACCATCATTACGGACGGTGGTTTGAGCAAAAGACTGCTCACACATTCTCTCCTCAAGCGAGAGTGAATGTTTTGAAGCGACGTTGTCAAGCTCCCAAAATTGAGTGAGGTCGGGAGTGACATTGGAATGATGGCAAAAATGATTAGCGGAAAAACATGACTGGTGCGAAATACTACCTGAAACTAACCAACCTAACTTGGTCTCGCATAATTTAGGTAGGTTTTTCCCTAAGTCTATCGTTTTGCTACCTAAGACATTCCAGAAAACTTCAGCCCCTACCAGGATGTCTACGACCGACGGAACGTTAAAGTTCGGGTCTGCTAGCTTAAGACCTGAAGGTATAGGGACGTGATTGATATGCACGAATGAAGACGGTAGAACCTTTGTGATTTCAGGCAAAATGTGACACTCGATATCTACAGTAAAGGCACAGCATAAAGACTCTATAGTGAGGAGACAAGACTGTGTACTGGTGGATATGTGATTATTAATACCCGTTACCTTGGTGCTCGTACCGCGTCGTAACAAACCCAGCTTCTCTGATAAGCTCTGCGTAACAAAGTTCGCCGTACTGCCGTTGTCCAGCAATAGGCGCGCTGTGTACTTCTTACCCGTCACGCCAATCACGTTCACCATAGCTGTGGACAGTAAAACATGCGCAGAAGTAGCAAGCTGCATGGAATTGGCTGAAAGCACAACATTTGAAGAAGGCGAAGCAGAAGGCAGTGTACAAGGCATGGCAGAAGGCAATGGATCGGAAACAAGCTTGGGCTCGTTACTTTCTAAATGCAAGAGCGTATTATGCTTTGTTTTGCAATATTTGCAATGTGAAAATCTACATTTCTTAGAAATATGTCCGAAGCGTAAGCAATTAATACAGACTTTAAATTCAATTGCCTTTTGTATGCGATTTTCTATTGACAAATTTCTAAAAGATTCACATTTAAATAAAGTATGTGCTTGAGAGCAAAGTGGACATTTACTGTTTTTATTAATATTACGTTTTGAATCAGTTTTAAGTGAATGACTATTATTTAAGGCGACAATAGTATTCGTTTCAGAAGAACTATGATTAGACTCCACTGATTCTAACCAGTCCGCTTTCCTGCTAAAAAAGGAACAAAATTGAATTAAAGTTGGATCATCTTTATACGTATTGTTTCTATGTTCTTCCCAGTCACGACTTGTTGTTAAATCTAATTTCTTAACCATAAAATAAATAATAATATCGTCCCAATATTGTGTGGGCTTTTTTAATGTAGTTAGTGCCCTAACATTTTTATTAATACAATCTACAAGGTTTCTGATGGAAACACTTGACTCTTTTGTGATGGGCTCGATGTCAAATAAAGCTTGAAAATGATTTTTAACTAAAAGTCGGTTGTTATTATAACGTTCGCACAACAAGTCCCACGCAAGATTATAAGGATCGGCTTTGAAGTCAATGTTTTTAATAATCAAAGTCGCATTTCCCTGGAGTGAAGCTCACAGGTAGTGGAACTTATTAATATCACTTATGCTGGAATTGTCGTGAATCAATGACCCAAAGGTATCCCTAAACTCAAGCCAGCACTGGTAGTTCCCATCGAAATGAGGTAAATCTATTTTAGGCAAACGAACAAAAGAATTCCTAAATGAAACATGTGCACCTGAGTTAGCATCTCTGAAGCCCGCCTCCGACGCAGCACCGTTGGCCGAGACACCGAGCAAGCTGCGCGTGAGTGCCACGAGGTTGAAAAACTGGCGGTCAAAGTCCTCACGCTCAGCCAATGCAGACTCGTCGTCATCGGAAAGCACTTCGATCTGTGTCTGTAAGGCATCAAAGTCGGTGTGTAAGGATTCGAATTTGTTAAAACGCTCCTCTAAATCTAACCGTTGCAACTCAGATATTGCGGAACTACTTTTGATTAAGTTTAAGTAGTTGCTGTAAATAGTAAGCTTCGATTTACTTGAACTACGTTTCTTTATCAATGTTTTTAAATTATCTGCCATTGTAAAGTTAAATACTTAACAGCTATATGCACTAATGCTAATGAACTTAATAGATAAAAAACTGCAAAACAGATGTGCGTTAATGAATGGGATCGAGAATCAGTGTCAAGGTCAACGACTCGACACGCGGTAACAAAGTGCAATTTAGCTAATGACCATGCGTTTTCGATACAAATTATGCGTATTCAACAAGCAGTGCCATAGAAAATACTCTGAAAACACTAATAATGAAGCACTGTATGGAAACTGGAAGATTGGAAGATGAAACAACGATTTTCGGAAAGAAAAAGAAAGCAGAAAAATAACTAATTGGAACGGACTCACTCAAATACAGTATTATACTCCCAAAGAATGACATCAGCTCCCACGATGACGATGCAGGTTGCTTCGGGAACGACTTCTCTGTTCCTTTCTTCGTGGTCGCACCGCGTGGTGTCCGCGAGCGGTCAAAGTCCACACAGGTGAATAAGACGACCGACGACGTTAACGGCGTTAATTACGGCAAAACTGGTATTATTTTGCGCAATCGAAGGACCATTGAATGGGCTCAACTGGGCTTATAAATGAAAGAAGAAGTGGACTGTATTAAAATAGGTGTAATACCATAATTAACAATGTATAACGATTAGAAATGAACAATGAAATGCCCGTAGTGGAGCGCGTCTGTGAGCTGAGTGGTGTGGAGCGCGCGCAGCGGTCGTCTTCTCCGGGTTCGGTACCCCGACACCCCGCGCCTTGCCGCCGTTGATCACGCGCATATGTGGTGCGCCGACAGAGACCGTCTGCTGTGCAGTATGAGGTCGCGCGTTGTCGTGCAGGAGCAGCGGAGACGAGCGATTGACCAATGCTGGTTGGAGATGCGCCAGCTTCTCCATCATTGTGTTCAGTTCTTCACAGTACACATCTGCAGTAATGCTCACCCCGTTTGGTAAGAAGCTGTGATGAATCACACCGGCGCTAGACCACCAAACAGTGACCATCACTTTTCTAGGGGTAAGTTTTCGTTTAGGGCATTGTTTAGGTGCTGAACCAGGATCCAACCAACTTGCTGAGCGCTTACGGTTATCAAACAGAATCCATTTTTCATCGCAGGTAACAATGCGGTTCAAAATTCCTTCATTTGTGTGTCTGTTGAGCAGTGCAAGGCACGTCTCGACGCGTACTTCGCGCTGGCGATCATTGAGTTCGTGGGGCACCCATTTGTCAAGCTTTTTTACCTTGCCAATTTGACGCAAATGGACCAATATTGTTTTGACGCTAACGTCAAAAGCTGCTGCTAATTCAGCCGTAGATTGTGTATCATCAGCTTCCACAATCGCCTTTAATTCGTCATTGTCGACCAAAGTCTTCGGACGACCGCGAGGTTCATTTTTCAGGTCGAAATTTCCAGAACGGAAGCGAGCAAACCAATAACAGGTGGTGCGTTGGTTTGTAGTGTTAGCTCCGTAAACGTCGTTGATGTTGCGTGCCGCTTGTGCCGCGTTGCTGCCACGACGGTACTCATATTCCATAATTACTCGAATTTTTAACGTATCCATGATGACGAAAAAGATTGAAATGCGATGAAAATGTAACACTAATCAATAAAGAAATGACTACTTTTAGAAAAAAAAATCCATGTTTTTAAAATAAAATTAATTTGAAATTAGAATTCTTAGCCAAACAAAAATTATTTTGATTTGAAATGGCCAGTACTGCAGAACGGCAATTTCATAGGTAAAGACCTAATATTTCGCTTTATCTCACTGCAGCCAGTAAATAACACGACATATGCTATTCTTTTTAACTTCCTATTAAAGATTGATAGCTTCAATAAAAACTACACAAATCTATATTCTCCACCAGTTATTGGTGCACTCCTATAAAATGCACATGTCGTTTTGCAATACTTGCCATGGGAACGAATTTGCATTTGTGACGTATGTATTAAACGTGTGTATCTTCCGTGTGTCCTGATAATTCTGAAATCTTTTTGAAATAATGGAATAGTATTTGTGCATAATTTACAAGTTGTCAGTCTTGAAAAATAATAGTATATTTATGTCTAAACAATCGGCCTAGTACGAGCTGGACTCGGAGACGAAGGGTTCCGTACGATATTTAAAAAATTACACGTTGGTACTACTACTAGATATAAAAAAAAAGTTTCTTGTATGGTGCAATGTTAATTTTATGTTACAGTGACATTAGAAATACACACTTTGTGCAAATTTCACCTGTCTACGTATTACGGTTTATGAGATACAACCCGCTGACAGACAGGCATACGAACGGATAGCGGAAGTTTAGTAATACGGTTATCTTGGCATATTTTGAGATAAGAACCACAAAAAGGGGGGAAATAATCATAGAGCAGTAAAATTCGCACGCATCGCTGTGCGCACGAAAAGTACTGTAAAGGTTGGCAGCATTCCCAAATTGAATGGCAATGCTGATTCTTTGACCAAAAATATAGAGCAGCCCTCTTGTGACGTGACCAGTCGATCAACCGCTTGACGATGTCTCGAAAAACTAGGTGGGCACTCGAAAAACGGCTGAGACACCACGTGTCGTTGTTGATACGCCAACTGTTTTCCCTCCATCATCAGCATGCACGTGCAGTTAATTGGAAAATAATACTCGCAAAATAATGCACTTAATTTACTGTCAAATATCGCAAGAAAACTTAACCATAACAATTAATGATTATCACTGGTTAAGTAAAACCCGTGTTGACATTCTCAATAAGATAATAATGATTGTCTAGGCTGTATGCGTACTAAGTATTTAACGGCGTACACTTTTTCCACATATAAAACACCTGGGATCAAATAAATATTCTCCAATAAAAGGACCAACACAGTACGCACACACAGTTCGTCCCGTAGGACCAAAAATGTCTCACTTTAGCACAAACATCACGTACTGCGCAGCAATAGCAATAAATTTGACAATACGCCTATCAAACACCGAATGTTTTGGGACATATTTTTTGAAATCGACATAGGGCGAGGGGCGAAATAGTAATTTCGATTTCACACCCCTGAGAGAGATTTCAACCCCTGTTTTTATTTTTGTGAAATATGCGACGGATGACGCTCGCATATTTTAATGTCATTTTTTTGTTTTTGATGGAGTATAAAATTTTATGGGTGTCACAACAGGTTGATAGTCACACCTGTCGTAAATAAGAATGTACGGAACACTAAAAAGAGGTAAAATTATGAAAAGTTGTAGCTCTCTCGATGTTATCATTGTAAATTAGTAATGATAGCACAAAGACTGAGGGAATTTGTTGCGCCACTTCTTCTTCCCAGCTAAATTGGCATTTAGGGTTTGGGGTACTGCCTTATGTAATTTGTACAGTCAAAAAGTGCTGATTCCCAGCCGAGTTTGAATAAATCAATTTTGACTAGGATTTTTGATTTTATAAATATTATTATGCATAGAAAATAAAGAAGACCCTTGCACTACAAATAACTAATTAAGGACCTAAATTTAGCGCAAAATGTATTGCCAATTGTTCTATTTCGGGCAATTGTATGAAGAGGACACAAAATGTTGTTTATTTAATACGTGCAATGAGTCTTTCGTACATTGTGGAATGCAAATGAGTATTCAGTTAATAACATAATTTTAATTGAGGATCAGAACTCTCATTTGCGAACCAGGAAACATCGGTAGCGTGGCCGAGCGGTCTAAGGCGCTGGTTTAAGGCACCAGTCTCTTCGGAGGCGTGGGTTCGAATCCCACCGCTGCCATTACTTTTTGGGTTTTTGGTTGTACACAGAAACATAAAAAAAGGAAAAGTCAAAGCATTTATTTTCAAATAGGAACATAAAAGGCACTTTTGAGTTCCAACATAAAAAAGCACAAAGCGCTAGGATTACCAATGCTTCATCGTGCTTTGGCTATTCTAGAGTAGATAGGCCAAAAGTTACTCATTGTTTTTTGTTGTGTTTTGTAATATCTAGGTATTTTTAAGGCCTCTCACCAACGGCGGATTTTTGTAGCGATGCTGTCGCGCGTTTTGGAAACGCGCTTCCGCATCGCAACTATCGCGCGTTAGTTGCGTTTGCAACGTGCGACATAAAAGATGCAAACGCGCGGCTGTATCGATACAGCCGAAAGAAGAAAGAAGCCTTATAAGATCGCGATAGTAGCGATACAGAATCTGAGCGAAGGTACACAGCTAGCAACAGCATCGCGGCTGTATCGTGACCCATGCGCGACAGCATCGCTACAAAAAGTGGCCGTCGGCAAGGCCTCTAAGGTGCACAAATGTGAGACATCATGTTCTGACCTTCGTATTAAAGCGTCTTCACAATTCAAAAATAGACCAATTCTCTGGGTTATCACAAGAATTCAAATATCAAACATTCTAAGACCAAGACGAACATGCAATGCAAACGGACATTTGGAGTCACAGACAAGTTGTGACATAATTTTTCACAAAAACACATTTTCTGGTGTGAACAAACATTCTTGAAAGTAGGAGAAACTGACAACAACTAACAAGTGTCATGAAATGAAATAAAATTGTTTATTCTCCAAATAAGTTATTGGAATACGTCACACAAAAAAGTTACGTGGAGACGACATTTCCAGATATATTGGTCAGATCCTGTGAAGACCATCTAGATTAGTCGCTGAGATGGTCTGTTAAAGAAAGTACCACAAAGATTTGAGTGGACCTGTCCAGTTAGTGCACGCATTTGTCTGTAATTATGTAGCTCTACTCACCTGAGGGCGAGAATCTAGGAAATCCAATGGTTTTCTTGTTTGGAAATTTGTAACTAAATCAGGCAAAACTGGCTTCTCAGATTTTAATGAAATTTGGTACACAGATAGTTTTTCACCTGAATTAACATTTACGGTATTCTTTATTCTCATAGTACGTTCCCGTGGGGTAATTTACGATTTACACCCGGGCAAAACCGCTGGCAAAATCTAGTATTAAATGAATTAAAGTCAAATAATTGGTGAGATTTTAATTCCAGGTTGGTTATTGGTGATTTGGAAAATGTTGGCGAATGCCATCTATTAGGGCATCCTCATCATTTCTGCCAAAAGACGTCCACTGCTGGACATAGACCAAGCATCGCTAGTTCAAACAGTTCAGTGGTTCTCTCATCAAGCGAATTCCTGGAAGGCTTTCCAACGCTACGGTTTTCGGTACGCGGTCGCCACTCCAGAACCTTTCGGCCCTGTGTCTTGCCCACTCTCAACTCATACTTATAATTACTTACAGATCCTCAGTAATATTGACAAAGCAAAACATGCGAGCAACCGTGGCCCAGTGGCAACGGCTGCTCGCATGTTGGGCGGACGGTTGCGAGTTCGATCCCCAGACAAAATCAGATTTAAATATGCTATTCGCAATAGTAGCTTTGGACCAAGACTTTCGCACTAGCATACCATTTAAACAGTTTTTCGAATCAGCGTGTTCGCGACGAACTCATTCGATATTTTCGAATCAATGTGTTTTCGAACGGCTTACCACTCGTAAAAATCTCGGTTCTTATGAATATGGTTTGTAGGGAAAGGATTTCATGAAGTAAAGCACAGAACGACAATACTAGGCATTTATTTCTAGAAAGCTAGTCGTCCATTCCAAAGCTAGGTCATCATGGAGAAGAAGGACAAGAAACTCCATGGAAACAGTATTGATATATTCCATCAACACATCTCTTACTTTGCTATGAATTATCATTATCTTACATACATTTATTTACAACTCTTGGACCTTTGTCCAAGATAACTCGGCATTATTACAATATTGTTATAATAAGCAACAATTACGGTATAATATTAAATTACATAACTTACATGACATCTGGTCGATCTATTCCACACAACAACGGCACTAGAACTAACCAACTGAACGTCTACCGAGCAACTGACTCGATACCTTTTTTTTTATATTGGCATCTCGCAGTTGACCTTGAGAGGCCGTGACTGCTCAACCGGACTTTCCTGTGAAGGTTTTTAGAACTCTAAAAGCCTCCAGCCAGGGCGTAAAACCTACTTTAACCTAAAACGACTGCGCACTGAGGGCACCCCCTGTGGGGTACGAACCTCGGCTCAGGGAGTCACTGGCGGGGGGGGGGCGCAGCTAGTACTACTGGGGACAGGCTGGATCAAGATATTATTTTCATGATTATACGGGGAATTTAAAGCTACTGGCTCAGCTGCGGCGCGGGCTGGCGCATCAAAGAGCAAGGGACGGTCGGAGGTCCGATCGCTACTCGGGAGTCCTCGCGGGGCGCGAGGACCTCGGCGGCGAGGTCGGTAGGACGGTCGTCGTTTGTGTTTGTGTACTGTACTGGTGGCCCTATTCTTTTCTTGGAGAACAGTGATGGGGTCATCTGGGTCGGAGAGGACATGTTTCGGCCGGCGAATACTACTGATTCTACTGGGGACATAACTAGCGGCCTTCACAATCAAGGGATTGCGATGTATCTCGGCTTTATCGAAGAAACGCTTCGAGTTGCGTTTCATAAATATTGGGCAATAGTGGGCATTTTCAGATCGAGATGGAGGATCTCGTTCCGAACGAACCATGGGGAGCCTGTGGCTTGGCGGAGGAAACGGTTTTGGAGGGTCTGCATCCTATGGATGTGTCGGAGGTGCGTGTGTGCAAAGACTGCACATGCATACGTCATGATGGGCCTTATGCACGCCGTGTAAATACGCAATTTGCACTTGAGTGACAATTTGCTACGTGCGTTCAGAACAGAGTGCAACCTTCCGAGAGCGAAGGCGGCGCGTGAGCGTGCCTTCCTGATATGCTCAGAGAAGGAGAGGTGCTGATCTAGAATCACTCCAAGATATTTGGCTTGCTTTTCCCAAGGGATCGGCTTGCCGAATATGGAGATGGGCCGGAGGGGGTCGAGGTGGCGTTGCGGTCTCTTAAAGAGAACCGCCTGGCTCTTGTCCGGATTTAATTCGATTCGCCATTTCCTAAACCATGCACCGAGTACGTTGACTGCGGTCTGGAGGGATTTGGCTATCGCTTTGGAACTACGCCCAGAGTGGTAGATGGCCGTGTCGTCTGCGAACAAACTGCCTTACCACTTTTGGGGATATCGCTGGTGAACAGCGTAAAGATGAGAGGGGATAGCACGGCGCCCTGAGGGACGCCGGCGCGAATCGGGTGGGGGGATGAGAGAGACCCTTCGATGCGATAGCGAAAGGTGCGGTTCGAGACGGGAGAGTAAAGGCGGGAGAGAGGTTCTAAGTTCGACTTCAGCGTCCACCACAGCGAGGTGTGCTTGGTCTACAGGTAGTGAACTGGGCGCGCATTGGGCCTCAAGACTATCGGCGAGGCATTCGGCCTTTTCGATGTCGTCGAAAGCAACGGTGCCGTCGGGCCGGGTCAGGGGGTGACTCGATACCGTCATTACAATCCTTTTTATATCCTATTGTGTCAGTCATTTGAATCAGCGTATTTTATTAAATAACAATAGGAAACCTAAAATATATTACAAGGATAATTAAATACTACGTAATCATTTATAATAGGTCTTTACCTATGAAATTGCCGTTTTGTATGAAAAAATTTAAACGAATTTTTTTCATGAATTTTTTATTTGTATTAATCGAAGTAATCACCCATGCAATCAATGCATCTTTGCCATCGCAGTGGCAGTTTATTGATGCCCTTCTTAAAGAAATCAGCTGGACGGGAGGCAACAAATTCTTCAAAGGCATTTTGTACTGCCTCTCGGGTATTACATTTTTTTCCCGCCAAGAAGTTATCCAAATTCTGGAAAAAGTAGTAGTCTGTAGGCGCAAGGTCTGGTGAGTAGGGCGGATGACGGAGAGCTTCCAACCCCAGTTCTTGCAACTTGGAGACCGTCTGCTGTGCAGTATGAGGTCGCGCGTTGTCGTGCAGGAGCAGCGGAGACGAGCGATTGACCAATGCTGGTTGGAGATGCGCCAGCTTCTCCATCATTGTGTTCAGTTCTTCACAGTACACATCTGCAGTAATGCTCACCCCGTTTGGTAAGAAGCTGTGATGAATCACACCGGCGCTAGACCACCAAACAGTGACCATCACTTTTCTAGGGGTAAGTTTTCGTTTAGGGCATTGTTTAGGTGCTGAACCAGGATCCAACCAACTTGCTGAGCGCTTACGGTTATCAAACAGAATCCATTTTTCATCGCAGGTAACAATGCGGTTCAAAATTCCTTCATTTGTGTGTCTGTTGAGCAGTGCAAGGCACGTCTCGACGCGTACTTCGCGCTGGCGATCATTGAGTTCGTGGGGCACCCATTTGTCAAGCTTTTTTACCTTGCCAATTTGACGCAAATGGACCAATATTGTTTTGACGCTAACGTCGAAAGCTGCTGCTAATTCAGCCGTAGATTGTGTATCATCAGCTTCCACAATCGCCTTTAATTCGTCATTGTCGACCAAAGTCTTCGGACGACCGCGAGGTTCATTTTTCAGGTCGAAATTTCCAGAACGGAAGCGAGCAAACCAATAACAGGTGGTGCGTTGGTTTGTAGTGTTAGCTCCGTAAACGTCGTTGATGTTGCGTGCCGCTTGTGCCGCGTTGCTGCCACGACGGTACCCATATTCCATAATTACTCGAATTTTTAACGTATCCATGATGACGAAAAAGATTGAAATGCGATGAAAATGTAACACTAATCAATAAAGAAATGACTACTTTTAGAAAAAAAAATCCATGTTTTTAAAATAAAATTAATTTGAAATTAGAATTCTTAGCCAAACAAAAATTATTTTGATTTGAAATGGCCAGTACTGCAGAACGGCAATTTCATAGGTAAAGACCTAATAGTAACAACCTCCAAGTTATTTTTTAAAGTTAAGACAGTTAGTTTTGTAAACATATAGTCAAATTAGATACTTGTACATTTGTTCAGCGGTTCGTCAATGTGACAGATGACATTATCCACCAAACAATATTACAATATCAAAATAAATAATCTAACACGTGCGTCGCAATAACGTCATTCGAATCCTCATATCACTCCCATCCGAACTAGACCCACATGGTGGATTACAGTTCGCTCCCTCCCACAGAGAAAAGACCTGGGTCCCAGCAGTGGGAAAATTATAGGCTTTATGCTACGCTTATGCTTTGTAAACATGACACTCAGTTGACACATTCCCATAGTACACAACATTCCTTGGTCATTACACACACAGGTGCCTCCACGGACATAATCCTGCATAAACAGTGTAAGTAAACAAAGTGTGCTATGCTGCCTGTAGCAAAACGTGCCGAAATGTGAACTGGCAAGATTTAATGCATGAAAATATTGCACAGTTGTAGGGTAGGTGGAAAATTTATTTTGCTGTTCCACAGGTGTGGTTGGTTTGGTTTAAATCCTACTTCCTACTATCGTGCTAATATTATAAATGTGAAAGTTTGTGAGAATCGATGTATAGATGTTTGTTACTCTTTCATGCAAAAACGACAGAATGGATTTTGATTAATTAGGAAACCATTCACGGTTCATAAATAAAGTTCGGCCCAAAAGTCAAAGTCATCATCTGCCTAGCCTTTTCCAAAGTATGTTGGGGTCGGCTTCCAGTCTAACCGGATGCAGCTGAATACCAGTATTTTACATGGAGCGACTGCCTATCTGACCTCCACAACCCAGTTACTGGATAATACGATACCGCTTGGTAAGACTGGTTGTCAGACTTTCGGGCTTCTGACAACCCGTAACATCAAAGATCCACAAATGACAGCCGGGACCAACGGCTTAACGTGCTTTCCGAGGCACGGAGGGGTCTTGGTTTGTAAAGCTGGTCACCCATCCACGGACCAGCCGCGGCAAGCTTAGCTTAACCTGGCCGATCCACCCGTGCAGCTATTGTTACTTAGCCACAAGCCCCAAAGTCAAAGTGCAAAGTCAAAAAAATGGTGTCACCGCTATTGGGGAAGTCAGTCTGAGTATTTTGTACTACGGCACTACAGTCTCTACAATCATTAATTCAGCTGATTTTTTATTTGAAAAATTGGATTTCCTACATTTTATTTGAATCAAATCAAATCAAATCAAAATATTTTTATTTCATATAAACCTGCATGGGCACTTATGAAACGTCAGAAGCTAGGTGCTAGGTTTGAAAAAATCTTTTCACCTGCTGGCAAATAATATGATATGAGCTTGTTGGGAATCATCCCAAAAAGCCCATATCACATTTTTAAACCTTGAACAAGTATTATTATAACACCAATCGCAGTAATATTATTTAACCATTAACCAAATAAGCTTTACTTTGGTCATGTTCTTTCTTCCTTTCCATCCATCAACATTTATAATCATCGCTCTTTTAGCTTACAAACTTATTTAACTGCACAACGCTTCTTGTTTACTACAGTTTAAAAGATTAACAAACGGGAACTCTTACCCACCATTAAAGAAAAAAAATCTCCGACAAATCGCCTCATCTGTAAGCAGGATTTAAAAAAATGGCTGCGCTTAGTAACGAGATCTTAGTATTAATTACTAACAGCTTATAAGATCAGCTCTAAAACAACTTTAATTAAGAATTCTTTAAGCATCTTTAGTTGGAATTTTAACATTGAACTGGGAATTAGAAAAATATTTCATTAATCTTCAAACGCAAATGTGGAGTAGGACAGATCTTAAGTTTAGACATTAAATTAAAATTCATTTATATCAGATAACATAATCCAATATATGGTCTGACACAAAATTGAAACATAAAATTTTAAATAACATCAAAAATAATAAAAATTAAAGCAATTCAAAATTAAAAACAAATTCAAGAATTAAAATTACATTTTATTTAAAAAAAAAAACAAAAACACAATCAAACTTAAAATTAAAATTAAAATCATGATTAAAATAAAAATATAATTAAAATCACAATCAAATATCAAAATAACCAGATTCATATCACCCGCTTAATAAAGGATCTCCATAACGGAGAAGAGATCCTATCTGCTACAGTCTTCAGAATTCCGTCGCAGCTGCCACGCATTCTGCAAATCAGGGATATCTACCGTTTTCTTACGGATGATGGCATGAAAGCCATCATCCGTAAGAAAACGGCGATACAGCGCAAATATTGCCATAATTATGTAATTTAGATGTTGACCGTAGATCCTCAGTTTAAAAACGGAAACGGAATCCTTAAATATCTAGAAGTACGCATTTCTGTTTATGTGACCGCTTAGACCTTCTATGCTACACAGTGGATATTGCCGGATCATCATTTACAGATTTTATTCCAAAAGATTTAAGTGTTTAAAACATCAGTACTTTACTTAGTTATACGAGTAGTATAAAAATCTTGATGTTTTGACATGTCCCCATTGCATCCGTAGGAAATCTCGATGCTGGTTACATAAGATGTTTTATTATTTAAAACAAAGAGAAATTAGAAAAGGGAATCCTCTGAACAGACGGGCATTGGGTCTGCTTGGCTACTGCCCAACGATTGGTTTTGATTTTTGTTAGTTTCGTGTAAAACTGCTTGCGCAATGCAGAATTTTTTGTAACGTCAGTGTGCTGTATAGTTTGCATGTGGCGATGTACCTACGATCTTGAAATAAATCAGCCGTTCTGACCAAAACTGCATTTTCAACCATAAAACCTCCATCCTGTATACTACCCACATTTTGCAACAAGCACACTAGTAAGTACTTACTTTCAGTACAACCTGGAAATAAAATTCGGTCCCTGTTTTCATTTCACGTGTATGTAAGAGCGCCATAATTTTCAGGAGCCATTCCACCTGCTAATCCTGTAACATCCGGTGCGGTTAGTGGCGGAAACGCGACGCTGTTTTCAGCTACTTCCGGTGACTTAGTGGTTCGTAGTACTCTGTTTTATTTTTATTCGCTGAAAGGGTTTCTTGTTTGATGTATTTCTTTTTTCTGAGTGGCGTCTTGTGGTGAAAAATTGGCTATTTGGCTCAAAAGTATTTTCCATCTAATGCATAGTTGCTTATCCAGAAAAACGTAGAATTATAATCTTTTCAGATTTTTACACACACATAATTAACGTAACGCTTGTTTTCCCCGAAAGCCCATATTTTGCTAACACAACAAACTTTCTACTCGACGGCTACAAAGTATTTACGATTATCTACAAAATCATGATTCGTTTAGAACAGTTATGCACTGTGATAATTAATAGAAAAAACATAGCTATCTTCTCTTATTGTACATCATTTAGTTAATAGTAATGTATATTCTTCCGACGACAAATCGGTGCTCGTGCTAAGCCTGCAATAACACTTTTCCCGACCTGAGAATCGAAACCAGAACCTCATGCTCAACAGTAGCGCTTGCAACCACTATACCAACGAGGCAATCTCTCACAATATAATTAAAATTAATATACAGTAATGTTCTTAATTACGTATTAAAAATTGTACTACTGTCATAATCATCATCATGTCAGCTGAAAGACATCCACTGCTGGATATAGGCATCCCCCAAGCTCCGCCACTTCGACCAGTTTTATGCTTCTTTTTTTGGGGGGGGGGGGTTGCCATAATCGCCACGCTTGGCAGGCGGGTTGGCGATCGCAGTAAGGTGGTAAAATGCATAGAGAACGCTGCTGCCTATTCTCTAGTAAGTCCCTTAGTCGCCTTCTACGACACCCACGGGATAAAATGGGATGGTAGTATTCTTTTACGTCCGGAACCACACGGATATTTCTACTTTTGTATTGTGGTGAAAAATAAATCATTATCTTAACTTTGAATCGCATCCAGTGAAACTAAATCATCCCCTCGATATTGCTCAATTTCAATTAAGCCAAATTGTGTAATAAATTCGTTTGTCATGTCGAGATTTCCGATATAAATCAGTACCTATTTATCTTAGTTATAACTGTTCGGTGCTTGAAACTTTCGTGATTAACAATAACTGAGTTATAATTAACTGTTTGTTTGTTGTCAATATCGTTATCGTTTTCGGGTGGAAAGATGCAAATCAGGTAATCGCTATGGTTGGTGTATTGGCTAGCTTGTAGACTAGGTAGGTGGTCTAGGATATTTGTTAATTTATTTGTTTTAAACGGAACTGAGGAGTTTATGGCTAAATAACAATAGCTGCACGGGTCGATCGACAGGTTAAGCTACGCTTGCCGCGGTTGGTCCGTGGATGGGTGACCATCTTTACATACTAAGACCCCTCCGTGCCTCGGAAAGCACGTTAAGCCGTTGGTCCCGGCTGTCATTTGTGGATCTTTGACAGTCGTTACGGGTCGTCAGAAGCCCGAAAGTCTGACAACCAGTCTTACCAAGGGGTATCGTATTACCCAGTAACTGGATTGTGGAGGTCAGATAGGCAGTCGCTCCATGTAAAATACTGGTTTTCAGCTGCATCCGGTTAGACTGGAAGCCGACCCCAACATAGTTGGGAAAAGGCTAGGCAGATGATGATGTTATAAACGGAACGGCCGAAGCCAATAACACTATTTAAACATATCAGTATATACATGCATTACAATCCATTTAACACAGTCACGCATTCTTCTCACAAAAAAATCTCCTATTACTAATGTAATACCATTATTATTACGTATTCAGCCATAATGTTCCCACTGCTGGGATTCAGGCTTCTTCGCTGTGAGAGAGAGTGGACCGTTATCCAAAACCTGAGCTAGTTGTGTGTGTGTGTGGTAGATGTCACATGTCTTCGAATATTTTGCTTCTGGGACATGCCGGTTTCCTCACGATGTTTTTCTTCACCGTTTTGAGAGCAGTTGTGATGAAATAATTTACACAAAGTAAAGTGTCTGACTGGCCCAGTGCTGGTTGTAGATGTCACATGTCTTCAAATATTTTGATTTTGGGACATGCCGGTTTCCTCGCGATGTTTTTCTTCACCGTTTTGATGATAATTAACCAAAGTAAAGTGACTGGTCTAGTATAGTTTGGTAGATGTCACATGTCATCCGAATTTTAGGTAACCCGAACTGCAACTGCGTGGTAAATTACGGCCCAGTCCGTGTCAGTGATTGATGGCTTGTGCCCCAGCACTGTGAACATTACAGGAAAAATATGTGTTAAATGATGGCAAAAATTGCATCAAATTCCATTGTGCCAGGAAGCCTACTCGATAAGCACGAAATCCGTAATCTCGGTCGAAGTTACGGGCGTTTCCTACTCCGTATCACTTACGGAGATATTATTCGTTTGAGGCCCAAACAAAGAATGAATTACTACTTAATTTGACAGCTGTCCTTACTCCCTATACGTATCCGTCCAAAAAAATTAATTAATCAGCTGCAGGAGTCACTTCGAAGTTTCGAACTTTTTTCGGACTGGCCCGTATTTTCGTTGACGGAGTTAGAAAGTAGCCCCCCTGACACTAAAAGTGACTTTGGTTTAGTCAATCAAATCAAATCAAGTCAAAATATTTTTATTTCACATAAACCTGCATGGGCACTTATGAAACGTCAGAAGCTAGGTGCACGGTTCCAAATTGTTGTTTCCTATGGAGAAGAGCCGGCAAGAAACTCCACGGTTACTCTTTTAAAAATAATTGGCTTTAACAATATTTTCAAATTACAGAGATTAAATGTATGGGAGGACAGCGCAGGCCTGTCAATAAGTACCAGGTACTTAGACGAATACAAAATAGAAAATCGTCTACAAATCTACAGTCAGTAAGGCCTACAACGTTCTCTCATTCACAATATGTAAAATAATCTACATAAATAAAATGAACCTAAATAAAATTGATGTATAATGTCAATTAATGACGAGAATATGTCAGCATTGTAAAAATAAAAATAATAAAAAAGAACATTGTATTTGAGAGCAGTTAATAGACTTTCACATAGTTATGCTGTTAATGAGGTACCAGGGAAGCCACATGTGCAGAAGGAATTAATGCCAAACTTCCCTGTCTTCAACGTAGTCTTTTATCTTATAATATGCTTTTTTGATAAGGACACGTTTGATGTGCGTTTTAAACTTTCCATCGCTAAGTTCTGTAACCGACTTTGGAAACTTGTTATAGAAGCGGATACTGTTTATTAGAAATGACTTGCTAGTTTTAGTCAGTCCAAATTTTGGAATCACAATTTCATCTTTACTACGTGTATTCAAATTATGGAAATCGCATCGTTTTTTGAAAAGGCCTAAGTTTTTGCGAACATACAAGATATTTTCTAGGATGTAAAGAGAAGGCAGAGTTAATATATCAATTTCGCTGAATTTGTTTCTAAGAGACTCGCGAGGCCCCATTTTATAGATTGCGCGGATTGCCCTCTTTTGTAAAATGAAAATTGAATCTACGTCAGCTGCCGATCCCCACAGCAGTACGCCATAAGACATAATACTGTGAAAATAAGCAAAGTAAACTAACCTAGCTGTGGCTACATCAGTCAACTGCCTTATTTTTCTTACTGCGTAAGCAGCTGAGCTTAATCTACTTGAAAGAGCTCTAATGTAAGCACCCCATTGCAATTTTGAATCTAAAGTAATTCCCAAAAATACAGTTTCCGAAATAGCATCCAGTTTCTTGCCATCAAGTTTTAAGTTTAGACCTACTTGGGGTACATTTGGTAACGAGAACTTAAGACATTTAGTTTTGTTCGCATTGAGTAAAAGATTATTAGCAGCAAACCATTTCGAAAGAACAGCTAGACTATTATTGACATGTAAGACATCCGTATCTTTTCTATCTATTCTAAAAATAAGAGAAGTGTCATCAGCGAATAAAATTATATCCGAAAATTTAGCCATCAGGTAAGGAAGGTCATTTATATAAACTAGAAATAAAAAAGGGCCAAGAATTGAACCTTGAGGCACGCCCATCTTAACTAGAGACCCCGAGGACGTCGCCCCATTAACGTTTACTTTTTGCTGCCTGTTTGATAAATAGGAAAGTACAAGATCAGCAGCTTGTCCACGAATTCCGTAGTGGTGTAATTTACAGATCAGTGTATTGTGGTCAACGCAGTCAAACGCTTTTGAGAGGTCACAGAAAATGCCAATGGCGTCCTGGGAATTCTCCCAGGATTCCAAAATGTGACTGATGAGTTTTACTCCTGCGTCAGTCGTCGACCTACCTTTCGTGAAACCAAACTGTCGACTATGTAAAATCCCATTCGAGTTAAAGTGTGATAACATCTGGTCCAGCATGATTTTTTCATAAATTTTGCTCAATGCTGGAAGCACAGATATAGGTCTATAATTAGAGGGATCACACTTACTACCCGATTTGAAAATTGGTACTACTTTACTATGTTTCATTAAGTCAGGAAACGTACCGCTGTCTAAACATTGATTAAATATGCCTGTTAGGACAGGGGCAATTGTGTCAATGATATTTTCGAGAACCTTAACGGAAATCCCCCATAAGTCTTCAGTGTTTTTTATGTTAAGACTTTTAAATGCTGTTTTAATTGTGGCAATAGAGATGGGTTTGAATTCAAAACTTGGAATGTCCTTGCTGAAGTTTTCTTTAAGAAGAGATTCAGTTAATACAGATGATGAGGGGAGAGATTTCGTAACTTCTATTGGGATGTTGGTAAAGAAATTTTCTAGAGTCTCAGCAACTTGTAACTTATCTGAAATGGTTTCATTATCAATTTTTAGAGCTAACTCATTCTGATCTCGCTGTTTTGTGTTTCCAGTTTCTTTGTTAATTACCTGCCACACAGCTTTTATTTTATTTTTAGAGATACTAATTTTGTTACTTATTAATTTAGATTTAGCGTGAGCGCAGACTCTTTTGAATATCTTAGAATAGTTTCTTACATAATTATGAAGGGCCTGATCAGAAGTCAATGATTTTTCGTGATACAAATTATATAAAATATCTCTGCTTTTTCTAATGCCAGCAGTGGCCCATTCGCTAAATTTTGGTTTAGCAGCTATCGTAACTTTTTTTACAGGACATGCTTTATTGAATTCTTTGCATACTGTAGAAAAAAATGTGCCATAGTTTATATTGGGGTCTTGTGAATCAAAACTCGCTGTTGAGAGCTTGCTAAGAACATTATTATTAAAAGATTTCAATTTATTTTTAGTCAGAGGTCTCAATTCAATGGTTTTATCTAGATGTAACTTTTGATCTAAGTCAAACAATACAAGCTGACCAGTATGGTCTGACCTGACGCCACTAATTAAGGATGAGTCCTTTATATTGCAATTAGTAAATACGTTGTCTATGCATGAAGCTGTGGTTGCTGTTATTCTAGTCGCTTCATTAAATATACATTTAAAATTGAATGATTTAAACAAAGAGATAAGCTTACTTTTTTCTGGTGAATTAACTAATAAATCAATATTTAAGTCACCACACACAAAAACTAGCTTATTATCTTTGAAAAGTTTACCTAATATTTCTTCCATAACTATCAAAAATGATGACAAATTCGTGGCCGGTGGTCTATACACAGATAAGAAAGTATGGCCCTCAACCTCTGCACATGCTACCTCACATAAGCGATCAACAGAGCAAGCGGTGATATCCTTTCTTTCCTTATATCTAAAACAACTATTACACAATATCAAAGTACCACCCCCTATCGAAGACCTATTGTACGCACTGGCAACTGAAAAATTATTTACATTAAACAACATCCTATCCGGTTTTAACCAAGTTTCAGTAAAACATAAGATATCCATATGATATTTATCTATTAACATTTCCACGTCTAGGATTTTGCCAGAGAAGCGATTTATATTTTGGTGATACAGTAAAATACACTTATTATGCTTCTCTTTTGTCGTGTCTAAAAGTTTAAAGAATTAATTACACTATTATTAGAAGTACTAGATAATACTGTTTCGTCACTTAACCTAGTCTCAGTTAAATTATCAATAACTGCGTGTATATTGTAAGCTAACAAAGTAGCTAATACATGTCGACTAGTCTTGGGAAGAAACATATGTTCCCGAACTAGTACAAAATCTCTAACAAAATTGTTAGTATCAAAATACAATAAACGGTCACTATGACGACATGTCAAAATATGCATTAAATTATTTAGGCTAAAAATGTAATCATTTTCTTCATAATTCAAATGATTTGAATATGGCAAAGCGCATAATATTATTTTACCTAATTTTAATTTAAGTAGGGTGTCAATACCATTAACTATGTCCCTTTTAGTTAAGCTCAGACTGTTACCAATTAAAAGAACTACCGTTGTCTGCTCATTCAATTTTGTATGTTTTATTTTATGAACAAGCTCATTAAAATGCAGGTTATGGTAACAACAATTAGTTATAGTAAGTTTAGAGCGGTTATTTAACAATGGTCCAAAACCTGTTCCTAATCTATCAGAATATACCAAAACATTACTTTGAGTGGGATAGACACTGTCTAGTGTATGAGGTAAAATGGGTGAAGCGGCAGAAACAACATGCTGTGACATGAGAGGTGGCGGAGGAGGAGCACAACTACAGGTGAGATTGTTTGTCAGTGACTCATACCTCTCTGCATTGTACTTAACCAGGTCCACCAACTCACAGGCCTCCTGCAAACGTTCGCTTAACATTTGTTGACTAGACTCATACTTACAGGATATTTTTTTAAGTGTATTTTCCCTGCTCAATAATTCCTTTTGAAGGTTTTGTATGTCAACATTATACATGAATCTACTTGTTTCCAACTTATTATAACATTCATTTAGTTGGCTTTGTAAGTTGACACGTTCTTTCCTAAGATTTAGGTTAAATTTGTAAACACTTTGTGTCTTCAAAAGTTTCTTATACTTTTTAATATTCTTACTAATTTTAATATATTTCTTAATTTTATTATGACTACTTAGAGTTGGACATCTAGTTATGGTATCGTCCCCAGTCAGGTCTATGGCAACGGTGGGCTTCACATACTCCAGTCCGGATATACTACCAACCAGCTCATCGAAAAGGTTACTGGTGTTGGCAACCTGTTCGCTGGCTTTCAGAGAGTTGATGGTGGAAATCTTGTTGTTGGCCTTGCATAATTCTGCTTCAAGGCCTGATATCCGTTTCAGTGCCTGGTCATGAGTGTCACTGCAATGTTGGAAGTCTGACACTAGTTGACGAAGATGGCGATGCTGGTCAAGTATGTCCATGTGCTGAGTGTTTAGTTCAACAAGCTGGCTCTTGAGTTGAGTGTTTTTGTCAATTATCTTCTTCACTTCAATCTCACTGTCCTCTCTTTCCTGTAGCAGCTGGTCACATTCTTTTCTTGATGCCTCCAGCTCCTTCAGTGCTGCTTTCAGCTTGTCACTCATGTCACGAACAGTGGCTCCGCGGGTCATCATGTTTAAAAATTACCCCAAGTGCCACCTGGAATGTGACAAGAAACAGCTAAGTGTATGAGGAAGCTAGATAAGTTTAGAACTTGGGAAGATAATTATGAGAGTAAAATTGGAAGAAATAGGTAGGTAATTAAAAACAAATAAAAATAACAGACAAAAGATGAAGTTTAAGAATAGATTATAAAAAATAAAATAAAAATGGAGGTACTTATAAGAAAAAGAAAAAGGAAGCTATTCAATTTGTTCTGGGGCTTATCACAATTTTAACTGTTTACAGGAAAACATTTATCATCGTTTAGGATAATAACTAGACTAGCTAATTTCCACAGAGAGAGAGAGAGTAATGTAATAATGTATTTGGACATGAGATTAGTACATAACAAATTACCATTCAATTAAATAAAAGTCAATCAATTAGGGATAAATATGTGTGAAGTAAAGTTTGTAGTGTAGGTTTTATGTCTGGGGCAAGTGTTTTCGTCTTCGATTTTGCTTCCACAATAATTGTCAAGCGAAAGGAGACAAACGGTGCCAGTGTGTACTGGACGTTGCTCAGCTAGCCCTGAGCAGTGTTTTCAGATGTTGTATTGAGTAAACATTAATAAAACAATGAATAATATAAAACAAAATACTCCCCGGGTTTGATGAATTCAAATCCGTAGTCCAAAGTTTCAAAAGTTGACAGCCGGTAGATGATTTTTCGGAGTGTCGAATATTATGAATAATCACGACAAAAACACGGCACAAACACTTTGTGAAACACTTTATACTTAGATTCTAAGATAAACAATAGTTTTCACATAAATTAAACACAATTTTTTAACTAATTTAGTAATATTTAACTACGAGGTCGTTTTTTCACGACCTGTCACCAGTGTTGCCAGCGCAAAAAAAAGCGCAATGTATGTATTTGTATAGATTTAGAATATATATATCCAACCAGTAACTGAACAAAAAAAAAAAACTGCACAGCTGAGGCCATTTTAGCATTATTATCATTGTTATATGTTTAATTTATAGTTTTAAGTTTATATAAGCTGTAATGTCAATAAACGGATTTGTCTTTCTTTCTTTCTTTCACAGTTTTGCATGGCCCAAAGTGCAGCAAAGATCTGCAGTAATGCACTCTCGTCTTGAATAGAGGGCCATCTAATATATTCAAAGTACTAAAATAGTTACTGATGCGTTAACCAAGGGTTCTTCACGACGGAAACTGGAGCATGTTCTAGGAAGATCAGTTCATGTTTGAAGGAGGATGTTTGAATTATTTTGTATGGACTAAAATCGCATTTTACAACTTTGTTAAGAACGATGCCTCTAGAAAACTATCCTTGAATAACTAACTTTACTACTTTTCTACTTTGGAAAATCACTTCATATTATGAAACAAAGTGCCCCGCAGCGGCTATCTGTCTGTCTGTTCCCGATAAACTCAAAAATTACTATACGGATTTTCATGCAGTTTTCACCAATAGACTGAGATTAAGTGATTCATAAGGAAGGCTTAGATATATAATTTGTTAAAATTTGTGTAAATTTGGCAAAAGCTACTAAAATATAATTTAAAAGTGTAAATTCGCCCAACTTGGGTGAGTAAAGTCGTGCGAATTTACCAATAAGCAAGAAAGAAACCTCTCCCAAAAATATTTTGAGAATTAATTAAATCTTGAAAACCCAAGAAAGTGTTTAGTGTTTTATAAAATATTGCAATAATATCTTGCATTAATTACACATTCACGTCCAACCAACATAATACCCACCGACCCCAAACCACGCACTAAACAGCCCCATAGCAAGAATTAACGCCCTACCGATTTTTACACATCGGTCGACGACCGGAAGCCGCAGCCATTTCCTCACTTCCTGGCCCAAGTGAGGATCCCTGTAGTGCCCTCCTGACCTCCGAGGTCATCCATCTTATCCTGAAATGTTTGTCTACGCCGCCATTTTGATTTAAAAGTGGATGGTCGAGTGTCTTCGTTTTGCTTTCTCGGGATATTTTTGTTTAGTGTTGGGAAGATGGTTCTATATTGGGATGTGGGTGGGTTCGAATCGTGTAGTTTTGAGTGTTGTGGACTTGAAGTTATGTGGATAGGCAGCTATAATATAAAAACATAAGGTACTAATGTGAAAAATCATATTTTGCAAGTTTAAAACAAAATTCCGAAATCATTAAAGAGTTAAAGGACAATGCGTAATTAGGTATGGGCGACGTACCCAATATAAAAGACTCTTGTATTATGAAATATGCATGCCATTGATGCCCTTAAGGAGTAGTTTAATTACTTCTAAGGCAACATCTCAGAATACACTATAATAGAAAAAAGTATGTCAGGAATATAGATTCAGTTAATAAAGAGAAATATCTAAATTATCCGTTAAAAAAAAACTGATTAACCTGCTAGTGATAGACAGTTTTTAAAATTAATGAACCCCTAAAATTGTTTGCACTTTTTTTTAAATAATTGAGATTTTTTTTAACTTTCTGGTGTTTTATCACAACTATTCACAACGCAAAATAGCTGCTATAGGTATAATTTAACTTCATACTAAAACGTAAGCTCATGTCGTCACTTTTGCATAAAACACAATATTTATTCTAAAGATCATGCAAAACAGGTACTCATGTACACAGCATGCAGACTAACACTAAACATTACCATTTACGCGCGCTCATAAAACCTAATCCGAGCCCAATACACTTACGACCAAAATAAAGTTCCCACCTGCCCACTAAAGGCCATCAACATGCACACTGTATGGCAGTCAAACTGTAACATTACACAAGATAATAGAACTGGCGAGGTTCCAGATAGTTTCACGCCGGGCAGCCCACTCGATGATGGGGCTACGGATTAACCAATGTTGTTTGCACGCCAGTGTACGTGTGTTGCAGTTTGCAGTTTATGTGCAGGTCAGCATGTCTTACAATGTATGGGGTTAGCTTTAGTGTATGTGTCGGTTTTCCTGTCTGGAGTGAAGGATAGATCAATGGCGATAGTAAAAGGATATTGGGGAAGAAATTAGACGTACATTGTAAAAAGTAGCTTGTATTCGTAAATTTAAAATAACAGTTATTTCTAAAAAGTCTATCGTACTGTGCATTATACATATGTGCTGCGTGTCCGAAGACGTGGCGTTGTAAGTGTGGGAGGCCACAACGTGGTGAAGTTCCTGCGGACTTCCGCTGGATGCGATAGGCACACGACCAAGGCCGTCTTAAACTATGCGGGGGCCCTTGGGCACACAAGAATTTAGGGCCCTTTTGGAAAGTAACGATAGCCAATTTATATTATTGCAACCCGACAAACAAAAATGTTGACAGTGGCGCAGTTCACTCTTAGGTACTGTGCTCGATAAAATGTTTTGAAGAATAAATGTGAGAGAAATTGTAGGTGCTTCGAGGCCCCCTGGGCACGGGCCGTGTGCCCTTATGGTAAAGACGGTATTGCACACGACCGATCAAAGTGGCGTTGCTTGGAGGAGGCCTATATCCAGTAGTGGACGTTTTTCGGCTGAAATAATAACGATGAACTATTTATACACAAAGTCAGCTGCCAAAAATCATCATGCAACAATTATCATCCATTAACTTAAATATGTTACGTTAGTCAATTTAAAAACAATAAATTTACAAGCACAAAAATAATTTTCACACTATCATAACGCACGCAAAAACTTAACGAAATCCTTTGTACCACAAGCATTTCAACTAACAAAATTCAGTACTCATTTCCACAACACACTTTTCGCTTGGTAAATTCTGTAAACACATAGAAAATTCTGTCCAACGGCTTTCACATTTGTTTCGCACGAAAATGCGACAAAGAATATCCAGTGTGTTTGGGATAAATCATTTTTTCAGGTGAAATACGATCACATAAAGCGTTTCCGAAAGCAATTAGTTGCTGTTACGACCGCAGACTAGGGATGTGAAAAAATATATGCGACGCACTAGGCGAGAAAGATGCTACGGTCGAAATAAGTTTTGTGCTCATGCAATGCAAGCGTTACTGATGTAGCGACATGATGTCAGAATATCGAGGGATCTATGTCTGTGTTAATTTTAAATATATTATGCAACATTTTGTATCATAACTAGCCTATATTGTTCCCACTGCTGGGAGACAGGCTTCCTCTCTGTAAGAGGGAGCAGGCAGTAAACCACCACGCGGCTCCAGTGCGAATTAGTAGATGTCACATGTCTTCGAATTTTTGCTTCTAGGACATGTTTCCTCACGATGTTTTCCTTCACCGATTTAAAAGCAGTGGTGATGAAATAATTTACACACACAGTTAAGCGCCTGTCTGGGTTCGCACCTACGACCTACATCCCGTAAGTCGCGGCCGTTAACACTGCTCTTGTTGCGTTTTGTATACACACGATTATCTATGTAGTATATCTTTCGGATTAAATACTCTATGCGTTGGTGAACACAGAAGTCGGTTCGCTGAGAAAGAAACTATTCTTTGACTAAATTAGTCATTTCAGTCGAAAGACGTCCACTGCTGGATATAAGCCTTCGCTAAAAGGGGGGTTTTGCCATAATTGCCACGCTGGGCAGGCGGGTTGGCGATCGCAGTATGGTGATAAAATGCATAGAGAACACTGCTGCCCATTCTCTAGTAAGTCCCTTAGTCGCCTTCTACGACACTCACGGGAAGAAATGGGATGGTGCTATTCTTTCACGTCCGGCACCACACGAAACAAGTAACACTAAATTAGTAATAACAATATTAATTCCTATTCCTTTTTAAACCCAATCGTAAGATGCGTTGTGTGATAGCAGTAAAAGTAATTAACAAAACACTGATACAATATTTTTATCCATTTGACTACACTCAATCATCGATTCCCTGCTTTTATCATGTCTTTTTTTTTCTTTCACACTTCCACATTCCAGCCTTATATCGTCTTCCTTACATTCCATCAATCTTAAAAAATTAAAATGAGTATGGAAAAGAGAAACCAGTGCGGAAAAAAACGCATCAATAACGTAGCGTTTCCTAAAGCCAGTGCGAGCACAGACTTAATAAAAATAAATATTGTATCGCTAGAACGTTGCTGGTTTACGATATGGCCACAATAATTTAATACCGGCTCGTGGATTAGGTATTTATTTAGGTAGCCTGTTTCGTACTATCGTTATTGGGTACTTGTTTACTGAAGCCGTTAGTAGTTCGCCTCATTGAATGTTATGTAAACGGCAATGGGGTTGTGTGAATTTAAAGCTGCGGAAAGGCATTAGGAGGCCCAGACAAATTGCCCTTGCCGTCTTCATTATTGCTGATAGAATATCAATGATGTAAGCCCTGTTATATTGTAGCATAATCAGCCTATACCGTTCCCATTGCTGGGACACAGGCCTCCTCTCTGTGAGAGTGGCCATTTTCTACCACGCGGGCCCAGTGTCGGTTGGTGCATGTCACATGTCTTCGATTTTTTGGTTCTAGGACATGTTGATTTCTTCACGATGTTTTCCTTCACCGTTTTGAGAGCAGTGGTTATTAAATAAAATACACAAATTAAAGTGTTTGTCTGGATTCGAGCTCACAACTTGCAACATGTACGCTGGGGCCGAAACCACTGGGCTACCACTGCCCTCTAATAATTTAACATATTACAAAGGTCAAACTACGCTTTTGACTTATCACAATAAAACATAGATATCGTCTATTAATGTTATTCTAATAATATTATTGATTTCTTAGTATCTATAGAACTAATCGTCTGCTCTTTAATCTGATCCCAAATTAGGCGATTGGTATGAATAGTTAAGTTCTGAGTATTGGAGTTTCAATAATTAATTACGACGGCCCATTAGACATCACACATAAATGTAAGTGATTATCAATTTACTGGTAATAATCTTGGTCGAATTGATCTTAATCAATTAGTGCCAAAGCTACTTGAAACTTATCAATTATCTAAATATAAATAAAAAGAAAAGTCCTGACTAACTGACTGACTCATCAACGCCCAGCCCCAAACCCTTGGACCTAGAAAGCTGAAATTTTGCACAGAGGTTCCCTTTCTATTGCAAACAAGGAATCAGGAAGAATTTTTCGAAATTCAACCCCTAAGGGAGTTAAATAGGGGATGAAAGTTCCGCGCGGGCAAAGCCGCTGGCAAAAGCAGTTTAATTATAAATACTCTGTAATTTGGTAGCCAATTAAGAGCCACTACGGTCAAAGATTTAAATCATTAGATTTGCTATCACCATATTTAATTCAAGCGAGAAGTGTCAATCACAGAAGAGTGAGCTGAGCCCACACATCAAGTATCAGTCGCTCATAGAAACCAGTGTATGACTCACCCTAGCAAAACTTATTTGTTTTTGATAAATGCAACACACAACTATTGCTTCAGCCATTGCTCTGACATTAAGACATTCTAACTAATCGATTTTCACGTCACATTATATTTAATTTAATAAGGACATAAAAAAAAAGTTTGACCCTATGCTCAGTTCAAATAAAATTACTGCTCAAAACGAAACAGAAAGGTAATCATCTTGTGACGTGGCGAATCTAACGATTTATATCTTTGACCAACTGACCAACATTGTAATCCCGAAAAAAATTGGATGGACAGGGTGGACTGATGACCTGGTGACCGGAATTCATTGGATGCGAGAAGTACAGAATCAGTCGAAGTGGTGATGCATGGGGAAGGCCTATGTCCAGCAGTGGACGTCTTTCGGCTGAAATGATGATGATGAGATAGTTGATTTTTCGTAATTGGTGCACACCTTTAAAAATTACCAAATTTTTCATTTTTATGCTGTTTATATTATTCGTCTATCCAGATTGAAGTCTCGATAAACCCGAATAAAAAAAAAACGTAATCACACGAACTTTTATAAAAAAAAAAATTCCGAACATACTTTATCATTGAATCTCATCTCATTAACCTGCGAGATGAGTTGATGAAAGTTCGCACAGTGCGGCGTCGGTACTTTTATTATGAATTAAAACTCGGGCCCTCGCGGCATGTGTTAGGAATTTTACAGAAATTCAATAAAGCGGACACGCTTGCCTATACTGTTCGTTTAAATTGGATAGGGGTGCAGTGATGGCGATTTTCAAAATACTTCATCATCTGCCTAGCCTTCTCCCAACTATGTTGGGGTCGGCTTCCAGTCTAACCGGATGCAGCTGAATACCAGTATTTTACATGGAGCGACTGCCTATCTGACCTCCACAACCCAGTTACTAGGTAATACGATACCCCTTGGTAAGACTGGTTGTCAGACTTTCAAAATACTTAATATATTATATTATAAATGCGAAAGTAACTCTTATCTGTCTGTCTGTTACGCTTTCACGCCTAAACCGCTGAAACAATCGTCATGAAATTTGGCAGAGATATAGCCTGGGATATGGAGAAGGACATAGGCTACTTTATTCGGCAATGATTGACAACCACGTGGGCGGAGCCCCTGGCAAAATCTAGTATGGGTCATTCTCAGGAGACTCATTATTTGGTTGACTTCGGTGTCATTTTTGTTTTCTAATTTAAGCATGAAATATCAAATCTAGAGTTAACACTCTACTACTAACATGCTTTAAATTAACTCTAGATTTGATATTTCATGTTAACAAGGCCTAAATTAAAAAAAGAAATTAACACCGAAGTCAACCAAATAATGAGTCTCCTGAGAATGAGCCGTATTATATATTTCCTAGCGGCTTCTCCGGCGTGGAGTTCCAAAATTATCCCACAGGAGCGTGTTTCCAGGATACAATGTATTAATTCCAGGTTATAAACTATCTGTGTGGCTCATCAACTCCGTTAAGCTGTTTTGTTTATCAAACATCAAAACATACCAACTTGCACTTTTAACTAGACATGGGTAGTTCGCGAACGATTGAAGGAAATGAACTACTTCATAACACAAAATAAACTTATCATTCATTCACTAGTCATTAAAATGTGTCATTTGAACGACTTCCTAACACTGAGTGTTCAGTCTTACTTTTCGCTCGCACAAACTGTGCGTATCAGTGAAAAAAAACAAAGCTTACTTTCTTAATGAAAATAGTTTTGCTTAAATTTATATTTCTACTTTTCTAGGTTATGAAAATCGATATACGTATAAAACTGAACTAGTGAAGTACGAGTACATCATTTGTCATAACTTGTCAATCACTGTCGTCATCTTATTCTGATTTGACTCGTTCTGAATTGCTGAAGTAAATCAAGTACTGAAGTAAATGAGTGGACTACTTCGTTGAGCGAAAAGATATACTTTTTATTTCTTTTTACTGACACATTTAGTGCATCTCTACTTTTAACCGACTTCAAAAAAGGAGGAGGTTCTATGTTCGACTGTATGTATTTATATAAGTATGTGCATATAATATTAGTAGGCGTAGAAGGATGAAAGAGCGCTTCTTTGACCACCTGAAGAAAGGATTTAAAGTCTTCTATGAGGCAGAAATACAGTGCGCACCTTTGCTCGCTTGGTTAGCTATGTGTGAAATGTGCATTCAGCGATCATTTTGCTGATAGTCGTATGATTCAGAAAGCGGTATTTTTCCCGGCGCAGTTCCACTCATATTTACCTTGTATGTAGTACTCGTAATGACGTAATTCATCGCAACAGAATGCGCAGAAATTCGCTGAATGTGAGAAACACAGAACCGATTGAAGTGGAGGTGCTTGGAGGCAGCCATGTCTAGCAGTGGCCGTTTTTTGGCTAAAATAATTATGTAATTTGATAAACAACGATAATCGCTAACACTGAGACCCCGCATTTCAGGCTATTTTAATTAACTACGATACAGGAATTTTCTTTATTAACCACCGGAAAAAGTGTTATGCTGCCATATAAATTGGAAAATGAAAAATTTATTATTATTATTTTCGATTCCATTCATCGTCCCTATGTGCTTACAAAAGGGGTATTCAGAAGTTTGTTTTTGTGAAATCCGCGAAACAAAAGACTTGGCTTTTTGCTGTTGAAATAATATATTTTTTCCATATTTCCTACACTGGAGGACAAAGCAATTGGTCGAACAATTGATAATTTTTGTGCTTTTTGCATGTTTTTTGTTTGCATTTCGGAAAATGATTTTTATCTTTGATCAATAAAGAAATGCTGGTAGGCATAGGCTATGCTAAAGCTACGCCCAAATTGTGTAATACACTGTCAATTACAATCTGAATACATGTTTTCATCCATTCCCCTAAACAGGATAAATTTTAACCAGTGCGCAAACTCTAACCATGAATTCAGCATATCATTCTAGACCTAGCGTAGAAATTTTTCGTCGGTTATACAAAAAAATAATATCAGCTGTTCCATACATTTTGACCGCGTAGGTATTGCACTTTTCTACGCTGGTTGTCTAGAATTATATGCTGAATTCATGGTTACAGTTTGCGCACTGGTTAATAATTTACCTTGTATTATGTTCGATTTTTTCTGCCCAGCAACGCAATGAAAGTTGTTGAACTGTCATAAATAAAATCTATTCCTACTGTTAGTGTGTTATTCAACTACCCGCCTGGTCTAAGTTTCTTTATTATGTTTTTGCAAAGAAATATTGTAGTTTTGCAGAACATGCAGTCTAAAACAACTTAGATGTCAGAGTATGTGGATATATATTATAAACTAGCTGTCCCGACAGACGTTGTCCTGTCCATCCAAAAGTCATTCATACAAAATCCATACACTACCTACCCTACCTACTCTACCCTACCTACCCTACACTACCCTACCCTACACTGCCCTACCCTACACTATCCTACCCTACACTACCCTACCTACCTACGCTACCCTACCTACCCTACACTACCCTACCTACCCTACACTACCCTACCCTACACTACCCTACCTACCCTACACTATCCTACCCTACCCTACACTGCCCTACCCTACACTATCCTACCCTACACTACCCTACCTACCTACGCTACCCTACCTACCCTACACTACCCTACCTACCCTACACTACCCTACCCTACACTACCCTACCTACCCTACACTATCCTACCCTACCTACCTACCTACCCTACCTACGCTACCCTACCTACCCTACACTACACTATCCTACCTACCCTACCTACGCTACCCTACCTAATACCGGGATAAAAAGTATCCTATGTCCTTTTCCTGGCTCTAAACTACCTCCCTGCCAATTTTCAGCTAAATCGGTTCAGCCGTTCTTGAGTTATAAGTGAAGTAACTAACACGACTTTCTTTTATATATATAGATTTACTAGCAGCGCTCCGCGGTTTCACCCGCGTAGTTCCCGTTCCCATGGGAATACAGAGGTAAAATATGCCTATGTCACTCGGGAATAGCGTAGCTTCCCAAAAGTGAAAGAATTTTTCAAATCGGTTCAGTAGTTTCGGAGCATAGTCAATGCAAAAAAAACAAACAATCAAATCTTTCCTCTTTATAATATTAGTAGACTCTTTATAAAATAATATTAGAAGATAAGTATAGTAAAAATAAATATAAAGCTGTGGATAGCAGAGTTGTGACTGCTTATTTACTTAAATGGAGATTCTCATGAATTTGGTTTGTAGGGAAAGGATTTCAAGAAGTAAAGCACAGAAAGACAAGACTAGATATTTACTTTAATTAGGCTTGTCATTATTTAGTCAGAAAATTAGTCGTCCGTTCCAAAAATAGGTCTTCATGGTGAAGAAGGACAAAAAATTCCATGGAAACATTATTGAAGTATTTCATCAATACATCTCTTACATTGCTATGAATTTTCATTATCGTACGTGCATTTAATTTGAACTCTTGGACCATTGTCCAAAAGAACTCCGAATTATTACAACATAATAACAATAGCTAGGAATATAACATAAATATTCAATTTATATGATTAAAAAAATTGCAATACTGACTAAAATATCACTTATACAGCAACCAACCGAAAGTTCTCTTAATTATTTTGTTATGAAGTAAATTTAACTGCTATCGTTGGTCAAGCGGTCGGAAGCGGAGCTGCTGAGCATGAGGTCCTGGGATCGATTCCCAGGTCGGGAAAAGTGTTATGGGGTTTTTTCTATCAGGAAATTCTCAGTAGTAGCCGCGGTCTGGATTTGTGCCCTGTTGATGGCAAACGGGCTCGTCTCTTATTAGATGGGACCTAAACATAACTGTGAAATAACTTCTCCCGCTCTGGGTGGAGCAGGAGGGCGTGTCAGACTTTTGCTGACTAAAACCCACCCGTGTTCCCTCAGTAGCCTGTGTGCCAGGGGCGGCGGTATCTCTTTCGAACAGCCCGCATCCCTGACAGCCCTTACTGAGGGAAACACGGGTGGGTTTTAGTCAGAAAAAGTCTGACACGCCCTCCTGCTTTACCCAGAGCGGGAGAAGTTATTTGATGATTTCCCACTCAAAAAGAAAAGAAGAAAAACAGAACTGGCGAAATATGGGTGAACTATAGGTACACCTCTATCCAACCCCTCCGTGTCTACAAGGCGTGATGTTATGTTATGTAAATTAAAAAACACAAGAAAGGTCTTTAAATGTACTCCAAAAACGTTCACTGCTAATCCCACACAAAATACAGAACAAAGATATAAAAGAAAAAAATTGAAAAACAAAATTAAACCCATACCAAAGTAATATTCGAAAAACAATGTCGTTTAACGCTTTTAATCCGCAAATAGATTACCCAAAACGTATTGTAAAAGTCAATTTATCATGATTTACTGATGCCCAAGTCATAAGCTGAAGCGATTACTCATATTTTTCTTAGCTTTATAATTACACTTTGATGGTTTAATCGGTTGAAGAATACTGAATAAGACACAATAGAAGTTTTATTGTGAAATTTAGTGCCGCGCAAAGTAGATATAGTTGCGCCCTTGGCAAACATTCACATGAATTGTTATATAACACTTGGAAAGACTTGGGGATCGAATCAGAAATGAAGAGATCCGTAAGAGAACCAAGGGGACCGATTTACCTCGAAGAAGTGGCAAACTTTAGTGGCAGTGGGTAGACCACATTGCTCGCAGAACAGATGGCTGATGGGGCCGGAAGGTACTGGAGTGGTGCGAACTGGAAGGCTTAGCATTGGAAGGCGTTCTACTAGGGGGACCGACGACCTTGTCAATACAGCAAGTACAGCAAGACTACATGGATACCTCCGTGTCTCGGGAAGCATGTTTTAAAGTTGATCCCGGCTGGCATTCGTGGATCTGATAGTCGTTACTGGTACTCAGAATTCAGAAAATCTGACAGCCAGTCTTTTCATGGGGTATCGTATTACCCAGTAACTACAATTATCTAACAATACGGCACTATAATCGCTCTAATCTTACATCTTGAACAAAACTCAGTAACGTGATAATTTCGCTCCCCAAAATGCCCTGAATTCACGATTATTCCTGGATTTACGAACACCTATGGTGTCCCCTTAATTTGAAAATATGATCGTTTAATTGCCAAAATAAAGTGCCCGATATATTTTAAGATGGGGTATTTACAAGGGATGTTATTTATGTTTAGCCATGATAAGAAATTATGGGCGGGGGGCCTTTATTTTATATCGTTAGGGACGTAACGGTTTATCGAGGTGTGAATCGATTATCGATATTCGGTCCTTTACTATCGTTAAGCAGTTAAGGTGGGTATTTGTTGAATAAATAAGCGTTACTTTTAATAAGGGTTTTAACTATGCGGATAGAAGGATCAAATTATTGCGTAGATTTCGTTTTACAATGCTTATGCTTCCACTTAAGTAGGTAGGTAATTTAACATAAATTATTAATGTATTGCTTTTGTATATTCTGTTATCAGAACAAATGGATCCGCTAGTAAAGCAAGGTAACCAACATAGCCCGAAGAACTGCCAAACTTAAGTGGCAATGGGCAGGGCATAGCTCGCAGAACAGATGGCCGATGGGGCCGAAAGGTTCTGAAGTTGCGACCGCGTCTTGGAAGACGTAGCGTTGGAAAGTCTCCCACAAGATGTACTGCTGACCTGGTGAAGACCGGTCGAAGTGGCGATGCTTGGGGGGAGGACTTTGATGGATGTCTTTCGGCAGAAATGATGAATGAGGATCCTACTAATATTATAAATGTGAAAGTTTGCATGGATTGATGTTTGTCACTCTTTCACGCAAAAACGGCTGAACGGATTTGGATGAAATTTGGAACTCATATAGATTATAACCTAGATTATAACATACGGTACTTTAATCCCGGTACTCCGTTCCCGTGGGATAATTTCTAACGTCCACGCGGGCGAAACCGCGGGCGGAAGCTAGTGTTTTAATAAGCCTAAGACACAGGTCCCTCTCACCGAGAGGAGCCCTGTGTCCTAGCAGTGGGAACATTATAAGCTGATGATGATGATGAAGACACAAGTGGATCTAAACCTAAACCTTGTCTAAGAAACACGTTACATTCCTTCTCCATTAACTCAAAACATCCACCACCACTATAACCACACAGATTGATTTACATCCCATTCAATTATGTCTCTTTAATTACGTAGGATAAAATGTGATAAATGCCGATAGATCACGACTATGGCCGCTATTAACTGCCGACGTTTTATGGAGACAAACAAGTTTAGTGCACATCGGTGTGTCGGCTTTGTGGTTGGCGTGTTATAGACTTAGAGCGGCTGATAGTTGGATAAGAAGATGCAGAGTTCTGACTTCACTATAATAGTAAAAATATGAAAGTATAGTGAAAGCAAATTTTCTGTTTTCAAAATCTATTTCATGGTCTTTTAGTTTTTGATTAAGCCTTAATTATTTATTTTGCACTATTAATATATAAGTTATTTATTTTCAACTTCAAGTTACAAACATCAGTGTGGAGTGGTGTACCTGTATCACAAAAGCCGGCAGACAAAGTATATGATAAAATGAGATACTTAAGTTAAACTTAAGGCATGTTTGGACCTTTTATACATTTTAAAGACCGCAGATCCCTACAAGTAAAATGGCAAATTAGAAAATTATTTTTGTTTAGTAGGTATAGCACTAAATTGCTACCTATGCATACTGCAAAAGCTTTTTTTCACGGATTCTAAATTTTAAATATTAGTATTTTTACCTACTGGTAACAATTTTATTGACAGGTAAAGGATGTTTTCCTTTGGCACATTGATGGAACCAGCCCCGGCTAAGAAGTACGCAAAAATGTCAACGGAAAAATATCTTAGAAGATGTCATCCTTATCCAATTTTCTATACGCCAAGTCTAACCAGGCCTCAACGCATGAATCTAACAGCACCAATATAAATCACGACACAAAATAATTACCCAATAAAATGAGAATATACACCACAGGTCAGTGACCTTGGAGGTCAATCATGTGACTGCAATGACCATAGCCATTTATGTCGCCTTAAGAAAATGTTGTTGTAAATCAAAATTGATAGACGAGGAAATTAATAACTGAACTATTAAAATATTTAATGATGGTAAATTAGATTCCAAATTTATTTTATGCATAAATCGTGAAGGGGTGGGTATGCGCAAGAGACACATCTGGAGGATGTCGGAGGACCAGTTTGAGGTCAAGAAGAGAGTAACAAAAGAAACATAATGAAAAAATTCAGACAGGTATCGTCTTTCATCCTTAGTTTGGGACTCTAACTAATCATATGTGAAACTACTAATGGAGTAGGCACCTGATCCGTCAGACAACAATCTCTACCGTGTGTAGATGTTCGCTAAGGACATTCACTAAGTCAATCTTTTAATAACCGATGTTATACCATTTCGTACCTTAGCTTGTATAAAGAAAAATGGATTATTGAAAACCTACATTGCAATAGTGGGCAAATTATTAATTTCACGGTGTATTTTCACTATTACTACCATTACACCCACCCCACACACAGGCTGCCTTTTTGCTAAGCATGAGTCGCAGGTTCGATTCCCAGGTCGGGCTAAAGTTATGAGGGTTTGATTCCCAGGTCGGGCAAAAATGTTATTGGGTATTTCCATCAGAAATTTTTCAGTACCAGCACAACATAACTGGCGAAATGTGGGTATACCTCAGTAATACACCTCTGCTTAATCCTTTCGGGAATTATAGCCGTGATGTTACGACCAACACACTAACTTTCATTAATTTACACCAACATAAAACAAAATTGCATAACCACAGAAATAAAACATTCACCATTAAGCCAATGGCCCCATAAATTGCCCATAGAACACAACACGACATCATTAATTCCCATTAATATAAAAATATATATATTTCAATAATTACACGCCATATATTTAGTGATTTATCTATGAGAAACTTAATTCTGATTTAATTTATGGGTTCTATTTAATTTAGTTTTTTAGTGATTTAATTTTTGTGCCAACACCTGATTAAGATTCCGTGATGGGTATATTCTAGTCCATGTTTATGTGGGTTCTCAATTAATATATGCACCTCTTATCTTATTTTAGGTTTCGTAAAAGATGAGTTAAGAATTAGGTACAGACGCCAGCACATCAAGCTACCCCACGATCACTCAAATTTCTTTGATCGATGTTCAACTTTATTACTTGGGAAAATTTGACAGTTTGGGATAGCCTGATGTGCTGGCGTCTGTACATCAAGAGGACGGGAAACAGCTTCCTCTATAACACAACGTCACGCCTGTATTTCCCGGAGATTAGATAGAGGTGTACCGTACGTAATAAGTAGTACAACTACATATTTAAGCCAGTTATGATTGTGTCCCATGCATTAGGAGTGGAGCCAACAGACTGTAGACAGTCAAAATTGGCTTTACCAATAAAATTCTACACCCGCGATTAGCCAAAAAACTTCTTAGCCTGAGTAGAAATAACCTTAGAATAATAATAGGAACAATTACGGGCCATAACTACCTTAACAAACATCTTTTTATTAAAGCTGCCACAGACAGCCCGCTTTGCAGTGACTGCCTTGAGGCTGAGGAATCAGCCGCCCACGTCATACTACATAAAAATATAATCCCGGTTAGGCATCTTCACTAGGGTTTTGGCGCAGAAAATAATTACCTTATTTTCTCGGGCTAATATAATGATTGTGTCATAAAATTTCACAGTGAACTTCACTTTTGGCAATCGGAACTTGTAAGCAATTAGCCGAAAATAGGAAAATAATCTAAAGGAAAAGATTTCCTCAAAAATTCAAGAAACTCAGCTCGAAATTAAAAAGGTCGTAACTATAAATTTGTTATGGCACATAAACTTTACTGTTATTAAATACACGTACAACCTTTTTATTTTCGTGACATTGATTGCTCAATATTTTCTCCTTGTAATTTATGGTTTTATAGGAGCCAGCCGGTTAATGGATTTAGAAATAAAAGGTCTGTATGAGAAAATAGTTAAAACATTTTTTGGAGATAAGCTTTCGTCGTAAAAGCGTTTTGATAAATGGGTGTCGATTATAACTGAATTTTGATAAAGAAGAGTACTTAATGATGCGGTCCTGATACGATTTTTTTTTCTTACGAAACGACGCGCGCTTTACTCGTGGCAAGTGTACAACAACGCTGTGAATGGGTGCGTGAAGACGAGCAGCGTCACGACATAACACACACACTTCTGTCTTAAAAATTGTCTCGGACAGAACCGAGAGCTCCAGCGCTTATGTTCTAATTGAGCTTGTCGGGTGTCTAAAGGTTTAACGATGCTAATTTTAACTACCGGGTTGATTTTAGAGTGATTTTGACAGCTGTCAGCTTGAAGTAACCCTGGGTAATGTGGCAGAGAGACGCCCGCCAAAATAAGATCGCAAAGAGAGAGTGAAACTGGAAGCCAGCATTGATGTATGACTTAGCAGAGAGCTGGTGGACCTCGACACCAGGCTGCAGGCAGTCTAGGGAAGCAATGCCATCTTTGAATGGCAGGCTCACCAGACGTCTGTTACGCCTGGACAGAAAGGATCTGCGTCTGGTGACTGGGTCCATCACGGGACCAGCCCACTATACAAAAACTTCTACACAATAGGCATAATGGACAGCCCCCTGTGCAGGGCATGCATGGAGGCCGAGGAAACCGTTGCGCATGTGCTTTTCGAATGCACAGGCGTTGCTCAGATTAGAACAGAAACGCTCAGGGCACCCTTACACGGATGTTCTCAACAGACCAGGAGATATCGCAAACTTATGGCGGAAGGTGGGCTGGTTGGAATAACCACCGACGGCCACTATGGCTCACGTACCAATAATCCACTTTAAGGACTAAGTGCGGAAACGTCGTCGTCGTGACGTCTTAACGTCAAAGCCGGCTGTCGCTGAAAACCAGCGCTGGGGCTCTGTCTTGCATAGGGTCGCAGCAAAATGCTGAGCGATAGCCGTTTTGCGTGGATGTGACGCATGTTCCCCTCAACCTTTTCTTATTTTTGAATACTTTTTGCGTCATGTTTATCGCAAATAAACGTTTTTTCTTTATTTCTTTCTAAACCAAACCCAATAACGTAGAACATGACTGATATTGAGTGGTAATAGTATTCTGTAGGTAATTAATTGTTTAGGTGTTGAACAGTAATGGCCCAGTGGTAATAGCTGCAACTTATCAGATATAGGTCGTAAGTTCGAACCCAGACGGGCACTTCACATTGTGTATTAATTTTAATCTCCACTATTACTCTCAGGGCAACATTTTGAGGAAAGCAGTATGTCTTAGAACCAAACATTCGAAGACATGTGACATCAACCAACCTGGGCCCACTCCCTATAAAGAGAAGGCTTGTGCCCCAGCAGTGGGAACATTACGGGCTGATTATGCTACACAGAAAGTACGTTATTCAAAGTAAACAAACACATTATTTTAAAACCAGAAACACAACACAGTTAAATTACGAAATATTTTAATTAAGTTGAAAGCGAGACATCCGATACGTCAGTTCATTGAGTTATTATTTGGGCGTGGCTCCTGCGGGCGAAACATTTATGATATACCTATATAGGTGAGATTCGGTTTGATAAAGTTTCTATGCTATGGATTAACTGTGTTTTTCAACACGTGGAGACGGTTCTATGCGTTCGTGGACGCCAAAATTTTGTTGAACTGCAGGCTGAGAACCGTAGAGAAGCGTTTTGTCGAGGTAAAAGTAGACAAAATCCCCTATTCCGTATTGACAATTGACAGTTTTGAACCGAGAAATGGAAAAAAACAAGCGATTTCTATTCTACGGTAGAGTAGAAATAGAAAACGTCGTGCTGAGCCCTAGTTGTGTGTTACCTCCTTCCGACCTCGCCGCCGAGGTCCTCGCGCCCCGCGAAGACCCCGAGTTAACGATGAGACCCCCGACCGTCCCTTGCTCGTTGATGTGCCAGCCCGCGCCGCAGCTGAGCCAGGAGAGTTAAATTCCCCGATTGATAATAATAATGACAATATTTCGATCCAGCCTGTCCCCACAGCTGCCCCCCCCAGCCAGTGACGCCCTGAGCCGATGTCCGTACCCCACAGGGGGTGCCCTCAGCATGCAGTCGCTTTAGTTTAACTAGGTTTTATGCCCTGGCTGGAGGCTTTTAGTATCACTAAAAATGCCTTCACAGGAAAGTCCGGTTGAGCAGTCACGGCAAAAAGAAAAAAGTGTGTGACACAATCACCCCACTGATCTTTCAGAAGAACTCTTACGGAGTTTTAATACTATTCACGGATTCTTATATATTCTATATAGTTATGTTCTGATAAATATATGTGAAACAAGAGGTTAAAGTAAAATAAGCTTGAAAAAATCCATTGAATAATTTTAATGGCATTCAAAAAGTTAAATCGTTTAATAAATTAACATTGTAAGGAACTACACTATATACATACCGTTGTATTATTATTTCAACCAAAAGACGTCCACTGCTGGACATAGGCCTCCTCCACGGTTCTCCACTTCGACCGCTCTTGTGCATTTTTGGGGGGGTTTTGCCATAATCGCCACGCTTGGCAGGCGGGTTGGCGATCGCAGTGTGATGGTAAAGTGCATAGAGAACGCTGCTGCCCATTCTCTAGTAAGTCCCTTAATCGCCTTCTACGACACCCACGGGAAGAAATGAGATCTGGGAACTACGTCCGGCACTACACGGATACTTCTACTTCTGTATTATGGTGAAATTTTTATCATTATCTTAACTTTGAATCGCATACCGTTGTATAGAAAAAAGTTAATAAATAAATTTCGAACTAAAAATAGAAAACTGAATTCTTGAAACAAAATAAACAGCACAAAATTTGGCACGAAATAAACCAACCCTGATAAAGACACTAGACAATCGCATGCCGATGGTTTCAATGTCTGGATTAACTAAGTCCAAAAATTGGGCCGATATGGACTTTTTTGCTGACGGTTAGACAATACAACAGCTCCAAAAAAATCGTGTATGACAGCTAAAAACTTAAAATCATAAGGCCACACCCACTTACAATATTAACATGTCAACATTTAATTAATAGACAATACTAATATAATTAAAGTGTTGCTCGTATTATGACATCGGGTTATTGTTGGCTATAAATTATTGCGTGGGCGTGATTTGTAGCCTCAAATGATAGCCTACGAATGAAAGCCGGTTAGGTCGGCTACTGTTTGAGACTTTTTTATATTTAAAAAAAGGTTGATGTGGGTGCTGATGCATGTAATTTTGTATTAGAATCGTGGCAGGAAAAATAAAGAAGTGAATTTTGTACTGCCACAATCAAAGTAAAAGGTACGTAGGTATTTGATACCTTGTTTTTTTCATTCGTTACATTTTTGTTTTAGCTTGTGTGATTCTTTAATCAGTTGCCTGTAGATTTCTACCAGACCTGTATCATTGAAATGAATTTGTTTATTCTGTAAATCATCATCATCATCATCAGATCAGCCGAAAGACATCCACTGTTGCACATAGGCCTCCCCCAAGCTGCGCCACTTTATTTCTTGTGCCAAGAAAAAATAAAGTGGTGCAATATAAGTTCCCGCCTGCCAAGCGTAGCGATTATGGCAAATCCCCCCCCCCCTTCCCAACATAACATTCTGTAAATAAATCCCAAAATCATCATACATATTCTCATGTGTTGAGCATGCAGATTGGTGTCTGAAATGTTAAAGGAACCATACAGATTTGAGTGGACTTGTCCAGTCTGCATGCAGCACGTCTTTAAGATCGTCGGTCCATCTAGTTGCGAAGCGTTCCACACTACGCTTGCCGATACGTAGTCTCCACTATAGAACTCGTCTGCTCCACCAGCCATCGTTCCATCGATAAACATGGCCAGCTGCAAACTTAACAAGATTAATGTTATATTTTTTCTTTCTTTTTTTAAAAATGTTGCCCCACACTAGGAATTTCTCCTGTATTGTGGGTGCGTTTACAAACATATAAACTCACATACACAAACAGCCAGATCAGGAACAACTACTTGCAGTTCATACAAATATTTGTTCCACACACACTGGTTGCGCCAACATTCTAATATGATTGACATTCGTTCCTAGAACCTTCACTCCCTTTTCCCGCACATACCTCGTGTGTATGAAGGACTGAATGAGTGCATTCACTCCGCCATCTTTCGCGAAGAACGTTACTTCCGATCTGAACCGCTCCGCTAACGCATGGCGGATAGTCAGCTCCGCTAAAACTATTGATAAGTGTGTAATAAGACATAATTGACAGCTTGTGTTTGTGTAACGTGTGAGGACAGTAACTGGAAATTCAGCTGCTCCTGAACCTGGATGAACTGGTGCATCGGCGAAGACGGCGAAAGCACGTGTCTCCCGTAAAGGTTTGTGCATCCCTCCCCTATTATAATCTGGTTGCATTCTATCGTCCAGAACTCCAGGCAACTCGAATTACCTGTCTTCAAGCGTCTGTCAATCATTTGCACCGCATCGCGAAAATACAGTCCACTAAATTAGCCCCAGCGCCACCACACACACATCATTCAAGCCTTTTCCCAACTATCTTCGGGTCAGCTTCCAGTCTAATCGGATGCAGCTGATTACCAATGTTTTACATGGAGTGACTGCCTATCTGACCTCCACCAACCAGTAACTGGCTAATACGATACCCTTTGTTAGGAATGGCTTTCAGACTTTCGGGATTCTTCAATAATGACTGTCAAATATCCAAGAATGACAGCCGGGACCAACGGCTTAACGTGCTTTCCTTGACAAGGAGGGGTCGTGGTATGTAAAAGTGGTCACCCATCCTCGGCAAGCGTAGCTTAACCTGATCGATTGACCGTGCAGCTCTTACTACTTAAATACGAGCCCCTATATTTAATAATCTGTTTCATAATCATTAATAACAAAAGAAAGAAGCGAAGATAATATCTTGCGCAGAAACATGCAAGTCAACCTGAATAACGTGAAAGGTGCCTTTTTTCCATTCTTTAATATAACGGGTTTCATAAAGACTAACTTGCTGCCTTTGAGTACAAAAGATCTTCATATCTTTGAGTTAGAAGCAGAATTTTTAATACCCGGCAATTTGATATTCAATTGTTATTTTATCTTGTTTTAAATCGCGAACATGTTGGGGTCCTGAAGGCCAATTCTACTAATTAAAAACGTTCGTAGTGTCATCTCGGCGACAATCGAATTTCAAAAATTTGACAAAAATGTATAGGATTTTTTGACAGATTGACACTGAGATCAGACTGTGAACGTTCTTAAAATTACTAGAATTGCCCCTCTGTTGTCTGATTTGTTTGACTGTGTGAGACAGTGAAGCATAATTAGCCTATAATGTTCTCAATTCTGGGCCTTATTCCACCACGCGGGCCCAGTGTGGAGGAGTATCTCATGTCTTCGAATTTTTGGTTCTTGGACTTGTCGGTTACCTCGCGATGTTTTCCTTCACCGTTTTATGTGCAGTTATGATGAAATAATTTGCACAAAGTAAAGTGCGTGCTCAGCTGTGAACCCACTACCTTCAACTCGTAAGTCGTGGCCATTACCACTGCGCCACCACTTCTCTGGTGTCTCACTCTTTGCTCTGTGAGAGAGTGAGAAGTGAAAGGACGACAATATATTATGAAAACACAGGTTTTTTTTTTCAGAAATCTCATACCTACGTCTCTTGGAATATGCTTACGTTATCTGAGACCCATATTTACAAAAAGACATCACACTACTTGATAATGTATAAATAAAAACAATAAACATGGTTCGCACCATGCGTAATCTACTTTACAAACAGCGCCTCAAAGACATTGGCCTCAACACAGACTTCAAGACGTTTAAGTACGCTCTGAATGCCAACAAACGCGTGGAAACTCCCTTAAGTTAGGAGAAAATTAATGTTTGCATATATTCAATACCAGTGATTTCTTTACAGAAAGTTATTATTTGCTCTATGTGATTCTATGTTTATATTATTTATTTATTTTATTATTTATGCACACACAGTAAAATACATAGGATTCATCATCTACCTAGCCTTTTCCCAACTATGTTGGGGTCGGCTTTCAGTCTAACTGGGTGCAGCTGAATACCAGTATTTTATATGGAGCGACTGCCTATCTGACCTACACAACCCAGTTACTGGATAATACGATACCCCTTGGTAAGACTGGTTGTCAGACTTTCGGGCTTCTGACGACCCGTAACGACTGTCAAAGATCCACAAATGACAGCCGGGACCAACGGCTTTACGTGCTTTCCGAGGCACGGAGGGGTCTTGATATGTAAAGATGGTCACCCATCCACGGACCAACCGCGGCAAGCGTAGCTTAACCTGGTCGATCGACCCGTGCAGCTATTGTTATTTAGCCACAAGCCCCTCGTAAAATACATAGGATTAGTTGATAATATTGTAATAGGTATTTTGTACCAACTTTTTGTTGTCGTTTTCAAGTTAAGTGTTTATCAGTGGAAACTTGTAAATGGCCTTCAGTTTCATATTGTTTAATAACACTGTTTGTGTTAACTGTAAGTTTCCTGAAGAAAATAAAATGAAAAAATTAATTTAAAAAAAGCCTTTGAAGCAGTTCTTGTCTGACCGAATTATATGAGCATGAAATAGACCCCCGTATAATTTTATGCCATGTATTTTTGCAAAGCTATTTATGGAACCATTTAATTTGATAACCAACTCGATAGGTTATGGAAATATAAAATGAAGACATTTAATGTGGCCATTTTTCATAATTTTGATAAAACCAATGTCACTCTCACAATAGCCAACCCATCAATCTGTTACGCTACAGGGCGAGCCAAATAAATATACAAACATACATACACTCAAAAAACATAACCCTCCTTCTGGCGTAGTCGGGTAATAAAAAAAGGAAGAAGATTTTGGAAAAACACACGATACATATTCATCAGCAGTCTAGCAGGATTGTTTAGGAAAAGCAGAGTGTAATCTGTTCTAAAATTCACATTCAGTTTAAAAAACATAACCGCTTATTGCTCCACTCGACCAGAACACTTTGTTCCAACTACAAAATCTCTGAAACAGAATTATATCCGTCTTCTCGGTTCCAGCTCATAAATAACTTACGTTCTAGAATGTTCCATTCAACGAAGAATGTTCCGCTGAGATTTTTCCATATTTGCCGTTATGAATATTTAAGTTTGCACTTTACCCTGATTCTGAACGCTTAATATTACAGACGGGCGGTTTTGAATATTTTCATTTTTGTAAACTCCCCTTTTATTAAAAATTATTAAGAGGGAAAGCAGAAAATGGAGTGCGGAAGTTGAGAAAATAGTACAATAACTTGTTACTAGCTTCTGCCCGTGATTTCGTCCGCCTATACCATTAAACTTATACAGGATAAGTTCTTAACCAGTGCGAAAACTGTATCCACGAATTCAGCATATCATTTTAGACAGTGGCGTAGAAATTTTTCGTCGGTTATACAAAAAAATCTGCTGTTCCATACATTTTGACCGTCTTTTTCCGTGGGTGTCGTAGAAGGCGACTAAGGGACATACTAGAGAATGGGCAGCAGCGTTCTCTATGCATTTGACCAGGAAGTTTTCGTTGATTTAACTAAGTAAGGATACAAAGTTGATACGTTTTTAACCTTTGCGCAAACTGTAACCATAAAAATTTATGGTTATCATTTTTTATTTTATTTAAAGTATGAGTAACTAGTAACTTGCATTTGCATTTAGTAAAATCTATTATTTTTATATTACAAAAATAAATTTCAATTTTATTTGTCTATAAGATGATGTACCTATAGATTGCGTTATAATTTAACCTAAACAGGGTTTGTTTCTTTCACTTCACTTTCGACAGATAATTCTGAAACAGATGCCTGCATGAGATTACTTATAGTATTCAGTTTACTAGTCAACCTCTTAAAACACATTCTTTTTTCCATATTTTTAAAGTTCACTTTTAATTTTTATTTATTTACACTGTTTGGAGAACAATTTTTTTTTTCACACATTTTTGCAAGCTATTTATAAAACTATTTTTATTGATACCCCACTCGTTCGTTTTGGGAACAAGACGAGTATTTTAATAAACACAAATTATGGCACCAAAAATCGGCCATTTAAATGTTCATAATTTTGATATATCCAGTGGCACTCTCACAATAGAGATTAATCTATTACTACGTACTATAAGTAAGAACACCAGAGCGAGTTTTTTTACAGTCCCAAAAGATACAACTTACACTTTTATAAGGCATTCCACAAACAGAATGTTAACTAAAACGTGCGTCTACTTCACCCCTCTCAAGTTTGACTGACTACGTATATTGACAGACGGAGTGACTGTGAGTCGACGACATAATGGGAACGCGAATTAAATATAACCTGTTCTTAGAGTCCCCTTGGACTTACCCACTGTGTATCTGTAAAGCTGTGTAGTAGTTACTTTTATATAGGACTAGCAGCGCTCGACGGTTTCACCCACGTAGTTCCCGTTCCCGTGGGAATACGGGGATAAAATATAGCCTATGACACCCGGGGATAGTGTAGTTTCCCAACAGTGAAAGAATTTTTCAAATCGGTTCAGTAGTTTCGGAGCCTATTCAATGCAAACTAACAAACAGTCACATTTTTCCACTTTATTAATAGTAACAAACTGTAACCATGAATTCAGCATATCATTCTAGACCCGCTAGCATATAAATTTTTCGTCGGTTGTACAAAAAATAATCTGCTGTTTCATAGAAAAGTGCAATACCTACGCGGTCAAAATGTATAAAACAGCAGATTATTTTTTTTGTACAACTGACGAAAAATTTCTGCACTGGGGGGTCTAGAATGATATGCTGAATTTCATCGCACTGGTTAAAAACTTTTCCTGTTATATTCATAATTATTTCAGTAGGTACACCACTATCCCACAACTAAAATCATTTAAAAAAATAGACGGCAAAGTTCTAAAAGTTCTCAAGTGTAACTGGATGATACTGGTGCCGATTCTTTTATTCACCATTCTAAACTAAACTAAGAGTATTGCTATCTCTTACAGACAAACCGCGAAAGAAAAAGACAAGTGACGCTTTGGAACTGTCAAACTAAATTACGTCTTAGCGGGTCTAGAATTATATGCTGAATTCATGGTAACAGTTTGCGCACTGATTCAAAATTAACCCTGCATAATACTATCTTTTTCCAACAGCTTCGCATGGTTGAAGGTCGAAAATTATCCCCTATTCTACCCCTACATACCCTCTTTGTTAATGCAGGTTATAAACTATCTGTGTGCCAAATTTCATTCAAATCCATTCAGTAGTTTTTGCGTGAGAGAGTAACAAACAGTCATCGATTCTCACAAACTTTCGTGATTGTACGAGTAGTAGTAACGCAAACAAACTGACTTTTCCATCTTTATCCCTAATATTTAATATTATAAATGCGAAAGTAACTGTATGTCTGTCTGTTACGCTTTCACGCCTAAACCGCTGAACCGATCATCATGAAATTTGGCAAAGATATATCATGGGATATGGAGAAGGACATAGGATACTTTATTACGCAATAATCGACATCCACGCGGGCGGAGCCAAGGGCAAAAGCTAGTAATGTTATAAAGATGGAAAATTTGTTTAAACTGATATCAGTAAGTTCATTCTACGTATGTAGATCGAATAGAAATACTACAGTAATAACCACATTAGTGATAGTCAAATTATCGAAAAATATCAGTGTGTTATTATAATAACACAGGAGGAACCTACTGCTTGATGACACAATCCATCAGCATCCTTGACGACATCTGCACGACAAAGGGAGGGAGACAGTTAATCACTCAAACAAAGCTCCTAATTTTCTAATTACCCTCATAATTCAAAGTAAATAAACTCGTAACACATAAACGCAAGAAAGTAAAACTGTTCCTCCTTTAAGATTATGTAAATGGCGGCAAATTCGTGAATGTTTTGCGAACAATTTGTGAGGCACACATGTGCTTGGTGGACGTGTTGTAAATGTGTAGGGATGTACTGGTCAAGAGTTTATCGATATCGATAAAATTACAGTTCGGTCCTGTTTGTAGAAATCTGTCTGCATAGTTTTTCACAAGCATTCGATAGGCTATCGTTTCAAAATTTTCATTCATCGACATCCTAATTTGTTTTGTCCTAGACATAAAACAGCTGTCGTAAGAATAGCTATCGTCAATTTGTTTTTAAATGACGACATTTTCAGATTTTCGATTAGTGAACAGTATTTATAGGACGATGACATTGATTGTTGTTTGATTCGGAATCGAATGGTTGTCAATAGATCTGAATAGTTCGTTAAGTGTGAGTAGTAATTCGATTTTTTTTTGTATTTTTCGATTTAATCTAACAATGTCGTCTCTACGCCATCAAATAACTCAATGTGAAATGTATACTTGCAAATTCCACATTAAAAAAAAAAACACTTTTAAAATTTGTCACTGTCACTATAACCTCAGTGAAATATTAAAAACACAGAAACTGACAATAAAAACGCTACATTAACATATGAATAATACACTTCCAATAAAAAAAAAAAACACCGCACACAACCGGAACTGAACTCATTTAGAAATTCGAACGGAAGCCTTTACAAATTCATGTGCAATATGAATTCAGGTTATGAACCGTCGTCGCTGGATACAATTCATTATGTTTTATGACGTCATAACGTATCAGCCAGCTCAGGGGAAATTAGCAGAAGTTTAGAATATGACTGCGTCATCAGTTCTTCATCAATTTGGACGCGTTTTATGTGAATAATTTTCCATTAGTCATGGTAATGTTTTTATGTGTGAAAGTGGGTTGGTTTTGTGTATTTTCTTGGCATATTTATTGTATTTTCTTTTTCTACTGTTAGCTAGTCATATTCTAGCTGTAGTTGTTGGTGTAATTCTTTCGTGTAAGTTGTTATTCTAAACTACCCAACAGATATAATAAATAAATACAAATTCACGTCTTTGTCCATGGTGGTGCAGAAACTAATGAATGCCACCTGCTTCGATCATTACATATGGAGTATGTGCTCCGTTTATGTTCCCATATCTGGTCATCCACACACGCCGGTTGCGAACTGGTGCGAACACTAGACACCTGATCAATAAGTTCCACTATATGTACTTCGAGGATACTCGGCGTTTCCACACACCCTCTGCCTTGTAAATATCTTTTGGAAGTCGTCCTTCATTCATCCTCTCCCTATAACCAAACTATCTAAGCATCTTGTTTTAATTTTGTTGTTACTACAATCATGTTTTTTAAACCGTAACGTTGCCTAACTACATCATTTCTCAGTTATTAATTCACTCATTCACCTCTACTTTATAAGGGACTTGAGATATAATCAGTGGCACAGTTTATTAACAAGGCTAAAAAATTATTATATTGTTTTTTTTTTTTAAATAACATTCAGATCAACTTCTGAATTTTATCTACTGCATAAATCATTTAAACACCCCAAGTATGATAACAAATTTCAATTGAAAAGTTTTCTTTGAAAAACAGAATATATATTTTAATATTTTTTTCGTCTAGACTAGTCTTTATCTTTCAACTTTATCGTTATCGTAATCAAAGACGAATTATGTGGAATTTTTATTTCTAAGTTATTAAAAGACTAGGGAATGGACCCAGAACTTCTCGTGACTTAAGATTAACATTGTTTTTGAATTACTTTTAGCGATAAGCAAGCAAATGTACATTATAATGACAGTCACAAATTAATGACCATCAAATGGTGCTCATACTTAGGTTCTCAAGGTAAGGGTAATTACGGGTAAATCTATTTTGGTCTTATGTTTTTATGTGATCATATCTTATTGTATGCCCATTTTTCTGTGACAAATAAAAAAAAATCTTTCTTTTTTTTCAATCCATACGCCAGAGCAGTACTGTCCCTCGATTCTCAGTACTTAATTAGGAACATCATTTATTAAAATTTGTGTAGTGAATATACATTTTGCCACGTTATAACCATTTCATACTACTCCAAAATTACATTAAAATTTGTGATTGTGAATATGCGGACAATTTAAGTTGGTAATCAAATTACGATTCTCAAAACTCAAATATTGCTTTTAATTATTTCGATTTTAAATTAAATTTCTTTTGCGTTTAAATCTTTTTTTTTCTATGAAATAATGGCGAATGAAAACTCAACACCACGTGGACCTTGTCAAAAGCAGGTATTCTTCACCATTACTTTAATCTGGCCTTCTTTGAACCGAAATTAAGAAAGTAAATTAGTAAATTCCAAAACTAACTTTGAAAGTTCTATTTACTCTCCGTGTCACAAAATTATAAACGGACAAAAAACACTTTTTCTGCACACTTTACATTAGATTTTATGATAGACTGCATTTTTATTATGCTGGATTCCGAAGCGTTAACACAATTTATGGGTATATTGCCTTTTCTTATTATAATGAAATACATTGTCTTTTAATACAGTGTTGGAGGGAATAAACTGCTATGCAATCAATTTTTCTTTTTAAGATCATGTTTTTTAACCAGTAGGTATTGTTCGACTAGCGCCCTCGTCCAAAATATTTTAAAGCACACGGTAATGTAATTATAGTGTAGGTTTGATTCTACCAGTGAATATTTATTTTGTAATTAGATCAGTTCATCCAGAGATTACCTTTAAATAAATAAACATATAATTTGACCTCTTTATAAAATATTGATTTTAATTTTAGTTTATTTGCCAGACCTGAAAACTACTGTATTGAATATTTATTTTAATAAGTAAATTAGGAAAAAGAACGGCTAAATCCTTCCCCTATTGTCTTCAAAACAATATACCGAGAGCTAGTAAATTGCCAGACGCATTAATAATATCATTATATTTTATCCTATCACTAAATTATGTCGTCCATAAGATACGCAAATTAATCACCAACCTTAACAATTCATTATGATAATACAAAAAAATAATAATATTCAAGATAAATCAAGTAGTATCATTTTCATCGATAAGAAAACATCACTACGGCACATGACACAGAAGGAACGTGCCCCGACATTGTGTGTGTGTGATCTGTAGCTTGTATAGTGCCACTTTATACAATACTTTAAAAGTCATTTTTATGTTCGTGTTGTTAACAGAAATGTATGATTTAACGATGCTACTGTACAGTGTAGGTACTAAATAAAGCTGTTTTACATTAAAACAAAACAGTAATTATGTAATGAAAAGCACATAACATTAGAGCGTTTAGTTCACTCTCGGCCCCTCGACCCCCAAAAATAGATGTGTTTATTTGTTTCCTCTCAACCCCTAAACACAGTTCACAGCCGACCCTCAGAGAGTGAGGCTGAATTTTCATACAAAGTCAAATCAAATCAAATCAAAATATTTTTATTTCTTATAAACCTGCATGGGCACTTATCAAACGTCAGAAGCTAGGTGCACGGTTCCAAATTGTTGTTTCCTATGGAGAAGAGCCGGCAAGAAACTCCACGGTTACTCTTTTAAAAATAATTGGCTTTAACAATATTATTTATTTATTTATTTATATATACTTTATTGTACACCACAAAAAAATCATTACAAAAAAGAAACAAGGTACACTACAAAATATACAATGGGCGGCCTTATCGCTTTCCGCGATCTCTTCCAGGCAACCCTGGCATGGACAGCGATTGGTCTGGATATAAAATGGGGATGTTGTTGGCACAAATAATAAATATGCAATATAATAAAATAGATACACAGATATATACATAACCTATCCTATATAATAGAGACATAGATACATACATATAAATATATAAGGAACGAAAATAAATGAAGACTTTACATCGAAAATTACAGTAAGGTATGAGAACCGGATTACAACGACAGGTAATGATCCTTGACAAGTCTTTTAAACACATATAAAGACTGAGCGCGTTTAATTTCAACAGGCAATGCATTCCACAGACGCGCGGCCTGGACAGTGAATATTAATATAAATACAAAATCTAAATCAAATTACAGAGACAAAATGTATGGGAGGACAGCGCAGGCCTGTCAATAAGTACCAGGTACTTAGACGAATACAGAATAGAAAATCGTCTACAAATCTACAGTCTGTAAGGCCTACAACGTTCTCTCTCAAAAGGACAGGCATACCTCGTCCACTATCAACCTCTAGTTCGGTAAGTACCTAAAATGAATATTTTAGTACAGTAAGGTACAGATTACTTTGGGGGTCGAAAGGAAACTACTCGTAAAACTTACTCGTTGGAAAATAAAATCCACTCTCGACCCCGAAGGGTTGAGAATAAACTATAGTCAGGGGTTCAGTGGACTCATTATTTATTGGGGGTCGAGGGGCCAAGAGCGCATTAGAGACATGATGTGCTTGCTGTTGAGTTCTGAAGACTTCTATGAATTGACATTTGACAAGTGACAGCTCGCTGGGTCATAGATCACCGCGAGTCCAGCTATGGTATAGAACCACAGATAACAAAGCGACAACACGTTTAATAAGGGACATACTAAGGGGGTGTAGTTAGTAGGCATGAAAGTGAACCATTATTACAACGGGGCCAACTTGAGGCTGTGTCGTTGCTCGAGCTGTCAGGTTCAAAGAGCTGGCACACAGTACCTATGCGCGCCATGGGAGGATGTGTAGGAATGGGATCGGTCGCACTTTTGTGACGGTGCCTGCTAGACATGGTGGGCTGATACCAGTCAGGAGTGCGGCGAATGTACAAGTATCTCCCTAGCCCCTGACTCTTGGTACTGGAAGGAAAAAAGGGGTTTTATTCAGTAAGTCTCAAGGAAAAAAGGTGTTTTAAAAGTGTCGAAACTAAATTTGTTCTATTTAACACTAGCTTTTGCCAGCGGCTTCGCCCACGGAAAACGGTCGAAAATTATGCCACGGGAACTGGGATAAAAGTATTATATGTGTTAATCCAGGTTACAAACAATCTGTGTGCCAAATTTCATTCAAATCTATTCAGCCGTTTTTGCGTGATTGAATAACAAACATCTAAATATCCGAATATCTAAACATACAAACTTTCACATTTATCATATTGGTAGGATAGTAGGATTTTGGTTCAATCGGCCAAATCAGCCGACGACATTCGAGCTTAGTTCTGCAAAGACGGATTAGTTGTACGCGATCCGTCACTGGCTGTGCACATATCTGGTGGCCAATTCTCGTAATTAAAAACGTTCAAAATCTAGTCGCAGTGTCATCTCAGTGACAATCAAATGTCAAAAACTTATCAGAAATGTATGGAAACTCAAGGTAGTTTTGACAGATTGAGACTGAGATTAGACTGTGAACGTTATTAAAATTACGAGAATTGCCCCTCTGGTGTTTTGAAGGCCCGAATAATATTTTTGAATCTCCTATCAATATTAAATTGTCGCCCATTTTGTTTCGGAATACCACAAAAATACAAACACAATTTTCACAACCCATAATCGCAAAAGTATGTTTGTCCGTCTGTTACATTTTTGACGCCTTGACAGCTGAACAAATTTAGATGAAAGGCACAAGGCTAGACCATAATCTGGGTTAGGACGTAGGATACTTATAACCCCTGAGGGACAATTTCCGACCGTCACGAGGGCGATAGCCTCTGCGGGAAAAGCTGTTTCCATAAAAATCTTTAATCAAGCAACATGTTGATAACAAAGTTTATCAACATGTTTATGAACGCCATCTTGTTTGTCTCAATAATGTACACTAACTTTACTGGGGTGAGTATAAACTAAGTTGGAACGAGTCCGGTATTATGACCATAACTAAGTTGAGACTTCAAGTGTTTGGGGTTAAGTTGGTAAGATGGATATTAAGCGTTGGTGAGCCTTGAGAGCAGTGGTGGCCAAGTGGTAACGGCTGCGACTTACGAGTTGTAGGTCGTGAGTTCGAACCCAGCCAGGCGCTTTACTTTGTGTAAAATTATTTCATCACCACTGCTCTCAAAACGGTGAAGGAAAACATCGTGAGGTAACCGGCATGTCCTAGAACCAAAAATTCGAAGACATGTGACATCTATCAACCCGCACTGGGCCCGCGTGGTGGATTACGGCCCAATCCCTCTCACCGAGAGGAGGCCTGTGTCACAGCAGTGGGAACATTATAGGCTGATGATGATGATGATGATGAGCCTTAAGTATCATGACTGTGGTACTTGTCCAAGTGTAGCTTCGGAACCTAGCGAGGTTCTTTTCGCCTGTGGGTGTCGTAAAACACAAGTTAGAAGGTAACCAGGAACCTCTTTTTAATTTTTAGGGTTCCGTACAAAAGGTAAAAAAAAGAATCCTTATGAGATCACTCTCCTGTCCGTCTGTCTATCCGTGTGTCACCACCAATTTTCTCTGAAACGGGTAGACCTAGCAAGTTGAAATGTATACCAGATACGTAACTGAGATCTATAGTCCCTATTAACTTTATGAAATCAAGGTCCTGAGACAAGATAAAAAGATATGGGCAAATTTATATTTTCGCGAAAATTTAGAAATACAAAAGTTTACCTTAATTTTCAACTGTTTTTGTTTTTCAGAATTTTCCCTTTAGGTACTTGTGCTATAGAGGTATAAGGAACAGGGTGTAAAGTTCGCTCATCCTCTATAGAAAAGGAGAATCCTCCGACCAGACGGGTATTGTGTCTGGTCCGGGCAACGTTGACCGTTGACGTCGGGATTTTTGTATAAGTTCGAGTGCCGTGGTAAACTCTGATTGCGCGATGTAGAATTTCTTAGATAGTTCGCCTGTTGCATTGTAGATGGCGCCACTTTTCTTTTTGCGTTTTTCGATTTTTGTTGCGAAGCATTTTTATTTGTAGTGCCGCTACAGTGCTATAAGACCTTGCTTTTAATCAAAATTGTCAATTCTAGGTCAACCGGAAGTACTCTATAGGTTTTGGGTCGAAAACCTATATGGCAGTTCCCGTTGACCTAGAATCACGAAATTTACCAAAAAAGCAAGATCAGCAAGGTCCAGCACAAATAAAGGAAAAAATGACAAAAAAAATATGAAAATTGAGTAAAATTTTGGTACTTACAAGTTTTCGCGCAAATCTAAATTTGCCCATATCTTTTTATTATTGCGGTATAATGGGTAGGTACAGAACCCTCGGTGCACGAGTTCGACGCGCACTTGACCGGTTTTTTTTTTTGTTTTAGAGGTGTGAGGTTGATATGGTATGTTGGTATGATAGACAAGTACATAAATTCCCGCATTTTTCCGATAGGTTGCCGGTTTGCTAGTACTACGCACTTGGTCTTTCTAAAGAATATCAAAAGGCTCGACTGGCTATTCGCAGTGGTGCAGATGCCAACGCTTATATATGAAAGTTAATGTAGAATGTGGCAAAAGAAGCATGAAAGCAGAATAAGTTTTAGAAATGCGTTCTTTGCGAAGCATGTCCATGTGACTATGAATTTTAAACTCCTTATTTTTACAGTAAGAATTTCTCATGAACAGGGTATCCATTCATACAACGTGTCTTTTTGCATCCTAGTCAAATTCAAGGAGGTAACTATGCTAATGATTCTCGAGTAGTTTTTTTTTTAATATTTTCGGAAATCGTTCACAACAACCTCCTGAAATTTGACGAGGATGCAAAATGATACGTTGTATTTGTCTGGGAAAAACGGAGGGTTATGTCTTACTCCTACCGACTAAAACCCCACTGCTCCATATAGTACCATGAGTAGGGGCCCGGGCTGAAGAATGATGTTAGTATGATGTTGTTTGAATATGCTAGTTTTCTTTATTTCTTTATTCTTCTTCTTTCTAGTTGCGCGATAAACTCTGCTTGCGTGATGCAGGATTTTTTTACGTAATGTCATTCTGATGCGTAGTTCACATGTGGCGATGTAGATGGCGTGACATGTCACATAATAAAAAATGAAAAATTTACGTAAAAATTAATCCCTGTTTTCCTCGGTCACGGCATCACACGTGAACGGCTGGACCAATTTTGCTAATTCTTTTTCTTGTTGTGTTTGTTAGTGTCAGGAGAAAGTTATTTACATTACATAATTTGGCCATTTTGTAATTTCTTACATCAATTTTGTGACGCACACGCAATTTTGTCTATAGATGACGCTTCGAAATGTTGCCACTCCATAAAGGGTAAAATGTTTATTGAGGATGATATTCTCGTAGCATGTTTGTCTATTTCCTTTTTATTTTACATTTTGTTTTGATTATTTTTCTATTCCTGTTTAGTTCTATCACATTTACATTTAACTATATTATTTTTTCTATAAGTTCGCTGTACCAGTACAGTGTCCTAATTATTGTTTGATGCACCGGGAGACGTCTTTACGTCAAAGCCGGCTGTCGCTGAAAACCAGCGCTGGGGCTCTGTCTCGCATAGAGTCGCAGCAAAATGCTGAGCGATAGCCGCTTTGCGTGGATGTGACACATGTTCCCTTCAACTTTTTCTTATTTTTGTACTCACCTGTTTCTTTTTGAGTCATGTTTACCGTAAATAAACGATTTTTCTTTCTTTCTTATTATGAAAGAAAAAATTAAGAAAGTTGCGAATTCAATATTCATAGTTAAGACTGGACAAATTCTGTCGGGTCAGCTAGTAATAAATGAGGTAACTTGACTTAGCACACGAGGTTGTCGACAAGTAGAATCCGCAATCATTGTACTGATAATCGTTACAGTAAATGACCTAATAAAGAAGAGCCTCGACCAACACCTCAGGATGCTCTCATTGCCTGGCTGTGTCAAGATCTTGATTCAGAAAGCAATACTAGTACCTCCTGACTAGGAGGTTCCTCTCTCTAGAGCCAGCAGCTTGGACCCTGCTCCTGATACCTAATGGGCCACATTTTTTTTTATTTTTAATGTTTTAGTATGATTTTAGTAAAAATATAAAAGTATGTAGGTACTTAATATTGTAAGAAAATAAATAAACGAAAATGAAATAAGAAAAATAATCAAACAAACCCCATAAACTTCGCGGCCCCACACGAACGTGTCCAGTTCAACTCCTGCGCAACTGATCTACGTCAGTTTGAATTAAGAACACAATCGTTGACATGACAATGTAACGGACGTAGCAGTTTAATATGTAGATATGCGCCTGAGTAAGTTTGATTTAACTGATGTAAAGTATGATAATTCACGCTCGATTGTCTATGAGATAGAGTTTTTAGGTATGGTCAGGTGTAATAGTGTCAGTAAAAAAAGGTATAATCACGATGTATCAATCTATATTTGACTAGCTATGGCTTTGACTGACTGACGGCAAGTCGCACATCCTTGTTATTTATTTATTTTTAATTAAAACGGTAACACCAATTGTATGAATTAACATGGAGATTGAAACAGGTATCTATAGTAAAAAAACTTTTAAAAAAATACAACCGACTTCCGGAAAAACACTACAAAGTGAAAAATAACTTTTATTTCGGAAGTTGGTGACTTTGGATTCGTATTTTAATTTATTGTCACCGCCCTCCGAAATTAAAGGAAGCCGGTTGTATTTTTTTTGAAAAAAGTTTTGTTTTTTCCCTTTTTACTTATTTCGTTATCCTTGGGGTCAAATCAAAGCATATTTATGCGATAGCAGCAATCGCGGTTGATTTGCTGGCATTTTTTGAAGAGTGCCGTTGTATGTCTCCGAAACGCATTATCAGATCTATATGAAATTTAAATGGGATCATTTCGGAATAAACCCCTTCCGAACAAAAGGGAAAGAATTTTGTAAATCGGTTTTTATATGACGGAGTTATGCCCGAACAAATTTTATATTATAATATCAAATTTTATAATATTAAGATTTAGGACTAAGTAGACATGATTTAAAAAAAAAACTGAAACATAGTATTTTTAGTGCTACTGCTGAGCAGGCAGGTACGATTTCCGGGTCAGTCTGTGTTATTGGATTTTACCTTTAGGAATTTTGCAGTAGCAAGTGCTGCGCCCCCTATTAAATGGGACATAAACATTTTTAGCGAAATCTGGGTGCACTATGGTACCTACACCGCTGCCTAACCCCTTCATTACATACGTAATGATATGATTGCTACATATTTTTTTGAAACGTACTCGCACGAGTTCGTAGGTGAAACTTTGTTGCAAATATTACTTTGGCTTTGTACTATTGCGATTAAGGATAAAAAAGTAACCTATGGTCTTACGAAGGGCATGGTCTATCTGTATGCCTTTTCATCAAAATCCGGTCAGCCATTTTTGCGTGAATGAGTACATAACATACAAACTTTCACATTTATATTACTTATTATAGTAGGATTACTGTGAATGTGTGAAATATCTAACAAATATCAAACGAGACATTTATTAAGATTTTGATACATAAAAGCCACAATCAAGTTCTGTTTACGATACCCAAAAATATTACACATTTGGTAGAATCACACTTCAACACATTCTTCATATTAAACATGAAAATTACGACACGTAAATACGGTCCCCGGCACAGCCGTAAACGTAAACGAAACGTAAACCGTAATCGTGCCAGTTACGTTTACGCGCGCGTTTACGAGCGCTTACGAGGAGTGTGAAACTTGATCAGTTTTGATGAGAGTTAAAAAGCTCGGAGGGTAATTTTTACGTCTGTTTGCGTTCGTGAGTTGAATTATTCGGGAGGTACATAGACCAGTTTTTTCTTCCTATAAAACAGTCAGTTGGAGTTAACGAGGAATTTAGATCGCTTTAGACAAGATGTTTTAAGGTCACGGCCTTTGTGGCTTTCATTTAAGATTAAGGTAAAACACATCATAAGAAGAAAGAAGGGCTTGTGGCTAAATAACAATAACTGCACGGGTCGATCGACTAGGTTAAGCTACGCTTGCCGCGGTTGGTCCGTGGATGGGTGACCATCTTAACATACCAAGACCCCTCCGTGCCTCGGAAAGCACGTTAAGCCGTTGGTCCCGGCTGTCATTTGTGGATCTTTGACAGTCGTTACGGGTCGTCAGAAGCCCGAAAGTCTGACAACCAGTCTTACCAAGGGGTATCGTATTACCCAGTAACTGGGTTGTGGAGGTCAGATAGGCAGTCGGTCCATGTAAAATACTGGTATTCAGCTGCATCCGGTTAGACTGGAGGCCGACCCCAACATAGTTGGGAAAAGGCTAGGCAGATGATGAAGAAGAAAGAAACCCGAAAGTCTGACAACTAATCTTACCAAGGGGTTTAGTATTACCCAGTTACTGAGTTATGAACAACAAATAGGCATTCGAATAGACTGGATGCCAATCCCATTATAGTTAGGTAAAGGCTAGGTAGAGGATGCTAATAATAACGACAAAGTTATTGGGAAAACTGCACCACAACACTTCCGAAAGATGTTGAAGAAAATTGCCAAGTCCATAGCTTCAGAAGGCCAATTTTACTAATTAAAAACGTTCGCAGTGTCATCTCGGCGACAATCGAATTTCAAAAATTTGACAAAAATGTATAGGATTTTTTGACAGATTGACACTGAGATCAGACTGTGAACGTTCTTAAAACTACCAGAATTGCCCCTCAGATCTTTGAAAAGTCTGCTCAAACGTTATTAATGCAATGCATGTTGTTGAACTCATCATCATCAACATCCATCATATCCACTGCTAAAAATAGCCCTCCCCCAAGCACCGCAACTTCGACAGTTCGATTGGCGCATCTCTTCTGCGAGCAATGTGCCATGCCCACTGTCAATTTTTTTGTTGTCAATTCTTCGGGCTGTGTCGGTTACCTTGGTTCTCCTACGGATCTGTTCATATCTGATTCGATCGCGTAGGAAAACTCCAAGCATGGGCTATGCTTGCAGTTTTCCAAGTTTTTCTCCATTGCCCTTTCGGTGACATTCAGCCTTCTTATGAGGCCCATTGGGAGCAACCACGTTTCAGTGCCTCATGGAGTCATCACTGGCAACACGCACTCTTCAAAGAATTTCCTCTTGAGACATTGCAGTAGGTATATGGGACGCGAAAATATTGCGTAGCTTCGCGAACGCTACCCAGTCGTGTCAGTTCGGGAAATATAAAAATGAAAAAAAAAAAAAAACATTTGTAACTGTGATATACAGTTACGGTAATGTTTAATTTTCCCAATATCCTACATTTCGTTACAAATCCACATCATTCCCACACTTTTCCGCATTGTACGTTCCAAACAAATGAGCGAGTACAGTCGGACACATAAATATCTCTCGATATAGTCTACACATATATCGTTTTACGTCGCGCGTTCATACTCTTCGCTCGGCAATAGATTCAACTGATACCTATCTAACTGTTGGCGTTAAATCTCTACGGGTCGTGTTTGTCTGTACGACTGTACATTTTGAGATTTCTCTGAGTAAAATAGTTTTGAAAGGATGGGATATTTTTACGTTTATTCAAACGAACTCGTATAATAGTCAATCTCTGTTGTCATATGAATATCTACAGTAGACGCTACAGTCTGTTCACAGTGATTTTACCTGTGACCGTAGCAATCCAACAGCAACCTTATTATAACGAGAATAAAGATCACTGTGATATTGACGGTCTCGCAAGTGACAACAATCCAAAAGAAACCTTATCGTAATGAGAACAAATATCACTTTGATTTTGACACTGACGCCAAATCAGAGGTAAAATACTCGTAAGAGTGAACGGACTTTACGTAGACGCTAGCAGGTATGTTCTAAAAGTCAGCACGACGGTTGGTCAATGTATAAATTGATATTTAGTCGAAACTACCGAAATTACGACTAATAGAGAAATCATAATCTGCTCAGCGTTTTCCCTATAGGGTCGGCTTCCAGTCTAACCGGATGCAGCTGAGTACCAGTGTTCTACATGGAGCGACTGGCCTCCACAACCCCGTAGCCGGGTAATACGAAACTCCTTGATATGACTGGTTTATTTATTTACTAGCTTCCGAACGTGTGGAAGCCGGACAAATTCCCGCAGGAACGTACTACCGGGATAAAAAGTACCCTATGTGTTAATCTAGGTTATAATCTATCTGTGTGCCAGATTTCATCCAAATCCATTTAGCAGTTTTCGCGTGAAAGAGTAGTTTAATTTACTTTAAAAAGTATAACATTATTTTTGTTTTAATTATTGTGAATGTGAGGCCTATGTGGTATTTTTGATTTTGTGTTTCATCTCTTTCTCAGTTCGTTTTTAATGTTAATCTGGCAGTTTGAGTACTTTATGCGGCCTACCCAAATGTCCTTTCTTTGGTATTGTTCGTCAAATTGTTGAGCTCCTCAAGTTCTGAGTTGAGCCGTATGATTACTGATACATGCGTGCACTGAATGGACAGGTCCACTCAATTTGTGTGGTTCTTTCCTCAAAAGACCATTTCAGACCCCAATCCACATGGTATTCACATGATCTGACCAAGATTATGTCTGGACTTTAAAAGAGACTGTGACCTCTGGGTTTGTTTCGGCCTTTCTTCTCAGAGTAGTCAGATAGGAAACGCCGACCTTATCTAGTTTAAAAAATATGATTGACGGGTAAAAGTGTTTGTACAAACCTACTTACAGAAATAAAATCATTTATCATTAACAAACATCCGTATATCCATACATACAAACTTTCGCGTTTGTAATATTATTAGTAAGAATTGATTTATATATGTAGGTACACTAGAAAATACGTAACAAAAATAAAACATTTAACACTAGAAACTGGTTCTGGCGGAGGTTGGTTGGAAGTGGTCGTCAGACTTTCGGGCATCCGACGACCCGTAACGACTGTCAAAGATCCACAAATAACTGACGAGACCAACAGCTTACCTAACGTGCTTTCCGAAGCACGGAGGGCTTGGTATGTAAAGATGTTCACCCATCCACGGAGCAACCGCGGCAAGCGTAACTTAACCTGATTAACAAATCGGGTTGCTAATATTACCCTCATTGGCCACAAGCAGTATTGCAAAGAGTGTATAATCTGGCAGAGTGAGAAGTAGACCGTGCGAAGTGTATCTAAGTCTGCACTATGAAGTAAATTATTGAAAATCTTCATGAGTGAATACATTGGGAAACAACAGGAGAATTAATAGGATCAGAGAAAGATGCTGATGACGAGAAGCTAACATGACGTCCCTTCTTAGAAATAGCGAATGATGATGTCATCGAGCTGGAGGTGGAGAAAGGATAATTTAGTAATACCTACTTTTTTATTTCGTTGAAACTTGCTCCGTCCACACTCTTGACAACCTCAACCGCTTTCTAACCGACTTCAAAAAGAAGGTTGTCAATTCGACATGTTTGTACTTTTTTTTTATCTATGTTCGGGCATAACTCCGTCATTATATAAATGGATTTGTTTGGTTCGAAAGGGGTTTATTCCGAAATGGTCCCATTAAAATTTCATAGAGATCTGATGATACGTTTCGGAGACTGACAACGGAACTCTTCAAAAGAATACAGCAAATCAACCGCGAATGCTGATAGCGCATAAATATGCATTGTTTTGGCCCCAAGGATGATGAAATTTCGAATTAGTGGGGTAGGTAACTCAAAACTTAAAAAAAAATAACAACCGACTTCCAAAAAAAACACTACAAAGTACAAAATAACTTTAATTTCGGAAGGCGGTGACAAAGAATTAAAATACACATCTAAAGTCACCGACTCAAAGTCGGTTGTTATTTTTTTGAAAAAAGTTTTTGTAAATACAGATGAAGAAGGAGATGCTTTGTCTTAGCCGGAAACGTACTTAACTTTAATTCGAAACGTAGTGCCAATGTTCAAACGTCTCATTCAGATAACCTATCTTAAAGGAGAGAGTTGTCGATACGACGAAGATACGGGTATAAATGTTACCGTATCGCCATTTTATTCAAGGTGGAATTTATCAAAAATTGGAATTAATGTTTATTATGTGTATTTTATAAATCTTTTGTTGTGATGACCAATCGATCTGTTCTGTAAAAACCCACCGTGAAAACTTAGGTGTAGTGAATTTGCATTGTGTTGTCAATAGAATTCGTAAAAACTTTATAAGTGTCAACACAGAATAAGTTTTTATCAAGTGCGCAAACTGTAACCTCAGCATATCATTTTAAACTTCCTGGCGCAGATTTTTTTGCCGGTTATACAAAAAGAAAATCGGCTGTTTCATAGAAAAGTACATTATCTACGTGGTCAAAATGTATGGAACAGCAGTTTTTTTTTGGTATAGCCGACGAAAAAATTCTGCGCTGGGGGGGTCTACAGTGATATGGTTACAGTTTGCGCACTGGATAAAAACTTATCCTGTATATTTCACTACATAAGACGCTGGCAGAATAGTCGATATCGGCTCAGTGGCGAAAAAGAAAAAAATAGAGTATCAATATGACTGGTGTTATCAGAAAACTCTGTGATTTTTTTTAGACTTTCTGAAAATCCAGGATGCTAGAGCAAGTGTGGTCAGAAATGCTCAATACTTCTTCGTATCAGAAAACTTGTTATTTATTAACTATTAAAAAGAAATAAGAAACCGTCCATTGCTAAACAAAGAAGTAAACAAAATTCTAATCTGAAACAATTCCATTTAAAAAACATAAATTCGATTTCCAAAAATTCAAATGACCACGTAATTTAAAAAAAAAACCGTTTCAACCGTCAGGCGACGGATTCAAAATTGGAAGCCATAAAGGCGGGAACCGACCGGATGTTGGACGCTCGGCTCCATCAGATCCGTATCACGACAGACTCCCGCCAACGGATTCATTTCCGGTCGACGGTTGCATTTTGAATTTTAGAACTCAATTTTGAACGAAAATAGGTCAGTAATACGTTTTCAAGATATCGGGATAGTTCAGTCGATTTTGTACGTTTATCGAGATTATTTAAGGTGCTAATAAATTTTTGTGGTGGTATTAAAAGTGAAATAAATAATTTATTTTTATAAAATTAACTAGAATATATTTGCATATACTTCTCAACGAATTTTAGGATGCTCAGTTCAGCGATCAATTTAAAAGATTATAAGGCCTTAGACAAGTGGCAATCACTTTCAAAACGTTTTGTATTTCAACAACGACTTTCAACAGGATTGATGTAAGCGTTCTGGTAACTTATATGTCAATGCCTACTATTTTTATCATCGTGAACGCTTGTTAGAATGTTACTTAGTCGAGGTTCCCAGAATTAGTCTGTTATCTGTTTGTTCCAGATTATATTCAAAAATGTCAGTGCCAGCAAAGTACTGAATTTTTACGGCTTTTCTACTTTAAAGCGTATCCTTTAACTCTCCCAATCATCATATTATTTCACTTAATACAAGTTCCCACACATAAAACAACAAGTTTAATAAATGATTTTCTTCTTATTATATTCCACACGTCCTGTAACATTACCTACAATAGTATTGGACGTCCATAGTGACGGGTACGTATACCTACCTGTTTCATTTCCGACACTCAGTAGGTTACTTTCAGGCCTTCTATTATATTTACAGGAAATTGCGAGAGTGTGTGATGTTGAGTATGTACAACTCAGAATAAGAATATCATTTGATATTTTTCTATTGGTTTTTCCCATTAGATTATATGAATTTTACGGGAATTAAAAGCATGCACATACTTTTTGACTTTTTCTTGGACATTGCTGACATCGATGAAGGAAAACATCGTCAGGAAACCTAGAATGATGGGAAATTTCGTGTTAACGACAAAAGTATACCTCCGTTGAATACTGAAAGCGATGACGGTATCAATTTTCATAAGGATTAACTTTAGCTTTTTTTTTTTATATTGGCTTCTCGCAGTTGATCTTGAGAGGCCGTGACTGCTCAACCGGACTTTCCTGTGAAGGTTTTTAGAACTCTATAAGCCTCCAGCCAGGGCGTAAAACCTACTTAAACCTAAAACGACTGCGCACTGAGGGCACCCCCTGTGGGGTACGAACCTCGGCTCAGGGAGTCGCTGGCGGAGGGGGGGCAGCTAGTACTACTAGGGACAGGCTGGATCAAGATATTATTTTCATGATTATTATACGGGGAATTTAAAGCTACTGGCTCAGCTGCGGCGCGGGCTGGCGCATCAACGAGCAAGGGACGGTCGGGGGTCTGATCGCTACTCGGGAGTCTTCGCGGGGCGCGAGGACCTCGGCGGCGAGGTCGGTAGGACGGTCGTCGTTTGTATTTGTGTACTGTACTGGTGGCCCTATTCTTTTCTTGGAGAACAGTGATGGGGACATCTGGGTCGGAGAGGACATGTTTCGGCCGGCGAATACTACTGATTCTACTGGGGACATAACTAGCGGCCTTCACAATCAAGGGATTGCGATGTAACTCGGCTTTATCGAAGAAACGCTTCGAGTTGCGTTTCATAAATTGAGCAATAGTGGGCATTTTCAGATCGAGATGGAGGATCTCGTTCCGAACGAACCATGGGGAGCCTGTGGCTTGGCGGAGGAAACGGTTTTGGAGGGTCTGCATCCTATGGATGTGTCGGGGGTGCGTGTGTGCAAAGACTGCACATGCATACGTCATGATGAGCCTTATGCACGCCGTGTAAATACGCAATTTGCACTTGAGTGACAATTTGCTACGTGCGTTCAGAACAGAGTGCAACCTTCCGAGAGCGAAGGCGGCGCGTGAGCGCGCCTTCCTGATATGCTCAGAGAAGGAGAGGTGCTGATCTAGAATTACTCCAAGGTATTTGGCTTGCTTTTCTCAAGGGATCGGCTTGCCGAATATGGAGATGGGCCGGAGGGGGTCGGGGTGGCGTTGCGGTCTCTTATAGAGAACCGCCTGGCTTTTGTCCGGATTTAATTCGATTTGCCATTTCCTAAACCATGCACCGAGTACGTTGACTGCGGTCTGGAGGGATTTGGCTATCGCTTTGGAACTACGCCCAGAGTGGTAGATGGCTGTGTCATCTGCGAACAGAGCCAGCTGTGCCTTACCACTCAAAATCAAAATCAAAATCAAAATATTTTTATTTCATATAAACCTGCATGGGCACTTATGAAACGTCAGAAGCTAGGTGCACGGTTCCAAATTGTTGTTTCCTATGGAGAAGAGTCGGCAAGAAACTCCACGGTTACTCTTTTAAAAATAATTGGCTTTAACAATATTTTCAAATTACAGAGATTAAATGTATGGGAGGACAGCGCAGGCCTATCAATAAGTACCAGGTACTTAGACGAATACAGAATAGAAAATCGTCTACAAATCTACAGTCAGTAAGGCCTACAACGTTCTCTCATTCACAATATGTAAAATAATCTACATAAATAAAATGAACCTAAATAAAATTGATGTATAATGTCAATTAATGACGAGAATATGTCAGCATTGTAAAAATAAAAAGAATTAAAAAGAACTTTGTATTTGAGAGCAGTTAATAGACTTTCACATAGTTATGCTGTTAATGAGGTACCAGGGAAGCCACATGTGCAGAAGGAATTAATGCCAAACTTCCCTGTCTTCAACGTAGTCTTTTATCTTATAATATGCTTTTTTGATAAGGACACGTTTGATGTGCGTTTTAAACTTTCCATCGCTAAGTTCTGTAACCGACTTTGGCAACTTGTTATAGAAGCGGATACTGTTTATTAGAAATGACTTGCTAGTTTTAGTCAATCTAAATTTTGGAATTGGGGATATCGCTGGTGAACAGCGTAAAGATGAGAGGGGATAGCACGGCGCCCTGAGGGACGCCGGTGCGAATCGAGTGGGGGGATGAGAGAGCCCCTTCGATGCGATAGCGAAAGGTGCGGTTCGACAGAAAGTCTCGTAAGATGAGTACGAGTCGGTCCGGCACGCCGAGTTTGTACAGCTTGTAAATCAAGCCGTTGTGCCAGACCTTGTCGAAGGCTTTCGCTATGTCGAAAAATACTGCACCGGTCGCATAGTTGTGTTGGAGACCAACGCTTATATGCTCAACGATCCGGTGTACCTGTTGTACGCAACTGTGCTGGGTTCGGAAGCCGAACTGCTCGTTGGGTATCAGGCCTTTAGTCTCGGCTAAGTCCCTGAGACGCTTGTAAATAAGTCGCTCATAGATTTTTCCGAGGCTGTCCAGTAAACTGATGGGCCGGTAGCTCGTGGGCTCCGTTTTGGGTTTGCCGGGTTTTGCAAAGCCAACGACCGTGGCTTGCTTCCAAGCTTGGGGGAAGATGTTATTGCTCCTCTGGAGTTCCCAGAAAGCTAAGTGCGTGGGTTCCAACTCGCTCAGCATCTTGTCCCAGCCCGCGTCACGTAACTCCGACGTGCGTGTCTTTACAGCTCGCTGTAAATAGCGCATGTGAGCTTTGTTCGCGTCGCAGGGAAAGTTGCTGTAGGCACGAACGGCCGCGTTCTTCTCATTCAGCAGTTCGCGTACATCGTCCGGTAGCTTCCAGCGGGGGTCTTCCCCTACCGGAACCCGCCTCAAACAGTCGTTCAGGACAGAATGTACGTGACCCGTGAATGAGTCGATCGCGGCCGTTGTGTCCGCGAGAGAGTCGAATTGGTCGGGGATGTAACTTTAGCCTTCAAATTGATAGGTATTTATACCTACTCATAAATGTGCAGTGTAAATAAACGTTTCCAGTTTAAATGTATGTATGGCTCATAATATTGGTTATAATGGCTTCCCCATAAAAGCTAGATGTATGCTGCTGCGGTCTTTTATTTAGAACTGTTTAAGACAAACAATCAAATTATCTTCGTGTAACTCTAACGGGTTATGTATTGCTTTTTTTATCACAGTCAAGTCCATATTTATTTAAGTTTGCAAACAATTTTCATTTTTTTTTTATGATCATTTACTGGTGATCAATTCTAAGATATCTTGTGTGAATCTTAGAATGGACACCAGTCGCTTACAATTTTAAGTGCTTTTTGTCAAACCGCTATAATGTTATTTCTTGGTGTATGACTAAACAGGATAAAAGTCCATTGCTGGACATAAGTATCCCCCAAGCTCCTCCACTTCGTTATTATTTCGTATTCATTAGTATTATTAATTGATGTTTATTAAAACAGTTTGACATTGTCCGACCTGGAACTCGAACCAAAGATCCTATTTATCTAACTGTAGATAGACTATTGTAATCAAAAGATGAATTTGACTTGTATCATGCATTTCCAGTTTTTTATTAACACACAAACTCACAAACATACAGCTTTACTATAAAAATGTTATGTATAAAATGTCTCCAATGCCCTAATAGGGAGGGGAAAAACAGACACGTATTGTGATCGACATGAGTTTTTATAAAAATTCTTTACCCGCGCTAAGTGCATCACTATTAAGCTAGGACGAAATTAGATTACCGTTGTCTGCTAAGCTTTCCTGTTGACTACAGGGGGCTGACTATAGGGGATGTTTTGAGGTTCAAAAGTGGAAGAACTCATGAACAAGTTTTTATAGTATTTTTGTACCGCGGTCAAAAGTAATCATTATGAAAGAAAAAAGATTTGATTACTACACAAGTTTACAAAAAAAAAAAACATTTATTCAAACAAGGCTGACAGTCAGCACTTTTTGAACGTCAAAATTACAAAAGATAGTCCTCGAAAACACCCGCCCTTCACCACTTCCTAGTGCTTTAGTTGGCAATAAGAAATGTCGCATTAAATTCCCTTAGTGTTTGTGCTATCATTACGTATTTACGAATTTACAATGATAGCGTCGACAGAGGTACAACATTTCATATTTTCACCCCGTTTTAGTGTTTCGTACGTCCTTATTCACGACAGTTGTGACTATCAACCTGTTGTGACACCTACGAGTATATAATTTTATACTCCATCAAAAACAAAAAAAATGGCATTAAAATATGCGAACGTCATCCGTCGCATATTTCACAAAAATAAAAACAGGGGTTGAAATCTCTCTCAGGGGTATGAAATCGAAATTACTCCATTATATCAAAAATCCCTAGCAGCACAGATGCTTAGAACATGTTTGTTTGTTTAATCGTCTATTCTTCTTTCAAAATTAAAAGTTGCATCCGTTAGATGATAATTAGAATACGAACGTTCTTGAAAAAACTGGAATTGTCTCTGAGTTGCTCCATCTATGTGCCGAGTAGTATCTTCACTTGAGACACGAGCGTAGGAAATTTAATGCGTCGCTGTCCGTCTGAGTAAAGGTAACCCTTAAGTGCCATATATTGGCAGTAATCGTGATATAAAATATGGAGGAACATGTACTAAAGAAGGAAGGAAGACTTTTTTGAGGGTCGGAAGTCGTCAAAAAACTTTTATCGGTCTAAGTGGAGCAGGAGGGCGTGTCAGACTTTTACTGACTAAAACTCACCCGTGTTCCCTCAGTTGCCTGTGTGCCAGGGGCCATGGTATCTCTTTCGAACAATCCGCACTCCTGGCAAGCATCTACACTTGCGGGTCCTTCAGTTGATGCTGACATCTCTTTGAGGCACGCGTGGAACACAACGCGCCGTCGCTCGACTCGGGCTTGGTCCTTACCGGACATCGGTCCGATACTAAAGAATGATAAGATGAGTATTAAAGTTATGAAACGCTTGTAGATGGTAACCTGACCTAGGCCCAGGGGGGCCAGTTACTGGGGTGTGGAGATCAGATAGGCAGACGCTTCATGTAAATTAGGTACTGGTATTCAGCTGAATCTGGTTGGATTGGAAGCCAACTCAAACATAGTTGAGAAAATGCTAGGCAGATGACGATGAAGGCTGGTAGACGGTCCATAGCTGACGACTGAAGGGAGGTAATTTATCTTCTTCTTTGCATATCGATGGCAAAAAGTTGATGCAATATTTTTGTCCCAAACTCGCAAGAAGCAACACATAATTACCATTGTAAAATAGGGTCTTTCCAAATTCTTTACTACAGATAGCAAATAGCAGTATCATTTTCATCATTGATTTTATGTCTTTCAAATATTTTTTACCGTTTCAGGGTCGCAGACAAACATTTAAATATTTAGATTTCCTCGACCGCGTCAACAGATGGTTCCATTCCTGTTTCGATTTAATACCTACTTCTGATACACAATGACGCAGTGATTTGACTTGATTGTCACGATTGAACGCCATTATTATTGTGTGACTCATTTTTGCGCGATTAAGTAGAGTGACTGCTAATATAACGATATAAAGCTTCACTTGCCAGATTTAAAAAGTGTGGTCTTCTTTTGGAGAGGGAAAGAGAGACTGATAGTTACTTACTATCAGTCCAATACCCACAAACAGACAGTCACACAAATAAATAACAATAATTGCTACAATATTTTTCCATTAATCAAATTATAAGGGAGCAACGTGAACAAGTCGGAACCATTGCGGATAATAAATTAAAAACAAATAATAACGGCCGGCTACACACGTTCGAGGAAGTTTTATGAGAACTTTATTAATAGCGTTATGGGGAAAATATTATAATAGGTAACGAAATTAATAATTGAACGAGGATTCCATGGGGGGCCTATGACTATGACCAACAGTGTGCCGGTTGGGTTGGGCAGCGTTTGGAATACTAAGTCAAGTCTTTTCGTCGCCTATTCCACGATGCTTGAAGGCTAAGGTCTTCAACCTGTGCGTCCTGCCCGTGATGACATACATCCATAAATTTAAGGTCGCTCAGCGCACTATAGAGCGGGCTATGCGCGGAATTTCTTTGAAGGATAAAATCAGGAATGAAATTATCCGGAAAAGAACCGGAGTCACCGACATAGCTTGTACAGTGAGCAAACTGAAGTGGCAGTGGGCTGGCCATGTTTGTCGAACGAGTCCTGGAGTGGAGACCGCGTATCGGCAAACGTAGTGTGGGACGCCCCCCAGCTAGATGGACCGACGACTTTAAAAAGGTGGCTGGGACAGAGTTTCGGGCTTCTGACCCGTAACGGCTTTTACTTTCACTCATATCTTCCGGAAATGCAAATGGCGGAGGCGACCATGGCAGTTTTAGGGAAATAAAGTTTTATTAAACCGCACGTGTAACACCACCTTTAAACAAACAACGAACAGTTTCGGCAACGGACCGTTAACAGTCAGTTTCAATTTATGCACGCATGTTATCAAACTCATTATTTTGCCGCGAAAATGGCAGTTTATTGCAGTAACCGAAAGGCCATATTTTTATTTTTATGAATGTGTGGACACTAGAAATGTGGTAAAAAGGTTGACTGGCTTGAATATTTTCAGTGCCTACTTGTGTAATAGAATTATCCAAATCCTAAGAGCTCTCTAACGCACTTTGCTATGATTCAGGACAACCTAGATGTTTAGGCCTTACAGACTATAGATTTGTAGACGATTTTCTATTCCTTATTTTCATTCCTCTAAGTACCTGGTACTTATTGACAGGCCTGCACTGTCCTCCCACACTTATTATCACTGTAATTTGAAAACTTTGTAAAAGCCAATTATTTTTAAAGAGTAATCGTGGAGTTTCTTGTCGGCTCTTCTCCATAGGAAGCGACAAATCGGAACCGTGCACCTAGCTTCTGACGTTTTATAAGTGCCCTTGCAGGTTTATGTGCAATAAAATATTTTGATTTTGATTTTTTGTCGAAGCCAAAAATCACGTAAAAATTTTGTTACGGTGAATTTCATACAAAATTTACAAAATCATTTTGGAAAGCGGTTTCGCACGTGCAGATGTCAAAATTATCCCATAACTCACCCCCTCCCACCGTCAACGAGCTAAAAAAAACCGTTTTAATTCAGATTAAAAACGATCTGTTTGCTAAATTTCATCCAAATCCGTGCAGCTGCTTTTGCGTGATGTTGGAACAAACATCCAAGCTTTTTAATTTGGGACTAGCTGTTGCTCGTCATCTGCGTTTATTTCTAAAAAAAAAAAAAAAATATACAGGGTAATTTTATAATCAGTGCGCGAACTATAACGACGCAAAAAATAATCGTCGGTTATACTAAAAATATTATCTGTTCCATACATTTTGACCGCGTCACTTTTCTATGGAACAGATTTTTTTTTTTTACATAACTGACGAAAATTTTCGGAAGATCGGGTTTTTTGAAAAAATAAAAACACTTTATAAATCAATGACCAATAAAGTTTACTGAACTTTTCGATTACTGAGCTTTGTTTATAATTATCGACTTCGTTTTAGAGATTTAACCCTTCTTTTATTACTTAAACACGCCCAAAGTTAGGTTAAATTAGCAAGAAAAATGAATCTTTGTTGGCTCCTAACTTTTTGATGGTTATTAATTGTATCTGTTTTCGGCACAATATTAATAATAAGACAAACCCATATCACGTTTAATTTTTGATGTACGTTGTCAAACAGTGGAGTAATTCACTCCCGAAGTTTGTATGGGAAAAATATGGGTTAGATTCACCTTAAGGCGTTTTGCCCGCGGCGGCGTTTTGCATGATTGAGTGACATACATCCAAACATGTAAACATACAAACTCTCACATTTATAATATCAGTAGAATGATGAACAGTCGCATATCGCGATCGCGAGTTTTTATAAATGTTGCTTAAATTTAAGCAACATTTATAAAAAAACTTTTTTCAAAAAAATAACCACCGACTTCCAAAAAAACACTACAAAGTTCAAAATAACTTTAATTTCGGAAGGCGGTGTTTTTGAAAAAAACTTTTATTTTTCACTTTTTAGTTACCTACCCCACATTAATTCGAAATTTCATCATCCTTGGCGACAAAACAATGTATATTTAGGCGATAGCAACATTCGCGGTTGATTTGCTGTAATTTTTTGAAGAGTTCCGTTGTCTGTCTCCGAAACGCATCATCAGATCTATATGAAATTTCAAAGGTACCATTTCGGAGTAAACCCCTTTCGAAAAAAAAAAGAATTTTGCAAATCCGTCTATATACGACGGAGTTATGCCCGAGCATACATAAAAATATATATATATATATAAACATGTCGAATTGATAACCTCCTTCTTTTTGAAGTCGGTTAAAATGGGGTTAATTTGCTACAGTGACCTACTAGATTCGAGGCGAGAGGCTAACTGCTCGAGTCCACGAGCCCTGCGTCATACCATTACAATAAATAATCAGTGGCCCCTTACACGTCTTATTGAAGACATTATAAGAATTTGATATTACAAGGACCCTACAACCGATACAATTCTATGGCTAACATGCGCTAAAGTCAATAGAACATTTTCTCGCATGCTCTGAACATAGATCTTAACTAGATAACATATGTGAACCAGAACATTGTACTATGCCGCATAAGAATGGGTTTAATATTTAGCTATAGCGATACACCGTGCGGGCACACTGTCCTAGTGTAGGGATGTTAGCTATCGTTTTTTTTATTATTATTGATAAGAGTATCGATATTTAATACGAGTATAATATGTACCTATAATTTAAATGTTGTAAAAAAATCTGACAACTTCTTGAAAACATACATACATACTCAGCCTATAACCTTCCCACTGCTGGAACATAGGCCTCCTCTCAGTGAGAGGGAGTGGGCTGTAATCTACCACGCGGGCCCAGTGTGGGTTGGTAGATGTCACATGTCATCGAATTTTTGGTTCTAGGACATGCTGGTTTCCTCATGATGTTTTCCTTCCCCGTTTGAGAGCTGTGGTGATGAAATTATTTACACAAAGTAAAGCGCCTGGCTGGGTTCGAACTCACGACCTACAACTCGTAAGTCGCAGCCGTTACCACTGGGCCACCATTGCTCTTTTTCTCACTACTAAAAAAACTGGCAACTTTTTCAAGAAGTTGCCAGTTTTTTTAGTAGTATTTTTTTTCTGTGTGTTATCTTCTATCAGGTTCTGTAAGGTCTCTAAGTGCTTACAGAATACCATTTGATAATAATTATGCATAATAACATTTCATACAGATCCACTGAGTGGTCTTAATTTCTTGATTGTTATAATAAATTGACGTCTAGTAGGTTACATTATACTAAGACCTTGCATTTAACATCGATATGAAACTTTCAGCAGAAATTCACTGCAGTAAAAAACAGTGTTCACCAAAAAAAGTAAAGCACACCGATAAATCAAAGTGAAAGTATAAACACAGTAAAAGTATCGACAGTCCCATCACTAAGAGGCGATAAGAAGGCAGACGGCGAAACAAAAGCTGTATCGATGCGAATTTCAACAATATCCGTGTAGAGCGTAAATCACGCGCGTCCGTCCTATTGTTTGTTGCCGCTCTGTGCACTTCGTTCGAATGGCTTGTTCCTTTTTTTTAAACCGATTTTATCGATATGTTTTGAAATTGATATGTTGGCGGCACTATGTACTTGTTATTTGGATGTTTAGAAAGTATTATGTATCTACCCAAATTATTTTATGATCTTAGCACAGTAGAGTAGAGAGCAATGGTAACGGGCGTGACTTTCGAGTCATAGGTCGTAGGTTCGAACTCAAAAAGGCGCTTTACTCACACAAAGTAAAGCGCCTTTAATTTCATCCCCACTCGTGAGGAAACCGGAATGTCCGAGCCGAAATTTGGAATCAGCTGTTTCATACAAAAGTGCAATACCTACGCGGTCAAAATTATGGAACAGCTGATTTTTTTTGTATAACCGACGAAAAATTTCTACGCTAATGATGTGCTGAATTCATGGTTACTGTTTGCATACTGGAAATTTACTGTGTAGACTGATTAGGTATTTACTTTTTTTTTTGTTTGGTTGGGAAATCATCAAATAACTTCTCCCACTCTGGGTGAAGCAGGAGGGCGTGTCAGACTTTTACTGACTCAAACCCACCCGTGTTCCCTCAGTAGCCCGTATGCCAGGGGCTGCGGTATCTATTTTGAACAAACCCGCACCCCTGGCAGGCGTCGGCGGTCACTTTGTGCTGATATCTTTTGAGGCGCGCGTGGAACACAACGCGCCGTCGACTTGGGATTGGTCCTTACCGGACAGCGAGCTACCCATTACTCGTCGTCAGCAAGCTCATGCCTACGGTGGCCGGAAATCGGCCTGGGATTCCGGATGCCCACGGCGTCTCCGTCTCCTGTGGTGGCTAGGATCGTGAGGGCGCATAGACTGCCTCTCCCTCACGTGCGCCGCCTCCCTCTTCGCGAGCATTACTGCTTCCTCATTAGGTTTATGCTTAGCATACTTTTCTGTCGAATATGCCAGTGAAATATTAGTATCAAATGATCCCGCTACAGAGTTCAGCCTCAAAACCAAAGCTATTCAGTTACTGTTACAGTTACTGTACTACAGTTATTTCAGCATCACGGATGACTTCCCGCAATCTTGAGTTTTGTTTCTATCATTTGGAAAAAGTGTTACCTTGCGATTCTGTTACACGATGAATCAGTAGTAGGGTGGTCCAAAAAACTTTTTTTATAGTTTTTTATTTGGCCACCCGTGAATTTGTTACATGTATTCATAGTAATAACATAGTAAAATTTCACCGAGATAGTTCAAGTAGAAAGGGGTGCTCAATCGAGTGTTGTATTTGATTTTTTTGTGTAAAATGACTAATTTTTACTTTTTGTTATACTTGTTTAATAGACTGTGAACTGAATCAGTGTAATAAAATGTGTTCATCTTGTCGAAAAAAAGACGACATTTTTCTACTTGGTGTTCGAGATGTTGAGCCATTGATGAGGCTTAACTAACTCCCTACTTTTCGCCAAGTTTTACTCCGTTATCACCACATATTAAATGAATTCAAAAATGTGAAAGATTCCACGCATGTACTTCAACATTCAAGAAATTATAGAGTATGGAGCAAATCTAGTATTCCAACCAGACAACAAAATGCTGCATTTAAAAACTGATTAAGTTTCATAAGACCTGGCTGCTTTTGAAGAAAAATAGAGGAAGAAATTCTGAAGCTCAAAGAAAAAGACAATATTTGTTTACAAAAGAACTAGACAAACTTTTTGATATTGCCCACGTTCTTTATACCTAACGGCTCTATCTAGACCCCCCCCGAGTGGGTTCCCGCATTGTCGTTGCGGGGGGGCTTAGTAACCGTGGTCTCCCATCCACGGTGAAGCCAAGAGGAACCCAACGGTGGGGCCGCTCGTCAGGGCTTTTGCCTCAAAGCCGACGACGTAGCGGCCAAAAAGTAGGTTGCGGTGAGGTGCACCGCAACTGAGGTGGGCCGCGATGTCGAATGGGAGGCATCGCGGCTGAGGGTTACAGGCTGCGGTAGAGGAGGAGTGCCGGTGCTTCTGAGCAGCGCTCTTCCCTTCCGTGGCCTGGACGGGGCCGCCACCGTTTGATGGCGGACGCGGTGGGGCCGCAGGGGAAGAGGAGTGTCGGTATAGCGTCAGCCGCTCTCCCTATCTTCTGCGGCCGAAAAGTGGTAGACGGGACGGCGCGTTGTGTTCCTCACGCGCGCCGTCAAAGATGTCAGCAACCACTGGTGGGGTCCGCAAGGGCCGATGCCTGCCAGGGGTGCGGGTTTGTTCGAGAGAGATACCACGGCCCCTGGCATACGGGCTACTGAGGGAACACGGGTGGGTTTTAGTCAGTAAAAGTCTGACACGCCCTCCTGCTCTACTCAGCAGGAGAAGTCATTTGATGATTTCCCACCCAAAAAAAAAAAAAAAAAAAAAAAAACGGCTCTATCTAGACAGAATCAAGTTCGTGATGATTACGAAGAGCTAATAAAGCTAACCATGATTGTTTTAAACAAACCACCTGCAAAGATACATTGGCGTGCTCCATTTTTTGTCAGATGAACCAGTTGCATTTACCTTGTTTTCTGACAAGCTGATAGTGAGAAACAGACCATTATCATAAAAAAATATTCTGATGGCGGTAATCGTTCAGTACGAGGTGATTCGGCTAACCTTGCCTCAGTGGCTACATTGGATGCTTTTGCAATACAAAGAACTTTGAAAACGCTCTCAGTTCTTGATATCAAAGACTCTTTCTTGCAATTACCTCCTGAGACTTGAAATAACAATGTTGATTACCTTCAAGGTAAAAGCTGCGTCAAAAATTTGCGTGTTTTTTTATGATACAGCGGAGAGAGGTGTTAGATTATTTGAAGATTAAAACACGATACTCACTAAGAATGAGGAAGAAAAGCAATTATTACTTCACATTGTTGAACAAAAGAGAAAAATCGTTTCTACTGAAGCATCCAAAAAGGAGTTAACAAACATAGTTTTGAACGATTGCGACTAATATTATGTTAATTATTGCTTTGTTATTAAATTTTGGTCACATTTAACTACTTTGTACACTTATTTGATTAAAATACTTGTAATATTAATAGACTTTAATTACATGTTTTACTTAATCTCGAACTTTTTGTCAGAAACTTTTAATTCGATGAGCACCCCCTTCTATATAAGATAGGGGGTTGAAATTTTTCACACATAATAGGCATGGTAGGTGTAACAAACCCAGGGGGTGGCGACACCTATATTTGAATTTTTTTTTTTTGCCGTATAGGTTTGGACCACCCTAATCAGTAGTCTATTTATTATTATTCTAAGTAGTCTACAAGAAAGGACTTGTGACAAAATACAGCCACACTTATCAGTCCGTGGATGGGTGACCATCTATACAAACCAATAGCCCCCGTGCCTCGGAAAGCACGTTAAGCCGTTCTCCTGGCTGTATTTCGTAGATCATAAAAAAAAACTAACTAAGAGGGTTAGTACAAATCGAAGTGCTTAAGTTTAGGGAAATTTTACGGCGCGTGGTAGACGATCGCACGTGAATGCCTAGTGAAGTACGCTACGCACACATGCTATTCGCTATGCGTCAGATGCCCAGCAGGTTCAAAACGGCGTTGACTAAAGCTAAATCCCGCGCATCCCGAGTTTTATTACTCACTAGCAGCGCCCCGCGGTTTCACCCGCGTAGTTCCCATTCCCGTGAGAATACGGGGATAAAATATAGCGTATGTCACCCGGGGATAGTGTAGCTTCCCAACAGTGAAAGAATTTTTCAAATCGGTTTAGTAGTTTCGGAGCCCATTCAATGCAAGCAAACAAACAAAAATACAAACAATCAAATCTTTCCTCTTTATTATTAATATAGATATAGATTTACAGCGTTGGATTCAACAATTGTTTAAAAATATTAGTTTAACTTTTAAATAGACTGTATTTTTTTTAAGCAAGCTGAATTGGTAACCTTAGTTATTAAATACTTTTTGTTTGAATTTCGATTAAACATACATAGATACAAATTGAAATATTTTTCTAGAACACTCCCTAGACCAATAATGAATTTTTCTAGGACACTTTTTGTTAAAATTTTTGGCTATATCTAAACCATAATCACTCATAAAATCTCGAGTCAAACGTTAAAATTCAAGAAAAGATGTGAAAGCGCCCTTATAAGAAAACCATTTGTATACTTAGTGTGTGTTGTGTGTGATATTGTATTGTGTAGTGTGTGTATTCTAGGATGCTGGACAGGGTGTTGCTTCGGTGGAAGGAGGGTGTTGATTAAATCTACGAATCGAAAATTCTTTCAACCTAGTCATAGATAAGGGTTATCCATTTACGGACCTTACCTTTACAATCTTCCCCCCCGAGTGGGTTCCCGCATTGTCGTTGCGGGGGGCTCAGTAACCGTGGATTCCAACCACGATGAAGCCAAGAGGAACCCAAAGGTGGGGCCGCTCGTCAGGGCTTTTGCCTTCAAGCCATTGACGTAGCGGCCAAAAAGTAGGTTGCGGTGAGGTGCACCGCAACTGAGGTGGGCCGCAATGTCAAATGGGAGGCATCGCGGCTGAGGGTTACGGGCTGCGGTAGAGGAGGAGTGCCGGTGCTTCTGAGCAGCGCTCTTCCCTTCTGTGGCCTGGACGGGGCCGCCACCGTTTGATGGCGGATGCGGTGGGGCCGCAGGAGAAGAGGAGTGTCGGTATAGCGTCAGCCGCTCTCCCTATCCCCTGCGGCCGAAAAGTGGTGGACGGGACGGCGCGTTGTGTTCCACACGCGCGCCGTCAAAGATGTCAGCAACCACTGGTGGGGTCCGCAAGGGCCGATGCCTGCTAGGGGTGCGGGTTTGTTCGAAAGAGATACCACAGCCCCTGGCATACGGGCTACTGAGGGAACACGGGTGGGTTTTAGTCAGTAAAAGTCTGACACGCCCTCCTGCTCTACTCAGCAGGAGAAGTCATTTGATGATTTCCCACCCAAAAAAAAAAAAACCTTTACAATCTTTATTGAACGTGTAGATGTGTAGTGTGACTGTTCACCAAGTTGTACATACTACTACCAAAGATTCATAAATGACAACGATTTATACGACAGTTCGTTACTTGTAAGCACTTTTGCACTAAAACCTAGTTACCAAAACTCATGTAACAAAATCTAGTCCACAGTTTGCCAAAACACATAAAAACATTCCCATTCCCGAATCACAATTCTGGTTAGTCAATTCCGAGTATTTTTTTTCTCTATTTCTGGTGTGCCGTATGGACTGGTATCTCGAACAAAGCGATATGAGGGAAACAAAAACGTCCGAGGCTTTGTTTCAGCCCGTTTCGAGGGTAGTCAGACAAAATATGATGCGGCAGATGAATTGTGTTTGAGCGTGTGATGAACGTGTTTTTGCACTTTTCCCTTATATTTTATGAGCGATAGTGATTTCTACTAGACAGGTAAAGGAAGAAAAGAAAATAAAGGAAATGCATTTATTTAGCACATACCTACTGAAAAAGTACACAATGATAAATGATAAATGATTTATTTCTGTAAGTAGGTTTGTACAAACACTTTTACACGTCAATCATATTTTTTTAAACTAGATGAGGTCGGCGTTTCCTATCTGACTACTCTGAGAAGAAAGGCCGAAACAAACTCAGAGGTCGCAGTCTCTTTTAAAGTCCAGACATAATCTTGGTCAGATCATGTGAAGACCATGTGGATTGGTGTCTGAAATGGTCTTTTGAGGAAAGAACCACACAGGTTGAGTGGACCTGTCCATTCAGTGCACGCATGTATCAGTAATCATACGGCTCAACTCAGAACTTGAGGAGCTCAACGATTTGACGAACAATACCAAAGAAAGGACATTTGGGTAAGCCGCATAAAGAACTCAAACTGCCAGATTAACTTTAAAAAAGAACTGAGAAAGAGATGAAACACAAAAACAAAAATACCACAAATAGTCCTCACATTCACAATAATTAAAGCAAAAATAATATTATACTTCTCAAAGTAAATATTCATGTCAAAGTGTATATAAAAATAATCAAATGTCAAAGTGTATATAATAATAATAGAATGTCAAAGAGCAAAACAAAAATAAAAACAAGATTCAGGATACAAAATTGGAGCAGGTCAATCCCAAGCTTTTTTGTCCTCAATATAATCTTTAACAGTATAAAAGGCTTTCAGGCACAACTTACGTTTAATGAATGATTTAAATTTATTGAGACTTAGATCTTGAACATGGCTTGGAAGTTTATTATAAAAGCGTATACATTGACATCTGAATGACCCACCTATTTTCTTGAGCCTTGTTGATGGTACAACAAATTTGTGTTTGTTCCTAGTATTTATACTATGGATATCACTGTATTTTTTAAACAATTTAATATTTTTATGGGCATATAAAAGATTTTCATAAATATACTGTGAAGGCACAGTCCTCAGTCAATATACCTACGACAAAAAATAACACAGTAAAAGTGTGAAGTGCGATGTCAGAAACTAGCATTAAAGTGTGCCTCGCGGTTGCGACACAACGCTGGTTTTCAACTGGACTTCAAGTATGAGGCGACGGATGTAAATCAGCTTTATACTAATACTGCAACGTAACGTTTGTATACATGCTTAGGTAAGATACCTGTCTTTTAACTTGTTTTTTTTTATATCTTCAGCCCTTAGGTAAGAAACACCCCGTGAAAACATTTTTATTTTACATGTTTTTTAGTTTGACAGACATTTTTAGTTTGCAAGACCTTATTTTTGCCGGAGATATTTTAATTAGGATTATTTAAAACAAAACAATTATCGTAGGATATGGTGGCGTTCTGTAGTTTCTGACTATTAAGGCGTGAGTTTGGTTATGTAAAGTAAAATTTACAGACACAAAAATGTGCGTTTTCAAAACCAAGTGAAGAAAATGTCTTCCCGTAAAATATTTTTAACCAAAATACGAATAAAAACATAAAATAAACTGATTATTATGTCTCAAACATTACTCTCACAAATACCTACCCTCAAACTGAAATAAACGATTCATTTTTCGCTCTCTCTTTAAATTTTCCGCCTTCTTAAGCCAAGAGGCTCGTAATGACGTTTACGGCTAACAATGACGTCATAAAATGAAGCCAAGCCGTCCGTAATATCTTTAAAAACGTTACACCTGTGCCCTTTACTATTGGTCCTTTTACGATCGAGTTTGATTATTGTCGAAGGGAATATCAGTTCTTCTAAGATACGTGTTAGTACGGTTTATACTGTTACGGTTCCACATGGAAGTCTCTGAACCGTCTCCGAGCCCCAGTGAGAAGATGCAACTATAGCCTCGCAAATCCTACATTCTCCTATCCTGTCCCCTGTGCTTCCAAAAGTGCTGCCGTAGCGACTTCTTCGCTACCACAGACGATGCTGTGGAAGTGGTGAAATTTTAGGTGAATAGGAGGTTAGCCAATTGGCTGACTGCCTAAACTGAGCTCAAACTGATAGAATATCGACAATATTATAGTGGTGTATGTTTCCTAAACGTAGCATAGACTTTTTATTGAATACCACCATCTCAATCCTATAACACATTTTCAATCCTAATTTGAAGGCACTGCAGGAAATTCATATTCCAATAATAATTTAAATAAGCGAAATGTGTGTCTATCTCTGCCTATACCTTTGGGGAAAACAGGCGTGCTGCTATTTTATGTGGTGTTCCTACTACATTATTGAATTTGTTTGAAAAATGTGTACTCGAAAATGTAAATAACGCAATGAAAATTGTTGAATTGTCAAAATGTTGCCATTGCAAAGATTTGAACTGAAGCTGAAGGGAATATGGACGGACTGAATGATAGTGTGACGGGTGAAAGAGACGAAGAAAACGTGTTACTTCGACACCAAGCAATATTGAACAGCCGGCGATGCGATGCTTCATCTCTTGGCGTGCTCTCTGTGCAAAAAGATTAAAAAAAAAAAATACTTTTTAGTTACTTCCCCACACCAATTCGAAATTTCATCATCCTCGGGGTAAACACCATGCATATTTATACAAAAGCAGCAATCGCGGTTGATTTGCTGTCATTTTTGAAGAATTCCGTTGTCTGTGTCCGAAAAGCGTCATCAGATATATATGAAATTTAAATGGGACTATTTCGGAATAAATCCCATTCGAACAAAAAAAAATTTTGCAAACCCGTCTTTATATGACGGAGTTATGTCCATTAAAAAAAAAAAAAAAACATTTTTGAAGTCGGTTAAAAACACTTTCACTAGAAGACCTTTGCCAGGAACCCTAAGGCTTTCGAAGAATTCTGGTCGAAGCTTATATAAGATTATTTCAAGGGAATCATCGATACGGCGAAGAAAATGTTTTTAATCCCTAATTAATATTTAAATATTATAATATTTATATTTTAAATATATCTTTAATATATATTTAAGTATTATTATTTGTATTATTTATAATATTACAAATGCGAAAGTAACTGTCTGTCTGCCACGCTTTCACGTCTAAACCGCTGAACCGATCGTCATGAAATTTGGCAGAGATATAACCTGGGATATGGAGAAGAACATAGTCTACTTTTTTACGCGATGACCGACATTCATGCGGGTGGAGCCGCTGGCAAAAGCTAGTTCTTGAAATAAGTGGTAAGGGGAGTTTCGGTACGGGCTCAACTGGATAGGATTTTTAATTATATAAGGATATAAAAACTATGACCGAGCCAAGCTTGCAAGGACTCAAGATTAAGGCTATAATTAATGTAAATGGAAGAAAAAAGTACTTTACACATAGAAATACCTTCTCTTCTATAATATTACTTTTTCCTTCAATTTTGTGGGCTATCATTTTTTATGTTATCATTTTTGGCTGTATTATTTCGGCCAGGTTTGTAATTACAGAGTTTTGGCCCTCCGAAGACCTTTTCATGCCTTTTTCAAAAGCTCATTCTGGTAAAATGTAAAATGAAGTGCTTTTCAGCTATTTCAGGGTCAATTAACTTTACATTTGCGTTTATAACGAGGAAAGTAGGTGTTACTGTGGTTTTGACTCCGTTCACTTTTGAATATTTAATGTTTTAAACAAATGCGAATTAGAAATTAGCGGGTTAATTGCACAAGACACTACATTGGCAATATCTTTCATTTTGAAAATTCAAGAACCAAAAAAAAAAAACAATATTCATTGCGTGGTTTATGTAGTTGAGCAGACGATTTTCTCTTACATATTAAGCAATCAACGAGCGATATAATACAAAGTCCTGTGGAATGTGAGAGAAAGTATGTTATGTATGTTTTATACTTGGAGCAGTAGTGGCCTACTGGTTCGAACTCAAGTAGGTACATAATTTTCATCATCATCAGCCTATAATGTTCCCACTGCTGGGACACAGGCCTCCTCTCGGTGAGAGGGATTGGGCCGTTATCCACCACGCGGGCTCAGTGCGGGTTGGTAGAAGTCACATGTCTCCAAATTTTTGGTTCTAGGACATGCCGGTTTCCTCACGATGTTTTCCTTCACCGTTTTTAGAGCAGTGGTGATTAAATAATTTACACAAAGTAAAGGGCCTGCCTGGGTTCGAACTCACGACCTACAATTCGTAAGTCGCACCCGTTACCACTTGGCCACCACAGCTCTCTGTACATAATTTACTTTGCGTAAATTATTTCATCACCACTGCCCATAAAACGGTGAAGGAAAACTTCGTGAGGAAAGTAACATCTTAGAGCTAAAAATTTGAAGACATGTAACATCCGCCAGTCCACAAGGGCACGCGTGGTGGTTTATGGCCTCTGTGTCCCAGCAGTGCAAACATAACAGGCTTTTTTGTCTTAGAATTCATCAAATAACTTCTCCCGCTCTGGTTGGAGCGGAAGGACGTGTCAGGCTTTTACTAACTAAAACCCACCCGTGTTCCTTCAGTTGCCTGTGTGCCAGGGGCCACGGTATCTCTTTCGAACAACCCGCACTCCTGGCAGGTCTCGACCCTTGCGGACCGCATGGGCTGATTACGATAGCGTAAAACATAATAGTATGTTTTATACTTACTGACAAAGCACACAATAGTATTCACATCTTCCAGAAACCTAAATTTTTACTTTGCCAAGAACCGACTAAACTATAGATTGTAGTGTTGCTCCACTCTGCTCCATATACTTACGAAAACTGTAATAAATATTGATAACAGTATAAAGAAAGGACGCTAATATTTTCTCAACAAATTAATTAAGCCTTATACATATCGGTAGTATCGAATCGGACACCGCTGCATTATCAGTATAAAATCAATTTGAGAGCAGCGTATGCGACTTGAATAAGCTCGATACAGGGAGCTCTGATAGAGAAACTTGCGTGGTTGAACGTACGAGATTTAGCGGGTAATATTGAGATAGTTATTCTAGTTTATTCCTGAACTAAAATAAAAGTTAACCGTGGTTACCTTTGTCGTGGGTGTCGTGTTAACAGCTGAAACTTTCACCGCAGCCAAAATGTGTGGCAGGCCAATCTATACTGTGTACACAATCAATTCAATTTACTGTCACACTCATACATATGTGCTGCGAAGATCGCCCTGAGGACACGGTGGAGCACACGGTGGCGGTCTGCCCGGCTTGGGTGGAGCACCGCCGTCTCCTCGTGGAGGCGATCGGCGGCGGCGATCTCTCGCGTCCCGCACTGGTCCAGGCCACGGTACGGAGCGAGAGGGAATGGGTAGCCGTCACCTCCTTCAGTGAAGCAGTGATCCTCGCGAAGAGGGAGGGGACGCACGTGAGGGAGAGGCAGTCTATGCGCACTTGCGACCCTAGCCGCCGCAGGATACGGAGACGCCCTGGGCGTCGGGAATCCCAGGCAGATTTCCGGCCACCGTAGGCATGAGCTTGCGGACGGCGAGTAATAGGTAGCTCGCTGTCCGGTAAGGACCAAGCCCAAGTCGACGGCGCGTTGTGTTCCACGCGCGCCTAAAAGAGATGTCAGCACAAAAATTATGGGGCCCGCAAGGGCCAGTGCCTGCCAGGGGTGCGGGTTTGTTCGAAAGAGATACCACAGCCCCTGGCATACTCGTACGGGCTACTTAGGGAACACGGGTGGGTTTTAGTCACTAAAAGTCTGACACGCCCTCCTGCTCCACCCAGAGCGGGAGAAGTTATTTGATGATTTCCCAACCAAAAAACAAAAAAAAAAACATACATATGTGATAATTAGTGCAGAAACTAGATCTTGGTAACCCGCACTTTTGATGATAGTTCACACCCATAGTTATGCCATTTTGGAAAGCCAGAAATATTTTTTCTATTGAAAAAGATTAATATATGTCTGGTATCTGAGGATTCAACATTAGTTTGTCTTTCGATATTGATTATTGAGTGGATATCTTGTTGCTTAAATAACTAATTTTGTCCATATCATCATCAGCTTATAATGTTCCCACTGCTGGGACACAGGCCTCCTCTCAGTGAGAGAGATTGGGCCGTAATCCACCACGCGGGCCCAGTGCGGGTTGGTACACATGTCGATCGATTTTTTGGTTCTAGGACATGCCGGTTTCCTCACGATGTTTTCCTTTACCGTTTTGAGAGCAGTGGTGATGAAATAATTTACACAAAGTAAATCGCCTGGCTGGGTTCGAACTCACGACCTACAACTCAAAAGTCGCGGCCGTTACCACTTGGCCACCACCACGCTCCATATAATTTGTTTGAATTAAATAAGAGTTTTTCTCGGGACCTCGGGAACCAGGCATAACCTTGATCATCATTCTCAGGACAATAACAAAGACGTTACTAAGTATCATCATATCAAGTTTTGGTCGGCAGAAGACTACCTTCTCAAATATAGGACCCATGGTATTCTATTCTAATGAAAAAAATCTAGAGTTTGTTTGAACGCGCTTATCTTAGCGAATTTGAAATATTATTTTTGCAGTTGATAGCCCATTTTTTGAGAAAGATTATAAGCGGCAAATTATTATCACGTTGCGACCCAAAAAAGTCGAGTAAAATGAAAAAAACAGAAATAACGCTAAGCGAAAACGAAGATATAGCGCGGGTAGAAATTGGTCTTGTGTAGTTCGCAAACGAACTAGGTCGTAAGAGCGCTCCCACAGATGAACTGCGCGAACTAGTTCCGTCATTCCCCGCTCCATAGTTCGTTAGTTCGTGACCGAATAAGCCGAATAAGGAGTGTAATTATTTATTGCACCAAGAAGCTTCGGTATTATTTACAGTAATGACATACTTTTTTGAGAATATTCATTCAGACGTTTTGCTGTTTATAGTGTAAAAATTGTAGGTAAAAGTACAGCAATCCATAATCTTGTAGCGTGCCCGTGCAGGAGCGGTATTAAAACGAGCGAACGATCTGCCTTCATCTGATTCGAGCCGGGAGCTGACGAACTAGAAGACCGAACTAGTTCGTTTAGGAGCGGCGAACTAAATTGAGCGATCTCTGTCGCGAACTACTATGCGTAAGACTAGTGGGAATGGGGACTGGGATGCGGCACAGAGTGTTGGGAGCTATAATTTCATGCAAAGTTATGAGCAGGAGCAATTAGAAAATAAGTCTAGAAGGATCCTCTCAGCAACAGCAAAAGTCCTTAACTTAAGCCACAAACTTATCGCGATACTAAGAGACAATAGCGCCATTATTCCGTGCTGAGCGAGTTAACAATGAACCAAACACTGATTAAGCGGTACTGAGCTGATCGTAAATTATTTTGTTCCTGCCCAGCCCTTTACGGGAGAATCATAAATGTTGGACGGAGAGCTATTGAAAATTATTGTATTTTCCGTTGGTTTAGATAGAAATAGAATAGGAAGAGATCCAGGCTTTATAGAAGAAACCCTTAGTTGCGTAGACAAAGGAAAGAATGATCTATTTCTAACCTATTATTCATTTCATTATTGAATTCATGGCTTTATAACTGTATGCGGTTTTGAATATTTTGTACATGGTTTACGCAAATTTCAATGGCTGTAATGGCTCTTTCTTTCTTTAAAAGGAGGGCCCTCCATTGTTAGAATTTCATAAAATTCTCATAATTAAAATGTTTGGACTTTTAAAGCCCTATGAGTTTGTTTTGCCATTTCTTCCTAAGGATTAGTTAAGAAATACCGGAATATATATTGCCTTTCAATCGGTACAGTAAAATTTAAGGTTGTTTTTTGACATTTAGCGGGTTCAAGTTCCGGTTCAGACACGATCATTTAACATTCTTTGAATGCAGTTCGTATTGTTTTTAAAATGAAAATGAAGTCTTTATTCAGTATTTTTTTTATATCTACAGTGTTTAAAGTACTCTCTTTCCATTTGGCCAAGTCATGGGACGCCCTGTATAAAGAAGGGAACTTCATGTATTTTTTTTTTTTTATATCCACGATGGTTCTATGTCTATCATTTGCTATAGGTAAGCCATTAGCTGTCCAAGGCAAATTGTCTGTTTATAACACAGATATAGGCAGACAAGGATATCCTAGCAAAACTAATACAGCATGTAATTAGCTCGATCATAATCAGGAGCTTATGAATTCAATTTGCTGACCCACTGAATTCTGTTATTATATACAGGATTTAGGATTGCAGATTCAATTTAATAAGCTTCTGAGTAATGCAGATTATTCTCATCTGAATAATGTACAACTAGTGTTACTTCGCATAAGCGTAATCTACTACTGCAGCGACCTGTCAAAACGTTGATAGTTCGGTACTGACTTTAGATGTGTATTTTAATTCTTTGTCACCGCGTTCCGAAATTAAGTTATTTTGCACTTTGTAGTGTTTTTTTGGAAGTCGGTTGTTATTTTTTGAAAAAAGTTTTTATTTTTCACTTTTTAGTTACCTACCCCACACCAATTCGAAATTTCATCATCCTTGGGGTCAAAACAATGTACATTTATGCGATAGCATCATTCGCGGTTGATTTGCTGTAATTTTTTGAAGAGTTCCTTTGTCTGTCTCCGAACTTTCTTGAATGTACGCGTATTTGTCTCCTCACATGTCATCTACAAAATACAGAAGCGCAACACAGCTCACGAATGAACAAGCGAATAAATCGCGTCTGATAACAATTGTCCACTGGGTCATTGATGCAATAAACGGGAGATTCAAACGCGACTTTAAAATGTTCAGGAACGTGGTATTCAATAAATCACTTCCTCACCTCTTCACTGACTTCCGAATTGCTGGAGCGCTTCTTCATTCAGGGAGCCTTTTCATGATAGTGTCTACCAGTCTACGCCACAGACTTCGTAGAACGAATTAGTCACAGAATTCATGTCAACAATGACTTGGGAAACGTTGTTGCAGAAAATGTTAACAGGCAGCAGGCTGGGTTCAGGACATTGACTGACAAGTACATAAATATTTTCAAACAAAGATGTTATTTTGTTTAACTTGGGGACATATCATCTAAAACTGACAGCTTCCTATGTCAGCGAACATTTACGTGGTGGTGTTTATAACATAGAGGTTTGTGCAACTCAAAGCCCAATTATGAATCAATACGGTATAGATACGGAAGATTGCACTTTTCTAAGGGGTCGAATTTTATCAAGACATAGGTCAAATGCGACCTACACGTATGTATATACTACTGAATAAAGCACGGGGCATAAACGCTATTCAGGCATATTATTGCTCATGTTTGACGGGTATGTCGTCAGTATCGTGTGGTAGTATGGAATTAGAAGGCGTTTAGAGAATTTCGTTGGGCCAACCAGTGCCTGGGACAATATTGTTATATACACTGAAAACACCGAATAATCTATTTGTTGTAATAAAAAGTAGACGGTTCTATTTGTATATAATTATGTAGATATTTTTATTTGAAAACTCCTAAAAAAACGCAAATGGTTTTTTTTTCTTTTTTTGGAGGGTGTGAAATCATCAAATGACTTCTCCCGCTCTGGATAAAGAGCAGGAGGGCGTGTCAGACTTTTACTGACTAAAACCCACCCGTGTTCCCTCAGTTGCCTGTGTGCCAAGGGCGACGGTGTCTCTTTCGAACAACCCGCACCCCTGGCAGGCATTGGCCCTTGCGGACCCCACAAGTTGTTGCTGACATCTATGACGGCGCGCGTGGAACACAACGCGCCGTCCCGCCCAACAACTTTTCGGCCGCAGGGGATAGGGAGAGCGGCCAACGCTATACCGACACTCCTCTTCCCCTGCGGCCCCACCGCGTCCGCCATCAAACGTCGGCGGCCCCGTCCAAGCCGCGGAAGGGAAGAGCGCTGCTCAGAAGCACCGGCACTCCTCCTCTGCCGCAGCCCGTAACCCTCAGCCGCGATGCCTCAACGTCAACGTCAGTGGTTACGTCACAAAAACGATATTCAGCAGAATTCTTTATTTAACTTTTTTCTGCTCCGTGAGTTGTTCCCGTGCGGGAGTCACCATTTTATTCCAAAGCATTATTTGAAAACTCTGAACGATATCATCTCACAATAATAATTAAAAAAAGAAAAGCATCGTGATTGGCAACATACTTATTATTGTGTCTGATTCCGGTTTCTTCATGTCGATATAACTTTTTTCGGATGCAGATTTCAGTTTCGATGCCATACAATAAAATGATAAGATGGTTATGGCCCTTCCATTAACATAGGTTTTAAAGTGCTACAAGGGTGGGGACGGTGTTCATACATTTTGAACATTGTTCTTTATGTCCGAACATGCTTTTTTTTTTTTATCAACATGTCGAATTGATAACCTCCTTCTTTTTGAAGTCGGTTAATAATGTATGTAAGTACTTAAATAATATAATCTACAGTAATAATCTATAGAGTTTCTTTTCTGTATGTATGCGATAAATTTTGGTACTACTCGTACCAGTTGGATTTCGCAATCGAAAGCTTCTTTTCGCATAAGATATCCCAATTCTTGAGTTTTCATTTTTAAGAGTTCATAGTTTAGGTAGGTTCTTTAGGTTCACGCAATGACCCTAAGGAACACAGTAAAAACCGGCTGTCATTCGTGGAACTTTGATAGTCTTTACGGATAGTCAGAAGCCCGAAATTCTGGCAATAAGTCTTACCAAGGGGTTTCAATTACCCAATAACTGGGTTGTTGGAGATCAAGGCCTCAAGTCTGCTATTACAATAGTGTTAGAATGGTCTATCTTTGATTTCATAATTGTTGATTTTGACAAGTTAGGGAATCTACTAATATTATGGCGTCATTATGGCTTTCCAATGGTCATCCACTGACACTCCATTGAAAGAAATGACATTTATTGGTAATCTCGTAAACGAATAACTGACTTAGACTAAAATTTTGACAGTTCCTAAATTAATATGTAAAAAAATAATTATGTAAAAATTAAATTATGTAAATGAAATCTGGCATGAATAAATGTTCAAATTTAGTAGTATTTTTTCGAAAATCTTTTCTACTAGCGGGTTTTATAATAATGACAATACGACAGTGCCATTATAACACAATTCTATTACGAGACCATTGACCGACCAACGATCGACCATTATGAATTTAGCAGATTACGAACTTTTAGCAAAATGACAATGGAATTGTGTTGGAATGACGAATTTATAAAAACAGCAGACTTAGGGCCCAGATAGGCAGTCGCTTTCAGCTAAAAGTGAAAATTGCAGTGGTGGCCCAGTGGTAACAGCCTCGACTAACGAGTTATATATCGTGGGTTCGAACCCAGGCAGGCTTTAAATAAAATAATAATAATAAATATTATTCAAAAATTAAAATTGTTAAAATACAGTAAACATCTTAGTGTGTGTGTGTGTGTGTGTGTGTGTGTGTGTGTGTGTGTGTGTGTGTGTGTGTGTGTGTGTGTGAGTGTGTGTGTGTGTGTGTGTGTGTGTGGTGTGTGTCCGTGAAATTCGAAGACATGTGACACCTGCCAACCTGTGTACATATACTATGTGGGCATTGTTTCTAAGTGATATCTGTATTATTATCCCTTTTATTTATTGTGGACATCAAAATATTTTATTACGATTTAATTTTTAAATGATGTACTGTTTTTAATTTTAGTGAGTTGACATCGAATGATTAGATATTGTATGTGACTTGTGTTTTTAATTTTTAAATGACCAATGTGTTTAGTGTTCTATGGATGTTTTTTTTAATGTACTAGTATTTCAAACACAATGTAAATTGTTAATGAATAAATTGAATTGAATCCGCACTAGGCCCGCGTGGTAGATTACAGTCCACATCAACACGCAGAGAGGAACCCTGTGTCCCACCTGGAGGAACACGTTAAGTTGACTATCTAAATAAAAATGTGGCAATTGAAGACACCATGTATTAAACTTGAAGAGCAAAAGTTGACTTTTTACGAGTTTTGTTCAGTCAAAGAGGTTATTATTATTAACAATACATAGCTTTCAAATAAGCAATAAACGAACGACATATGAGTAATATACGATATTACAAAAGTTAAATAGGAAATGTAAAAGACCGTTCCCATTGCAAGTTAGTCGCTGCGATTCGCGATCGACGACACGTCACATCGACATCGTACGTGCGCTGATTTATGCGTGGACCGACGACACAGCGGTACGCGGCGATAAATATAATTGTGCCGCTGTGACCCACCCAGGGAGCGAGCTACGGTAAGTCGGGCAAGTGCGTAAGGCGCTCTATACAGTGAGAATTGGGATTCTGTAACATACATTTTTTTTGCATATTTTATGTCCTCAAAATTTCCAAGGTGCCAGTCCACTTTGTTTAAGTTCTACAACCGTTTTCGGTTAATAAGAACACATTTTGAATATTTTGTCTACTAAACTTTTAGAATTTTGGTTCCTGACACAGTTGTTAATGATGATTCATTTAAATAGAACGAAAATAAATTAGGGCCAATTTACGTTTTTTTTTTTTTATCTACAATCACTAGTAATGAAACAAATAAAAAAAGAACTCACTTAAATTATCAAATTAAGGACCTACCTAATTACAATTTTAAAACATAAATGATTTTCCTAAGATAAACGAAAACTTACCTTGGACGTCGTTCCAAGGAAAATCTACCTACTTATTTTCCGTTCCACAAACTTCAAAGCAATAACTTTACTCCTGAAATATAAAATAAACAAACGAATAAATATGCCAAAGTAATTCTCATTGTGCATAAGTTCCTACAAACAACTACAGATGTACCACAAGCAATTGTACAGGAAGACAGTTACACCAAGTAAAGGAGAACCCTGGCTAACAATACTACAACTCAAGCCAAATGAAACAGATCCTTAACACAATGCAATAAAGATTGAAGTAAAAGAAAATATAACTTTGCAAAACTTAGTCCGCACTGTTGTCGAACAATCTTGTATTTTATTTTGTTTATACGATTTCATAGTTTATAAAATTAAATTCGAAATTCCTTTATGAATACCCTGTTTGTGTTGCTAGAAATGTCATATTCGTTTTGTTGAGAGTTTTTATTTGCAGATTCTACAATAGTCAAGCTTTTAAATACACTGCTTCTGTTTCAAAAATAATCATGAAAGTTTGTTACAATTTTTTTTTAAACCTGGAATTTCTCAACCGCCGCCCAGAGTCTTTTGTGCCCGGTTGACGGCAATAAGCTCGCCCTTTATTACTTATTACATATAATATTATGTGAATGTATATGTATTTTAACTACAGTGATTGGTCGACTGAAAAAACTTCGGCCAAACAAATCACTCGTCAAGAGTTTAACAATATGTCAGCTAATTTTTCAGTTGACTGACTTTTCAGAAACTGAAAAATTATTTTGATGATGGTTAGTCAATTACCCAAAAACGGCCGAGCGGATTTGTATGAAATTTGCAACACTCGTTCGTTCCCGTAGACATTTTCGACTTCACGTGAAAAGCCCCTGGCAAAAACCAAAAATAAAAATCAGTAGAATGAAACCGAATGTGGGATATAGTTTGAGTCAGCTTAACTGCTTCCATTACTGAAAAAAAAAATGCTAGAACCGTTCACGTTTCAGCACATAAGTAGTTCAAAAACTATAATTTTGTGAAGTGTTTGTACAGTCACTAAACGATATAGGTACCCAGGGTCGTCGAATATACCTAGTTGAAGATTAATAAAAAAAAATGAATATCTTCGAATAAAATTTTTTATAAATTGAATTAAGTTTTATTCGAAAATAGCCATTGAGTTCTTACGAAACTTCTACAATATCCGACAACCCTGGTAATTTATCTATTTTGCTAACCGTACATAAGCACATTATATAGATATTCACAATAGCCTCCATGATAATAATTAATAAAATTTGAGATTGTATCATTGAAATTCCACAAGTCACTGAATTAAAATTTTGTAAGATAATCAAAATCATATCAGATAATTTTGTTACAATCAATGCTGTTATAAAATAAATTATCATCCAATGTGTGCCAATCGCTTTTGATGCCTGTATTACATCGAAAATGAATTTTAAAAATGTTTTATTTATTTTTACAATATTAACTGTTGTTAGTGCCAACGTTAAGAAAAGTTACAATGGGTACACGTTATATAAAATAGTGCCAAAAGATGATAGTGAAGTGAAAATATTAGAAGAAATGCAAGCAAAGCATCTTGGAGAGTTCTGGGACGATGGCTTTAAAGTTAGCCAAGAATCCAAAGTAATGGTATCGCCAGATAATCGTCTGGAGTTCGTCAAATACTTGGCAGCTGGGAAAATTGAATCGACAATCATAATCAATGATATACAAAGGTAAGTAAACATTGCTACAGCATCTAAATATAATATTAAATGTGCTGAAATTTATTTAAATTTAAACTTAATTGAAAATTGAGAGAGTAGTGGTGGACCAGTGGTAATGGCTGCAATTTACAAGTTGTTGGTCATAGGTTTGAACCCAGATAGGCGTTTTACTTTTTGTTAATTATTTCATCACCACTGCTCTCAAAACGGTGAAGGCAAACATTGCGAAGAAGCTTGTACAGACGCCAGCAGGTCAAGCTATCCCAAACTGTCAAATTTTCCGTATTGAACATGAACCTTATTCCTTTGTGATAAAGTTGAAAAACTATCAAAGAAATTTGACAGATTGGGGTAGCTTGATGTGCTGGCCTCTGTACTAGAACCAAAAATTATAAGGCGTGTGATATCCACCAATTCGCATTGGGCGGGCCCAATGCGAATTGGTGTTGGCGTGGTGTTTTACGGCCCACTAGCTCTCACAGAGAGGAGGCCTGTGTCTCAGCAGTGGGAACATTATTGGATGATTATGTTTAACTAAAATGATCTCATCTCTTCCCGTGGGTGTCTTATGTGGCGAGGTACTTACTAGAGAATGGGCAGCAGTGTTCTCTAAACATTTTACCACCATACTCACATCGCCAACCCGCATGCAGGATTATGGCAACCCCCCCCCCCCCCCCCAATTGGGGAAAGCCTATGTCCAACAGTGGACGTCTTTCGGCTAAAATGATGATGATGATGAATGAAAATGGTAGTAACTTACTTAGCGCTTTGTTTATTGATGTTATATGATTTAAAACAAACAATCTATAACAACATCATACTATTATTCAGAGCATATTATGTTATTAGGTATATCATCGTATTGTACATGAGCTGTGTTACTTTTTATGATGTAGAATCAACCATTGCACTGTAATAGATATAATTTGACATTGACAGCACATTTATTTCGTAGTAGTAAGAACTGTTTTTTAACCGACTTCAAAAAGAAGGAGGTTATCAATTCGACATGTTTATATTTTTTTTTTTTTATGTATGTTCGGGCATAACTCCGTCGTATATTGACGGATTTGCAAAATTATTTTTTTGTTCGAAAGAGGTTTACTCCGAAATGGTCCCATTAAATTTTCATATAGATCTGATGATGCGTTTCGGAGACAGACAACGGAACTCTTCAAAAAATTACAGCAAATCAACCGCGAATGTTGCTATCGCATAAGTATGCATTGTTTTGACCTCAAGGATGATGAAATTTCGAATTGGTGTGGAGTAGGTAACTAAAAAGTGAAAAATAAAAACTTTTTTCAAAAAAAAAAACAACCGACTTCCAAAAAAACACTACAAAGTGCAAAATAACTTTAATTTCGGAAGGCGGTGACAAAATAATTAAATACACATCCAAAGTCACCGACTTCCCAAATTAAAGTTATTTTGCACTTTGTAGTGTTTTTTGGAAGTCGGTTGTGTTTTTTTTTTGAAAAAAGTTTTTATAACCGAATTCAAAAAGTAGGAGGTTGGTTGTATATAGACGGATTTGCAAAATTCTTTTTTTGTTCGAATGGAGTTTATTCCGAAATGGTCCCATTATTTCATATAGATGTGATGATGTAGGCTGAAGCGGTGACAAAAAATTAAAATACATATCCAAAGTCACCGACTTCCGAAATTAAAGTTACTTTTCATTTTGTAGTGCTTTTTTCCGGAAGTCGGTTGTTTTTTTTTTTTGGAAAAAGATTTTCACGACAAGTGTTACTAATGACGAGTGGCTGACCACTCATGACAAAGCTATATATCTAAGACAGTGTTGTCTTATATTTTCAGAGCAATAGACGACCAACTAAATCCAGACACCATAAGATCTTCCCAGCCCTATCTTTCCTACTCCTGGACAGAATACCATAACCTTGAAACCATCTACAACTGGCTTGATGAGTTAGAAGAAAACCATCCTTTAATAGCGAGAACTGTCGTCATGGGCCAATCTGTAGAAGACAGAGCTATTAAAGGAATTATTATTAATCATCACCCCAATAGACAAAATCATTTGTATGGAATAATAGAAGGTACCCTCCATTCTCGTGAATGGATTTCTGCAGCGACTGTCACTTGGATTATCAAAGAGTTCTTGACCAGTAATAACACTGAAATTAGAGCTTTGGCAGAAAATTTTGAATGGCATATCTTTCCTGTTGTCAACCCTGATGGTTACGCTTATACATTTACTCATGTAAGTATGTTTTATATGGTGTAGTTGGTTTTTATTTTTATTTCAGGGCATTGTGGCTAAATACACTGATACACTGAAAAAAAAATTTATTAAACACATGCGTATTGTTTTTTTTTTAATCGTCTCCTATTTTATTTCTTTGGGTGATGATTGTAAAAAAAGGTTGAATTTCGGAAATCTTAATTTTTTTCGAAAAGCATAAATATTTTTTTTCTTTACAATTGCTGGGTTTATATAAACCTTCATACCCGTAATTACCACTTTTTTTTTTTGGGTGGGAAATCATCAAATGACTTCTCCTGCTGAGTAGAGCAGGAGGGCGTGTCAGACTATTACTGACTAAAACCCATCCGTGTTCCCTCAGTAGCCCGTATGCCAAGGGCCGTGGTATCTCTTTCGAACAAACCCGCACCCCTGGCAGGCATCGGCCCTTGCGGGCCCCATCATTTTTTGTGCTGACATCTTTGGCGGCGCGCGTGTGGAACACAACGCGCCGTCCCGTCTACCACATTTCGGCCGCAGGGGATAGGGAGAGCGGCTGACGCCATACCGACACTCCTCTTCCCCTGCGGCCCCACCTCGTCCGCCATCAAACGGTGGCGGTCCCGTCCAGGCCACGGAAGGGAAGAGCGCTGCTCAGAAGCACCGGCACTCCTCCTCTACCGCAGCCCGTAACCCTCAGCCGCGATGCCTCCCATTCGACATCGCGGCCCACCTCAGTTGCGGTGCACCTCACCGCAACCTACTTTTTGGTCGCTACGTCAATGGCTTGAAGGCAAAAGCCCTGACGAGCGGCCCCACCTTTGGGTTCCTCTTGGCTTCACCGTGGCCGGAATCCACGGTTACTGAGCCCCCCCCGCAACGACAATGCGGGAGCCACTCGGGGGGGATTATTACCACTTTAGGATTATTTTTGAGACAAAACGTAGTCAATATTCTTTCTTAAGAGCGCTGTCACAGGCCCACTAGCGCCACTCCTTAAAAAAATATTATATACTAGCTTTTGGCAGCGGCTTTGCCCGCGCGGAACTTTTACCCTCTATTTAACTGCCTTACGGGTTGAATTTCGAAAAATCCTGCCTTATTCCTTGTCTACATTATAAAAGGAACCTCTTTGCAAAATTTCAGCTTTCTAGTTCTCCGGGTTTGGGCTGGGCGTTGATGAGTCAGTCAATCAGTCAGTCAGTCAGGACTTGTCTTTTTATTTATACGGATTGAGACACGAAGCAACAAAATACGATCTATAGGAAAACGGCCACATTCCTCTAGATCGTATTTTGTTGCTTCGTGTCTCAATATGAAATTTTTTATAAAATGTATTAGTAAATTCTAGACACATTTACCGAGACAGCTGATTGAGCCGTTTTTCATAGCCTTCCTTTTCAGTCACGGGATAACATTTTTTTAAAGAGTGGCGCTAGTGGCACTGTAACAGCGCTCTTAAGACGCCATCTGTACGGGGCGCCGGTGTGGGCGCCTACATTGAGGCGCCAACCAGCTCGCCGGTTGAGGGCGTCCCTTATGGTCATGGCGATCAGGATGATCCGGGGATATCGCACGATCTCCGGCGAGGCGGCGGGCCTCCTTGCCGGATGACCGCCATGGGATCTGGAGGCAAAGGTCCTCGCGCAAATATGGGAGTGGCGCGAGGAGGCCAAACGCCGGGGCGTAAGTCCGCTGCCGCAGAAAATCGCGGCAAAGCGGACAGAGCTCCGGTGGGATCTCATGGTGACATGGAGAGAGCGATTGTCGCAACCCAGTGCTGGGCACGCCACGATTGCGGCGGTAAGTCCCCTCTTTGAGGAGTGGTTTGAGAGGCGGCATGGCGTCCTCACCTTCCGCCTGACGCAGGTCCTCACCGGACACGGTTGTTTCGGGAGGTTTCTGTTTCGGATAGGGCGGGAGGAAACGCCCGGGTGTTTCCATTGCGAAGATCGCCCTGAGGACATGGTGGAGCACACGGTGGCGGTCTGCCCTGCTTGGGCGGAGCACCACCGTGTCCTCGTGGAGGCGATCGGCGGCGGCGATCTCTCGCGTCCGGCCCTGGTCCAGGTCATGGTACGGAGCGAGAGGGCATGGGGAGCCTTCACCTCCTTCAGCGAAGCAGTGATGCTCGCGAAAAGGGAGGCAGCGCACGTGAGGGAGAGGCAGCATATATGCGCCCTCGCGACCCCAGCCGCCGCAGGATACGGAGACGCCCTGGGCGTCGGGAATCCCAGGCCGATTTCCGGCCACCGTAGGCATGGGCTTGCGGACGGCGAGTAATGGGTAGCTCGCTGTCCGGTAAGGACCAAGCCCAAGTCGACGGCGCGTTGTGTTCCACGCGCGCCTCAAAGAGATGTCAGCACAAAAAGTGATGGGACCCGCAAGGGTCGATGCCTGCCAGGGGTGCGGGTTTGTTCGAAAGAGACACCACAGCCCCTGGCTTAAGGGCTACTGAAGGAACACGGGTGGGTTTTAGTCAGTAAAAGTCTGACACGCCCTCCTGCACCACCCAGAGCGGGAGAAGTTATTTGATGATTTCCCACCCAAAAAAAAAAAAAGACGCCATCTGTGTCGTTGTAATATTTTATCGGAATCTGTTTAGTGGTATAAGCGTGAAAAGGTAACACACAGGCAGACTGACAGATCGACAGAGAGAGTAGCTTTCAAATTTATAATACTAGCTTTTGCCAGCGGCTTCTCGTGTTTAAATGTATCTTATCTGTTAATACAGGTTATACACTATCTTTGTGCCAAATTTCATCTAAATCCGTTTTTTTTTTTTTTTTTTTTTGGGTGGGAAATCATCAAATGTCTTCTCCTGCTGAGTAGAGCAGGAGGGCGTGTCAGACTTTTACTGACTAAAACCCACCCGTGTTCCCTCAGTAGCCCGTATGCCAAGGGCCGTGGTATCTCTTTCGAACAAACCCGCACCCCTGGCAGGCATCGGCCCTTGCGGACCCCACCTGTGGTTGCTGACATCTTTGACGGCGCGCGTGTGGAACACAACGCGCCGTCCCGTCTACCACTTTTCGGCCGCAGAGGATAGGGAGAGCGACCAACGCTATACCGACACTCCTCTTCCCCTGCGGCCCCACCGCGTCCGCCATCAAACGGTGGCGGCCCCGTCCAGGCCACGGAAGGGAAGAGCGCTGCTCAGAAGCACCGGCACTCCTCCTCTACCGCAGCCCGTAACCCTCAGCCGCGATGCCTCCCATTCGACATCGCGGCCCACCTCAGTTGCGGTGCACCTCACCGCAACCTACTTTTTGGCCGCTACGTCAATGGCTTGAAGGCAAAAGCCCTGACGAGCGGCCCCACCGTTGGGTTCCTCTTGGCTTCACCGTGGATGGGAGACCACGGTTACTAAGCCCCCCCGCAACGACAATGCGGGGAACCCACTCGGGGGGGATCTAAATCCGTTGAGTAGTTTTTGCGTGAAAGAGTAACAAACATATATGCATCCATCCGTTCTCATAAACGTTCAATTTTTTTATTTATTTTTCTTTGGGATGTGTCTTTATTTCCTTCATGTATTTTGTGTCATTTGGTTGATTTTTCTTCATATTATTATTATTACAGAATCGGATGTGGAGAAAAAACCGCAGTCTACAAAGTGCAAAGCCCTGCCCAGCTACATACGATGATATGAGCAACGGTGTTGATCTCAATCGGAACTTCGATTTTCAATGGATGGGTAAGTCACCAAAATATATAAGTTACTAGGGTCACCAGGGAGAGCAGTGGTGGCCAAGTGGTAACGGCTGCGACTTACGAGTTTTAGGTCGTGAATTCGAACTCAGACAGGCGCTTTACTTTGAGTAAATGATTCCATTACCACTGCTCTGAAAAAAAAACGGTGAATGAAAACATCGTGAGGAAACCGGCATGTCCTAGAACCAAAAATTCGAAGACATGTGACATCTACCAACCCGCACTGGGCCCGCGTGGTGGATTACGTCCCAATCCCTCTCACCGAGAGGAGGCCTGTGTCCCAGCAGTGGGAACATTATAGGCTGATGATGACTAGGGTCACCAGGGCCCCAATTCTGTATCGTTGTAATGATTCCCCCCGTAATTTAACTACGTTCAAACTACGTCAATATCGTTTTTTTTGGAAACCAATGTAACGGTAAGGAATCGAAATGTCATATTCTGAATGTTCCAAGACAATTTGTCGATATTAATAATAACGATATTAGCAGAATTCATGTGTGATTGACGTGGTTACGAGTAAAGCCCAAATATGGTAGAAGTTTAGAAAGAAACCGGTGAATATTTTTGAATAAATTAAAATTTAACTAATAGAAAACAAACAGAGGGGCAGTTCTTGTAATTTTAAGAACGTTCATAGTCTAGTCTCAGTCTACATATATGTCAAAGATATCTCGAGTTTAAAAACAAAATTGACATTTGATTGTCGCCGAGATGTACAACGTTTAATTAATTAATAAAAAAATAATTAAATTAAAAATTACGAGAAGTGGCCTTCTTTTCATTTATGAAATTTAATGCAAAAAGCGACTTCGGCACACACTAAGCGTTCTGTCTTGCTTTTTTCTTATTATACGGCTCTTAAAAGTAATAGCATGATTTTACATAGCTTTCTCTTGAAACGGGCTATCAAAAACAAAAATAATTATTCAAATCCGATCGTTCTAGAGACTAACGCGTTCAAACTAAGTCTCATCATCATCAGCCTATAATGTTCCCACTGCTGGGACACAGGCCTCCTCTCGGTGAGAGGGATTGGGCCGTAATCCACCACGCGGGCCCAGTGCGGGTTGGTAGATGTCACATGTCTTCGATTTTTTGGTTTTAGTACATGCCGGTTTCCTCACGATGTTTTCCTTCACCGTTTTGAGAGCAGTGGTGATGAAATAATTTACACAAAGTAAAGCGCCTGTCTAGGTTCGAACTCACGACCTACAACTCGTAAGTCGCGGCCATAACCACTGGGCCATCACTGCTCAAACTCAAACTAAGTCTACTGCTTTATTATACTAACTAGCTGCGCCCCGAAGTTTCACCCGCATAAGTCTCGATCCTGTCGATCCTGTAGGAATATTGGCATAAAATGTATGTCCTATGTCCTAATCCAGGCCATAATCTACCCATGTGCCAAATTTGATCCAAATCCATTCAGCCGTGTTAGCGGGAAAGCGTAACAAACATAAAATCTAATCTTTTCTCTTAATAATATTAACTAGTTTTTGGCCGTGGTTCCGCCCACGTGGAAGTCGGTTATCGGGTTAAAAAGAAGCCTAGGAGCTGCTTCAAATTCCAGGCTATATCTCTGCCAAATTTCATGACGATCAGTTCAGCGATTTAGGCATGAACGCGTAACAGACAGGCAGAGTTACTTTAGCATTTATGATATTAGGAAGGATTTAAGATAATATAGAATAGATGACCACTAATTCTTATTATTATTTTCAGTCATAGGTGCATCAAACGACTCTTGTCTCAACACATACGCTGGTCCCACCGCTTTCTCCGAACCCGAGACAAGAGCTATTGCCCAATACGTGCAGGCCCTCGATCAGAAGGGGGAAATCATCTTCTACATCGCCTACCACTCCTACACTCAACTAATTATCATTCCATATAGTCATGTGCAGAGTAATGAGGATGCACTGCTTTCTGGAAATTATCCTGACATGGTAGGTCCTGCCTTTGAACCTGCAAATACAATTTATATTATTTTAATTGTTTGGGGGGTTTGTGGTTAAGTAAATAACATGTCCATTGTTACGCAGCAAGACAACTCCATGCCTCGGAAAGCACGAATCCCGGCTATCATTCGTGGATCTTTGACAGTCGTTACGGGTACAGACGCCCGAAACTCTGATAACCAGTTTTACCAAAGTGAATAGTATAACCCCGTAACTGGGTTGTAGTCGTCGGATAGGCAGTTGCTCCATGTCATCATCATCATCATTTCAGCCGAAAGACATCCACTGCTATGGTGGTAAAATGCAAAGAGAACGTTGCTGCCCATTCTCTAGTAAGTCCCTTAGTCGCCTTCAACGACACCCACAGGAAGCAATGGGATGGTGCTATTCTTTTACGTCCAGCACGACACGGAACCATCTACGGTTGCTCCATGTAAAATACTGTTACTCAGCTACATCCAGTTAGACTAAAAACTGACCCTGACATAGTTGGGAAAAGGGCAGATGATGGTGTAACCTAATATCTTGCGTAACAGACAGAATCGGTTTAGCACCACCTGGATCCAATTCGATCCATAACAATAGAAAACCAATTGTGTCTCATTAAAGGTACTTGACCGATTTTATTATGACAGTAGGTATTGTTAATCTTTCCATTTAATTTACTAATAATTTTTATTTATTTAACAGTACGAAATTGCTATTAGAGGTGCTGATGCCTTGGCAAAACGACATGGAACACACTACCGAGTTGGACTAGCTACTAATGTTTTGTGTAAGTAATCTGTTAATCTTATATAATGAACGAATGAATGATTGTATGGCTTTGAGAAAAGAGGCAGATTTAACCAAAGGTGAGTGGATTGTGTGGAATATGATGTACACAGAAACGATCATGCTCACGTAAATGTCTCACTGATGGTGACGCGTAAATTGGATCAGTCAGTTCCCTATAAAATGGTTGAGCTGGATGGTCTGGATCCACGTGTCGTGTTCGTGAACAGGCGCCGTGTCTTGAGACTAGTCATCTCCTTACCTCCAGGGTTTAATAGGGTACGGTTGACTGTAACCTACTTGAGTATTTTTTTTTCGAATACAAATAGTTTGTTTCTTAACAAGTTTTTTACTACATAGCTAGTGGAAGTGTTCTTTGAAGCAAATAAATACATCCACTAGGACACTACACTCTTCCACAACTTTGATTTAAGTAATTTACTCAAAAAATTGCCGGTATTTTATATTTCTTATATAATTTTGAGAAGGTAAATTAATGCAAAAGAAAATTACAAATGACTTATATATTTTATCACAGCTTATTCAAAGGAGTGTATGATTTGTGTATGTTATATCAAATTATACAAGCGTTGGGGTGATTCATCTTCCGTAATATTTCTGTTTTATTTTAGATCCCATGAGCGGTTCCAGTTTCGACTGGGTCAAGTACGCAGTCAATGTCCCGGTCTCGTATCTCATAGAACTCCCTGATCTTGGAGAGTTTGGATTCCTCCTACCTCCTAGACAGATCGTGCCCACTGCCTTGGAAACCATGGATGCACTAGTAGAAATTGGCAAGAGTACCAGAAGACTGGGGTATTTTAGAGAAGAGTTCTCGGGAGCTAATAACGTGTTCTTTTCTACCTCTATTTTGTTGCTTGGTGTTTTGATTGCATTGTTCAAATAAGTCATTACAAGGTTTGTGAATACTGTGCTTCGACAGACGTTCCCAAATAAATTTTGTTTTTTATCTTTTAAATTCACACTAATTTTATAATTATAATACTCAACTGATATTCTACCCTGTATTATACATAGTATTCTGAATTCTGATTACTTAATAATAACCTTATTAAAAAGTTTATCACTTGAACTTTTCATTTGTCAATTTTGAATCATTGATGAAGCTGAATTTATCAATTTGTAAGTACGGTTTTTACGTCGATGACGTCACAATTTGTTTAGTAAATGTGAAAAGTCTTGAAATAAGAGAAAATGCTATGTTATGTGTACCTAAATAAATGAGGTCTGCGATAAAATTATCATCACGTAATTTATTTGTCTAACCATAAAATATTTATCGGCCAGGACTAATTCCAAAACACTACTATAAAATAATAAAACATGTTATCAATAAAATAAATATATAACTATAAGATAATGAGTCTATCAATTGTAATACCAAAGATTATTGTAATCCATGGAATTCATTTCATTTGAAACGTACGAAGGAGTTGTACGCAATGATACTCAAAGAAATATTTTTAGTAATAGCTGTAGCAACTGCAATTAATGCAGAATATGTGAGCTATAGGAACTATAAAGTGTACAAAATAGTACCAGGCTCCGAAAATGAAGTACAAATACTTATGGACTTGAGAAAAGAAACTCAATATGATTTTTGGAGTGATATCGTAGCTATTAACAGTGATGTTAGAATTATGGTGGCACCAGCGAAACAAGCGGAGTTCGAGAATTATTTCGAAAGTGTGAAAATTCCAGCTAAAGTTGTCATTGAAGATGTGCAGGAGTAAGTAATTGTTTTTATCTTTAGTAGATATTACGATAAAGCCTTGGAACTTAGCAGAGGAACAAGTAAGGTTAAAGATTCACATAACGCCTATAACCTCCGAAGAGTAAGACAGAGTTGTACCAATTGTAATACCCACAATTCGCCAGTAATGTTTCAGTCCTATGTAATAGGGAGGAGCTTATCGCCATCAACCAGGAATGGAGTCGCTTTATGTCCGGTACGCGTAACGTCCGTGTATCGTTACTGGATTCTTGAAGGAGAATCTTTTCTCGGATCAGTCGCATTACAGTCGTTCTGCCTAAAATATACTTAACGCTAGAAGTGCTTGCGATTAGAAAAAAACGAGAGTAAATTAACATTTTGCGAAATACTAGGCGAGCAGATTAATAAGGATATACTTTTGGCGTCTACACATACACGCAATTAATGACAATGTTGTATATTATAATGAATTGAATTTAATACAGAGTGTAATGTTAATGAAAATATGTATAGGTAGTGGGGGTTTTACGCCAAACTTTTAGCCTATAACTAGTATCGAAAATTTGCTACCCATGGGGTAATATAAATTTAATTTGATATCATATATAGTATTATGAGTGTCTCAAGGACTGGACACGAACCACATCCTGTAACTTGGATAAAGAATAGGATATATTGGTGTCTGAGATTGGTGTGTCTTTGTGCGAATGTTTGACATATGTATAGGCGAACCATTTGACTAAAACCGCCACTGTACTCGCAATAATATTACAAATATTATGCCCAAGTAATATTATTTTCAAATTACACTTTGCATTTTGACTATACTGGACTGACGGACGTAGAGCAACTAATCGTAAAATATAAAGGCCAATTGGCCAATGGCCATAATGCGATCAATCTGAAGAAAATGCATCTTCAAAATACAATAGCGCCATAAACGGGCTTTATGCGTACTGGACATAACGCGACTTCTTCCAACCAGAGAAAACTTTATTTAAACTGCCTCTATAATGGTAAGAGAGAATATTGAGAAGATGTAATCATAAAAAAAAATCTCTTAATCTTTCAGAAAAATCGATGACCAACTTAAACGGCCTTTAAATCGTAGTGGCAGTTATGCCTGGAATTTTTACCAGTCTCTAGATGAAATCTTCGCTTGGCTCGATCAACTAGCCCGAGATTACCCTGACGTTGTCACTCTTGTCACTATTGGCCAGTCTGTCGAGGACAGACCGATCAGGGGTGTGAAAATTGACTTCAAAAAGCAAAACAATCCCGTCATCGGTATGATCGAGGGTGGTATCCACGCAAGAGAATGGATTTCGCCAGCAACAGTGACTTATATCATCAACGAGTTCTTGACTAGTACTGATCCTGATGTCAGATTAATGGCTGACAATATTGTGTGGCATATCTTCCCCGTTGTCAACCCTGATGGCTATGTATACACGTTTAGTAATGTGAGTATAATTTTGTTCTTCTTCTTTTCGTGTCGATACTACTCTTTGTTGTTTATTTTTTTAATTTTTAATAGCTTCAGCCCAGTAGACGGCCTCAGGTTACTCCAGCAAGTGGGGCATGGTCTTTCAGAAGCAGTGCAGTATTTTTAAATATTTTTGTATATTTTGCTACCTTTCCGAAAACAAGTCAGGCCTGTAGAAATCCCTATCCCGCTAAGTCGGACAAAAAAGCGGCACGTTCGTACCATCCTTTTCTCGAAGCAGTTCAGGCTATTTTCGACCACCCTATAACTTCGTTGTGGATAAAACTAGAAGCCTGAATCAGTAACCAAGCAGCATTGTAAAACACGGTATTTAAAAAAAAAAATCATTCAATTTGAACGAAGTAGTAGTTTAAGAATTATAACTAGTCAAAGTTTCTTAATTTTGTCACTCACTGACCGAAATCTTTTAAATAAATAGTTAACTTGGCCATCGTATGAAAACACAATGTATCTTACATCGATGCCTCATTCAACGGAGCGTCTCCCGCGTAGAAGATGTCTGTGATCTTCTCTTCTGATAACTAACTCTCGACCAACCATCACGATGTCTGGTCGAAGGAAAAGGAATTAAAGGAGTTAAGAGCTTTTGTTCTGAAAGTTGGCAACGCCGAAATAGCTGTCAAATATTTACGTGAAATTACGAGTTTTGATTAATTTGGTAATATTACTGTATGAAAATATGAAATATCGCTAACTAACTATCTAAAATACAGATTATGAAATGCAATAATTAATGTTTTAACATCGAATATTTAGTTTTAGATGTAAAAAAAGAACTTGGAAACTTTCCAAATGCCTTTTTTACACCAAAAACGGTTACAATATCTAATTCTGTGTTATAATTGCAAATCATCATTATTAATATTTTAGATAGTTAGTTAGCGATATTTCATATTTTCATACAGTTATATTACCAAATTAATCAAAACACGTAATTTCATTTTTAAATATTTGACAGCTATTTGCGACGTTGCCAACTTTCAGAACAAACGCTCTTAAGATTATATCAAATTAGATTGTTTAGTGCGATTGTCAAGTCAATCTATTTATTTAAAACATCAAAGATTTTTAATATTATTTATATTTAAAGAAAACAAGTAAGAAATGACTCAAATGTGTTAGTAACAATATTTCTTAACCCTATGTTAGTAAACGTAACCTACACACGTAACCTACACTGCCATTATAGTTACAATGTGAATCCCTGCTATAAGCTCAACACCGAAGTGGAGAGTTTGCAGCAGCGATTCACACACAAGCAGTCCAGTATGCTCGCGATACACCGCAGTATAATGTTGGGGCTGGTCCGCACCCGGCGGACCAAGGAAGCGCATCTTTTTCGCATCGTAGCGTAGAGGCAATCCATCCGTGCTTCAGCAAACATCCCTGATGCGCTACAGAAGCGGAACAGCCCCATCAGCACCCGGAACGCATTATTATATTGAATGCGAAGGGCGCTGTACGATTTTTGAGTGTAATCCACCCACAGGCTGCACGTGTAAAATGAGGTGCAAAATGCACGAAATAAGGTCTTTTTTACATCTCTAGAACTACGTGCAAACCTGCGAGCGATAATATTAGCTCTCACCGACAGCGCCCTTCTTTCTCTTTCAATATCGTCATTATCTTTGAGGTCGGTCGTCATTATCTTTAATACCATATTGATACGGTTACTACATAATAAGATGTAGGTTAGCTAATTAGAATAAAATAGAATATAATATTTCTTTATTTTGTAAAAACATATATATAATTACGTGATAACTTAAGACAGAAGGACCCTTAAGTAGGGACTGAATAAATTAACCAACTTGGTATTACATGGATCTCACAACTTTTTACGGTAGACGAACTGAGTTGCGAGACTTGTTGTTATTTACAAGTTATGTTTTTGATGGCATCCGTTTGTCATCAGTGAACTGTGAACAATTCTACTTAGCTTCGGTCTGATGGTTAGTCATACGGGGAGGATCGTAGCAATGAATGCGATTTCACCAATGATTTACTTGAACACTCTTTTACTATTTAATTACAGAACAGAATGTGGAGGAAGAATAGAAGTAGGTTGAACCACACAACTTGCCCTCAAGGTGATGATATCAGTAACGGAATTGACTTGAACAGAAACTTTGGCTTTGTCTGGATGTGTAAGTATTGTTTTAATACCATTTTATTTTGCGAACTTTATTGCTGAGCACATTGATGATGATATTCAGTTCAGACAACGATGGAATTAATTATGTACTTTCTAGCTTTTGCGAGCGGTTTCGCTCGCGTGGAGGTCGGAAATTATCCCAGGGAATGTACTACTGGGGTAAAAAGTATCCTATGTGTTACTTCAGGTTATAAACTATCTGTGTGCCAAATTTCATCCAAATCTGTTCAGCTGTTTAGCGTGACTGAGTAACAAACATCCATCCATCCTAAAAACTTTCACATTAATATTGTGTCGTGATTTCATACATTTAGTTTGGAAAAAATGTATTATTTAAATACCGAATTATAATATCCGCTGTGGCAGCACTGTTAATTTCATCATCTGCCTAGCCTTTTCCCATGGAAGGTTGGTCCCTCCGAGATCGTAATCGAAAAAAATTGCAACATACAAAAAATTTATTCGGTCTACTCGGCCTTAATGTACGGGATGGTTGATATTTTTTCTAACATCACGATGTTGCCAATACAAGATGATGGGTTTTTTTTTCAGGGTAGGAAATCCTCTTTAGAATCTCACTTTTCTAATAAAGAAGAGTAAGTCCGCGGCTATTAGTTCTTGCACTATAGCCATGTCTCCCAAAAACTACTATGACAAAAATGCTCTTTAAAATGATGACTGAGCAGTGATAGCCATGTGGTAACGGTTTTTTTGTTTTTTTTTTTGGGTGGGAAATCATCAAATAACTTCTCCCGCTCTGGGTGGAGCAGGAGGGCGTGTCAGAGTTTTACTGACTAAAACCCACCCGTGTTCCTTCAGTAGCCCTTAAGCCAGGGGCTGTGGTGTCTCTTTCGAACAAACCCGCACCCCTGGCAGGCATCGGCCCTTGCGGGCCCCATCATTTTTTGTGCTGACATCTCTTTGAGGCGCGCGTGGAACACAACGCGCTGTCGACTTGGGCTTGGTCCTTACCGGACAGCGAGCTACCCATTACTCGCCGTCCGCAAGCCCATGCCTACGGTGGCCGGAAATCGGCCTGGGATTCCCGACGCCCAGGGCGTCTCCGTATCCTGCGGCGGCTGGGGTCGCGAGGGCGCATATGCTGCCTCTCCCTCACGTGCGCCGCCTCCCTCTTCGCGAGCATCACTGCTTCGCTGAAGGAGGTGACGGCTCCCCATGCCCTCTCGCTCCGTACCATGGCCTGGACCAGGGCCGGACGCGAGAGATCGCCGCCGCCGATCGCCTCCACGAGGACACGGCGGTGCTCCGCCCAAGCAGGGTAGACCGCCACTGTGTGCTCCACCGTGTCCTCAGGGCGATCTTCGCAGTGGAAACACCCGGGCGTTTCCTCCCGCCCTATCCGAAACAGGAACCTCCCGAAACAACCGTATCCGGTGAGGACCTGCGTCAGGCGGAAGGTGAGGACGCCATGCCGCCTCTCAAACCACTCCTCAAAGAGGGGACTTACCGCCGCAATCGTGGCGTGCCCAATGTGGTAACGGTTGCGACTCACGAGTTTTAGGTCGTAGGTTCGAACCAAAACAGGCGCTTTACTTTGTGTAAGTAATTCCATCACCACTGCTCTCAAAATGGTGAAGGAAAACACCGTGAGAAAACCTGTCCTAGAACAAAAAATTCGAAGAAATGTGATGTGTGTGGGCCAACTCCCTCTCAAAGAGAGAGGTGGCCTGTGTCCCAGCAGTGGGAACATGATAGGCTCTAAATGTTGTCCATAATCTAACCAATTCCGAAGTATTCTTTTCTAGACATTATGATAAGTTAATATCATTATCAGATATGAATTATGGATTACCTACGTCCTATTTAATGACACTATTAAGCAATAACACATTTACATGGATTGTGGACTAAACTGTCGCTTATCAGTTCAGTATTATCAAGAATTTTAATACGTATCGGATTATACATACATATGAGATTAAAAATACAAAATCTCTGTCTGTCTGTTTTCTTGTAACGCCTTAACGGCTGAATGGATTTGGATGAAATTTTGCCCACAAATTCCTTATAACCTGAATTAGGATGACGGATACTTTTTATCTCTGTAGTGCATTTCCGCGGAATCATTTCCGACCTCTAAGAGGGTGAAACCGCAAGCAAACGTAGTTTTTTTTTTTTTTTTCTACCAAAAAGCTTATTTTAATCCTGTTAAAAGTTGTTCTAAAGAACGACGCACTTCAAAAGCGATTACCACATGTACAAGGTGTAACAGAAACCCTATTGCTATCCTTAAGCACTAAAGATAACAGCTGGTATAGAATCACTGTACATAGATTCAGCTCAAAATAAAATACTCTAAGAATTGATACCTAATTTTCGGTTTCACATGTTTCTTAAATTCAAATCACAACAAACATGTCACCGCACTACGTAGGTCAATAACTTTCCACTTTACTTGCCAATATCACGATAAATTTCTTCCTAGTAATATGCTTATTTCAATTTGAAAAGTTCGTTTTCTGGTATTAATGTAAGTATTAAAAATTCTCACAACTTCCGAACATGTAGAGATAGGATTAAAAAACCCTTCCAATATCGTTTGATATCATCCAAAGAAGCCGTGCCCTTGGCATGTATTTACCCTTTCCGTTACACGTTGTATATTATGCCCTCTCGGGGGCAATTGAGTTGCTAATAATTGCTATGATTTTTGCAACTGTTATTTACGTTGTCATGCAGATGAATTTTCAAACATATAAAATGACAATAGAGGAATATGAGATGGCAATGGTTTATTTGGCAATTTCTATCAAAATCCTTGAATTGTAAAGTGTATAACAAACTTTTTGTTAAGAATTTCTGGTGCCAGTCTGCGCACAGCGTTGTATTTAACATCGTCATCACTTTTTTATATTACAGCGGTTGGAGCTTCTCAAAACCCCTGTGCTGAAACATTTGCTGGACCCGTTGAATTCTCGGAACCGGAATCTCGAGCTATCGCCAATTACGTCACGACTATTAAAGAGGAAGGCAATATGGTCTACTATTTCGCTTTCCATTCGTATTCTCAAATGGTGCTTGTTCCTTTTAGCCATTTGCAGGGAGCTGCAGTTTTGGAAGCTCCCAACTATACGGATATGGTAAGTAAACACATACACTGAACTGTATAAAACTGCTCTTAAAACGGTGAAGGAAAACATCTTGAGGAAATCGACATGTTCTAGAAGCAAACCCGCAATGACCCGCGTGCTGGATAACGGCCCACTCCGTCTTGTTCTGAAGAGTCCCTGACTCAGTAGTGTCAACGTTATAGGCTGATTACAATTACATAACGACCGTATCTTCCGTAGAGGTAGACAGAGGTAGTCCTACACTTTGCTGACAAGTTTATGAAATAGCTTTTGATTGCTTTTAAGTTTAAGCCATCGTGCAACGAGAAAACTATGTCAATTTTCGAAATATCCTATGCAAGAAACTACCTACAAAATTTCCGCTACAGCGTAATCAGCATTTATTAATCCCACTACTGGGACACAGGCCTCCTCTATGTGAGAGACAGTGGGTCGTAATCCACCACACGAGCCATTGCGGAGCGGTCAACGTCACATCATGACTTCGATTTTCTTTTGGTTCTAGGACATGCCAGTTTCCTCACGATTTTTTCTTTCAACGCATGCAATATAAGATGTGCTATAAATTCTTTTTTTTTTGACATATCAATGTAGACAACAATTTGTTTTATTATTTCAGTACGAAATTGCCATCAGGGGTATGGATAAGCTGAAAGCACAATATGGTACAGACTACGAAGTTGGTACATCTGCTGATATTTTGTGTAAGTAATTCCCTTTATTTTTTAAAGGCCACCCCTGTTATCTTGCTTGGCGAAAATGTATAAATGGCGTGTCAAAATCTTCTGAAACGAATTGCAGAAGATTTTGATACGCCATTTATATAATTTCATTGAGAGAAGGCGTTCTTTGGCAATCGTATAAGTAGCTTCATAACATTTTTTTGAAAAGATTTAACATGTTTTTTTTTTTTTAATGAATGAATAAACCTCCTCCTTTTTCTCATACCGTCTAATAAGGTAAAGATTTGATAGAATTTTGACGGTCATTATTGTCACTCGATTCGTTGTGTTTTAATGATCAATGATTTATAAGTCAGCTTCTTACTGATCTTTTCGCTTTTATCGTTCGTTACTGTCACTTTTTAAAGATCAATAAATTCAAGGTTCAATAGGTTTGATTCATTCATCGATCAACATGAAACGATGGACACTGGCGATCGACTAAAATATGTGATGTTTATCGATACAGCATGTTTTCCCGATTTTGTTTGATGACGCGTGTCGTTCGTCAAAAATCGAGCAAACACCTTTATTTTTCTCAATATTTTTTCTTAATCTTTTTGTCATTTAATTTTAATCTATTTTTCAGACGAAGTTAGTGGCTCCAGTTTCGACTGGGTAAAGGGAGTGGCAGAGGTTCCCATTGTCTACCTCTTCGAGCTTCGAGACGTTGGAGAATTCGGCTTCCTCCTGCCTCCAGCACGTATTATACCCAACAACCGGGAGATAATGGCAGGCCTGGTGGAAATGGAGAAGGTGACCCGAGCTCTGGGGTATTACAGTGTACCGCTTTCCAGTTCTGGAGAAAGGGCGATGTTCAGCTTTATGCTGTTCGTTCTAGGATTATTTGCTGCTATGATGTAAATATTAAAGATATTAACGGTGGTTATTGTTTCTTTTTTGGGTTATTTTATTTAGTTATGCGTGATATTAAGTTAGTACTGCCTGTATACTTACTCCTACCAAGTACCAAGAGTGTGACGTAAGTAACTACCACTTAGCTAGAGGCTAGTATAATAACTTTTCTGAGAGTTGGGTCGAAAAATTGATGCAGGTGCTGTTAGACATGGCCCGTTTTACGAGCTTTTCAGCTCTCTTGATCCCTGACTGCAGGTAACTAACTAAGAATATTTAAGTAAGTATTAATATAACAAAAAATAAAAAACACATAAACCTGCATGGGGACTTATGAAACGTCAGAAGCTAGGTGCACGGTTCCAAACTGTCGCTTCCTGTGGAGAAGAGCCGGCAAGAAACTCCACGGTTACTCTTTTAAAAATAATTGGCTTTAACAATGTTTTCAAATTACAGTGATAATAGGTATGGGATAGCACTGCAGTACAGGCCTGTCAATAAGTACCTGGTACTTATAGGAATGAAAATACAGAATAGAAAATCGTCTACAAGTCTAGTCTGTAAGGCCTACAATTGGATTTATTTACCAAAAGACTAAGCGTAGTTAACATCAGTGTTTCAATGAGAGATAGACAGGCTATTAACGATAGCTACACGGGTCGACCGATCAGGTCAAGCTACGCTTACCGCAGTTGTTCCGTGGATGGGTGGCAATCGTTACACACCAAGACTTCTCCGTGCCTCGGAAAGCACGTTAAGCCGTTGGTCCCGGCTATAATTTGTGGTTCTTTGACAGTCGTTACGGGTCGTCAGAAGCCCGAAAGTCTGACAACCAGTCTTACCAAGGGGTGTTACCCAGTAACTGGGTTGTGGAAGTCAGATAGGCAGACGCTCCATGTAAAATACTGGTATTCAGCTGCATCCTGTTAATCTGAAAGCTGAATGGAAAAAGCTAGGCAGATGACGATTAGGTATGGCTATGGTATGTTCAGTGTGCTGCCGGACGTAAAAGATAGCACTATCACATTTCTTCCCATAGGTATCGTAGAAGGCGAGTAAGGGACTTACTAGAGAATGGGCAGCAGCGTAAACTATCCATTTTACCACCATACTGAGATCGCCAACCCGCCTGCCAAGCGTGGCGATTATGGCAAAACCCCCTTTTGGAGGAGGCTTATGTCCAGCATTGGACGTCTTTCGACTGAAATGAAGATGCTTACTGATGAGCGAGACCCCTGCCCTTTAAACTAGGAGAATCCTGTTTCTTGAAGTACCTACCGTGTAGATGAAAATGTTGATGTTAACTGCCTCATTGGTTTAATGGTCGCAAGCGCATGCTCAGCAGTGCAACCTGTGAATCAAACCCAGGCCCTCTCACGGGTTCGATTCCCAGGTCGGGCAAAATGCTATTGAGCTTTTCTGTGTGTAATTTGTCAGTAGCAGCCCGCAGTCTGGATGTGTGCTCCATTGATGGCAATAGGCTTCTATTACATGGAACTTAAACATAACTCACGAAAAGTGTGTACGTGTGTGTGAAAGTGTGTACACCCCTGCCCAACCCTTGCAAAAACGTGATGTTATGTTACGTGTAATGATGTATAATATATTTATTAAATGGGCATAAAAAATAATAGTGAGGATTCTTTTTGTGTGTGTGCGAGTTGTTATGATTTTGACAAAAAATTAAAGTAACTAGGTAAGTACATAATAAAAAAACACACATTGCTGATATTGCATAGAACCTCCTCCTTTTTGAAGTTGATAAAAAAGGACAACCCTCAATCAGCTCTGAAAGAAACAGTACAGTACCTAATAAATAAAATAATAACAATATACGCATCTCAATTCTAATTACCTGCCATCTGTGTATCTACCCCCTTGACATAAAGACAGATAACATACCAACCCTTCTCCTTTTATTAAAAATACCCCGCTACCGTCAAAGACAGAAAGGTAAACAATAATAAACGACTCGTCTCGATGTGACGCGCCACTGAAATCACATGACACGTCACACACACAAATCATAACGTGCGCGGTTGGGTCTAACAGGGGGAGGCATGGAGTAGCTACACAATTTTTTCTTAAGAGCAAAAAAGTAAAAAAAAAATTGCATTCAAAATTTTTGGTGTCAAATATTTATAGATGCCTTTGCCCAGACATGCAAATTCAAATTCAAAAATCCGTAATTTCGTAACATGTAATCAAATTTGAGTTTTAAATACATATATACTATCACAAAGTTGATGACGAGGGATGAACTGGACTCCATGTTACATAAATAATTGGCTCACAATCGCAGTAGACTGGGGAAAGTGGAAAAAGGAATGGGACGCCTTTGTCTTTGCAGTGGAACAGCATAGGGATAAATTAAATGATCATTATATATAATAAAACTAAGTTGATAAAATGTGTGTCCCGATAAAACTTAAAAAGGAGTCCAGGCACCTCGAACAAGAAAGTTACCGTTTTAACCTAAAGGGCGTGTTTTTAAAGATATAAGAGCTTTTCCAACCCTTCAACTTGGAAATTAAGTGTAGTGGCGCCATCTGTTGTCGAGTATTTGAACTTCATTCAGAGCAACGATTATTTGGGTTGCATTTTGAAAGGCGCTGCGAGCAATTGCAGCATGTGTAGTAATGGCGCGAAATTTAAAATTCCAGTTTCAATAAAGTCTTAACTTACATTTGTTACTATAATAAAGTTATTAAATTTTGTGCATTTAAACAGCAGTAGCTAACTTATATTTTGGAGTTAAAGCGACATAATTTTAGTTATTCAAATTAGTTCTGAAAACATTTTATTTAAATACAGGAATAGTCTGGAATTTTCGAGACTATCCCAGATCATTGTGAAATATTTCAGAACACTCTCGAATGTTGTGGAATATTCTGGAACATTGTGGACCATTCGAAGACTTTTGTATGAGTGCAGCTACCTATTGACAGTGGTACATAAAGCAACATTCGTCGTGGGTTCGAACGTTCCAGAACATTCTGGAATGTTGTAGAATGTTCGGGAATAGTCTGGAATGTTCGAGAATATCCCAGATCATTTTGGAATGTGTCAGAACACTCTCGAATGTTTTGGAACCAATATTCTGGAACATTGTGGACCATTCGAATATTTGTTTGTATGATTGGAGCTACCTATTGATAGAGGTACATAAAACAAAATTCGTCGTGGGTTCGGACGTTCCAGACCATTTTGGAATGTTGTGGAATGTTCTTGAATAGTCTGGAATGTTCGAGAATATCCCAGATCATTGTGGAATATTTCAGAACACTCTCGAATGTTTTGGAACCAATATTCTGGAACATTGTGTACCATTCGAATACTTTTTGTATGACTGGAGCTACCTATTGATAGGGGTACATAAAGCAACATTCATCGTGGCTTCGAACGTTCCAGAACATTCTGGAATGTTGTGGAATGTTCGGGAATAGTCTGGAATATTCGAGAATATCCCAGTTCTTTGTGGAATATTCCAGAACACTAACGAATGTTGTGGAATATTCTGGAACATTGTGGATCATTCGAAGTCTTTTTTGTATGGTGTTATTTTATTACAACTACCACACAATCTCATATCACCTCCCTGAGCGAAGCCGGGTAACCCAGCCAGTACTAAATAAACAAGTCGATGTTTGTTTATGATATCAATTGGAAAAACCGAACAAGCGCGAGTTGGACTCGCCCATCGATAGTTCCGTACAAATTTGTAGGAAACAATTTTGACCGCCGCTCCTGTTTTTTTAATGTTTTAATTACAAATGTATAGTTTCCAGATTTTTCGTTATACTTTTAGTATAAGACGGTATTACTTGCCAAATTTCATAGTTCTACAATATTCTATCAATATTATATCAACGAAAAATACCTTATAAATTTTGATTCCCTTGGGAGTGTCGAAATACACGTTTTTTGCGGCATAAACGACTGTATCTCTTTTTACGTTAATTTAGAAGTTTGAATTTTTTAACACCTTCAAGTGACTGTGTTTTAATTTCAACTCAATACTTCCACGCGTTCCCGAGATAAAGGGTCTTGACAGACAGACAGACGGACTGACAACAAAGTGATTATAGGATCACTTTGTTGTCAGTCCGTCCGTCACAATTTTTTTTATTCGATCATAAACAAGAAATAAACTTTTAGGAAGGTTTCTCCACACTTTTCTCTGTGAACGGGACATATTCAATTTATATGATAATATTTGGTAATGATCCCCTTTTTATTGTTTTCCTCTCAAACGTTGCGTAAAATTAAACTGTTTAAGAGATATTACGTCACACGCATTTATTTAAGCTGATAAGTTGGCATTAACAGAATACATTTTTATTTTTCGGACGAAGAGTTTTCAGAGAATATGAAAACAATATAATTATATTTTGTTAAAAGTAGCTTCATAATTTCAATAACAGTGTTATTATGACTAAGGATACTATCGTCAACCTCGTAATAGCTTAAGGTGAATCTAGTCGAAATTTTTTCCGTACAAACTTCGGAAGTATAATAACTCCACCGTTCGACAATGTTCATGAAAAATATAACGTGGCATGGTCTTGTCTCATTACTAGTATTGTCCGTGTGGAAACATAATACCTACTAAAATAAAAAGCCATTCAAAAGCTAGGAGCCAACAAAGATTCGTTTTTCTTGCTCATTTAACTTTCTATTGGGCGTGTTTAGGTAGTACAAAAAGTGTAAAATCTCCAAAACCAAGTCGGTACCGATAAAACTCAAATATCGGAAAGTTCAATAAACTTTATTGTTTATTGATATATGCAGTGTTTTTTTCATAAAACCCGATCTAAATCATAATGATCCTGCATCTCACTCAAAAATGTTGTGCGTGTTGACTAGCGTCAAACTGCTCATCACTGACACTATCTCTGTCGGACACAATGCCTGGTGAGACAGCGTGGTTTTAAGCCAGGCCCACCAGTGACTTCGGGCCCGCGACTAGATTCCCCTTAACATTTCCGACTGCAGTAACTGCCCAGATGGTGACACGCGGTCATTCAACTATCGCTACTCAACATCATCTCATGTTGGGGTCGGCTTGCAGTCTAGGCAGCTGTATTTTTAAGCGACTTCAAAAAGAAGGAGGTTATTAATTCGACATATTTTTTATTAGGTTTCAATTTTTTTTTATGTTTGGGCATAACTCCGTCATAATTTAAAGACGGATTTGCAAAATTATTTTGTTTATTTAAAAGAGGCTTATTCTGAAATGGTCCCATTTAATTTTTATATAGATACGAGTAAATCTGATGATGCGTTTCGGAGACAGACAACGGGACTCTTCAAAAAATGACAGCAAATCAACCGCGATTACCGTTATCGCGTAGCTATGATATAACTAAAAAGTGGAAAATAAAACATTTTCCAAAAAAAAAACACCCTACTTCCGAAAAAACACTACAAAGTGAAAAATAACTTTAATTTCGGAAGGCGTTGACAAAAATCAAAATGCATTCCGTAATATATCCAAAGTCACCGAATTCCGAAATTGCGACTGCCTTAGGTACTTACCTTCGCGACCCAGTTACTGGTAAGACGATAACCCATGATAAGACTGATTGTAAGACTTTTGGGTTTCTGAGTACTTGTAATCACCACTGATAGATTCTATTTTGATGCGCATAAAGATAATTTTGCAATAACAAATCTCTAACCTACAGAATTGCAGGCAAACTTAACTAAAGCAAAACTAAGTTCTAAAATAAGAATCAGAACCCCAGACAACCCTTCTTCACATGCATCAATCATTTCAAAGTCGTTAATGAGTCGAAACTAAACATTACTCGGAACCAATTTGCTGAAGTACCAATATAATTTGACCTCTGACTTCAAACATAAGTTTACGTCTTCTAGACCTCGATTAAACTGGTCGACCAGTGTATGAAGATCGTTTGTCTCACTGTAACTGGGAAAGTCGGGAGGTCAGTTATAATTGGTTTTCTTGTTAGTTAAAAATAGCTTAATGACACAGTTAATGTCTAAACGTATTATAATACTAATAAATAACTGGCACACTCGTTTATTGGGCTTTAAAGTTTTATGCTGGAATATATTTTGAGGTGTTTAGGGTACTGTGGCGAAATAAAAGAATTCGTTGACAATATTCTTCTGGGTATTTCTTTAAATAGGTTTGGAGCATCATGTGACTTAAACCCGCACTTAAGTCACGTTTTTCAGTGATTTGAGTACCTAGTTTTTTTTTTCAATACTTCAGTCACAGAAAACTGATATTATTTTGAGTTATATAACGTATTAATGTGAATTTATAAAATGGTATAATTGTATTGGTATAATTTTAATAATATTTTTGCATGCCTGAATTGGTGCCACACAAAGGACTGCGCATTCACTTGACATTTAGAAATCTATGATTATGTACTGTGTTGAGCAATAAACATTTGAATTTGAAACGTTCACTTCAGTGCGAGGAATTAAGTCACACGAGCTATAAAATAGTACATAATACGTGTGACTGAATTCGAACTACAATGTCACAAGCATCGTAATGTACAATTGAAGAAGGAATTACTTATTTATTTTTTCTACAGGCAACTGGCAGGGGTTTTTACTGGACGACGACAAAGCCAAAATTAAAGTAATATCTTTTTTCTACAGCTTAATTTAGATATAAATCTGGTCTCTTTAATCTTATGTTCACCATTATTTCGAGATTTTTCACGAAAAGTGATTTTATTTTTTATCAGTTAAGTACTAACTGTTGCCCGCGAGTTTGTATCTGATTTTGGATGAATAATTTCCTATGTCGTTACCCAGATCACACTCTATCCGTTTCCCAAATTTCATCTAAATCCATTCCGCCGTTATAGCGTGAAAGCATAACACCTTTGCATTGATAATATTAGTTACTAGCTTTTGCCAGCGGCTTCACCCGCGCGGAACTTTCACCCCTATTTAACTGCGTTTGGGGTTGAATTTAGAAAAATCCTTCCTTGTTCCTTGTCTACATTATATGGGAAACCTCTGTGCAAAAGTTCAGCTTTATGGGTCCAAGCGTTTGGGCTGGGTGTTGATGAGTCAGTCAGTCAGTCAGGACTTTTCTTTTTATTTATACAGATTAATATTAAAAAATAATTTATAGGACTATGAAAAACACAGAACAAAATAATAAGTAAGTACGTATGTAAATCTTGAGGGAAATGAACCCCAAGATATTAGAATCAATCTGGAAAAAAATATTTGCTTATTATAAGTACCTAAATCTACCACAGCATAGGAAAAATACTACGGAACCTGACATAATTTTATAGAGGCCAGAATAATCTGTTTTTATTCTAGTATAAAAGGTAGGTTATTTGTTATAATTACTATAGTGACCATCAAAGGGTATTTTGTAGTAACCGGATCTTGTTCCCATAGTTTTATTTTCATATTCAAATAATGATATACGATGGTCTAAAGTGGGAATCTCCGTATCCCGTTATAGCGCTCGCGACATTACGTATAAATAATTTTAATTGTGAAATAATGAGTTTTTAGTTGTCAATGACATCTAGAACATTTAATATGAAAAATGTGTTATGGTAGTTTAATTCTATGGCGGAAGTTTATTTGGTACTGGCTTTTGCCATCGGCTTCGCCCGCGCGGAGGTCGGAAATTATCCCACGGGAATACTTCAAAGGCATAAAGCGTTCTCTAGCTGACATAAGTATGTTAAGTGAGCTCCTACTAAGTTATGACAACCTAGTACTTCGAAGGCATTAAACATTTTCTAGCTGACACAATTATGTTAAGTGTGCTACTACCGATTTATGTCAACCTAGTATTTCGAAGGCATAAAACGTTTTCTAGCTGACACAACTATTTTAGGTGAGCTTCTACCAAGTTATGACAACCTGGTACTGCATTCAGAATACCAATTTACAAAAGATCTACTTATTTATGTAAACATTTCTTATTTGTTTCTATATTTTAAACTACTATCCCCCGGGAACGTTCTACCGGGATAAAAAGTATCTTATGTGATAATCTAGGTTATAATCTATCTGTATGCCAAATTTCATCCAAATCCGTTCAGCCATTTTTGCTTGAAAGAGTAATAAACAGCCATACATACAAACTTTCGCGTTCATAATATTAGTATGATTTTAAATCAATGGTGATTTCATCATATGTGGTTGGATACAGGATAAGTTTTTATCCAGTACGCAAATTTTAACCATGAATTCAGCATATTATTGTAGAGCCCTTAGCGCAGAAAATTTTCGCTTATACAAAAAAAAAAACAGCTGTTTCATAGAACAGTGCAATACTTACGCGGTCAAAATGTATGGAACAGCTGATTTTCTTTGTATAACCGGCGAAAAATGTCTGCGGTAGGGGGTCTAGAATGATATGCTGAATTTATGGTAAAAAATTGCGCACTATATAAAAACGTTTCCTGCATAAAGACAGGAAAAGATTCAATGTTTCAGATATATACAATCACAGCTTTTTACATTACTATATATGTGTTTTTAATGTTAATATGCTCGCCCCGAAAGTCTAACAACCAGTCTTACCAAGGGGTATCGTATTACCCGGTAACTGGGTTGTGGAGGTCAGATATGTAGTCGCTCCATGTAAAATACTGGTATTCAGCTGCATCTGACATGACTGGAAGCTGACCCTGAGATGATGATGCTTGCCTTATTACATAGGACTTCAACACAACTGGCGAAATGAAGGTGTACTTAGGAAGTACATCTCTGCTTTACCCTTTGGGATATACAGGCGTGATGTTACGTTATTTAGAAAAAGAATGAACTCTTGTCCCAAGACATTTGTTGACATTTCGTATTCACCATGATGGATGACTTCGTACCCTAACTATTAGTTCAACATTGTGGTGACAGATGCACCCTAATGTTTGGTAATGACTAAATACGCACCCAGCCCTTTCTTGCTAGCCAATAGTATAGTACTTTATTTATTAATAAATGCTTTATTATACAGGGTTATTGGAAAAACACCAACAACCTCTTAAGAGGTCATTGCACTCATCATTCTGAACAACTTTTACTATGAGACCAAAACTGAAATCGCGAAAAAAAATCTGCTGTTCCCTACATTTTGATTAGTTATACGAACATAAATGTAAGGAATAGCTGATATTTTTTTTCGCGATTTCAAGTTACGTACAATAACCTCTTAAGAGGTTGTTGGTGTTTTACCAATAACCCTGTATACCACAAAAATACATTACAAAAACCAATGAAAATTGCAAAATATACAATGGGCCTTATCGGTTACTGCAATATCTTCAAGGCAAATTTAGCATAAACATGATAAGACTAGACATAAAATGGGGACGTCGATGGTACTTTAAGGTATCCGTAAAATACTTTGATACCTACATATTTAGGTCGTGGCAGAAAAATAAAACGACATAACTAATAGGACACATTTCTTTAATCATTTGTAGAAATACATTAACAACATAAAACATTAATTTCTCTCAGTTAACTAGAGAATGGTGAGACCCATCACCTGACCTCAATGCTCTCTTCCGAACAATATCGTCAGATACAGTCTTCAAGTCATAAGCCCACCCAATGGTTGCAGCCAAGTCAATGAACAACTTCGTATAATTAAACCAAGTATTGCCCAACTCCGCACTTCGGTAATCCCAAGGAAAAACATGGTGGTAATTATGGAAACCTTCACCGAAGGTTGCTAAAGAAACGATCTTACTTTCACTCGACAAAATGTTTTTGTCATAAGGCTTATTGCCAAAGATGTGGGCAGCGCTGTTCACCAAGAAAAATACGTGGAAGTTAAAGACGTATCGCATGATTACGAGGTGCCAAGCAGTGTTCAACGTTTCGCCCCAAAGGAACATAGGAGTCAATGTTGGTATCACAAAACAAATTGTGGGGATGAACTGTTTGGCGTACCTGGAATGTAAAAATAAAAACATTTCAGTTAACCAAATTCATTAAAATTCACTTGCAAATAGTTTGATGAAACCTTCACAGGCAACTATGGTCCATTTTTAAACCTTTTGTGTAAAAGACCGCGATTCCTACTACAAAAACGGAACATAATCAAATATGTCCCTAAATATAAAACGAAAATAATCAGTAATTTTTACTAACCGACTTTATTAGTACTTTAATTTTTATTTGAGTTTCAATAAGTTAATAATTATGATAGATGGTCATCGAAAATGTATTTAAATTAAAATACGTTACTTTTCCATCCGAGTCTGATCTCCGACAACCGCACCGTCGAGCAATCCCCGAAAAGCAGGACTGAGCCTGTCCCTTATATAATTTTGGATTAAAAATCAGGACGTCCCGCCAAAATCGGGACGTCTGGCAACGCTGATCTATAATAATTTAGGTAACAATTTGACAAAATACTGTATCGAGAGCAGTGGTGGCCCAGTGACAACGGCCCCAAATCAAGTTTTGTAGGTTCTGGGCTTCCCAAGGAGGCAATTTATTTAATTGGACCTTCAAGCAGGCAATTTATTTCATCACCGTTGCTTTCATAATGGTGAGTAAATAATCGTGGGGAAACCGACCTGTCTTAGAACTAAAAAAAATCTCAGACTTGTGAAATTCACTGAACCGCAATAGGCCCGCGTGGAGATTAGGCTATGGTCAGTCCTTCTGACAGAGAGCCTGTCTCTCAGCTACTCCCCGTTGTACATCAAAATTACAGATAAATTACAGTTAGACATGTATAAAAATACCTCAAACTCAAAGCATTTATTTCAAATAAACCAATTACAGGCACTTTTGAATTGTCAAGGTCGGTGAGTTAGAAAAATGAAGCTAGTTGCCCATTCCAAAGCGTAGGTACCTAAGAAGAACGGGCTAGAAACTTCATGGACACTTTTAAAATCATGAATTTGTTACAAAAAGTTGGGTACATCATTATGTTGAGATTATCAATGTGAGAACGATGTAAAAAGTGCACATTTAAAGCGTCCGTAATTAAAACAAAAATAAAATAACAATTCAGAAATTAAAATAAGTCGTGGGAACTAAGAGGTGACCAGTCCCTACTGGCGGCGCCCGTTTAAGGCGGACATGACCTCTAACTGAAACTGTTGAAGCCAATCTTAATTTTGAACTAAAACATTCAAATAAACGACTTACCTATGTTGAAACATTAAAACAGGATTGCTATGCAAATCAGACAAATCCATTAACTTCCCACGTTTTTTAACTTCCGGATGCTTCTTCACGAAGAGCCATCCCAGATGGGAGTAGAAGAATCCCCTGCTAGCATTATGGGGATCAGCATCAGTGTCACTATACTTGTGGTGGACCCTGTGGTCTCTGACCCAGTGGGTTGCTCTCTGGTTAGCGATAGAGAGGAAGACCATGAGTAGAATTTGTAAGGGAAGCTTGGCTTTGAAGGCCTTGTGGGACCAGAGGCGGTGGGCTCCGGCTGTGACCCCTATTGTGGCTGCGACGTATGATAGGTAAGCTGGAAAGGTAAGTTAATTATTTGATGAAAAATAAAAGATTCTTTATTACCTTCAGTTGTACAAAAAACACTTATTTTAGCACTATGCATCGTTACAACTAAGGGAAAGAGTGTTTTCGATGAACTTTAGCACACAGTGGTGCCGATTCTGTTGTACACCGAACTAAACTAACTAAACTATATCTAAAATTCCTTACTTTTCACTATGAGAACCTAAACGCTATTCTGCAAAAAAAAATCTCTAAATTTAAAAACTATTTTGACACAACTAAAATCGAATTTGACAATCGCGACTCGCACGTGGTATGTTTTGGCTTCGCAACGTGGTACTTGTTTGCCCTACCCCGTGTTTTTTTTTAGAGCCAGCAGCGCACCGGGGTCGGCAACCTCGACGTGATTTATATGGAATTTTCATGGAAAATATGAAAAATTATTATCCACATGTTGAGTTTTAGAGGTGTTTGGGGGTTTCCTAAAGGGGGTCGAAATTTTCATTATTTTTGCGATAGGACACACCGTTTTCGAGATATTTAAGCAAAAGAAAAGGAAAAAAATACAGTACCATTTTTGCACCAGAAGTCGAGGTGTCCGTGTGAATTTTAGATCTTGACAACTAATTTTATTGCACACCTATTTAATCGCGATTAAAAATAGTCAGATTTAGTTACACAACCAAAATTTTAGGTTGAATAGAATAATGAAATTGGTGCCGATTCTGTTGTCACAAAATTCTCTAAACTAAACTAAAAATCACCAAAATTTAGTTTATTCCTGTCAAACGACGATTTCCTATTCTGAAATTGACTAAAATGACACAACTTAACTATATTTTAGTTTGACAGCACTAAGATTGCACTGAATTATTAGTTTAGTGAAAATGGAAATTTTGCTATTCTGTTGTTGTCAATTTCATTATTGTATTCAACCTAAAATTTTGGTTGTCTAACTAAATCTGACTATTTTTAATCGCGATTAAATAGGTGTGGAATAAAATTAGTTGTCAGGAACTAAAATTCACACCGACCGCGACACCTCGACTTCTGGTGCAAAAATAGTACTGATTTTTTTTCTTTTCTTTTGCTTATATCTCGAAAACGGTGTGTCCTATCGTAAAAATAATGAAAATTTCGACCCCCTTTATAACACCCCAAACACCTCTAAAACTCAACATGTGGATAATAATTTTTCATATTTTCCATGAAAAAAGTGAAAATTCCATATAAATCACGTCGAGGCTGCCGACCCCGGTGCGCTGCTGGCTCTAAAAAAAACACGGGGTAGGGCAAACAAGTACCACGTTGCGAAGCCAACACATACCACGTGCGAGTCGCGATTGTCAAATTCGATTTTAGTTGTGACAAAATAGTTTTTAAATTTAGAGAATTTTTTTTGCAGAATAGCGTTTAGATTCTCATAGTAAAAAGTAAGGAATTTTAGTTATAGTTTAGTTAGTTTAGTTCGGTGTACAACAGAATCGGCACCATTGACAACAACAGAATAGCAAAATTACCATTTTCACTCAACTAATAATTCAGTGCAATCTTAGTGCTGTCAAACTAAAATATAGTTAAGTTGTGTCACTTTAGTCAATTTCAGAATAGGAAATCGTCGTTTGACAGGAATAAACTAAATTTTGGTGATTTTTAGTCTAGTTTAGAGAATTTTGTGACAACAGAATCGGCACCAATGTAAGATTTATCTTGTGTTTAGGGTGCCAGCGTCCTCGCCTATCATTGTACATATATCAGCAGTTGTAAGACAAGCACAATATATTAACATTAAGAAAACTATTTACTAATAAATGCAACTATAATATTTTGAAAGTTGGAATATTTTCTTTTAGAAGATAAACAACAAATACATCTATTTAAACTAGTGTTCGCCCTGTGGTCAACAGATTATTCATTTAAATTTAATGAATTTCTAATAAACTATAATTTAAAATAAAAAAAACGTTAACTATGCCTTTCAAACTCATCCGTCCGCGTAATTTTCGTAAAAACAGGTACAAAGTTTTTGGTTTTACACTTACCTACATTTTGATCGTTTTAATCCTTAAAGGTCATACTCGTCATTATGAACAAGTTTTACATTGAGATGTTCGCATAACACGACGTGGACAGACAGCTCATTTTTCTTATTTCACGATTTCAGGGTTGATCCCAATGTAAAAGTTGTTCATAATTATGTACAATGACCCTTTTAACAGACCAAAAAACAGAGGTCGACGCGTATATTTTTTTAATGTATTTGTTTATACGAAGAATTGCCAAACTTAAGTGGCAGTGGGCAGGGCACATTGCTCGCAGAACAGATGGTCGATGGGGCCGAAAGGTTCTGGAGTGGCGACCGCGTACCGGAAGACGTAGAGTAGGAAGGCCTCCCACAAGGTGGACCGATGACCTTGCGAAGACCGCGGGTATCCGCTGGATGTGGGAAGCACAAGACCGGTCGAAGTGGAGGAGCCTGGGGGAGGCCTATGTCCAGCAGTGGACGTCTTTCGGCTGATATGATGATGATGATGATGATGATGACCACGAATTATTTTTTACAGAGTAATCTGATTTTGATAATTATTTTTTTATTGGAAAGGGTATACCCTGAAATTGGTTCCATATAATTTGGAAGAAAAACTATCCCTAAAGGAACCAGGGGATGATTGTTCACTCACTGATTGTAATGTATGACTACACATAACTTTTTACAGAGTAGGCAGATTTCGATAATTATTTTTTTAATGGAAAGGGTCACCTCAAAGTTGGCCCCATATAAATTTGGAAAAAAAAAAACCAACCCTAAGGGTGGGAAAATAGGGGTAATTTATTGTTCACTCACAGATTTTAATGCTGAGTTGTGTATTACGCAGATGCGTTGTGTAATACTTAGGTATACTTGTATTAGTTAAGGAACTTATTTATTAAGGTTAGTTGAAAACTCAAAATAATTACAAAAATAAGTACTTGGGTATACTTACAATGGCTTAAGAACTTAGCTATTAAGGTTAAATAAAAAAAGTTTGTTATTTTTTGCTTTTCAGTTTTGTCGGTAGTTTAATTTTTTTGTTGAAAAGTTTTAAAGGATTAAAACGATCAAAATTTATTGGTGTGTTTTCTTCTACGGTACGGTATGAAAAATGTATTTAACTGCTTTAAAAAGAAAAAGGGGTTGCCATTAGCCTTTTTATTACGCACGTATTTACTATCTATTTCAAGTAAGTAATTTAATGTTTTCACTTACCAAACATTATTGTTGGCCATTTTGCTTCAGTAAAACAAAGATATAAGCCATAGGACGCTGCAGCGTGCAAATAACCAAATACAAGTATGTTTTCGCATACAATTTCATATTCTCTAGGACCAGCCTTTTGTGGTGCATCCAGTTTTTTAAAAGATGTGATTGGTTTATCATATAAGTCGGCGGGGATTCGCATTTCATGATTTACAGATCCATGTGGAGGCATTTTGGTTTCTGAAACAATATTCAATACAGGTATAATTAAAAAGTTATTAACGTTTGTTACTCTAAGTACGTAACTAAATGAAGAATGATAAAAACTAAAAAAAAAGAAAAAACAACCAACTTCCGGAAAGACACTAGAAAGTGAAAAATAACTTTAATTTCGGAAGGCGGTGACAAGAAATTAGTAAAATATATATCCAAAGTCACCGACTTCCGAAATTAAAGTTGTTTGTCGGAGGTCGGTTGTTTTTTTTTGGGAAAAGTTTTTATTTTTCACTTTTTAGTTAGACCCCACACCAATTCGAAATATCATCATCCTTAGGGTCAAAACAATGCATATTTATGCGATAGCAGCAATCGCGGTTAATTTGCTGTAATTTTCAAAAAGAAGGAGGTGTATGGTATATGATATAATTTTCAAAAAGAAGGAGGTATATGATATATGATAGGCACACACAGTCAAAATATTCACAACACAATAATAACGGTTAATACGTACTGATCATATACGGAAGAAAGGTGTTGCTAATTTTTGCGTGGTCGAGCGGCGCGTGGTCAAGTAGCGACTGAAGATTGCAGCAAGGTAACCAAACGTGCGCTCCCACCGTGCGAGCCCAGGGCCTGAATTCACTATGACCACTTAACGATTCCTTACTCGTAACCACGTGAATCACACACGAAATCTGCTAATATCGTATTATTAATATCGAAAAATTGTCTTGGAACATACAGAATTTGACATTAATTTGGATTCCTTACCATTACATTGGTTTCTAAAAAACACGATACTAACGAAGTATGAACGATTAATGATTCCCCGCGGAATCTTACTAATTCCGCGGGGAATCATTATAACCATACAGAATTGGGGCCCAGTGTGTATCGGTAGCCCGAAATTATCCGAATGCCGAATGAATGTGAATACAAGTTATAAGCGAATGTAAATAATAATAAAAAAGTGCTTTATTGCCAAAAAACATTTACACAGATTTTAAATTGGCGCAAACTAGGCAAGCCTGTATCTTGGGCACCAATATCGAGTTTAACGAGTTTAACATTAATTCTAAAAACATATTTGTTAATATACGCAAAGTATATTTTCTTAAATTTAAGTACAAAAGAAAAAAACAAATAAGAATCAAAATTAAAATTAAGGGATCAAAATTAAACAAAAAATAACAATCAAATCTAGAATAAAATGAAATATTAATCATCATTATCATCATTTCAGCTGAAAGACGTCCACTGCTGGACATAGGCCTCCCTCTGGCTTCTTCGCTTCGACCGGTCTTGTGCTTCCCACATCCAGCTATTAACCGTGGCCTTCACCTGTGGTACAGAGATGTGGTCGCTCACAATGGGCCTTATCAGAAGGCTTAAAGTCACCCAAAGGGCAATGGAGAGGGCTAGACTCGGAGTTTCCCTACACGATCGAATCAGAAATTAAAAGATCCGCAGGAGAACCAATGCAACCGACATAGCCCGAAGAATTGCCAAACTTAAGTGGCAGTGGGCAGGGCACATTGCTCGCAGAACAGATGGCCGATGGGGCCGAAAGGTTCTGGAATGGCGACCGCGTACCGGAAGACGTAGAGAGGGAAGGCCTCCTACAAGGTGGACCGATGACCTTCTGAAATATTAATAAAAGAAAATAATAAGCATAAACATAGAAAAAACGCAATCTTTTGAGAGAGTGTGGACTGAAGTGAGTGATCATTGTGATGGTGAGTTTGAGGTTGCTTAGTGGTGAGTATGTGTGGGTGAGACAGAACGTGAGAGAAGTACGGACGTACATGTATGTGTAAAAGTTATTTATCCACTGTAATTACCTCTTTTGTTTAAATACAATAAGACAAATTTAGTAACCAGGATGTGTTAGTCTGGTTTTATGTTTGCGAGTACAATTTCTTATTTTATTGTTGTTTTTGTAAGTCTGGCCCTGGCACAGGCAACTTGTTGAGGTACATCCCACAAGTTGCCTGTGCCAGGGCCAAGGTAACTCTTGCGAACAAATCCGCGACCCTGGCAGGTATCGGCCCTAGCGGACCCCTTCAGTTAATGCTGACATCTCTTTGAGACGCGCGTGGAACACAACACGCCGTCGACCCGGGCCTGCACCCTAATTGCGTATCACACGATCAGTCATAATCCGTTTCATTTTGACAGCTTAACAATATTAATTGCGTTATTGATATTGTTGAGCTGACATATTTTTTGAACACATGAAGCAATAGATTAGAAATTTGTTTCAAAATTATTCACATTATGATTTATCGTGCGTGACGCAATTAGGGTGCGGGTCCTTATTGGACGGCGAGCTATCTATAGCATGCCGTCCGCAAACCCGCGCCTACGGTGGCCGCGGGTCCGCTATGGACTCCCGACGCCCAGGTCTCCTGCAGCGGCTAGGGGCGCAAGGGCGCAATGTCTGCCTCTCCCTCACGCTCTCCGCCTCCTCCTTCGCGAGTATTACTGCTTCGCAGAACTAGCTGACGGCTTCCCATACACTCTTACTCCGTACCATGGCGTGGACCATGGCCGAACACGAGAAATCGCCGCTGCCGATCGCCTCCGCGAGGACACGGTGGTGCTGCGCCCAGGCAGGGCAAACCTACACCGTATGCTCCACCGTGACCTCCAGGCGATCCACACAATGAACTGTTACATATCTTAGAACCAATATCCTCAAAACTTTACTGATTTTTGAACCGACGAAAAAACGAAGGAGGTTACTCAATTCGACGCGTATTTTTTTTTTTTTTATGTATGACCACGCATAACTTTTTCCAGAGTAGTCCGATTTTGATAATTCTTTTTTATTGGAATGGGTATACCTCGTTGGTCCCATATAAATTTGGAAGAAAAATTCCAACCCTAAAGGTAAGAAAACAGGGGATGATTGATTGTTTACTCACAGATTTTAATACTGAGTTGTGTATTAAATCAAAAATTAAGCATGTAGTAATTAGTAGATTATAGCCACAAAAATTTTAAAATAAAAACTTTTTAATAAAAAAATTAAACCGCCGAAAAACGGTTGAATTTTTTTATTAAAAAGTTTTTTAAGTAGTCTTTACAAGATTCAATCTTAAGAAAAGTCACAAATTAACAAAAATAACGCGTATAAGCTATGGCAGGACAAATTTATTGAAAAAGACTGATCAAAAGAGACAAATTGATTCACTTATAAATTGATGCCAAAAATGGCACAAGAGCTTGGTAGCAAAAACAATTGAAATTAAAAATAAGTTAATAATACGTTGAAACCACGCCAAGTTTAATTACTTTTTTATCTAGATTTACGTCAAAACGTTTTTGCTTGTAATGTGCTTGGATACAAATTAAATCAAGTTGGTCACCTCCTTGAATTAAATGTCTATTTTTAACAATATTAAGCAATTAGTGGTTTACTCACGCTCTCACTACAAATTTTTACTAATACTAAACGAAACCATTCCATATATTTTTCTATTTTTTTTTTTTTGAACTACATACTGACACTAAAAGCCACCAACCTCCTAATTCAAATTTGTTAAATCACTTTTTTATTTTTTTATCATTATTTTGAAATGTATCTTATTGCTAGAAGGTGGAGACCTGGTGACCTGAATCACAGGCCCTTAAAGCCTAGCTTAGGCGCCAGGCTTCAACAGTAAATCAAACCATATCATGTATCGTAAGTGTAATAATGTCTGCAATGTTTATTGTGGTGACAAAAATAAATACTTATATTTTTCGAAGTCAAGAAATCCTTATCCTTTTCCCCGAGCCTTTTTCCCTTTTTGTCGGCTTCCAATCTAACCATACATGAACTGCTTATCTGACCTCTACAACCCAGTTACTGGGTAACACGATACGGTAAGAGTTGTTGTCAGACTTAACCAATAATTTAAGTACAGTTTAATTATTTCATGATTGAACGTTTAGATTCATAACATTATTAACACCGTTTCGAATTCCAGTTAACGACAAATTATATTAATACAACATATTGGTGATTTAAATACGTTGAAAGGCTATTAACAAAATTTTATAATTTACTATACAGATGTGTTTCCCTACGCGATCGAATCAGAAATGAAGAGATCCGCAGGAGAACCAAGGCAACCGACATAGCCCGAAGAATTGCCAAACTTAAGTGGCAGTGGGCAGGGCACATTGCTCGCAGAACAGATGGCCGATGGGGCCGAAAGGTTCTGGAGTGGCGACCGCATACCGGAAGACGTAGAGTGGGAAGGCCTCCCACAAGGTGGACCGATGACCTTGTGAAGGCCGCGGGTATCCGCTGGATATGGGAAGCACAAGACCGGTCGAAGTGGAGGAGCCTGGAGGAGGCCTATGTCCAGCAGTGGACGTCTTTCGGCTGAAATGATGATGCAGATGTGAGTTTATACGCCCTAGAAGGATACAAAGTGACTTTATTGCTGAAGTTCTTCAGAATGGTTAGTCGCATTGTACTCGCAACAAAGGTACATGATCAGATGTAGAAACGTAAACAAAGCAAAAATAATAATTATGTAAATGTAAAGATACTCTTACACGGCCAATTTTTTGAGCAATGATTGCTCGGCAACACTAATGTATCAATCTGGATCAATTAAGGTGAATCTAGCCCACATTTTTTACATACAAACTTCGTGAGTGTTTTACTCCATTGTTTGACAATGTACATCAAAATTTAAACTAATGGTATGGTTTTGTCTCATTATTAATATTGTCTGTCTGGAAACAGAATACTAAAACAAAAAAAAAAAAAAAACATTAAAAAGTTATGAGCCAACAAAGATTCGTTTTTCTTGCTAATTTAACCTAACTTTGGGCATATTTAAGTTATAAAAGAAACGTAAAATCCCCAAAAGCAAGTCGGTACCGACAATGTTCAATTATCGAAAAGTTCAATAAACTTTATTGGTCATTGATTTATGCCGTGGTTTTTTCATAAAACCCGATCAACCGAAGGACTTTTGTAATTTTTTTACGCTCCTGCTTTACTATAAATGATCCTGCATCTCACTCAATAACGCTGTGCGTGTAGACTAACGTCTAACTGCTCATCACTAATAATATCGCTGTCGTACACGAAGCCTGGGGAGATGGCGTGCTTTTTAGCCAGGCTCACCAGTGAGTTCGAGCCAGCGACTAGGTTCCCCTTAAGTGGAGCAAACTGGAGCTACATCAATAAATTGCGCATATGTTTGGGGAAAATTGCTTCTAATTGCTGTATAAATTTCATGACTTGCCGAATTTCCAATCGGTTTGTTTTTTTTTTGTTAATTTTCTTTCTATCGTTTATAAGTATAGCTACGTTTCGTTTTTGCGACAGAAACTGGCCGGCGGCGGCGGGGGCGGCAGTTTTGCCTAGTTTTTTATGTTGCTCCATATTGCATGATGGATGGAGCAACATCTTTGGCAACAGATTACTACATGTTGCCATTGCATTAAATTGCTGGATGTTAGTCGTGACGTCATACTTTGCCCAGGTTGCAGCAATTTTAGTTGCTCGCGTAAGCGCACCTTAAGGATCGTTGCAAGTCACATTTTGTACTTTCTGTTTACCCACATGGGAAGCAATAGTGAGTTTATGTACGCATATAACAAAACAAAGGTAAGTAATAATCATTTATTATAAGCTATATTGTATTAGAATCAACACGAAATCAAATATATTATGTACAATATCACAATATCGTACTCGAAATCTTAATCTCGAGCAGCATTTCCAAGAATTTCGTGCCAGGCATACATTTCAGTCTAGTTTCGATACGATAGCTATAATTGAGTCTAGACGCTCTACCATGAATGCCTAAGTGGCTCTTCCTATTGCTACCGCCATATTGATTCATGATAACCGATACGCCTAATTTGATGTTACATGTACAATCTGATTCGGTATGAATGAATAATGAATGTATGTAATGCACCGATCCCAGCGTGGCTTGACCAGACTCGATTAATCGAATGAACCCCAAGATTTGCACTAGCCCGTGGAGCCTCATGATTCATGGTGTTACAGAGGACATTGTATATCAAATCAAGAAGTAGACCGGGAGGCGCGGTAATGTTAAATAAATAAATGGCCTCTGTAACTCCATCAGATAGTAGGTGTAGGGTTAATTAGGCGTATCGGTTATCATGAATCAACATGGGTGCCATACGACCCCTTGTATGGCACCTTAGTTCTAACCCAACCTAACTTAATCCGTTTTGCCGGGGTGCTCTAGCTTAGTTACTGCAACCAACTGTCAGAAAAGGCCAGCAAATTAATCGTCTAACTTTTCTATAAAGTGTCCATCATTAGAAGGTCAATAAGTTTGGCCGTTGATTATAGCTTTTACACATCTTAAATAAAGCTTATTTTCAACTTACTGAAGATTTTTCCCGAGTCCCGGGAAAAAAAATTTCGTCCTAAGGAAGTCTCCGTTTCTTGTCTCTGTTCTTCGAAGTTTAGGCAAATAGGTTACTACCTATTCCTATCACTGATAATTAGGTAGTCCTCCTTATCGATTTCGATAACGGCGACCGTTTGCAGTTATGGTTTCCTGGCGTGTGTTTCTTATACCTAAGACTCGCCAGGACGAATTTTGTTTTAAAGACCAACACCCTGATTGCGTAACTCACGATTAATCTGTAATCTGTTTCGTTTTGAAACAGATTGTTAAACCATTCCTTCATATGTTCGAAAAATGTGTCTGCTCAGCAACGTAAATAACGCAATGAATATTGTTGAACTGTCAAATTGAAAGAGATTATGATTAATCGTGAGTTACGCAATTAGGGTGCCGGTCACAACTAATGCAATAGAGTTGGCCGGCATAGATAAAGGAATAGGTATTTAAGAAGGCCTAGATCTCTAGACTTTCTACTCTGAGATGGCGGAAGGTAAACCGAGATGGCGGTCAACATCTCCGCTACAAGCCTTTTCTCAAGGATGTGTTCAAGAGGCATCTAAGCGCTTGCGCTATTGATCTAAATAAGTCGTCTTAGCGCTCCACTGTCTACAAAAATGTACGAATTTTCGAAAAAAAGCACCTCGATACATAAACCGAAAAAACGTCAAATTGGTACAGTATCTCCGTTGGGCAAAGGCTTCCCCCAAGTTCTCTCTTTTCTCGCACCACCTAGAACCAGCCCTCGCGGTACGCGTCCAGGTCACCTCACCACCGCTCTCTGAGCCGACCTCTAATAATAATTAATTAATTCCCAAAAAACTCATTTTCTGTAGTTACTTCGTAATTCAAAAGACAGAACAATACGCAAAAGTTTCAATACAAATTACACCAAAAACTTTGAAACGTAAATTATTTGTCAACGTACCGAGTTTGCTTACAATTCGCGAACAAAACATCTTAGATAAGACATAAGACATTATTTTCATTTTGTAATTAATTTCTCTTGGATTACTTGTTAATATTGTGGTTTTGTATGTTGTCGGTTTATGTTGCAGAGAAACAAGATACTATTAAGTTTATTGTCACAAAGAAACATAATTATATTAGTTAGTATACACTGTTTGACAAGATTCTAACTACGCTGCACAAGTCAAATCAAATCAAATCAAAATATTTTATTTCATAATAACCTGTATGGGTACTTGTGAAACGTCAGAAGCTAGGTGCACGGTTCCAAATTGTCGCTTCCTATGGAGAAGTCCCGTGGGTGTCGTAGAAGGCGAGTAAGGGCGTTCTCTATGCATTTTACCACCATACTGCTATCGCCAACCCGCCTGCCAAGCGTGGCGATTATGGCAAAACCCCCCTTTTGGTGGACGCCTATGTCCAGCAGTGGACGTCTTTCGGCTGAAATTATGATGATGATGATGATGGAAAAGAGCCGGCAAGAAACTCCACGTTTACTCTTTTAAAAATAATTGGCTTTAACAATGTTTTCAAGTTACAGTGATAATAGGTATGGGAGGACAGTGCAGGACTGTCAATAAGTACCCAGGTACTTAGAGGAATGAAAATACAGAATAGAAAATCGTCTGTAAGGCCTACAACGTTCTCTCATCCACAATAAGTAAAGTATGTAAGTCTTTATACAGATACTGTGAACCCTGCTTCTCAAACTAGGATAACCTGTATCTTATGAGACAGTGTTCAGCTGTGGGGTGACAAGATGATTAGGTATTATTATTTTGGCCAAGTAGTTAAGCGAAACCAGTTACTGGGTAGGTACCTACACGATACCCCTTGGTACTGAATACTGATACTGTTTGTCAGTACTCACCCGTAACGACTGTAAGAGATCCACGATTGACAGCGGTTTTGGTAACCCATCCACGGGCCAACCGCGGCAAGCGTAGCTTAATCTGATCGATCGACCCGTGCGGCTATCATTACTTCGCCATAACCAATAATAATAATCATATTATTATTTCGGACAAGTTGATAAGCGAAATTTAATGCTGGCTGGCAAAAAACGTAACTGCTGAACCAAAGACATAATTTTCGAAATTAAGGGTACACTAGTCGCGGGCTCGAACTCACTAGTGGGCCTGGCTAAAAAGCACGCTGTCTCACTCACTCAAATAAATAAAAACTTTTTAATAAAAAAAAAATTACCGCCGAAAAACCGAAAAGTAAAAAATAATAAACCTGCATTGTCCAACCCCAATAACTAAGTTCGGAAGGCGGTGACATATAATTAAATACATATCCAAAGTCACCGACTTCCGAACTTAGCTATTGGGGTTGGACAAAGCAGGTTTATTATTTTTTACTTTTCGGTTTTTCGGTGGTTAATTTTTTTATCAAAAAGTTTTTATTTTACAATTTTTTGTGGCTATAATCTACTAATTACTACATGCTTAATTTTTAAGATACACAACTCAGTATTAAAATATGTGAGTAAACAATCAATCATCCCCTGTTTTCTTACCCTTAGGGTTAGAATTTTTGTTCAAAATTTATATGGGACCAACTTCGGGGTATACCCTTTCCAATAAAAAAAGAATTATCAAAATCGGACTACTCTGGAAAAAAGTTATGCGTGGTCATACATAAAAAAAAAATATATATACGCGTCGAATTGAGTAACCTCCACTGTTTTTTCGTCGGTTCAAAAACTGTGTCCCACGGCTGCGCTAAAAAGGCCCGGTTCAGCAAAAATGCCAGACAACTTGTGCCTGACGCTGGTTTTTTAACCGACGAAAAAACGGAGGAGGTTTCTCAATTCGACGCGTATATTTTTTTCAACTGTTTGTTTTGATTTACTGGGTTTTGGAAGTCAGACAGGCAGTCGCTGGTATTCAGCTGCATCTGGTTAGACTGGAAGCTGACCCCAACGTAGTTTGGAAAAGGCTAGGCAGATGATGATGAGGTATTGACGTTTTGTATGGGACAGTTCATAATTTTTCCACGATGATGATTTTGGTTCCATGGAGAAAGGTGTTCAGTTTGATGGTCTACACCACATCTTTAAATTTAACCATACCCTTCTAATGCTCGATGTATAAAAATAACTGAAACTTGACGAGGTGTAACTGTTTTGTATGACAAATAAACGGACATTAGTAAAACTATTGCTATAATAACAAACTGTAGTGAAAAGCTTTCAAAACGGTCACAGGGCTGAGTTGCATACGTTTTGTTGTGGAAGACATTTACATCCTACGATGTATCATAGTTATTATTATATTACAAGGTATTTCTATCGGTTTCGCCCGCGTGGAGGTCATAAATTATACCGCGGGAATGTACTACCGGTTTAATAATCTAGGTTAAAAACCATCTACTATCTATAAGTAAAAAAGGGACACTTAAAATTTCATGTCTCTGTGTTTAAGAAAGGCGATTTTCAGCCTACCGTGCGACGTACAGATCTAGACGTTTATAATTATTAACCCTTTTTTACTTATGTTTTGATATTGACATTTAATTATATTTTATTATTATTCTTTCTCTTGACATTTGTATTGGTTTGTATCTTAAATTGATTTTTTTTTCTCATATCATAACTATACTCCAGTGGACTTGCAGAATGTTTCAAATATTGTTTAACTACGCAGATTGTTTTAAATCCAGATAATAATTATGTAAATTCTTTGTTTTTTCTTTTATACAACGTGTTGTTTTGCATCCTCGTCAAATTCAAGGAGGTAACTATGCTAATGATTCTCGACACGAATCAATAATAAGTAGTTTTTTTTCATATTTTCGGAAATCGGCACTTGGCATTTTTTTTTTCGGTCACGCATGTTAAAACGTGGCCCGTGTGATACCGCACTGTAACACACAGCGATATAGTCGTGCGACACTGCCTACTGCATACGGAACGGGGCGATTCTGTCTTTGAAAGAGGTGTTTTCTGAAATACTGTTCAACTTAAATAGCTAAAAAAACAAGTATGTATTCATAAGTGAGCAAGTATCGTAATTTTATTTGATTATTTATGTCTTTCAGAACAGCCTCCTGAAATTTGACGAGGATGCAAAACAACACGTTGTATATGTTCATGTAGTTTTAGCTTTTACTGTAAAAAATTTCGACACAATGTAAAAATTGTTAATGAAATACATAAATAAATAAATCTGTGTACCAAATTTTATCTAAATCCATTCAGCCGTTATTGCGTGATTGAGTAATAGACATTCAAACATACAAACTTTCACATCCTTACTTATATTATAAACGCGAAATTTTACATGTAAGCATGTATTGATGTTTGTTACGATTTCACGCAGAAACAGCTGAACGGATTTGGATGAAATTTGGCAAACAGATAGATTTTAACCTAGATTAATACATAGGGTACTTTTTATCCCGGTAGTACATTCCTGCGGGATAATTTCCGACTTTCACACAGGCGAAGCCGCGTCGGATACTAGTTTATATTATTAGTAGGAAGCCTGTGAAGTTCCACTCCAGGTCAAAGGTCTCCCTACTCTCTTTCCACTTCCCTCTGTTTAAAACTGCTAAGGACCAGTTCTTCTTGTTGGAATCCAGTTCATCCCGCCTCTCCTTATGGGGCCTACCGCGATGAAGCTATCATTTTTGGAACGAAGTTTCTTATCGCGCGTTGTGAAAGGGGGCTGGACGGAAAAAAATCATACGAAATGTTGTAATGACACTTTTTTGCTATAGTAAGCTATTGTAAGCCGTGCGGCGTGCGCATGTTTCTCTGTCTGTGTCTCTCTCTCTCTCTCTCTCTCTTATAGAAAGCAATAACGATGGTGACGATGGTGACGGTGATGACGATGGTGACCATGGTGACGATGGTGACGATGGTGACAACGATGACGATGGTGACGACGATGACGATGATGACGATGATGATGATGGGCATTAAAACCCTGAAAACGCGAAGTTCCTTATCGCGCGTTACGAAAGGGGGCTAGACGGAAAAAATTAAGACCAAAAAGGAACTTTTTAACAAGTTTTTTTTTTTCAACGTTGCCCCGCACAAGGGGGTTCTCCTGTATTGTGGGAGCATTTACAAACATTTAAACTCACAAACACAAACAGCCAGACCCGGAACAACTACTTGTAGTTCATACAATTATTTCGTGCGGGAATCGAACCCGTGACACGCAACGCAGCAGTCAAACGCTTAACCACTGCGCCAAGCGTGCCGTCCATTAGGGGGGCTGATTGGATCAATTTCTGTATTGAATCATGACGCCCAAAACAAGTGTCATTCATGGGATTTGAAGTTGTCTTTAGAAATCACTCTATGACTCCGAATTCGTAAATTATTTCATTTTTTATTCTTAACTAATTTAATATAATAAAAGTGAAAGTGTTTTAATTTATTATTTTTGTGACGCTTTTCTACTAAAATGGCTGAACAGATTAAGATTAAATTTATGACACAGATAGTCGTTGACCTGACTTAATACATAGGTTACTTTTCAGCTTTAGAACCTTTACCTTTAGATCACCTAGAACTCTTGTTCGCAGTTTCTGCCATGGCAAGACGACACGACCAATCGCATTACGAGCCACGACAGATCCGATCACGACTCGACAAATCGTGTCATAAAAACGAAACTATTTTAAACCTCATCTCAAATGTCATCGTTTGAGGACAGCTGATGAAATGGGACGTCGTTCCCCCATCAATTATGTACGTTTGTTAGTCTTGTTTCTTTCTCCGCAACTGGAGGGGAAGTCGATTGGCTTCCTGTTTCAGAATAGGTGTTATGTGCGAGTTAAATGTCGTGCATCTGTCTTTTTTATGTTTTTGCTATTATTTTTGTAGTGGTCGAATGGATGTGTTAGTGTGACAGATTGTCGAGTTTTTAAAGAAGTTAAGAAAATTTAACTATTCTTGTTTGGCTAGTGAAAGACAGTGATAAAGTAATTTTTTTCGAAGCGGATTTCTCTCTATATACCATAACGTCAGACCTGGTAATCCACGAATAGTTAGGCAGAGATGTACTGTAAAGGTTGTCTACAAAATATGACCTTATGGCTAATTCTCGTAATTAAAAACGTTCAAAATCTAGTCGCAGTGTCATCTCGGCGACAAACAAATGTCAAAAACTTGTCAAAAATGTATGGAAACTCGAGGTATTTTGGGCAGATTGAGACTGAGCTTAGACTGTGAAAGTACTTAAAATTACGAGAATTTCCCCTTTGTTGTACAGGCTGGCGCTAAAATAACTTTAGCTTAAAAAGGAGTGCTTTTAGAATACGCTTTCATAATAATTATTATTTGTTTACAGCGATTTTATACTACTGTCATAGAATTATAATTGTTAAGTATTTCAGAATAGGAACAGTTTAGGTTTAAATTCAATTTGTTTATATTAATTTCCATGACTTTAAAACGACGCCATCTTCTTTTTTTTTACAAAATAATTGTAAAAATGTTTTGGTTGGTTTAAAAAAAAATGCTGTTTCATTCATTTCGATAGCGTAGGTATTGCAATTTTCTAAGAAACAGCTTTTTTTTGTTTTTAGCAGACTGAGAATTTCTACGGTACATCCAGAATCATTTGCAATTTATGGTAACAGTTGAAGCGTATATGCCCTGCCATCCTCATCATCATTTGCCTAGCGTTTTCCCAACTGTGTTGGGGTCAGCTTCCAGTCTAACCGGATGTAGCTGAATACCAGTATTTTACATGGTACGACTGCCTGTCTGAGCTCCACAAATGTCCCTGCCACCCAGTTTACATATAATTGAAACCATTGTTACATAACACGACTACTCCATTAGCCAGTCGCGTCAAGTCACCCAGACCCATTGACAGATGATACCATTTCGGCCGGGAATCGAACCCAACACTAGGGGAACGTGCCTAACGATCCATATGATTTATTACTGTCATTATTCCACCTTGGTACTGAAACATAAAAAATGACGATTCAATTTTGAGGCATTCTAACCTTTACCAGCAAAACTATAAGGGCGTTTGTTCTGTGAAAATGTGGAGAATTTGTGTCGTTTCGATTTTAAAAGGAAGGAAGAAAGACCTTATAATGTTGGCAATGATTGCGTTTTTGAATTCCCGTGGTATAATGAAGCTTTTCCTATGCGTAATACATTGAATTAGGGAAAGTGGTAGACCAGTCACCATTTGTTTCATATTTGAAATAAATGAATTGCATTGACATAAAAATTAAACCTCACCCAAGCTCCGCCACTTTGACCGGTTCTTTGCTTCCCGAATCCAGTGGATTCCTGCGGCCTTCACAAGGCCATGGTCCACTCTGTGGGTGGCCTTCCAACTCTACGTCTTCCGATATGCGGTCGCTACTCCAGATTCCTTCGGCCCCATCGGTTATCTGTTCTGCGAGCATCTGTCCTGCCCACACCCATACGTCATCATCTGCCTAGCCTTTTCCCAACTATGTTGGGGTCGGCTTCCTGTCTAACCGGATGAAGCTGAATACCAGTATTTTACATGGAGCGACTGCCTATCTGACCTCCACAACCCAGTTATTGGGTAATACGATACTCCTTGCTAAGACTGGTTGTCAGACTTTCAGGCTTCTGACGACCCGTAATGACTGTCAAAGATCCACAAATGACAGCCGCAACGGCTTAACGTGCTTTCCGAGGCACGGAGGGGTCTTGGTATGTAAAGATGGTCACCCATCCACGGACCAACCGCGGCAAGGGTAGCTTAACCAGATCGATCGACCCGCGCAGCTATCGTTACTTAGCCACACCCATACGTATTTAATTCAAAACAAATCCAACCTCTTTTTTCATGTTACTTACTTAATTTAGCCACAAAGTGAAGTAAGAATTTCAAAAATCCTACCCTGCATTGCATTCCCTATCCACAAATCACAACACATGCGTTCACACCCCTAAGTAAAAGTTACGGTTTTTTCTCCCAAATTCTTGCATCGTCTTGGGGCCACTAAAATGGCACGCTGCGGTAATTATGTGAGACTTTGTAACTTCCTCCTATTTTTATTTTTTGTTTCTGGTGCTAAATGTTCACAGTTTTGGTTAATTAGTTCAGTTTTGTGATTTATAGAATTGTTTGGTGAAGTTAGGGAAAATATACTGCAGGTGAGAACATTGTGTGAATTATTTTGGCATTAGCGTTTGTCGCGGCTACGCTCAAGTAGATTTCGGAAATGATCCCACAGGAACTCACTCTTGGGAAAAAAGTATCCTACGTGTTAAAATTAGGTTGGTAATAAACTATCTGTGTGACAAATTTCAATAATCCTGGTCAGCCACTTTTGCGTAATTGAGTAACAAACATCCAAATAGCCTAACGTGCAAACATTTTTGTTTTACATTTAGATATAATATTAGTAGCACAATAACAAGTAAGATGATGCAGTAGTAGATCAAGTTTTCCAGATATTCTTCTTCTCAAAGGTAAAATGTTCAAAAATCTTTGGCTCAAAATTCAGCTGCGTGAACTCTGCTCACTGGTGCTGTCATAATATTAGGTCCTTACATATGAATTGATGTTTTATAGATCTGGCCACTTTGATCTCAAAAAGCCGGCGTTGGGTTAAGAATTCCAAATTCAAATGTATTTCAATTGTTAGTACGTTTTTTGGTTCCAACGCTTTCGTTCTGGAAATTTTGACCTTCAGAACAAACTTCGTGGGCACCCTAGTTGTCAGTGAGGAATCGAAAGTGATCGTGGAAGCGGATCCATCTCAAACCACGTCCGAGTTAGCTGCAGGCTTTTTTTTTTTGGGTGGGAAATCATCAAATAACTTCTTCCGCTCTGGGTGGAGCAGGATGGCGTGTCAGACTTTTACTGACTAAAACCCACCCGTGTTCCTTCAGTAGCCCGTATGCCAGGGGCTGTGGTGTCTCTTTCGAACAAACCCGCACCCCTGGCAGGCATCGACCCTTGCGGGTCCCATCACTTTTTGTGCTGACATCTCTTTGAGGCGCGCGTGGAACACAACGCGCCGTCGACTTGGGCTTGGTCCTTACCGGACAGCGAGCTACCCATTACTCGCCGTCCGAAAGCCCATGCCTACGGTGGCCGGAAATCGGCCTGGGATTCCCGACGCCCAGGGCGTCTCCGTATCCTGCGGCGGCTAGGGTCGCGAGCACCTCTCCACAGACAATGGCTCACCTTCGATCCTGCGTCGCATGAAAATGTGCAGGAATGAGAAGTATATAATTATAGGCTAAGAGATACTTTTCTTATTTTAGCAAATAACTTTTATATAACAAAGCCAGCACAAAGTTAATCTCATCAAAAAATTACTACAAGACTTTTAGTACGTAGAGATGAAAAATATTGAAAATTTCGTCACCTGAAACGGCCTTGCCAGGTGTAGGTTCTACGAATTTATTTATGTAAAATAAATTGTTTCCAAAAAAGAACAACCGACTTCCGCAAAACACTACAAACTGAAAAATTGCTTTAATTTCGGAAGGCGGTGACAAAAAATTAACATACATATCCAGTGTCGGCGAATAGTTTAATTTTTCACTTTTTAACTATAGCAACTACCCCACACTAATTCGAAATTTCTGGTCCAAACAATGCATATTTATGCGATAGCAGCAATCGCGGTTGATTTGCTGTCAGTTTTTGAAGAGTTCCGTTGTCTGTCTCCAAAACGCATCATCAGATCTATATGAAATTTAAATGGGACCATTTCGGAATAAACACCTTTCGAAAAATGAATTTTGCAAATCTGTCGATATATGACGGAGTTATGCCCGAACAATTTTTTATTTTTTTATTTACAAACATGTCGAATTGCCTCCTTCTTTTTGCAGTCGGTTAAAAAAATGCTATTATCTTAGTAGATACCGACAATGTAGCAGTCATCAATGTCAATCAAGCATGCCACCGACCAATATTTATTTCACTCGTCGCATTTTAAATCATCTTATACAACCTATTCAAATCAAATCAAATCAAAATATTTTTATTTCACATAAACCTGCATGGACACTTATGAAACGTCAGAAGCTAGGTGCACGGTTCCAAATTGTTGTTTCCTATGGAGAAGAGCCGGCAAGAAACTCCACGGTTACTGTTTAAAAAATTAATTGGCCATAACAATATTTTCAAATTACAGAGATAAAATGTATGGGAGGACAGCGCAGGCCTGTCAATAAGTACCAGGAGCTTAGACGAATACAGAATAGAAAATAATATGGTCCCACTACTGGGATATAGGGTTCTTCCCGGTGAGCGCAACTGGGCCGTAATCCACCATGTGTGCCCAGTGCGGCTTGGTAGGTTCCACATGTCATAGAATTTTGCTTTCTAGGACTTGCCGGTTTCCTCACGATATTTTCCCACACCGTTTTGAGAACATCGGAGATAAAATAATTTACATAAATGAATGGGCCTATCTGGGTTAAATCGTACCACCAACAACTTGTAAGCCTACGTTCCAAGGAGATAATAAAATCACGGTACGATTTTTTCACGCACTCGAGATTCACTCGCGCTGTGCTATGTTTTTGATTCTCAACGTTTGGTTATACACCGAGAGTTGATGAGTTGAGTTGAAATCAAGTGCGCGATATAATCATGCCGTGATTTTATTACATCCATGTGGTGATAACACAAACTTGCAGCCGTTACTACCACTGCTTTCGTCACATTTCATCATAATCATCATAATTTCAGCCGAAAGTCGTCCACTGCTGGATATAGGCCTCCTCCACACTCTTCCAGTTCGACCGGTCTTGTGCTTCCCACATCCAGCGGATTCCTGCGGCCTTCAGAAGGTCATCAGTCCACCTTGTGGGAGGCCTTCCTACTCTACGTCTTCCGGTACGCGGTCGCCACTCCAGAACCTTTCGGCCCCATCGGTCATCTGTTCTGCGAGCAATGTGCCCTGCCCACTGCCGTCTAAGTTTGGCATTTCTTCGGGCTATGTCGGTTGCCTTGGTTCTCCTCCGGATCTCTTCATTTCTGATTCGATCATTTCACTTATACCTAAACATTTTTCCTATAAACAGTCCAAAAGAACTAAAATCTTTCCATAATTACGACCGCCGCGTCACACAAAGAGGCTAACAGGCGACCTTGCCACATAGTTAAGGATTAATAAGGAATTGTTTCAAGTGAAACTATTTGGGAACACCGCAAGGATGCCAGAATTTTAGTCAGATTGAAGTTCGTCCGTCCGCATAGTTAGTGTGGCTGGAAGTTGTCTCGATTCGGGCTTAGTTTATAAACTGCTTTAGGAATTAGTTCAACACTGCATGGTAAGAATATGGTTTTAGTTTTGAGTTTTCGTGTTTAAAGTTTTTTTTAGGTGGACTTATATGATACTAGGTCTTGCCAGCGGCTTCGCCCGCGCGGAACTTTCATCCCCTATTTAACTCCCTTAAGGGTTGAATTTCGAAAAATCCTTCCTTATTCCTTGTCTACATTATACAGGGAACCACTGTGCAAAATTTCAGCTCCAAGGTTTTGGGCTGGGCGTTGATGAGTCAGTCAATCAGGACTTTTCTTTTTTAACTGACGAAAAAACGGAGAAGGTTCTCAAGTCGACGAGTATACATTAGATATTATTGTATATTATTAGAGTTTTTATGTATGCCGCATAACTTTTTTCAGAATAGTCTGATTTTGATCATTCTTTTTTATTGGAAAGGGTATACCCCAAAGTTGATGATTGATTGTTTACTTACAGATTTTAATACTGAGTTGTGTATTACAAAAAGTAATCAAAAATTAACATGTAGTAATTAATAGATTATAGCCACAAAAAATGATAAAATATAAAAAAAAATGACCAGCTGAAAAAACTGAAAAGCAAAAATTTATAAACCTGCTTTGTTTAACCTTAATAACTAAGTTCGGAAGTCGGTGACTTTGGATATGTATTTTAATTTTATGTCACCGCCAGTTACCTTGGTTTTTGATCTAAAATATAAAAAAGATACAGCAGGAAACGATTGGCAGAATATTGCAAGTGACAGAGACAAATGGAAGAAATTGGAGGAGGCCTTCACCCGTGAAGGGATTGGGCACGCCACTATTGCGGCGGTAAGTCCCCTCTTTGAGAAGTGGCTTGAGAGGCGGCATGGCGTCCTCACCTTCCGCCTGACGCAGGTCCTCACTGGACACGGTTGTTTTTGGAGGTTCCTGTTTCGGACAAGGCGGGAGGAAACGCCTGGGTGTTTCCACTGCGAAGATCGCCCTGAGGACACGGTGGAGCACACGGTGACGGTCTGCCTGGCTTGGGTGGAGCACCACCGTGTCCTCGTGGTGGCGATCGGTGGCGGCGATCTCTCGTAACCGAACTCACGTACGGAGCGTGAGTGCATGGGTAGCCGTCACCTCCTTCAGCGAAGCAGTGATGCTCGCGAAGAGGGAGGTGGCGCACGTGAGGGAGAGGCAGCATATGCGCCCTCGCGACCCTAGCCACCGCAGGATACGGAGACACCCTGGGCGTCGGGAATCCCAGGCCGATTTCCGGCCACCGTAGGCATGAGCTTGAGGACGGCGAGTAATGGGTAGCTCGCTGTCCGGTAAGGACCAATCCCAAGCCGACGGCGCGTTGTGTTCCACGCGCGCCTCAAAGAGATGTCAGCACAAAAATGATGGGGCCCGCAAGGGCCAATGCCTGTCAGGGGTGCGGGTTCGTTTGAAAGAGATACCACAGCCCCTGGCATACGGGCTAATGAAGGAACACGGGTGGGTTTTAGTCAGTAAAAGTCTGACACGCCCTCCTGCTCCACCCAGAGCGGGAGAAGTTATTTGATGATTTCCCACAAAAAAAAAAAAAAAAAAACCCCGGCGACAATCAAATGCCAAAAACTTGTCAAATATTAAGTAGGGAAACTCGAGGTATTTTCACAGATTGAAACTGACATCACACTGTGAATGTTTTTAAAATTACGGAAATTGATCCTCAATTTAAATACCGAATTTTCGTGCTACCAATATTATAGCGAAAAGTTGTTAAATCTTAATGACACTTTGTACCGTAGAATCGAGCCTGAGACCGTCAGCATTCACACCAGCGAAAATCGTTAGGTTGCAGCTGAATGCAGGTACCAGCTGCACCTATTAAGTCCTGTCTATCTCCTAAAAAATTATGATAAACCTGAATTTTTCATTAATAAATAAAACTCTCAGAATTTTCGACGATTAACAATTTCCTCCTGAATTTAAACGCCATTTAACTGATCATTTTTCTTTCACCCATTAAAACTGGGTCGTTCAAAAACTCTGTTTATTTAATTGAGCGAACCAGACTTTATTATTGGGCGTTACACCAGATTTATTGGTGACTTAACAATCGCTTTGCAAAAATCTCACATCATTTTAATATGCTGGGAAAATAATTGTTCTGCTTGAAATAATATCATCGTATAATAATGGAAGCGCACTTTAATAATAAAAACCTAGTAGGATATTTTTTCGATAACTTATATGCTTCGTAGCTCAGTCGAATTTTTGAGGTCCTCAGTTCAAAAGTGTATGTATCCGTACGGATTTACACTTTTGGAATGAGGACCTCAAAAATTGTGTATTCCTGTACCTATGCGCAAATCGTTAGGAAACCAGCCGAGCTATTATGTTCAAATCTCACCGTGAAAACGTAGGTGAAGTTGTATGGCCTATTTTTCACTGGGGAAATCTCGGTTAGTTCACTTCTGTCTACCTCTTTTAGGGAAAACAGGCGTGATACTTAATGATGTAAATAATTTATCTTCTATACAGACAGTTAAATAAAATTGGAGTGTATGTTTTTAATATTAAAATAACCGCTTTTTACTAAAGAAACAGATTGTTAAACTATTGCTTCATAATATGAAGCAATAGTTTAACAATCTGTTTCTACAACGTACATAACGCAATGAATACTGTTGAACTGTCATTGAAACCGATTATGATTAATCGTGAGTTACGCAATTAGGGTGCAGGATGTATACACGGTAGATTTACCAAAATAACAATATTACAATTATTTGTCTGTCTGTTTGTTCCGGCTAATCTCTGAAATGGCTGGTCTAGAAATGTTATTTGTTTTTATTAATATCGATACATACATGCATACATACTCATCCTATTACGTTCCCACTGCTGGGACACAGGCCTCCTCTCCGTGAGAGGGAGTGGGCCGTAATCCACCACGCGGGCCCGGTGCGGGTTGGTAGATGTCACATGTCTTCGAATTTTTGATTCTAGGACATGCCAGTTCCCTCACGATGTTTTCCTTCACCGTTTAAGAGCAGTGGTGATGAAATTATTTGCACAAAGTAATGCGCCTGGCTGGGTTCGAACGCACGACCTACACCTCGTAAGTCGCGGCCGTTACCACTGGGCCACCACTGCTCCAATATCTATACAGATAAATAAATAAAGAAAAAATAACTATACCGCACGGACGAAGTTGTGGGCACAGCTAGTAAGACTATAAAATTAAAAACTATTTACAAAATGTATATATTTTTTAGTCAACAGTAGTATTTTTCAGTACCTATTAGTAAAGAGTCTAGTCTACACATTCCATTCAATGTTTGAGTAGCATTGGCATAGTATTATTTCTCCGCTTCCACGTAAATTCTGCCTCTCTTCCAATCCATTAGCACAATCCATAGTTAGTATAATCTCACTTCATGAAACTAAGGTATCATAATTTAATTAACTAAAGAGTGTATCAAGCCCAGATGCAGTTGCAGAAGCAGTTGGACTCATTAAAAGTTGTGTCTTAATGAAAATAAGGACACCAAACTGTCGGCGGTAACTTTCGGAATATTTTGCCGATTTGCTTTTGTTTTTGACGACACTGTCGCTTATTTAAGTGTTGTAGTCTTATTTCATCACGTAAATAAGGATTTTTTTTAGGCTAAGGCAGTGGTTGGAGGAGGACTATTTTAATGTATTCAAAACTGAACTTAGTCAGTATAATAATCGCGGATCAATCACTTCTGGAGAAATTAAGGCATTTTAAAACTGATGACGAGCTTTGTGTAATATGTGTATGTTTTAGTATCGTGCAACTGATGACGACGAACTTTGTGTAATTTATGTTTGTATGTTCTAGTATTGTTCTCAAGTTTACGATGTTCTATGAATGTAAAGACTACCCCCTTGTGAAGTGGTAGCCAGTTAAAATCCTGACCGTAGGGTGCGATACCCGGCCAGGCCATGGTGTTGTGTTTTTCATTAGGATTTGTATTTTTGACCCGTTAATGATGAAAGACTAGCCCCTTATTACCTACTTGAGAATTAAAACAGAATTACCGACTAACATAATGCGGGAAAGCACGTCTGCCAGCCCCATGAGAGGTGTTATAGTCAAGGATCGAGAGGAAAAACACACATAAACATTGAAGTAAACCAAGGCAGTCTTAACTCTTATCGCTTCAAGCATTTTTGTTTTTACCAAGAACATGCATTGAACTGTGTATGAATTCAAGAAAAGATTACATCATTTAAGATGTGAAACACAAGGAATTATGTTGAACTAACCTTAACAGAGTGGCAAGATACGCGTAGTCACTGCACAACAACAGATAAATATCTGACACTGAGAAATATAATAGGTCTTAAGTTGATATCGGTTTTTTTTAAGGTGATAGGGCACGCTAATATCAATATTTCGTTTACTTAACGATCAATATGCACGGATTTTTAATAACGTGATTTGATGGGATTGGTGTCAAATAGGGTAACCAAACCTACCTTATTTTTTGCATCCTTTCGTTTTCAGAAGCACACTTAACTTTCAGGTAGGCAAAAGTTGTCACTCATTAGATAATCGTAGAATATTGTTGTTGAGGACGACGGCCATGTTGATGGCGTGACGATCGCGTAATTGCAGGGCATAATTGAACGGAAAAAGCTCAATTGGTTACTTACCTACACTAGCGTTCAGTGTCCTTCTGTCTGGTATGATTCGTCGTAACCACCGTACTTCGTTAAGAAGTAGGTATGATTGGGCCTGAGTCAAAAAGGAAACCAGGGCTAACGTTCTTTAGATCGTCACTTGTGTAGAGACTTGGTATAGGTCATGGTATAATAATATACCTCGTCAGGTATAGCATTCCGAGACACAGTGGTGTATTCGTAATGTAGTACGTAGTGACATGTAACGACGGGAGTGATATGAACTTTCGAAAGACGTTATTTCGACGCACGGTATTTCGAAAAAAAAATACTCGTGGTACGCCAGTTCGAAAGCACATTGGATCGAAAACCGCTATATCGAATGACGTTTTCGCGAACACGCTGATTCGAAAAACTATTTGAATCGTAAGCTAGTACGAAAGTCTTGATATCGAAATCCACTGTTGCGAATAGCATATTACTATCTGAATTTGTCTGGGGATCGAACTCGCGACCCCAATAAAGCATTATCTTAATTTGTTTTGGGTTTGGGAAACAAAAGCAATGAGAAGTAACTATTTTTTTTAATTTCCTTTAGTACTCGTATATTAATCAACAAATAAATCAACAAAACAAAATTGTAAGTGGTACTCATTACCAAAAGTAACAAGACTGTCATCAATATGACAAAATGGTACTTATATTCAAGTCAATATATATTAGTATTTAATGTTACAGCTCTTATAAATCCATTAGTGCTCATTGTGTTTTTCTTTTGTAAAATCGCTGCGATTGCATTTTATTTCATCTGGCATCTGTGTGAAATTAGCCAAAATTCTTTCAATTTTGTGGGTATTCTGTTCGTCAATGAGCTTTTGAATACAACCGTATAACCCAAGTTTTCCATTGCCCATTACACAATTCTATCGCTGGTGCCATGCTTCCACTGTTTTGAGTTCGCGGAAGACGTAAATTATTATCAGCGGACCAGAAACTAGGTGGAAACCACCTTATTTGCCCTTATTTCAATAAATACATGTAAATTACATTTTCAATATTTTTATAAAATAGACAGTTAAAAATATATAAAATTGTGGCCCGTCGGTATCAGGTGCCTACACCTGTCACAGCTACAGCTACAGCTTGGACCCTAGTTCAAGCTACCGTTGGTTAGGGCTCCAGAGATAGGAACCTCCTCACGATGCGAGCCGTATCGACGTGTACTGCCCTCTGAATCAGGCCCTTGATCCACCCGCCTAACGTGAGCCTCGAGAGATGTTGATCGAGGCTTTGGGTCATCCACCCCTTTGCCGATATGACAATCGGCACAATCACAGCCGAGTTCACATTCCACATTTCAGCAACCACGTGTGATAAGTCAAGATGTTTAATTTGCTTCTCTTTCTCAGCTCTCACGAGGTTTCCATCATGCGGAATGGTAACATCGACTAACATTCAGTCTAATTATTATTAAAATATACAGAAAGCCCAATCCCCCTTAAGTGGCGGGGAGTGTGTCCCAATTGCTACGGATTTATTGTTAGCCCATAAATCTGCTTGCCCTTTTCTGCTCCATTAAATATCATGGAAAATATCTAATAAGGCGGAATAATTTTGCGAGGCTCTGCTATCTGTTTTGTTTTCTCTTTATTTTTCTTGGAGATGCTTATCCCAAGTAGATCAGTACTTGTAAATAAATAAAACAAATGGTAGTCTGCTATATGATCCATTAAAAAAACAAACAAAAAAAATTAAATTTAAAATAATAAGTACACACATTAATAATTAAAAATAGATAAAATATAAAATAAATCTAAGAATAAAATCTGAAATAAATAAAGCACATGAAAAAATTAAAAATTAGAATAAAGAAGAAAAAATATACAATCAAATAGCATGCATGCACACACACACACAAACTCACGCCTTTGTTATGAAATGGTACCTACCGCAAAAGCACAGCGCTGATTTTCATCGGTTATCAAAAAAAAAAAAAAAGTGGTTGTGAAACGTGTGATGAGGCATTTAGATATTTTTAGCTGTTAAGAAGTTACAATTTTCAAGGAATAGTTATCAAGAAGTGGCGCAACAAACTCCCCATTAGTCAAAAGTGATAAAGCTGTTATCCACTTTACGTTAGAGCGTCGTGGTGCCAAGGTTTAGAAAGGTACTAGAACTCAAAAAAAATGGTTTACCTCAGAAGCAGTTCCAATGTTATATGATGCTCTTCTGTTTATCATCAGATGACGGTATAGGCCAGCAATGTACATTATCGTTATTAGAGTATGGTTTGACTGTTTTCAAAGTAGAAGTGGTAGAAGCCCTAATAAATAGACTAGCTATCTAAATTGGGGCTCATTGCTAAATAATACTTTGTAACTTAGCTAAAGATAATATTGTCGTGTCGTCTCACTTGGTATTAACCTGTTAAACTGCTTACTGGACCTGGACAACAAACTATTTTCTAATTATATTTTTTTTATGTGAATTCTTCCGTGTGGTGTCCGGGCGTAAAAGAATAGCACCATCCCATTTCTTCCAGTGGGTGTCGTAGGAGGCGACTAAGGGACTTACTAGAAAATGGGCAGCAGCGTTCTCTATGCATTTTACCACCATACTGTGATCGCCAACCCGCCTGCCAAGCGTGGCGATTATGGCAACCCCCCTCCTCCTTTGGGGGAGACCTATGTCCAGCAGTGGACGTCTTTTGGCTGAAATGATGATGATGATGATGATGATGAATTCTTCCGTCAGATACGCCGCGTATCTATGTAAAAATGGTACGGTATGGGCAAAAACATAACGCATACCCTGTATAGAAGCCAATCCCAAAACTAAAACGTTGATTATAGTTACAAAGATGACCGGTATAAAAATGACTTATCACAATCTAATCATAAACGAACAAAGTGTAATATCCTTTCATAAAATCCGTCATACGCCAAAAGAACCCCAAAGAACAATTAATAAACTCGAAATAAACAATATCTCATGCTAATCACAATACATTAGTTAACTAGTAAGGGCGTGTACACACGGGTAATCAACTAAAACAATGGACATATTTCACTAGCGTTGTATGAGATGTGATCTATAAGCGTAATGCGTCATGTCTGACACTCCCCTAAACAGAAACTACCCGAGTGACAGTGTAGTGGTATGTTCCTGGTATGTCTTTGTTTGGTTTGGTACACCTGCTTCGATTGCATTGAAAAAAAAAAAAACTTCACTGTTATTTTTTTCAAACTCACGTAGGTACCGTATTTTTTTTAAGTGATAAAAAGTATGTTCCCAGTGCCTCGTCTCGGTGACAGGGAATGGGCAGTAATCTACCACACAGGCCGAGTGCGAGTTGGTAGATGTCACATGTCGTTGAATTTTTGGTTCCGGGACATGCCGGGTTTCTCACGATGTTTTCTTTCACCGTTTTGAGAACAGTGGTCTTAAAATAATTAACACAAACTAAAGTGCCAGTCTGCGTTTGAACATACTACCTACAACACATAAGTCGCGGCCGTTACCACTTGGCCACCACTGCTCTAAAATTACAATAGTGGAAGTGTTTCAACAAAATATGTTCATTCTAAGACATTTACTTAATTTTTAAAACTTTAACTTACCCCGTTCAAGCATACGTTATTTCATTTCTTTTTAGCGTTTTGATGTTGCGTGATAACAGCTTATTATACATAGTATCCGACGACGGTTACTCAGGCTGATTTTCATACATTTCGTAAGCTCTCTCATGACTTGCAAAACCGAATTTGGACTTGAATATCCGGTTCGTGTGGTGCCGGACGTAAAAGAATAGCACTATCCCATTTCTTCCCGTGGGTATAGAAGAAGCGACTAAAAATTAAAAAAAATAAAATTCATTTATTTCAGGCAAGAAACCCATATTTCAAATTAAAATTAAAATAAGATAAAATTTTACCATACTGCAACAGAAAAGAACAAAATTTCAATAAGATAGTAAAAAAATAAAATCACAGAATTGAAATAAAACATCATGTAGGTAACAAAATCGGATTTTCAATAAAATAAAATAAAATAAAACTAAGGGACTTACTAGAGAATGGGCAGCAGCGTTCTCTATGCATTTTAAACCAAACTGCGATCGCCAACCCCAAACCAACGCCAACGCCTGCCAAACGTGGCGATTATGGCTAAACCTCCCTTTTTTCCCTCCCGGGGAGGCCTATGTCCAGCAGTGGACGTCTTTCGGCTGAAATGATGATGATGATGATCCGGTCACACCGTGTACAGAAGAGCTGATCAGAATCATTTTAAGAATTAGCTTCGTGATACACATTTAAAGACACTACACCACGTTCAATCCTTTGTAAAATATAGTAACGCAGTTTTTAAAACAGAAAAACCAAATTTGTAACAAGACATTTTATTTATTGGGTACCTTTTTTGTTTTTTAATTTAAAATTCACCTGTATTGCGTCCTAATGGCAAAGGTCTTTTTTTATCCAAATTAAAAAGTATCCAGGCAGGAACAAACCTATTCAGAAATGCCTAGTCATACTAATATAATTTTAGTTAGCAACGTAATGGCTTGATGTGACTACCCTAAGGATAGGCTCATGAATTTCAGCTGAACATGACAATACGTTTTTGTGTAAAAGCATGTTTTTATGAAACCATATTAAAAAAAAATACCTAAGCATTTTGAGTTGGTTTTCATTCAGCCGATTTTGTTTGATTAATTGCAAACCTAGACAGTTTTGGCTAATTTCAGTGTTAATCAAAAAAAATAATCAAATCAAATCAAAATATTTTATTTCACATAAACCTGCATGGCCACTCATGAAACGTCAGAAGCCAGGTGCACGGTTTTAATTTGTCGCTTCCTATGGAGAAGAGCCGGCAAGAAACTCCACGGTTACTCTTTTGAAAATAATTGGCTTTTACAATGATTTCAAATTACAGTGTTATTGGATATGGGAGGACAGTGCAGGCCTGTCAATAAGTACCAGGTACTTAGAAAAATGAAGATAAAGAATAGAAAATCGTCTACAATTGTAATTGTAATGTAATTTTGATAAGTCGACGTTGAAACGGACATCACAGCACGTCGAGAACTACTGAAACACACTGTTCGATATTCAACTGTCTGCTCTAAGCAATGCTAAGCAATGATGTTCCCAAGGCTGGGACACAGGCCTCCTCCCTGCGAAATCCCAGTAGGCTACAATCTACCCCACGGGCCCAGAGCGGGTTAACAGATATCACATGACTTAAAATTTTTGGTTCTAGGACATGCCAGTTTCCTCTCGATGTTTACCTCCACCATTTTGAGAGTAGTGGTGATGTAATGTACACACTCGCTTTTGCCAGCTGCTTGGCTTGCGTGGAGGTCGGAAATTATCCCACGGAAACGTCTTACCAGGATGAAAAGTATCTTATATATTAATTCAGGTTCTAAACTAACTGAGTGCCAAATTTCATCTAAATCCGTTCAGCCGTTTTTGCGTGATTGAGTAACAAACATCCAAACATCGAATTGTCCAAACATCATCATACAAACTTTCACATAGGATAGTTAAACAGGCGCTTTACTATATGTGTTCTTTCTGGGTTCGAACTCACGACCTACAAGTCGTAAGTCGGAGCTGATACTAAGGCCACCATTTCTCCCAAAGTAATAATAGTGAACTGAGTTTATTCGACAGTAAAGTCAACTAAGTAGAAAAATTAAGAAAGCTTCACGAATCAACACCTACCCAAAAGAAATGATCAGTTAAACCTGCCAAGTTGAAACGTCAGGACAAACTTTTCCTATTACACGTCTGCGGGTTACATTTTTATTTAACTTCTTAATCAGCTGTCCAAAAGTCAAGTGACAGATACTTAAAAGGATTCCAAAGTTTTACTGTAAAAGGGAACATTTCAGAAATTCTGAAGTAATCTCGCTTCAAGTGGATTGCAGACGTTTATTTAGTTACGAGCCTTTCGTTCAAATCGAAAGCGTCTGTCGCGGGAATACACGATCGTATAGGTACTGTGAACGTTTCCATGGACGTAAACATATCGTGGCGGGATCTTTTCGCGCACTGTATTTTCAACTCTCCTTGTTAGACCCAGCGTTGAAAATGCAACAGAGTGAATCTCAGCGCGTCAAAAAAGCCCACTTATTTTCAGCTCTCGGCGCTAAACAGTGAATTCATAAAAACTTTTTTCAAAAAAATAACAACCGACTCCCAAAAAAACACTACAAAGTGCAAAATAACTTTAATTTCGGAAGTCGGTGACTTTGAAGGTGTAGGCATTTTAATTCTATGTCACCGCCTTCCGAAATTAAAGTTATTTTGCACTTTGTAGTGTTTTTTTGGGAGTCGGTTGTTATTTTTTTGAAAAAAGTTTTTATTTTTCACTTTTTAGTTACCTACCCCATACCAATTCGAAATTTCATCATCCTTGGGGTCAAAACAATGCATATTTATGCGATAGCAGCATTCGCGGTTGATTTGCTGTAATGTTTTGAAGAGTTCCGTTGTCTGTCTCCGAAACGCATCATCAGATTTATATGAAATTTTATTTCAGAATAAACACCTTTCGAACAAAAAAAGAATTTTGCAAATCCGTCTATATACGACAGAGTTATGCCCGAACATACATAAAAAAAAAAACATGTCGAATTGATAACCTCCTTCTTTTTGAAGTCGGTTAAAAATGTAATGCTCACTGCGATATTATTACGACGTGTGAATGACGAACAAACGTGACTAGATTGATCACGCGAGAATCGTCTATATATATTATTTAAAGACACTTCTGCCGTCCTTTAACTAGAAAGGCGTTAAGAGGGGACGGGGCCTGCAAGGAATTTGAAAAATTTGAAAAATAGGTATTTGAAGAAACTATTGCCGTCGCCCTGCGCCCGAACATCCGAGTAGTGTATGATATGAACAGCTGCAGCTCAGACCGAAATTATCTCAAATTTTTTGATGACATTTACGTTTCGTATTCCCCTTTTTTTCTCCTCAAAAACTGAGCTGCTTCAATTATTATTTAGATTAAAATTTTAAGAAAGAGTATGTTTAGGTTCCTACAATATTTTTTTGTTAAATTCTTTTCTAATTTGTCTGGTAGTCCTCTAATCACGGCGGTAAAAATAGAGCATTTTTTGTAATTTTTAGAGTGTCATACTTTTTTTACTAATTAGTTGCTGAAAAAAAGAAAATGACAGGGTCGTGTTTACAGTAGACCTTGATTTCATGAAAAAAGAAAATATTGCTTTAAAGGCATTATTCAGGAAGAAAAATGGGAATACATTTATACGTAGAACCGCACATCCTGTCTCTTAAGGCCTAAAAGTTGTTTCTGAGAAAATGGGAAAAAACGCGTGATCGTTATTTCTTTAAAACTGTGATGCTTACGTTACTAATTGTAGGACACATCGATTGATATTTCTTTCTGTTTATCATAAAGATCCCTTTCCAGTTACTGAATGTACGACTCATCAATTGATATTTCTTTCTGTTGTCCTAAAGAATCCTTTCCGGCCTACAAACTTTTCATATCTTGGGAACTATTTGTAAAAATGTTTGTTTGACAGAGAGATAGAGAATTTTGAACTCTTAGATTCTATTTAATAGTAAAAAATTACCAAGTTAGGATTATCGCGTTTCTAGTTAAAAGACGGAAGACTTTCCAAAAAAAAAAAAAAAAAATAACGCTCAAAAACAAAAAAAATACAAAACCTTACCTTCTTTGCCAGACAGGTATGACTGACAAGCCGAAATAAATGACACATAGAGAAGAATGGGAAATGTCAGAATTTCGCGTATCAAATCAAGCGCTATCTAAGCAAATGGAAATTATCGTAAAAGTATACAATATTAATGATGACCGCAAAAACCTTAGCTATAATAATGATCTTTTTATACAACGTAAGAATCTGTCAGAGCAGGCGGTATGACAATTTTACGTTATACTCGACCATACCGACAGAAGCAGAACATTTGAAGTTCTTGCAAAACTTGGGAACACAAAGATACATCGACATGATCTTTTGGAAAGCACCTTACAAATTGTTTGAAGATGTCCAGTTTATAGTTAGCCCTGCTGATAGAGATCTCTTTATTGAAAGAACCAATCACTTTAAGCTGGAAACTGACGTGATGTTGTATGATGTTGGAAAGTAAGTCTTAGTATTTTCACAGGTATTTTAGACAATAGGCATAACGGATTGCCCCTTGTGCAGGGTTTGCATGGAGGCTGAGGAAACCGTTGCGCATGTGCTTTTTGAATGCACAGGCTTCGCCCAGATCGGAACAGAAAACCTCGGGGCACCCAAATGTTACACGAATATTCTCAACAGACCAGGAGTTTTAGCCAGCTTCTGGATAGGTGGGCTGGCTGGAATAACAACAGAAGGCCGCCATGGCTCACGCACAGTGATGAAATAATAATAAAATACTAAGACTTACTTTACAACATCATGATGTTGGAAAGTAAGTCTTAGTATTTTCACAGTTATTTTACTTCTGGCAGTAGCAACCCAATAACAACCTTATTGTAACGAGAATAGAGATTACTGAGATTTTGGCAGACTTATCAGTAGCAACCCAGCAGCAGGCTTAAAATGAAGCCACACTGGCGTTCTCAGTGGATTGCGCTGTTGCGGATAAAAGATGGCGTGACGCCACACCAACAGCGTCGCTACGCGGTTGTATCTCGAAACATATATTTTTTATACAATTTTCAATCAAATTAACGTTCGAATATCTTATTTTTAGAGCATTTGATCGACAATTCATCCAAAAATATACACGAAAACGCACAGAGAGTTTTTCTTGGAAATACTATCACAGTTTAGCGGACATAAATCAGTGGCTCTCCGACATGGCTTCACGGTATCCTAATGTCGAATTATCCTCAATCGGAAAATCTGCTGAAGGAAGAGACATATATGCTATATCTATCGCAAAACCTGACAATAAGCATAAAGTGATAGTGGAAGGTGGAATCCACGGTAACGAGTGGATTGCAGTAGAATTTGTGACATATCTTGTGAATCAATTAATTGTTCAAAATGATAGCAAAAATTGGCAATTGCATGAATTGGCCAGTAGATACAATTGGTATCTAATACCTGTTATCAATCCTGATGGTTACGTTTATAGCCAAGTAAAGGTGAGGGAAATTCATGTACTTCTTAAGGGTACACCTGTTTCTTTGTTTAACGACAAAGCCGACCTGACGCAAGTTCTGCATATGTTCGGCTTTCATTCGGGTTGTGCTGATCGGTTAACTTCGTACAGTATGTATGGACTTATCACCTAAACATGTTCGGGTCGGCACAGCACACTAAAAGCTAAGCATCGCGGCTTTTTCCCGCCCATAAAATCTGTGTGTACAGAAGCCAGCAACCCCAATCTGTCAAATTTCTTTGTCAGTTTTTCAACTTTATTACAAAAACGCAAGGTTCATGTTTCATTGGGAAAATTTGAAAGTTTGGGATAGTTTTATATGCTGGCGTCTGAACTTTACTTTGCATAATTTATTTCATCACCACTGCTCAGAAATCGGTGAAGACAAACATCGTGAAGAGACTGAATGTTCTAGAATCAACAATTCGAAGACATGTTACATCCACCAACCCGCTTTGGGCCGGTGGATTAAGGCCCACTCCCTCTAACATAGAGGAGGCCTGTATCCCAGCAGTGGGAACGTTATAAGCTGATTATATGATGTATGTTGTAACAGCTTTCTATTCTAGGATCGTCTATGGAGAAAAAATCGGAGGGTAACTAAGTCGGGCACAGGCGTTGATCTAAATAGGAATTTTGACTACACTTTTGGGAGTGAGTATTTTAGAGGATATTGTAGAGCAAAGGTGGCGTTAGTGTAATTTTTGTTAAATAAAGAACTCAGCCTATAGCGGTGTACAGTCACGAGCACTAATATGTATACGCTTACCAACTTTCAATAGTAGATTTTACAACAAGTGCACAAAACAAACTATTTTTATCCGAGACTTTAAGCAGCCCGAGCCGAAGGCGAGAGCTGATAGTAATGTCGAGGATAAAAATGGTTTTGTGGACGAGTTATAAACTCTGCTTTTTACTTCGATTGCGAGGAAATAAAACAGTAGTATAACATACCATATCTTTAATTAAAATTCAAAGTAAAATTAGAACAGTTTTGAATACTGAAGGAAATTGTTTTTCCCGGCATATTAACGGTATTTTTCTGAATTTGTGAAGACGACATATTGTGAGACGATGGCATATTATGAGAAGATGGCTCTGACGACAACAAGGAATCTCTGGATGTAGAAGGGACGGGCTCGCTTGGGATTAAATTAATGGCTTCTGTTATACGGTCGGTAATCTTGCTTTTGTTCTGTACGGATTCTTCAATGTATCCCTCAGCAACCTGATCAGACTTCCACCCGCCATGTCTTTTCAGCATTGTTAAGTTTGCTCCCGAATCTGCTAGAAGGGTGGCTGAGGTCCGGCGGAAGCAATGACCCGTGTAATTTTCGGGATTTTCTAATTTTAGAAAAGTTGCGATCTGTTTGGGAAAGGCTGCAAATTTATTGCGTCCTATAACTTGCTTAGTGCACTTCCCATTTGGATAATTGAGGAAAAATTTATTAGTCGACACGTTTTGAGGACGTAGAGCTTGGTAATTTTAAACTATTTTTAGGTAATCTCCTTTGACAACAAATGTTCGCTCCCGTTTGTTTTTTGTGTCGGGTAAGTTTATTGCTTGCAAAAGCGTGTCCGTCTTTACGTCATTTACGGTAATGTTCGCAAGTTCAATGCCCCGGCACGCACCACTTATACCAAATATAAGTGCCACCTAAAACAAAATTAATAACTTTTATACACTTTAGAACAAAAGAGCAATAGGTATATGAGCAATAAAATATGAAAGGAATGTGTATTACGTACTTTTGTGGCCAAATATGTTTCATCTGGAGCGGTATTTAAGAAGGTTTCCACTTGATTAGCTGAAAGGACCTTGCTTTTCTTGCTTTTGTGCCCACTTGAAAGCCTCTTCAACAAAGATGTAAGCTTCGAATAATTTTGTATATTAACATTGTCCTTCATTTGTAATGTTGCGTTCAGCATGGAATATATACTCCACAGTGTAGACGGCTGAAGTTTTTTGGATAATTCATCAAAATAACTCAAAAGAACACTTTCCGAGAACGTAGTTACTAGTTTTTCTTTTCTCCTTCTTTAACTTTGAGATATTTTTCCCGAGACTTTGGCGGTAATATCTGTTGCACAACTCTCTGTGCATTTATTTCCATAAGCGTATTAGGAGAGACTGTTAAATCCTCTTCTTCACTGGACATTTTTAACAATTTTAGCAAATTGAAGAAATTAATAAATGCACGAAAAAAGAACAAGAGCTGTTTCCCGCCGCTTTATTTTTTTTAAATCTCACGACATTGATATTAGGCTGCAGACCTATACAGCCTACTATTAAATTAATTTTGTAATAATAATTTTCTTAAATCAACTAACCTACCGTACTTGAATTAAAATTTTAATATCTATTATATCTTAAAAAACACATAAGGCAAATAAATTAAAGTAAATATTATATAATAACAAATTCTATCTATGAACTTCTTATTGCATTTGGCTGTATGGCTCATTTTCTTTGCCTTAATATAATACATTTATGAGTAGATACGTTAATGCCCTTGTGCACAAAATTCGATTTTGTGCAGCCTATAACCTGCACAAAGAAGCACTTTCAGAGCATGAGAAGTGAAAAAGTAATTTTCTCCTCTTGTACTGTTTGTAATTTTATGATACAATGAAAATAATATTTTGGAACCCGCCTTTAATGAATACCTAGGTTATCTCAAGGTAACAATCGTTATTTAAAAGAAAATCACTTTTAAATTTGGCTATGTGTATACATATTAACGCTCGTGACTGTACTGGTGGACATAGTCTTTTCGTAAGTTGCACCAAAACGCCTTCCATATCCCGTCTATCTCAGTCACATTTTTAAGATCATCGATCCATCTAGCTAGAGAGCGTAAATTTTGGGCTGGCTGGAGCAGTTTCCTGATGTTTTTATTATTTATTGCATATATTGCAGGTACAGTAAATAAGATGACAGTAATAGGCATGCAACATTATCATAAGATGAGAGATTTTTAAGATAGGTATTACAGTTCAACAATAATCGGCATGGTACATTCATATTTACAGGGTAAGTTTTTATCCAGTGCGGAAATTGTAACCATGAATTCAGCATATCATTCTAGAATCCCTAGCGCAGAAATTTTTCGCCGGTTATACAAAAAAATATCAGCTGTTTCATAGAAAAGTGCAATACCTACGCGGTCAAAATGTATGGAACAGTTAATTTATTTTTGTATATCCGGTGAAAAATTTCTGCGCTAGGGGGTCTAGAATGATGTGCTGAATTCATGGCTACAATTTGCGCACTGAATAAAAACTTTTCCTGTAAAATAAGACATTAATTAAAATATCTGCAATACGTTAACTGATGGACATAGGCCTCCACAACACTCCTCCACTTCGACCGGTTCTGTGTTTCTCGCATCCAGTGGATTCCTGCGGCCTTTACAAGGTCATCGGTCTATCTTGTGGGAGACTTTCCAACTCTGCCTCTTCCAATACACGGTCACCACTCCAGAACCTTTTAGCCCCAGTGGCCATCTGTTCTGCGCTCAATGTGCTCTGCCCACTGCCACATAAGTTTTTGGGCTATGTCGGTAACCTTGGTTCTCCTGCGGATCTCTTCATTTCTGATTGAATCGCGTAGGTAAACTCCAAACATAGCCCTCTCTATCCTCTTTGTGTGTCTGCAGCGTCTAGAGGAGGCAAAAGGCAGTACTACTGAAAGCGTGTTGAGCCCACAACTTCTAACCACCTTCAAAGCCGTCAGTTTGTTTACCACATTTGTGTTAATTCCTGGGTTCTACGGAATGCGTTGACAATGCCGCCTCTAGCTGATACGTCTCGTCTATGCTGTGATATAAGAGCATCTCTATTATTTTGAATGTTCGATGAATTTTAAAAAGATATCATATTTCCTACTTTTCAGAATACGGTACAAGTAATGATGCCAATGACGAATATTATTGTGGGAGTCATCCTTTTTCTGAGCCAGAATCGAGAGTACTGGCAGACTTTATCACGGAAAAAAAACATAATCTTCAATTTTACTTTTCCTTTCACGCTTACGGCCAGAAACTCATCATACCGTTCGCTGATAGGATAAAGCATATTGATAATTACGGTGAGATGGTAAGTTATGTTTTGAATTACGTATATTCCTTGTAATCTTGACCTTCAAAAGGCAAAAAAAAAAATGAGTTATTTGTATTCAAACCAAACTGAGAGTCAAGTCTTTGTGCACGTCAAAAATTTTTGTCCTCTATTCCTATCACTATGGTAATTTATGGACAGTCCCATGCATCCAACAGTTATTTTCTTTGAGTAGAATTGCAAACTGTAAAGAATGGCTTATTCCTTTTCTAAGTCGAGGGGACTTTGATGAGTGGTTTGAGAGGCGGCATGGCGTCCTCACCTTCCGCCTGACGCAGGTCCTCACCGGACACGGTTGTTTCGGGAGGTTCCTGTTTCGGATATGGCGGGAGGAAACGCCCGGGTGTTTCCACTGCCAAGATCGCCCTGAGGACACGGTGGAGTATACGGTGGCGGTCTGCCCGGCTTGGGCGGAGCACCGCCGTGTCCTCGTGGAGGCGATCGGCGGCGGCGATCTCTCGCGTCCGGCCCTGGTCTAGGCCATGGTACGGAGCGAGAGGGCATGGGTAGCCGTCACCTCCTTCAGCGAAGCAGTAATGCTTGCGAAGAGGGAGGCGGCACACGTGAGGGAGAGGCAGCATATGCGCCCTCGCGACCCTAGCCGCCGCAGGGTACGGAGACGCCTTGGGCGTCGGGAATCCCAGGCCGATTTCCGGCCACCGTAGGCACGGGCTTGCGGACGGCGAGTAATGGGTAGCTCGCTGTCCGGTAAGGACCAAGCCTAAGTTGACGGCACGTTGCGCTCCACGCGCGCCTCAAAGAGATGTCAGCACAAAACATGATGGGGCCCGCAAGAGCCGATGCCTGCCAGGGGTGCGGGTTTGTTCGAAAGAGATACCACAGCCCCTGGCATACGGGCTACTGAAGGAACACGGATGGGTTTTAGTCAGTTAAAGTCTGACACGCCCTCCTGCTCCACCCAGAGCGGGAGAAGTTATTTGATGATTTCCCAACCAAAAAAAAAAACAACGGGGTCTTTATATAACACACCTCTAAAAAATAATGTCGGAAATACCTATCACATTAAAAGTGTTTACACGATGCAAGTGTCAGAATCACTTGCATCGTATAAAAGGGGCGATAATATCACCAACATTATCTGCCTAGCCGTTTCCCAACTACGTTAGGTTCGGCTTCCATTCTAACAGAATGGAACTGATTACTAGTATTTTACATGGAGCGACTGCCGTAGGCATGAGCTTGCGGACGGCGAGCAATGGGTAGCTCGCTGTCCGGTAAGGACCAAGCCCAAGTCGATGGCGCGTTGTGTTCCACGCGCGCCTCAAAGAGATGTCAGCACAAAAAGAAGGGGCCCGCCTGTCAGGGGTGCGGGTTTGTTCGAAAGAGATACCACAGCCCCTGGCATACGAGCTACTGAGGGAACACGGGTGGGTTTTAGTCAGTAAAAGTCTGACGCTCAGTCCTGCTCCACTCAGAGCGGGACAAGTTATTTGATGATTTCGCACACAAAAAAATAAAAATAAAATTACGATACCTCTTTCTAAGACTGGTTTTAGACTGTCGGGCTACCCGTAACGACTGTCAAAGATCCACGAATGATAGTTGGGACCAACGGCTTAAAGGGGTGATAATATGTCTCACTGAATAAGTGTGTTATTTATAAACAATTTTAAAACTCCGTCACTAAAGAGGAACCTAGTCGCGGGCTCGAACTCACTGGTGGGCCTGGCTGAAAAGCTCGCTGTTTCTCCAGGCTTCGTGTCCGACAGAGGTAGTACCCGTGATGAGCAGTTACGACGCTAGTCTAAACGCACAAATTATTGAGTGAGGATCAGGATCAGTTATAATAAAACAGGCGCGTAAAAAATTTAGAAAATTCCTTCGGAAGATCGAGTTTTATGAAAAAACCACTGCATAAATCAATGACCAATAAAGTTTATTTCACTTTTTGATCATTGAAATTTGTTGGTACCGACTTAGTTTTGGAGATTTTACACTAATTTTATTATTTAAGCCCGCCCAAACTAAGCAAAAAAACGAATCTTTGTTGGCTCCTAACTTTTTAATGGTTTTTAATTTTAGTATTCTGTTTCCATACAGACAATATTAATAATGAAACAAAACCATAACATGTTTAATTTTTGATGTACATTGTCGAACAGTGAAGTAATACACTCCAGAAGTTTGTATGGGATAAATGTGGACTAGATTCAACTTGATACTAAATGGCGCAAAATAAATTCATATTCCTGCTGTATAGGCCACATAAATATTCATAGGACATTTGAAATTTATACAAGTATTTAATTTTCCTTGAAAATGATGAGACTCCTTATTTTCAGGAAAATTTCGGTAAACAGGCAATTTTGAGAATGTATAGAATGTACGGCATTAAATACAGTGTTGGCACTACCTTTGATACTTTGGGTGAGTATAAAAATAATCTCTATTGATATTGATGCAGAGATTGTATGATATTGATTTTTTTTCTTCTTTTTCCAGGCGTGCGTATTTCCGGTAACAGTGCCAGTTGGGTCAAGAAAACTTATGGCGTGAGGTAGGTAATTCAATTTTTTTCGTATAATTGTACTGTATAAATTCTAAGTGTTTGTATTGTATAATTGCAAACATATTCGTAAGCACTATGTACAGACGCCAGCATATCAAGCTACCCCAATCTGAAAAATTTCTTTGATAGATTTTCAACTTTATTACAGGAGCGTAAGGTTCATGTTCAATTGGGAAAATTTAACAGTTTGGGGGTAGCTTCAAATCAAATATTTATTGGAACTAAAAACAGGTTTACAAAGCCATTAGCGCCCACCTCCGAGAGAGGAGACGTTTTGTGTTCCAACATTGATAATTCTAAAGCAATAAAATTAAATATAAAAAGTTAGAAAACAATCTAAAATAAAAATAAGTAAGTACTTAAACTATTAAACTAAAATATTAATAATCACATTTAATTCCTATTATTTTGAATGATTAAAAAATTAAGTAATTGTGATTAATTACTGAATTATGAATAAATTAGGATCAGATATTCCAGTTCTCTAAAATGATATGTATGTATGTATGTGTGTATGTATGGATGTGTTTATGTGTGCAGGGTGTATCTTTATGTGTCTAAGTTTGATTGAATACTAAGGTAGCAAGGTAGCATGATGTGTTGGCGTCAGTATAAAGTTACCATGCATAAAGGTACCGTTTACTGGGACTTCCCAGACTTTTTCTGGGCTTCTGACTACCGGTAACGATTGTCATACATAGATGAATAGCAACGGACTAAGTAGTAACGTCTGTAAGGACACAGCTAGATTGACCGACGTCCTTAAAAAGGTGGTTTGAGTCAGACTGAATGCGAATTGAGGGGACAGTGTTTTGTGGCGTTGTCTGTGAGAGGCCTATATCCAACAGTGGACTACGATAGGCTGAGTTGATTGTTGAGTGGCTGCTGATCTACCACTAAAGGCGTTATTAAAGAGGCGTTGAATTCTAACTTTGTCTTCGTTAAGACGACCAACTATACAGGATAAGTTTTTAACCAGTGCGCAAACTGTAACTATGAATTCAGCATATCATTGTAGACATCCAGCGCAAAAATTTCTCGTCAGTTATACAAAAAATATATAAGTTGTTTCATAGAAAAGTGCAATTCATACGCGGTCAAAATGTATGGAACAGTTTTTTCTTTTTTTTGGATAACCGACGAAAAATTTCTGCGCTACCCGTCTAGAATGATATGCTGACTTCATGGTTACAGTTTGTGCGCTGGCGCTAGTTAAAACTTATCCTGTATAAAACAAACTTTCTAATCTATTGCTTCATATGTTAGAAAAAATCGTCTGCTCGACAGCGTCGATAACGCAATGAATTTTGATTAATTGTTAAAATGGCATTGCAGCAATTGTTGGTGAGTTACACAATTATCCTGCAGTATGACCATCTCTGTTCCCAGATACGTCTTCACGTTCCTACTTCGTGACAACGGGTCCTACGGCCACGCGCTCCCGCCTTCCCAGATCATACCCACATGTGAAGAAACAGTATTAGGTCTCACAGAACTGATGGTCGCCAAACCCAAACGGGTAAAACTGAACCTCTTCGTGAATAGAGCCCAAGACTTGAGAGCGGTTATTTTTTTCTTATTTTTTACTGTTTTTGTTATTTTACTTTTAAAATAAATGTTTCGTATTATGTTATTTTGAATAGGTTTTTCTTTTCGTATTTTATGTGTTATTTTTTTCTGTTATTTAGAGCTGAAACTACTGCTAAAGTACATCTAGCGCAGTTTGCGTTTTAACCGCGCCAGAAAGCCTTCCAACTAGTTATTAGTTCCCACTCATCATGAAATGACAATGAAATGTTCTTGATTGGAGACTGCTAATCGCAAACATAAGGTAGGACGTCCTCAGGCTGGCTGGAGCGATTCTACCCGCCCTGTGCAGATGACGATCTGCACAGGGCGGGTAGAAGTCGGATGAGAGTTACCGAAGATAGAGCTGAATGGCATGCAATTACAAATGCCTATGTCCAGCAGGGGACAGCTGTAGTCTGATGATGATAAAAACGAACTGTCAAAAGTCATGTTTATCATTCATTATAAACTTATCCACAGCTTCCACAACAGATTATTCGAGTACTCACGAGTACAGGCACGCTTTGTCATATTTTTTGCAGTGACCATTGATAAAAACGTCCTTTTTTGGTTTAAAACCATTGCAGATTCTGGTCTTTCCACACATCAACCGCTGCGACAGCCAAACCTTCGTTTTTTTACGGTATCTTTCATACAAAAGCACTCGAGAATTTTTATATGCATACACCAAAGAAACGTAGTATTTTTACCCTCGTCGTTTAGTTATATTTTTGAATGAACAATACAGTGGTGGAAAATAGTGTGGCGGGTATTTCCCAAAACAAAAACCAACTCATGTGCTACAAGGATGTTTTTTGCCGCCTGTATGAGATTGACAGTAGGGCGATGCTAGTAAAAATCGTGAAATAATGTCACAGCAGATATGCAGAAATGGGAAAGGCAACTGTCAAAATGACGCTGTCATAGCTAGTTTCCAACACAAGCTAAAAATAGAAGGCGTGTGGTGGCAATATTTCATTTTTTTTGCTAAAATGACGCGTTGTTGTATTCCTAAATACTTCAAAACTGGAGACCACCTTTTCCCAAAAGACCTTAAAGTTAGAAGATTATGCAGCATGCGGTTAGACTGTACTCATGAAGGCGGGTTTGAGTACACGAAAGAAAGAAAGAAAGAAAGAAAATTGCGTTTATTGGCATTATATCGGTAGTAAAAACCTTAAATTATTTAAAAGGAAAAGATAAAAAAAAAAAACAGAAAACAATGACCTCAACAATGATAATAATGCCAAAAGGGCCTCAGCTCAGCATATTGTCAGATGGCAACACAGTATGCACCACCTGACGCTGATTTTCAGCTGCAACCCACGAGTACCATACGCTAGAATAATAAAATAAAGACATAGTGAAGTGTGTGTCCGTAATAAATTAATAAAGAAATAAAAAGAAAGAATAAGAAAGTAAAATAAATAAAATAAAATGTTGTGGCATACATGTGCGTGAATGTGTTTTTTGTGACTAATGAAAAATTAATTAAATACTCTGCATATTACCTACATTATATAGGAAATCTCTAAGTAGAAACTTAGAAAGCACCTACCCAGCTATTTGGCAAAAAACGTTTGACTGCGTTGTACTTCTTAACTACGAAACAGATTTACATGCTGATTTCATTTTTGATCTCTTTTTTCAATTAGTGTAAAGACAACAACTACCGACGAATAAGAAATAACGCAAATTCTCATTGGAATAGATAAAAAATAATAACATGATGATAACATTGATAAAACGAGCAAAATTGATAAAAAAAAAAAAAATATAAAATGATCAAAATTGATAAAATAATTTGTTTTAAGTGGCAGATATGTCGGCTCGAACGTTTTCAAAATCCTTTTGGTGATTTAGTAAAAATGATGATGAGTGAAAATGCTGACTACACAGTCGTGTACACACTCAAACCCGCCTTTCGCCAACGATGTCGGGGTTTTTTTTTTTTTTTTTTTTTGGGTGGGAAATCATCAAATGACTTCTCCTGCTGAGTAGAGCAGGAGGGCGTGTCAGACTTTTACTGACTAAAACCCACCCGTGTTCCCTCAGTAGCCCGTATGCCAGGGGCCGTGGTATCTCTTTCGAACAAACCCGCACCCCTGGCAGGCATCGGCCCTTGCGGACCCCACCAGTGCTTGCTGACATCTTTGACGGCGCGCGTGAGGAACACAACGCGCCGTCCCGTCTACCACTTTTCGGCCGCAGAGGATAGGGAGAGCGGCTGACGCTATACCGACACTCCTCTTCCCCTGCGGCCCCACCGCGTCCGCCATCAAACGGTGGCGGCCCCGTCCAGGCCACGGAAGGGAAGAGCGCTGCTCAGAAGCACCGGCACTCCTCCTCTACCGCAGCCTGTAACCCTCAGCCGCGATGCCTCCCATTCGACATCGCGGCCCACCTCAGTTGCGGTGCACCTCACCGCAACCTACTTTTTGGCCGCTACGTCGTCGGCTTTGAGGCAAAAGCCCTGACGAGCGGCCCCACCGCTGGGTTCCTCTTGGCTTCACCGTGGATGGGAGACCACGGTTACTAAGCCCCCCCGCAACGACAATGCGGGAACCCACTCGGGGGGGACGATGTCGGGGTTGGCTCAACATTGTTGGCGAAAGGCAGGTTTGAGTATTTTGATACAGCCATGGAGAAAAGGGTAGCTGTGAAAACTAAGATTTTTTTTAAGGAACAATGTGTACATAATAAATGGGCATACATCGTACATACCTTTTTTTAATAAAGAAATAAATTCTCTTTTGTCAACACTTTTCAACTGCATAGGTATCTGTCAGCCTATGTCAGAAATGTCAATATAAGTTACGCCTGTTGCCATGTTACGTAAGTGAAAATGTGAAATCTCAAAGGTCGCGGGCAATAATTTTGAAAAATGTACAGACTGAGAAATTTGTGAATAAAATCAATCAAAATGCAGACAAATATAATTTTTTTTTTCATATTCACGTATTGTATAAATTGTTGTGTTAGTATAAAGTATGATAACTATACTTTGTTCAGAGGGATACCAGTGGAAGAAGAACATTTGCAATATTTTATTAATTTGAGCCAAACTGGTGATTATAATTTCTGGAGGGCACCAGGTCTTTTGTACAAGCCAGTGGAATTTGTGGTTGGTCCTGCGACTAAGCCAATCTTCTTGGCTGAAGCGGAAAGACGCGGGTTATACTTAACAACGATCCTTGAAGACGTGCAAAAGTAAGCGCAAATAAAAAAATCTGCTGTTTCTTAAATGTATGTTCGTATAACTCATCAAAATGTAGGGAATAGCTGAATTTTTTTCGCGATTTCAGGTTTGACTTTCATAATGATGAGTAACAATGACCTCTTAAGAGGTTGTTGGTGTTTTTCAAATAACCCTGTGTAGTATGATTATTAGTAGTACTTTTTGGGAAATTTGACTGATTAATTTGATGATTCATGTTCTAGCTAAGTTTTTAGATAAGTGGTTTGACCTCGATCTTTCTAACTTTTGAGACTTGTAAACTCCTAATTCATAGATAATAGCACTTCATCCGCGACTGCATTCGCTCTCGTTTTTTTTTTAATTTAGCTTAAAACATTCAAGGATAATGCTGCTTCTCATTAGTAAAAAACATTTCGTAAATTGATTAGTCGTTTAATATAGATATCGGTAAACGGAAGACAGGAACGCGGGACGAACTAGATGAAACAAACCACGGTCCACATTACCTCAGGATCGAAAGCGCTCGAAGTCATGGCAAGAAGCTTTTTCCTAGCAGTGGGATGATGTACTTTAGGAGTAGGGTTAAACTGATCAGACCATGTCCCACTTGCTGGAGTGTCCTAGTTCCCGTTCACATGCACCTCTGATGACCTAAACAATACCACTGATGCCGCAATTAACGTGGCTACCTGTTGGGCTGAACTATAAAAAAAAAGTATACGTGTACCATTGACACAAAAAGAAGAAGAAACAGGGTTTTATTTTTGGGTGGGAAATCATCTGCAGGCATCGACCATTGCGGACCACGCCTTTGAAGCGCGCGCGGAATACAACGCGCCGTCGTCGACCCGGACTTGGTCCTTACCGGACAGCGAGTTACCCATTACTCGCCGTCCGCAAGCCCGCACTTACGGTGGCCGGGAATCGGCCTGAGGTTTCCGACGCCCAGGGCGTATCCTGCGGCGACTAGGGCCGTGAGGACGTATATATTGCTTCTCCCTCACGTGCCCCGCTTCCCTCTTCGCAAGCATTACTGCTTCGCAGAAGGGGGTGACGGCTTCCCATGCGCTCTCACTCGTACCATGTTCTGGACCAGGGGCGGTCGCGAGAGATTGCCGCCGCCGATCAACTCCATGAGGACACGGCGGTGCTCCACCTACGCAGTGGAAAGACCCTCGCCTTATGCGAAACAGGAACCTCCCGAAACAACCGTGTTCGGTGAGGACCTGGGTTTTTTTTTTGTAGGTCCTGGGTCAGGCGGAAGGTGAGACCGCCGTGACACCTCTCAACCACTCTTCAAAGAGGGAACTTACCGCCACAATTGTGGCGTGCCCAAAGTTCATAATATTGAGAAACTGGTTTGGTACCGAAATTCGTATTTTCGAATTGTTATAATCTTGGATAAGTAGATCAAAGTCATCAGTGAAAGGGTAGGTAGGTAATATTAATTAATGACTAATTATTTTTTTATCTAATCAAGAATCCTGTCTGGCACGCGATTATGATAATATGATGACAAGATTATAATATTATGTTTTATGATTAGAATTCGAGGTGGGTGAAACCACAAAAAAACGACTCTAGATATATTTAGTCGTAGGTATGCATGTACTTATTTATTTCTTGACCATTTTTTATATGTTTGTTATTACAGAACTCCTTCATTAATAAAACGATTTAGAAAAATCTTGAATTAATTCTGATGTGTATGTAGTTTTTGAGTTGGCTTTATTGAAGCCCTTTAGCAATGACATCGGCTCTTAATTATTAATATACCGGGTGGTACAAAAAAAAATGCTGTTCCAGACATTCTGACTGCGTAGGTATTGCACTTTACTATGAAACAGCAGATTTTCTTTTGATAACCGACGAAGAATTATAACGCAAGGGGATGCAGAATCATGTACTGGATCCGCTTGAAAGCAACTAACTTACCGATGGATTATCCCGTTTATCAACCCCAAAAATCCACCTTTTTTTTTTTATGGTGCATACGTGGAATTGTATGTTTTAGGCCTCGTAAAACTCGTTTATCCATAAACGATACAGTACAAATACAAATACAGTACCGTTTTTCTTCGCGGCTTCACTCAGTAACTGGGTTGTGGAGGTCAGAGAGGCAGTCGCAATCGCAGCCAAACCCAACGTAGCTGTGCAAAGTCTGGGCAGATTGATTTACTGTTGATTAAACATTTTCATTTTCTTGACAGAAAGGTTTGGCGCTGTTTGCCACATAATTCAGCTACAAATGCTTTCATGTTGTATTATTTTCATTATAGCCTGCAATTTTTCTTACGCAATTGTTTTTCAACGTAAAAATTTGTTTTTAGAACCAAGAAGTTATATTCAAAACAAGAGATACTTCACCGATAAATTTAAAATAAAATAATCTATTTTTCAGAGCATTTGACAAGCAGACGGTCAAGACCTACATCAGAAGGAACATGAACTCCTTCGATTGGAACAACTTCTTCCGATTAGATGACATTTATAAATGGCTTTCTGACTTAGCCTTAGCGAATCCCTCAGAAATGACAATTCAGAGCATCGGGCTGACTGAGGAGAAACGAGACATCATGGCTGCCAAAATTGTTTTAAGAGGATGTAGAATGCGGTATGATACTTATTCACTACTCTATTCTTCTTTTTACTGATGTATTGTTGAGTTTTCTGCTGAATTATTCAACTACTTTTACGGGGATTAAAAATATACCCTGGCTGGAATTTCCTGGCTGTTAATGCAGATAGGCTGAATACGCGTTACATCACATTAAAAAAATACGTAGAGTTAATTCAAATTAGGAAATAAGTCATTGTTTTTTTTAAACTAATTACCTGCTAACACTGGTTTCATAAGTTTTACTGTGCTTACTAACAGTTTATGGATCTCAGTCTGAATTAAATAGTTTTTTGTCACTTTTATCTGAATTCATATATGTTTTCACGGAGAGTTTTATAGAATAGACCGGCTGTTTCTGAGGTGGAGCAACAACTATTTTTTTTTTTTTTTTTGGGTGGGAAATCATCAAATGACTTCTCCTGCTGAGTAGAGCAGGAAGGTGTGTCAGACTTTTACTGACTAAAACCCACCCGTGTTCCCTCAGTAGCCCGTATGCCAGGGGCCGTGGTATCTCTTTCGAACAAACCCGCACCCCTGGCAGGCATCGGCCCTTGCGGACCCCACCAGTGGTTGCTGACATCTTTGACGGCGCGCGTGAGGAACACAACGCGCCGTCCCGTCTACCACTTTTCGGCCGCAGAGGATAGGGGGAGCGGCTGACGCTATACCGACACTCCTCTTCCCCTGCGGCCCCACCGCGTCCGCCATCAAACGGTGGCGGCCCCGTCCAGGCCACGGAAGGGAAGAGCGCTGCTCAGAAGCACCGGCACTCCTCCTCTACCGCAGCCTGTAACCCTCAGCCGCGATGCCTCCCATTCGACATCGCGGCCCACCTCAGTTGCGGTGCACCTCACCGCAACCTACTTTTTGGCCGCTACGTCAATGGCTTGAAGGCAAAAGCCCTGACGAGCGGCCCCACCGTTGGGTTCCTCTTGGCTTCACCGTGGATGGGAGACCACGGTTACTAAGCCCCCCCGCAACGACAATGCGGGAACCCACTCGGGGGGGAGCAACAACTATTGGGCCGGACCGGCGCGATCGCTTGAACGCGAAGGGTGTGTAGGGAGGGTGTATGCCTATCCAGGTTTTATTCCGGTGTGTGTGTAGGTCTCCCAGTCCACGCGGTGCTGACGACCTGCACCTATAGATTCCAGATATCTTCAGGATGGCTACTATCTTCCGTTCTTCACGACTTTACCAGATGTACCAACGTTTTCTGACGGAACCGTAAAGAAACAGTTTCCAGACTTTCGTCTTGGAAGGGGGTGTTTATGACCAAAACGAAAAACAGATTTTGGATTCGACAAAGCAGATTTTACTATAAAATAAATATTGTAAGATAAATTCAGTTAGTTTTTGCACACAACATTAACACTGGACAGGTTTTTAATTTTAATTCCATACAGTAATCCAGGTTACGCGTTGTCTGGATCCGCATGTTGGATAACAACCGTTCTCACTCAGAAAGGAGGACAGTTTCCCAAAAGTGGAAACTTTACAGGTAGAATCTGCATGCTTATGTTCCAGGTCCAAGGTGATTGTAGAAGGTGGTATTCACGCTAGAGAGTGGATCAGTCCTGCCTTCGTGACGTATCTCATCCACGAAATCCTACATTCACAGACTTCAGGAAATGAGCAACTCAAAGAAGTAGCAATCACCTATGAATGGTACTTCGTGCCTGTTCTGAACCCTGATGGATATGAGTACAGCCATACCATGGTAAGTAGAGGTGGGAGGATCCTCATCCCAGTATAAAGGCATGCACCAGAATTTCTTACCCCAGGGTATGATAATCCTTTGTTATCCATACTAATTATAAAGCTGAAGAGTTTTGTTTGTTTGTTTGCTTGAACGCGCTAATCTCAGGAACTACTGGTCCGATTTGAAAAATTATTTCAGTGTTATACAGCCCATTTATTGAGGAAGGCTATAGGCATAAGATCACGCTAGGGCAAAAAGAAAAAAGTCTCGAATACGAAGTAAGGTCAGGCGATTCGATGCGACGGGTCGGGGTAGCAAGAAATTTGACGCGAACGAAGTCGCGAACAGGAGCTAGTGTTAATCATAAACAATTTTACGTGTTTAAAAAGTTGGCAGGATAGCGACAATAATGCAATAGATGTTTTTATTTTCCTCCTTAGCGTGTCTAAGGAAAATTTTGTATTTAGCTCAGTACTCCATCTCTGTCGCAGACTTTAGGGTCGCCCACAACTGGAACACCCACATTTTGCCAGTTATCCACCAGTAACCCACTTAAAGCCTATTGCCATCAACCAGGCACAGTCCAGACTCCTAGCTGCTATTGAGAAATTTCTTAAGGAAAATCGCTATATCACTTTGCCCGACTTAGGAATCGAAGGACCTCATATGCTCAGCAGTAGTGGTTGCGACCACTAGAACAGTTAAGGTAGCAGTCACATATGTGTGTACCAGAAATCCTATTGCTATCCTTACAGCTGGTATAAAATCACTATACACAGATTCAGCTCAAAATAAAATACTCTAAGAATTGATACCAAATTTTCGGTTTCATATTTTTCTTAAATTCAAGTCATAAAAAACTTGTCACCGCATTACGTAGGTCAGTAACTTTCCACGTTACTTGCCAATATCACGATAAATCTCTTCCGAGTGATGTGTTTATTTCAATTTGAAAAGTTCAGTTTGTGGTATCAATGTATTAAAAATACTCATAACTTCCGAACATGTACAGATAGGATTAAAAAACCTATCCAATATCGTTTGATATCATCCAAAGAAGCCGTGCCCTTGGTATGTGCCCTTTCCGTTACACGTTGTACAGATAATTTCGTTGGCTTATTCGTTCTATCTCTCTGATATTTTTATTTGGTGGACTTTTGGAGGTATGAGGAACAGGGTGTAAAGTTCACTCATACCTTGGTTGATAAAGGAGGATCCTCCGACCAGACGGGTAATGAGCAACTGCCCGACAGTTGATGTCGGGATTTTGTAAATGTTTGAGAGTCCTAGTACCTACACTCTGACTGCGCGATATAGAATTTCTCAATTTAGTTCACCTGTGTTATTGTAGATGGCGCCACATCTCTTTTTGCGTTTTTTTGCGAAGTATTTATTTTTGTAGTGCCGCTACATCACTCCTCCTCGGAGACCGGAGGTCGATAGTGGGCTGAGTCAGTGCATATTGTGATGCTTGTAGTTCGCGTTGAGTCGGAACTGTCTGCGGTAGTGCGTATCCCAGTGAGTCGGGACCGGCGCTGTTCCAGTGCGTCGTGGTACAGCGCCGCGATGTGGCTGACTGCTGTTGTCGATCGGGAGATTGAGCTCTCGACTGGACGAAGAGCAGTAGTGCCGGGGTTGCTTGTTGCGGATGAGGCTGTGGGTGATGACGAGGCATGCGGTTCGCTGCATGCAGGTGGTCAGGATACCCGTTGAAGCCGTGGGTGCTGGCTGGCTGTGTGACTCGCCGCTCGAATGCTTGAGGAAGTGGTCTTGATGTAATGAAGATGACGTCACGCCGAAGTATTGCACGAAGGCTGCGCTAACGTTCTTTCTCGGGGTCACCAGTAGAGAGGTATGGGGAACAGGGTGTAAAGTTCACTCATACCTTGGTTGATAAAGGAGGATCCTCCGACCAGACGGGTATTGTGTCTGGTGGGCAACTGCTCAACAGTTGATGTCAGGATTTTGTATATGTTCGAGTATCGTGGTAAACTCTGACTGTGCGATGTAGAATTTATCAATTTAGTTCACCTGTGTCATTGTAGATGGCGCCACATCTCTTTTTGCGTTTTTAGATATTTGTTGCGAAGTATTTATTTTTGTAGTGCCGCTACAAACTTTTTATAGTTGTGCCAGTTGAATTATTCGTCTATCTCTCTATTTTTATCCAGTGGACTTTTTTATAACAATACTTATTTTTCAGGATCGCCTTTGGAGAAAAAATCGTAACGGAGACGGAGTAGATTTGAATCGAAATTTCAACAATGCATTCGGAAGTAAGTTTTTACATGAAATACTTTTAGCAAGAATCAATATCTAAGAAGATTGTCTGTCTTATACTGCTACACTAACAGTTAGCAACCGTGATGGTCGAGACATGTTCTTTCTCTTTATTAATGACTAGCTGGGGCGTACCAATAGAAAATGGCGCGTAGGGCATGCATAATATTTGCGCCCCTTCGTAAATTATAAAAACCGATACAGTTAATAAAAAAAGTCAGAAATTAAATCTATAAAACATAAAATATGGAATAAAGTAAGTTACGTAAGTAAATTACAAAAGGATGTCTGTAAAATATTTATATTTACAATATTGCGCCTTCCTGGCCTTCTGCGACGCAAACATATCGATGATGTTTTCGAAATCAGTTTTATCAGTCTCTTCTCGCTCTACGCTGAGTAAAGCTATGTCATATAACCTTTCTTGACCCATTGTAGCCCACAAATACGAAAGCAGGAATCGCGAACGTCATTGCTTGTTATTAAATCACCACAGAATAATAAAAACAGAAAATAGGAAGCAGTATGAAATGGTTTAGAATAGTATATTTTCATTTTATAATTAAATAATTGGTGACTTTTGCCAGTTTTTGCGCCCCCTTTCGATCGGCGCCCAGGGCTTGTGCCCTGGTTGCCCCACCTTGGTTACGCCCCTGATGACTAGTGACCCAACCCTGGTTACGCCCCCCCCTGGTTCGATTTGCCTGCCAGGGGTGCGGGTTTGTTTGAAAGAGATACCACAGCCCCTGGCATACGCGCTACTGAAAAAACACGGGTGGGTTTTAGTCAGTAGAAGTCTGACACGCCCTCCTGCTCCACTCAGAGCGGGAGAAATTATTTGATGATTTCCCACCCAAAAAAAAAAAACCCTGGTTCGATCAGATTTTACGACATCGATCGAGATTTTTTCATCATAATGTCAGTTTTATATCAATGTAAATGCACAGAAACCTTCCGGGATAAATTCTCTAAATTATGTGGACAGCCACACCAAAATCCGTTGCGAATAATTGAAGAATGTTGTGGTCACACAGGCACACATCAAAAACAACTTAAATTAATTATATGTATAGATTATACATAGATAGATATGTGAGATTGTGTATTCGAAGCCGGGCAAATATGTGATACTTTCAATATGTATATAGTTCTCTAACTTGGACATTACTGATATCATCATCATCATTCATCATCATTTCAGCCAAAAACGTCCACTGCTAGACATAAGCCTCCATCAAAAGAGGGGTTTTGCCACGCTTAGCAGGCGGGTTGGTGATCGCAGTATGGTGGTAAAATCCATAGAGAATGCTGCTGTCCATTCTCTAGTAAGTCCCTTTGTCGCCTTCTACGATACTCACGGGAAGAGATGGGATGGTGCTATTCTTTTACGTCCGGCACCAGACGGCACTGATATTAGTGAATGAAAAACATCGTGAGTCTGAAATCCGCAACCCGTCTTGAGCAAGCGTGGCGATGAATGCTCGTGCTTTCTTAGTATGCGTATCCATTAGAGACCTTGGCATTGAAATGGTACAGTTAGAGAAGAAATGATTTATATATCTTCGTTTATTTCTTCAGCTGTCGGCGTAAGTAAGATTATGACGTCTGACACTTATTGCGGCCCGTCGGCGTTTTCTGAAAAAGAATCAAGAGCCATGAAAAACTTTGTGACTTCAAAGAGCATAGACCTAGAGTTTTACCTTGCTTTCCATTCTTATGGACAGTACATGATCATACCTTATGCCAATTCAAAGAAGCATATGCAAAACTTTGAGGAAGTGGTGAGTGGAAACCCTAGATATAGGTATTCTTTAATCCTGCAATTTTATTAACCTCATTACTGTCAAGTTTGGTACCGTATCATCTTAAAGCTGATGATTTGCAGCTTTACTGCTGAGCTAGTTGAAAATGTATCTGTTTCAATTTGAGGAGCTTAACCGAGATTTAGATGGCGTGGTCTAATCGATTTGAGGTGGTGGTTAACCCCACCAAGTGTCAGGCTATCACAATGACCTTACAGTACGAGAAATACTGCTACTGTATGAGGAAGCTGACTGGCGTAATTATGCTTGCTGTAATCTTCAGTACTTCCGATTAGCTCCGATGTTAAGAATCTTGGCTTGTTAGGAATCTTGGTCTGCATGTCGACACTTGTATTGACTGGCGAAAGAAGGCCATGACTATCATTCAAAAAGTCACAAGAATGTTGCGGTCGGTATATCGGTTGAAAAACCTTCTCCCATAACTCTTAAAAGCAGTGCTTGTACTCGTATAGTCTCTAATATATCAAATAATTGACTATGGTGCTGCTTTCTTTTTTTTTTTGTAGGTGGGAAATCATCAAATAACTTCTCCCGCTCTGGGTGGAGCAGGAGGGCGTGTCAGACTTTTACTGACTAAAACCCACCCGTGTTCCTTCAGTAGCCCGTATGCCAGGGGCTGTGGTGTCTCTTTCGAACAAACCCGCACCCCTGGCAGGCATCGGCCCTTGCGGGCTCCATCATTTTTTGTGCTGACATCTCTTTGAGGCGCGCGTGGCACACAACGCGCCGTCGACTTGGGCTTGGTCCTTACCGGACAGCGAGCTACCCATTACTCGCCGTCCGCAAGCCAATGCCTACGGTGGCCGGAAATAGGCCTGGGATTCCCGACGCCCAGGGCGTCTCCGTATCCTGCGGCGGCTAGGGTCGCGAGGGCGCATATGCTGCCTCTCCCTCACGTGCGCCGCCTCCCACTTCGGGAGCATTACTGCTTTGCTGAAGGAGGTGACGGCTCCCCATGCCCTCTCGCTCCGTACCATGGCCTGAACCAGGGCTGGACGCGAGAGATCGCCGCCGCCGATCGCCTCCACGAGGACACGGCGGTGCTCCGCCCAAGCCGGGCAGACCGCCACCGTGTGCTCCACCGTGTCCTCTGGGCGATCTTCGCAGTACTATGGTGGTGCTGCTTGATACCATGCCCTGAATGTTGATATGATCTCCTCAAAATAATTGACTGCTTTCTCAATAGCTGCATTCGATTCGTTTACAATCTTAGTAAGTATGCACATGTATCCGCGACAGTTTAAAATGTTTTATTTTTATTCCTAAATGGAACTGCTCTTGACCTCGATTACCTTAGTTACCCATTCGTCGGTGCAGAACGTTGAGAGCCCTGTCTACGTTGTTCTCTATTCTCGACAAACCTCTTCTCTTTCTTACCTGACTTTCTTAATTCTATATGTTCTTATTAAATAAAATAAATGTATGCTCTCATCATCATCATCATCAGCCTATAATGTTCCCACTGCTGGGACACAGGCCTCCTCTCGGTGAGAGGGATTGGGCCGTAATGCACCACGCGGGCCCAGTGCGGGTTGGTAGATGTCACAATGTCTTAGAATTTTTGGTTCTAGGACATGCCGGTTTCCTCACGATGTTTTCCTTCACCGTTTTGATATAAGCTCTACTCATACTAAAAATCTTCTTTTCACCAATAGACGTCTTCAACGATGTCCTTCTCACCGTTTTGACTTCAGAAATGCTTCTTACATTGTCCAGGCAGTTTTTCTTTGAAATCCACTCTCTCTGGACATCAAGACGGCAACCAGTCACTTAACTTTTAAAATAAAGGCATATGACCATATCCGTCAGAAGTTGACCAAAACATCTGTTTTGCTGGATTCGCTTTTTCCTTTACCGATCCTTATTTCTCCTGAAAAAGTTTATTTTGTTATCAGTTGTAGTTATTTTAATACCGTTCTTGAGTATTACCTGGAATTTTTGATTTCAGAAAAAAATGTGCACGCACGCTGGTGCCAAAATCGGTACTAAATATAGAACCACGTACACCATTGGTACAGCCTACGATACAGTTGGTAAGAGTTACATGTATTTTTGGAGTTGATCTGTAGAGGGGGTCCATCCTTACATCACATGACCCCCCTCCGTGCCCCGGAAAGCACGTTAAGCTGTTGGTCTTGACTGTCATTCGTGGATCTTTGACCACCCAGCCAGTCTTACCAAGGGTATCGTATTACCCAGTAACCGGGCTGTGGAGGTTAGAAATGCAGTCCTACACATAAAATACAGCTCGGAACAGTCCAGGCAGATGATGACTGTGGAGGCAACAATACTGTACTTAATGTAAAAAAAAAAAAAAAAAAAACTGGAAAACTAATACAATTAATGCAAGCTTATGAGTATTTTGGAACGGCCAATTAAATCTAACACCGAAATAAAAATAATTTTTTGTAGACAATCTAAATAGTAGGTACCTACTGATGGACTTGACTATGAATTTTGGCGATTAGCGGATATATTTTAAAGAATGTTTATTAATATGAGAATGTCAGAGAATTTAAAACACTGTCGTATTTTCGTCTCCAGCATGTTATACGTTTCTCTTAATTTTCTTTTATATTTCTTTTTTCCATATATTTTTTGTAGGTTGGCTAATACATTGTAAGCCCACACTTTGCAATTAAGGTATTGTAAATTAGCTATGTTTCATAATTATTGTGGCTAGTAGGTAAAGCATAAAACTAATAGTAAAAACCATTCAATTATTACTTTCAACAGGTTACATGACTTCGGGAGTCAGTGGTTGTTGGGTTAAAAAGACATTCGGAGTTCCGTAAGTACCAACCATTGTTCACGAGTTAATTTGGGCCCATCGACCACCGGCCTGAACAGCTGGTGGGACATCGGCACCCCCTTTCGGCGGCTGACGGCAAATACGTTCTCTGATAACCAGCCAATAACCACATACATATTCAGGGGGTAGGTTCTTTCGTAACACACGTAAAATGGCAATCTATCGCAATACCGTTTTTATTTATTTTGATAACCGTTACTTCATCGAAATTTAATTTGATAAATAAACCGTTTATTTAATTTAATAAATAAACCGTTTATTTAATTTGATAAATAAACTGTTTTCTAGCTGAATTAAATCAATTTTTATTACAAAACATTCATAGACTTCTTACTAAACTTCAACGACCCTACTTATTTCTTTTGGTCACTGCACATTACGTTATTATAGTGGCTTTGTAAATATTTTTTTCAAACCTATGAAGCAAGGGATGTTAAAATCAAAAGCGTGATGGTCGATTGGCACTTTATGTGTGTACACACGGCTACACATCAAGCTTTACTTCCAGTATAAGCTGATCTCGCATTGTTTAAGATTTCCGTACAATGCGAGGTCAGCGTAAATTGATAGCTTGATGTGTAACCATTTGTGTACCTACGTGGTTTAACTGTCAAAATTAAAGGCATTCAAATGTTATGTGTTACTTACTAGCTTTTGCCAGCGGCTTCAGCCGCGCGGAACTTTCATCCCCTATTTAATTCCCTTAGGGGTTGAATTTCGAAAAATCCTTTCTTATTCCTTGTCTACATCATCAATTCATCACAAATTCTAGGTCCAAGGGTTTGGGCTGGGCATTGGTGAGTCAGTCAGTCAGTCAATCAGGACTTTTCTTTTTATTTATGTAGACGCAACTACCCTGCAGGCTGCTGTTTCACAACTGTTTACGAATAAACTTGTCTATTTCCAGCTACGTAGTGACGTTCGAACTAAGAGACGGTGGGTACTACGGCTTTGCTTTGCCCATGCATAAGATCATGCCGACTTGCCAGGAGACCATGGACGGTGTCGTCTCCCTGTTGACCCCCAAAACGGCAACTTACAGAAAGCTTCACGAGATGCAACGCGGTTTTGCGGGACCGCACTTTATTTTGGACAAAATTGTGATAGTTTTTAATGTACTTCTATTTATTATAGTGCGGTTTGATTGAATTTTGTTTAATTTAATAAATAATGGTTTTATTTCTATCAGTAGGTTTGTACAAAACTTTTTACAGGAAAATCAAATTTTAGAAACAAGATCGGCGATTCCTATCTGACTACTTTGAGATTAAAAGCCAAAACCTTCTTTCATTACTGCGTGGCCGAAACAAACTCAATGAATTTCGAATAACAATACATTCTCGAATTTTTTTTTACATAGGTAGGTAATCGTAGTTTTGCTAGTCGGTGCTTAAAGTGAATCTAGTCCACATTTTTTCCATACAAACTTCGGGAGTATATTACACCACTGTTAAAAATGGTATGGTTTTGTCTTATTATTAATATTGTCCATACGGAAACAAAATACTAAAATTAAAAAAAAAAAACATCAAAAAGTTAGGCGCCACCAAAGATTTGTTTTACATGCTAATTCTAACTTTGGGCGTGTTTAAGTAATAAAAGAAGTGCAAAATCTCCAAAACCAAGTCGGTACCGACAAAGCTCCATTATCGAAAAAATCAATAAACTTATTGGTCATTGATTTATGCAGTAGTTCTTTCATAAAACCCGATCTTTCGAAAGCCTTTTCTAATATTTTTACCCGCCTGTTTTACTATAACTGATCCTGCAGCTCACTCAATAACTCGTGTAGACTAGCATCTACTTGCTCATCACGGGTACTACCTTTATTGGACACGAAGCCTGGTGAGACTGGGCACGCCACGATTGCGGCGGTAAGTCCCCTCTTTGAGGAGTGGTTTGAGAGGCGGCATGGCGTCCTCACCTTCCGCCTGACGCAGGTCCTCACCGGACACGGTTGTTTCGGGAGGTTCCTGTTTCGGATAGGGCGGGAGGAAACGCCCGGGTGTTTCCACTGCGAAGATCGCCCTGAGGACACGGTGGAGCACACGGTGGCGGTCTGCCCAGCTTGGGCGGAGCACCGCCGTGTCCTCGTGGAGGCGATCGGCGGCGGCGATCTCTCGCGTCCGGCCCTGGTCCAGGCCATGGTACGGAGCGAGAGGGCATGGGGAGCCGTCACCTCCTTCAGCGAAGCAGTGATGCTCGCGAAGAGGGAGGCGGCGCACGTGAGGGAGAGGCAGCATATGCGCCCTCGCGACCCCAGCCGCCGCAGGATACGGAGACGCCCTGGGCGTCGGGAATCCCAGGCCGATTTCCGGCCACCGTAGGCATGGGCTTGCGGACGGCGAGTAATGGGTAGCTCGCTGTCCGGTAAGGACCAAGCCCAAGTCGACGGCGCGTTGTGTTCCACGCGCGCCTCAAAGAGATGTCAGCACAAAAAGTGATGGGACCCGCAAGGGTCGATGCCTGCCAGGGGTGCGGGTTTGTTCGAAAGAGACACCACAGCCCCTGGCTTAAGGGCTACTGAAGGAACACGGGTGGGTTTTAGTCAGTAAAAGTCTGACACGCCCTCCTGCTCCACCCAGAGCGGGAGAAGTTATTTGATGATTTCCCACCCAAAAAAAAAAAAAAAAAAAAAAAAAAGCCTGGTGAGACAACGTGCTTTTCAGCCAGGCTCACCAGTTAGTTCAAGCCCGTGGCTAGGTTACCCTTAAGTGTTTTAGTTGAGATGGCTTTGTCAGACATGTTTTACTCGGGTTGGTTATCATAAAGGTGCTCTTAAACTGGCAATATTTTTTTTGCAATTATTTCTTGGCAACACTAATGGATCAATCTGGATCAATTATGTGGAGCAGTCTGGAGCAACAACAATAAAATGCGGATATTGTTTCGGGAATATTGCTTCTGATTGCTCCTTATTTTCACATTTTTCGATATCGCTAATATGGTTTGCCGAATATCCAATCGGTTTGGATTTTTTTGTAAATTTTTATTGTCTAGTTTTTTATGTTGCTCCATATTGCATGGTATTGTGTGGCCTTATTTCTGGCAACAGGTTGCAACATATTCCCATTGCTCTAAGTTGCTGGAGGTAGTCGTGCCGTCATAATTGACGAGAATTGACCAGCACCCTAATTGCGTAACTCACGATTAATCATAATCTGTATCGTTTTGAAACGCATTGTTAAACCATTGCTTCATATGTTCGAAAAATGTGTCTGTTCGACAACATAAATAACGCAATGAATATTGTTTAACTGTGAAGACGAAACCAATTATGATCAATCGTAAGTTACGCAATTAGGGTGCAGGATGGAGCAATTTTAGTTGCTCGTGTTAGTAATTTATATAGTTATATTTTATTTAGTTTATAACGGTCGAAGTGGAGGAGCCTGGGGGAGGCCTATGTCCAGCAGTGGACGTCTTTCGGCTGAAATGATGATGATGATAATGATACCAAGGCTGCCGAACAAATTTTGAATGTGGGCCATGATTTCTATTCAGCATCAGCTGACGGGCCATCTAGTAAATTAAATTTCCATACACATATGGTAGATGCCTAGCTATTGAAATTAAACAACACTTTAAATTATTAATAATTTTATTAATCTAAACATCTGAAAAGTTTGTAAATACATAATGTTTTATAGTTTGAACAATAAAACATAACAATTAGAAGCGAAATATATTTGAAGGCTGACCTCTCAAAAAATGGTTGAAAACAGCATGAGGCTGAAACCACTTTTCGTCGGCATTTACAAAGAAATTACATTTGAATAAAATAGTTAGTAATCTACATAACATGATACGTCATTTGGTTTAGGCATAACTTTTCTGTGGGTATCAAATAATAAGAAAAAAAAAAACATCAAATCACCTCCAAATCGTTGAGATGAAACCATTTTACTGCTTCATTTTTTAAGAAAAAAGAATTAAAAAAAATATCTACTGCTTTGGAATACAAAGGAAAATGATTTTATTTTGTTACTTTTTACAATTAATATACATTATTTTTGTTATAATAAATTAAAATGCGACCGATTAAAGACTGCACGGCTACATCACCCCGCACTCGCCCACAAATTTAGTGCGTCTAAATACTGAAGGTCCTTGGCGTATATACCTACAAGCCTTAAGGACCTCCACATTTATTATGCGCACAGCCAAAGTGTGGAACTCTCTGCCTGGGTTTGTGTTCCCTTCCACATTTAACCCGTCCACCTTCAAAACAAGAGGGAACAGGAATTTTCTGGGCACGCTCGGTGCACCATAGACCTCAAAAATCTGTTCTCAAAAGCCAGCTGCAGCAGCTGCAACTATTGACGGGCATAGGAATGCATTTGAATTTTCAAATGCGTTACCTAGAGGCAGCCTTGGGGTACAAAGTGCGTAAGTATATTAGATAAAAGAATGTGACAGACAACTTCATCAAAATTAGGAACACAACAGTATTCTGATCTATATCGCTTACAAAAAATATCATGTAAAAAATTAGCCAATCAGCGATAATAATCAAAAGAAGATGCACGCAACACGCGATCCAGCAACCATAAAAGGAATAAAAAAATAAATTCAGTAGCGAATCCTGTGATGTTAACCCCAAAATGATGTTATCAAAAGGTGGTAATATGAGTAATGATCCGTGTAATCGTTTAGCCGTCACGACAAATCGTCAGATCACGTGATCTAGTGTCATTTATTTTGGTACAACTCACCACTTTATTCTGACCTTCCCTCTCGTCTACAATTCCCACAAAATGTCCAGAAATGATAGCTCAACTTATACTGGACATCGGACTATAGGACTTATTATAGCGTGGGTGGAATCATTATGATTGATTTACAATTTCCAACTCTGCTGCATCAAGTTACGGTTTCATTTTCGTTGTGGTAGGTTAATTGAAGGGCGTTGCATTTCCTTTTGTGTCGGAATTAATTGCTTACTGTTATTTATTGGACTGTTGCTTGTATCTCAATTTGGATACGATTTCTATTATTATTAATGATTCGACTAATTATACTGGCTTTGGTTTGGTTTGCTTTAGGTGGCTGTATTGAGCAAATATGTATTATTTGTTGCTTTGTGTCCATTGATTTCGTTCAACATAATTAGGGCACGTGTTCAATCAAAATTGATAGTTTCAATTTATCCCATTCTATGTTAAATTTTGGTCGTGGTGGAAACGTGGTCGCTCACAATGGGCCTCATGAGAAGGCTTAAAGTCACCCAAAGGGCGATGGAAAGGGCTATGCTTGGAGTTTCCCTGCGTGATCGAATCAGGAATGAAGAGATCCGCAGGAGAACCAAGGTAACCGATATAGCCCGAAGAATTGCCAAACTTAAGTAGCAGTGGGCAGGGCACATTGCTCGCAGAACGGATGGCCGATGGGGCCGAAAAGTTCGGGTGTGGCGACCGCGTACCGGAAGACGTAAAGTTGGAAGGCCTCCCACAAGGTGGACAGATGACCTTGTGAGGGCCGCGGGAGTCCGCTGGATGCGAGAAGCACAGAACCGGTCGAAGTGGCGGAGCTTGGGGGAGGCCTATGTCCAGCAGTGGACGTCTTTCGGCTGAAATGATGATGATGATGATGTTAAATTATGAAATCAATTATAAGTTATTTTGATTATCTGTTGGACTTATTTGTGTACAGTCGACCTCATGTTGGTTGTGACATTGAACTGGCCTACACGTAGTACGCATTTTCAATAAAATTAGAGGCCAACAGTCATACTTACTGGTTTTGTTAACAATGACGTGTGGCCTAATGCACTTTTAAATCAAAGGAAAAAAAAACAAACGTATAAACAAAAAAAAAAAACTATAAAAATTAGAAAATAAACGATTATGATTATCGGTGAGTATCGTATCTTCCTTTTTGCTTTAATTGAGACCATTCAACAAAATTATTCCTACTGTTTATATATAGACAATGTCCTCTAGTCGCACCAACGCGGCAGTACGCGGACCTCTACGACGCGACGTTTAGCAAAAAATGATCATACCCTTTTTTCAGAATTAGATTTATTTTCTTTGTCAGCTAACAAAATTCGCATTAATCTACTTAAAATGATCGAAAAAACAGTAGATTAACCGTATCATCAAAATTATTTTTATAAATGTTAGTAATATAAGAATAAGATTATTAATTTGCATGATTAATTAGTAGTGTTGTACTAGTGCTCTTCCATTCAGTTCGAATATGCAACATGTGGATAACGTAGTTAGTTACGCACTGATATACCTAGATATTATGCTATTGTTAGCCATGTATAGTGTGTAATTGTTGATTTTCCCTAGTAAATAAAATACAAAATTGCTTTTTCAACCAAATACCTTGAGGTATTTGGCACCCATAGGCAAGAATTTCTTTTCTGTTCCGTGTGGTGCCGGACGTAAAGAATAGCACCATCCCATCTCTTCCCGTGGTTGTCGAAGGAGGCGACTAAGAGACTTACTAGAGAATGGGTAGCAGCGTTCTCTATGCATTTTACCACCATACTACGATCGCCAACCCGCCTGCCAAGCGTGGCGATTATGGCAAACCCCTCCAAATTGGGGGAGGCCTATGTCCAGCAGTGGGCGTCTTTTGGCTGAAATTATGATGATGATGATGACTGTCTGTCTGATGTCCATAACACGATATCGCTTGGTGTGTTCTTCTAACTGAAAAGATAGCCGTACTGCTGGAGAGTTAGTTGCACCAATTCTTCTTCCCTGCTAAAACACGAAGAAGCAGTGAAAGGTGGGCATTTTGGGGGGCTGTCTTATGTAGTTTTGACATTCAAAAAGTGCTAACTCTCAGCCTATCTATATAAATAAAAAGAGAAGTCCTGACTGACTGACTGACTGACTGACTCATCAACGCCCAGCCCAAACCCTTGGACCTAGAAAGCTGAAATTTTGCACAGCGGTTCCCTTTATAATGTAGACAAGGAGTAAGGCAGGATTTTTCGAAATTCAACCCCTAAGGGAGTTAAATAGGGGATGAAAGTTCCGCGCGGGCGAAGCCGCTGGCAAAAGCTAGTTTAAAATAAACGACTTTTATTTTTGATTTACGGACAAAAAAAAATATCGTTCATTATTCTCTCCAATGAAGTCATCAAATCGAGGCCACACGCACAAACCTTTAAGCTAAGTCAAAAAAAAAAAAATAGGTAATAAATGAGCGCGCAATAACAATAACTTACAAAATCCCAGTACGTTTTGCTTTGTTAATTTTATGCACGCCTCATTTCACTTGCCTGGTTTAAATGTGGCTGTAAAGACGCGGCTACGTTGGTCTTGAATTTGACCAAAATATTTTTGGATATATTTTCTTATGGTCAGTACTTACTAATTCATCAAACATACAAATAAATTAAATAAAAGTATCTATTTGCATAACAAATACAGTAAAACAGCAAATAAAAGGTAGGTAACAACAAAACATCAATTTTTACAGTTGTTGTATGGCTGGCGGTCTGTTTTTTCCGGCTTATCTCAGACACGGCTAAACCAATTTTAATGAAATTTTGTATAGGGATACCTACTTTAAGCCTTGGGGAAGAATATAGGCTACTTTTTCGACGTACAGAGGCCAGAATTTCAAGCTACCTTACCTGATCGATCAACTCGAACTGCTGCTTAGCGACAAGGTCTTCTAATCTATATAAATGAAAAGAAAAGTCCTGACTGACTGACTCATCAACGCCCAGCCAAAACCCTTGGACCTAGAAAGCTGAAATTTTGCACAGAGGTGCCCTTTATAATTTAGACAAGGAATAAGGAAGGATTTTTCGAAATTCAACCACTAAGGGAGTTAAATATGGGATGAAAGTTCCGCGCGGTCGCAACCGCTGGCAAATCTAGTAAATAATATTTTATTAGGTAACTATCTGGGTAATCTTTTATTTCATCCTCACAACCGAACCACCTAAACATGGACCAGTGTGAAACAAAGCCAAAACAGAACTGCACAGAATCTCGTTGACTTTAATAATCACTTGAAAATGCTGTGGATTAAGCAGAAAATTTAAAGACACTACGGGATTCATGCCAAAGCCCGAGTGGTCCTCCTGGTACTCCAAACGTCTTTGTACTGTGTTGGAATCGGGACAGTAGTGTATTAAGTTCATCGTTTTATTTAACCTACTTACTTGAATTTTGTATTTGGAGTAAGAATTAGAATTTATTTCGACATTCCCTACCTATAATCCCCTAACTACAAATGACAAATTTTACAGAAGAGCGTTTCAAAGTTTCAAACACGTGTTTATCAATCATATTCTAGTTAGTGTAATGTATGATGGATTTAAAGTGCATTTTGCCATTTTGAACTTATTGTTATTAAACTAAGTGATAGTATAGGCTGGCCTGAAGGTCACGAAAACAAAACACGCAAATCACGTATCTGCCACATAAGGGGTTGTACGTAGGGACCGTCGATTTGAAGCCACACACGTGAATCAAGTGTCTTTCCTTAGCATGAAGGGGCTAATAAAGTGGTTATTTTACGATTTCGTCATTTTATAGTTACTTATCAGTTTAATGGGGAAGAGCCAGGGTAATGTTTCGTTATTTTGCAATTTGCTGGTCAACTATAGAAGGTATGTTGAACAAAATATGATTCGCGGCCGTAAATATTTGTATCTGCAGAATTATAATCTTGTAAAATCATTGACACAATCCTTTGAGTTCATAATTTTCCACGGGCAAGGAAATTGTCTTGCCGTGCCGTTAAATTCAATTGAATCCTTCTGTCTACTGCGTCGATCGCCCTGAGGAAACGGTGGAGCATACGGTGGAGGTCTGCCCGGCTTGGGCGGAGCATCGTCGTGTCCTCATGGAGGCGATCGGCGGCGGCGATCACTCGCGTCCGGCCCTGATCCAGGCCATGGTATGGAGCGAGAGTGCATGGGTAGCCATCACCTCCTTCTGTGAAGCAGTAATGCTCGCGAAGAGGGAGGCGGCGCTCGTGAGGGAGAGGTAGTATATGCGCCCTCACGGCCCTAGCCTCCGCAGGAGACGCCCTGGGCGTCGGGAATCCCAGGCTGAATCCCGGCCACCGTAGACGTGGGCTTGCGGATGGCGAGTAATGGGTAGCTCGCTGTCCAGTAAGGACCAGGACCAGGTCGACGGCGCGTTGTGTTCCAGGCGCGCCTCAAAGAGATATAAGAGATATAGCACAAACTGATGGGGCCCGCAAGGGTAGATGCCTACCAGGATTGCGGGTTGTTTGAAAGTAATACCGTGGTCCTGGCACACAGGCTACTGATGGAACACGGGTGGGTTATAGTCAGTAAAAGTCTGACACGCCCTCTTGCTCCACCCAGAGCGGGGAGAAGATATTTGACAATTTCGCACACTCCAAAAAAAAACCATGGCAAGGCGTGAGTAATGCCGTGATTATTTCGTGAAGAGCGTCCTAAAGTGAGAGATTATAAGCAACATCAGGATAATATCTGTGAAAATAAAACTTCGTTTAGACCATAATCCGAAATTCCTGTTTCATCCAGTTTCCTTAATCCCACAATCTTAAGGAATACTTGACGTCTTGCTGAAAACTCTCTGTCATTTGATAAGCTTTTTGTGAAATATCCCAAAGGTTTCTGCGCCCCGCAGAGCTGCGTATCTTCACAGACGGATCAAAAACAGGTAGAGGCACAGGGGCTAGAGTCTTCTCGGAGGATCTCAACATCCACATAGCCACTGGGGGTCCATAACATAGTGTTCCAGGCCGAATGCATGGGCATCTCTCTTACCGCGTCTGCTATCATGGCCAGGGAATTTAAGGATCACTCAATTCGTATACTCTCAGATAGCATGGCTGTTCTTAAGCGCTGAACAGTCACACGGTTGACTCTGGGCTGGTATACGAGTGCCACCAGCGCCTCAACGAGGTATGTAGCCTCAAAAATATTACCATTCAGTGGATCAAAGGACACAGTGGTTCGCTAGGCAACAATGCAGCCGATGAACTTGCCAGGAGGGAGTTGAGCATGGCACCAGTGGGACCAGAACCCATTGCGCCACTTCCGTTCGGGTATCTACGCACTCTGGTAAGGAAATGAACCAAGGATCAACATCACAAAATATGGTTGGACCTACGTGAGTGCAGGCAGGCTAAGGAAGCACTTCCTGCGTTCGATATCCGCCTCACGAAACAGGTTCTCCGTTTAACAAACCCACAGCTGCGTACAGTTACAGCAGCCGTAACTGGCCATGGGTCATTTAATAAACATCTCTTTGTCATAGGAGTAACAGACAGTCCGCTGTGCAGGGCCTGCATGGAGGACGACGAGACAGCGGCTCATGTGCTGTTAAACTGCCCGGTGGTCGCTAATTACAGGGCAAAATACTTCGGTAACCCAGGTACCCTACGTGAGATTGTCAGCAACACCAAGGCGTTGCTAGCCTTTCTCGAGGAGCTGGGGTGGATCGAATGACCGATTCTCCGACCCGTACGCAAAATACGCGCTTTGACGTGGAGTTGCGGACAACAGCCCGTTTTACTGATTACCTATTAAGGTTTCTGTAGGTAAAGGACATCAGAGTAGAAAAATATAAAAGGAACGAAATAAAGAAGAATATGTATTTTGGTTCACCTACAGAATCATTTAACTCTTGTAATTATTTCAACTGCCCCTCTCAAATTTACAGCGAGATCAAATTAAAAGAGGTACTACTTACGAAAAAAAAAATCTGCCAGTTTCGATTAGTTTATTTTTCATTTTTCGTTCCAAGATCACAAAAACAATAGACTCTCGTTGATAACTTCGAATTTTTCCTCTTCAATTTTAAAGTTAGATAACAAACGCGCTTGTAATGTAAACAAGCTAATAAACGAAGTTGATTGAATAAAAAGATTGGAAAGTTGCACCGTTTGCTAATGAGAAGAAGCAATGGAAATTATTTCTAACTTCGGCGTCTCAATTAAAATTGTTTTCCAACAGTTACAGGAAATATTAATTGGTGAAGTTATTTTTCCAAGTTGGAATTTATTATCTGAATTTTTCTGTGATGGAGAAACGTGATCGTCATGCTTAACGAAGAACATGATTTTTGGTTCGTGCTGAAGATACAGCACGAACCAAAAATCATGTTTTTCAAACGGTATTGTTTACCTCGCCCTGTTTGTTATTGATTTTTGTTTGTTTGGGTCAAATTTAGTACTAGAAATTTTACGCCCTTCCTGTTGGCAGATTGATCTGACATCTGATACACACCTTTAGTGTTGACAGCAATACAATATAATTAAAAAAAAATATTGAATGAGAAAAACTGAGTAACGAAATAAAAACGTAAATGAGACAAATTGAGTACGCGAGCCTTTTTTTCTTGGGTGGGAAATCATCAAATAATTTGACTTCTCCCGTTCTGAGTGGAGCAGGAGGGTGTGTCAGACTTTCACTGACAAAAACCCAACCGTGTTCCCTCAGTAGCCTATGTGCCAGGAGCGGCGGTATCTCTGTCGAACAAACCCGCACCCCTGACAGTCATCGGCCCTTGCGGGCCCCATCAGATTGTGCTGACATCTCTTTGAGGCGCGCGTGGAACACAACGCGCCGTCAACCTGGGCTTGGTCCTAACTGGCTACTCATGCACTCTCGCTCCGTACCATGGTCTGGACCAGGGCCGGACGCGAGATATCACCGTCGCCGATCGCCTCCACAAGGACACGGCCGTGCTCCGCCCAAGCCGGGCAGACCTCCACCATATGCTCCAACGTGTCCTCAGGGCGATCTTCGCAATGAAACACCCGGACGTTTCCTCCCGCCTTATTCGAAACAGGAACCTCCGAAACAACCGTGTCGCCGCAAGGGTCGTAGCCTGCAATGGTGTTTTGTAGTTTCTGCTGACCCCTATGGGGAGAAAGTGTGAGCTTATGTATATTTGTAGGTTCTTTGATTGCTGTAAAAACTACGCAGATTTAAATGCTCAGTGACGGTACTAAGCCTTCATCTCGCGCACTTTGGGCTATCAGCTGCACTATCAACTCTTACAAATGCATGAGCTATTGAGCTTATGTTCTCGTATGGCTCGAGCCATCACAAGACAAGAAAGACTCTCACACTCAAGGACGTTACTTAAAAATTATCAGTAACTAATTGACCAGCATATGTAAATACACATAGACACATGCCAACGTAATTGAAATGTTCTCAATCATATTTTAAGTGACGGTATTCCAAGCAAAAATTTTGTACCCCTTTTTACGAATATTACGCAAACGGAGGAGTATGAAATTTGGCGCAGTTAAATTTTAAATAGAGAAGAAGCACAGAAAGCTAATATTTTTATTTAATAATTCATTTCAAATAAATTAAGTTACAAATGAATTATGGTCGAATTTCGGCCCCTGGGCGAGCACTAGTATACTATTATTATGCCCAATTAAGTCAATTGAGAATGTCTCCGAGTACTACACGTAGTATAAGGAAAGCCATCAATATCAAGTCATTCATCCAAAATCAGAGAGATGGAACTATCAATTTTCATCTTTCAGACTTGTCGACCACTTGATGTTTCAAAAGTGTCCGTAATTGGTTTAATTGTAAAGTGTATACTTTGAGATTGAATCAACAATATCAATTACGATCTTCTTTCGAAAACAACTGCAAGACCAAGAACGGATAGTTGGATAGTCTTAATGCACTTAAAAATTAAACTCCTTAAATGGCACTAAGACGGCACGGAAGTGTCTCTGTGTCCCAATTAATTAATCCTGGCTTGGAATGCTGCCAAGAGCCTTAGACCGCAGTTTGAGTAAACAGAGACCACTTTGAGGTCATGAATTTTGCACCATCTGTGACAATTGACGATGTTGCTGGATCTAATTGTGGAAAAAGAAAAATGGTTTGAGATTTTGATGGTAATCTGGCAACACGACCGTCAGCTGTTTTGGAATATTCGACGAATTAACAAATCATATGATGTCATTTATTTAAATTAGGTTGATAATCAGGACTTTACGGACGTCAAAATTACTTAAGACAGTCCCCCAAAACGTCCACTTCCTAGTGCTAGCTGGGAAGAAGAAGTAACATTTTCTAAGTATTGCATAGAGGGGTTAAACACGCATTTTATTAATCGCACTTTTTGCAAATGCATACATTTTTGCAGCCTGAGAAGTTGGTACTGCGTTTTGCAACCAAGCCTGGTTTTAGTTTTTGACGTAATTATGACTAAATACTAAAATTTGTAGTTCCTGAATCGGTTTTCTAATCATTATTATAAAATGGAAGTTTTCAAGTTACGAGTGAATTGTGTATTTAGCCAAGCGTGAACCATCGTGATTGCATCTTCGCGTACCATCAAGTGAGATTTTAGCCAAAAATCAAATGCTCCTAATGTTCATGAGGCAATGACCTTCTTTTTACTAAATAAAAATATTTAATTTTCATTAGAAAAGCTTCCAAAGAAACAAATGCGGTCTTAAAAAAAACACTTTTGGAAAATCACACATAGGAGATAACTAGCGAAAATAGAAAATGAATTCCAACTATAGCAGAATTTGCAATTTCTGACACGGAACTTTTCATCAGTACATTGCCGATATTGTTCTCGCGACACGGATGTACACAAACGAAATGCAGTCATGTACTTTTTCCCTCTCTCGAATCTGGGTCAGACAGCTAGCATACAATAGATAGGAAGAGAAGGACAACATATAACAACTAAAAACGCACGCACAAATAGAGACGCTTCACGCACAGTGAGTGCAAGTGCACTCGCAATTAACATTCGTCTGAGATCGCAGCTCGTACAGATTTATAAGATCATTATTGGCCCAGTAGTAATAGCCCCGGTATACATGTCGTAGATCGTGGTTCCGTATCCCAGGCGGGCCCATTACCGTATGTAATTTATTTCGTCAAAACGGTTACGAGAAACATTGTGTGGCGACCGTCTTCCCCGACCTAATAATATTATGACATATGATGGACCTCTCACAGATATAATGCCTGATTCCCAGCAGTGAGATCTTGATAAGCTGAAGAACTGACGTGTCTATATCTTGTCTGGAGCTGAACTTTTGTATTTATCTATTTTGTGTAGTTAGTCCGAAATATTGTTAGCACTAAAAGCATTTCACTTGTTTTCTTTTTGCAGTATGCATAGAGATGGAGCTCTGTGTTATCAATGTGATTTTTATTTACAAAGAGAATTATATTTTAGTTGAATATTTAATTCAATTTACAATTTTTGCTGCTTTCAAATAAGTATTAATTTATTTCAGATAACATCAGTCACGGCATAAAAAGTTCGTTGTATTTTTTTTTATCCTTAATTATCTCGCAAGTCTCAATACATGAGCCAAATTTGACGTGTTTTGGTGAAATAGTTTTTTGAGTTATGAGGGGGTCAAAAGTGGCTCCAAATGGTTCGTGTTAACACACACGGTGCTGCTCGCCAGTTCTGTTACTTGAACTTGGCTTGACATGCTACCGCGTGTCTAGATTTTCCAGAGTCCTGGCATAATTGAAAGTGGCATCACACTTTTCATTGTATTAAACGCATTAAGGTTTTGCATCGCCACCGCAGGACATCCATCTAACTCCCGCTTAATTCCACCAATTGCTATGCATTGTACTCTGTTCCGGCCATTGTCTGGCATACTGCCAGTCGCTCTAATTGGAATCCCAATACTTTGTATTTGTTCAGTTTAATAGATTTATTAGTTTTACGCGTTGATACCCTGTGTGTCGAGTATGAGATTAAAGGAATTTATTGGCGACTTTTTCGCTTGCAAATTGGCAGTTTTGCGTTTTCGCGTTGTGTTGAAAAACGAAACGTGTTGTTTGTTGACCTGCTCTAATTGCTGGAGCCAGCTGGAGAATTGGGTTATTGTGGTGCTTGGGATGAGAACCGGTAACAAACAACTTTTAAATCTACGTTGGTTGCAATTTTCGTGAGTTGGTAATCTGAATTTCGTTGCTCAGATTAACGCGTACACCTACTTTTGACACACAGATTGTTTATAACCTGATAATTTACGACGCCTACGCGGGCGAAGTCACAGGCAAAAGTTGGTTTAAAATAAAAAGATAAATAATAACAGACACTTCACTAAATCTTATACAAACATAAACTATCATCGAACTCAAGTTAACTGCTGTACTTACCGTTTTCATACCTTGTTGTTTTCTAAGCCACCACAGTGATGACCGTGAAAGCATACCAAGTTGACGAAAACAAACCTAAACATCTTCTGTGACACCTCTTCTAAAACCATTTAACTAGCTGACAATCCAATCATAGCAGGCGCATAACGTCCGTAAATATAACAAAGGCTATAAAATCTAAAAACCGACAATCAGAGTTTTGATCTCATTCATTACACGGACTCGCATTAGTGAGTGCAAGCGGATGGCACAGACGACGTCCCCTGATTTATTGGGCCACCTCCTGCCCCTAACGACATGTCGTGATGTACGGTGATGGAGGGTGGTGGAAGGAAGAGGAGGGAGCGGGTAGGTCAGTAGGTTACAGCTGAAGTTCTACAGCAGTTGTGAGCAGTGATAGCTCAGTCGTATTGGACCCTACGTACGAGTTGTAGGTCCTGCGTACGCAGTTTACTTTGTGTGTTTAATTTTATTACCTCTAAATGGTGAAGGAAATCGTTGTGAGGATGTCCAAGAATCAAAAATTCGAAGAGATATGTGAAATCTACCAACCTGCACTGGGTCTTCGTGGTGGATCATAGCCCACTCCCTAGCACAAATAGGATGCCTGTGTCCCAGCAGTGGGAACATTATAGGCTAATTGTGATGTGTGTGGTGTGTATGTGAAGTGTTGCAAGGATCTTTTTCTGCTTGAATGATGTTGGAAAGGAGGAGCTGTTGGAAAACATTTATGACATGTACACACGACTTCACATTAACCTATAAATTTCCAGTTTACGCTGATCTCGCAGTGTACGGAAATCCTGTACAATGCGAGATCAGCTTATACTGGAAGTGTATAGCTTGATATTTAGCAGTGTGTACAAAAAAACAAGATGGCGGCGTTTTTTCTGATTTTAGCCACGCTCAAATGATCTTTATAAAGCAAATCGCGCAGCGAGTTATGCAAATACAGCCGCACGATGGATGTTCAAACGAGGATTTAACAACTTTGTATTATCTACCATTGAAGTAGACCTATGTTCGATTGACGTCGGCTATTTATAGATAATATTAAGATCACATTGATGGTTATTATAATACATATTACGGGGAACAACGGGTTTGAAAGTGCAAAAGTGAGCTAGGTAGACACATATTGTACAATCAACACTAAAGCAAGTACAAATAAAATATTCTCAACAATAAATATTGAACTGATGAAATAGGTAGGTATCGAAAACAAGAAAACCTTTTTTTTTATAAAATAAAAACGCAGTTTCTCAACGATCTACAATACTAGTAGAAGTTTACAACTTAAACCACAAGAAAAAACGGCAAACGCCAACCGAACAAGACAAAGAGAATTATTAGAGGATGAAGTCAACCGTATTATTGTGGCAAGTAGAGACGTAGCTGATAAATGTACTATGTAATTTACACTTCAAGTCGGTGTCATTGTTTTACATGTTCTGGTCTGGACGTGGCGTGATGGAAATAAATGTGCGACTAAATAATTTATATGAGGCAGACTATTTAGGGAGTTAGTTGCAAGTTAACTAGAATTTGCAATTAGAGGTAGCTGGTCTGAATAATAGTACTCTGATGTATTACTGTGAAGTTTTCATGTAACTGTAGGTAGAATTAACAACTTTTGGGATGTGACTTTATCATACTTACTATCACACACATAAGCACTCATGCACACACCCACATACACGTTCACATAATTATGTACACACACCGTTTTACTCACTCCCTGCCTCCCACATTCTCCAACTCAGTGAAGTGATAAGTGTGATAAGTGAGTAATTTTCTCTATTTTAGTATAAAAAATATTAATTTAACAAAATTCTAAATGTTGGCTGATCATTTTCTAGTCTTCTACGCCGAGATACACGTTTTGTACCTAGTTCGGCTGTAGATACTCCTACGTAGTATTATTTTAATTATAGCCTACACAGTTTCTTGCACAATGTGGTTATTGTAAGATTCTGACACAATGTTTTTGTTTTAATAAATAAAATAAAAATACGTATATATGTTACATACATCGCGAAAAACATAAGCTGTTCCCTAAATTTTTTCGAGTTACGCAATCATAAATTTATGGAGCAGCAGTTTTTTTCGCTAATGTTGTGTTGGTTCCATATTAACATTTGTTTATAATAATGAGTATCCTATAGCGCATTTAAAGTAATTCAATAACACCTTGTAGAATCCAAAACAAAACGATCAATTAAAAAACATTATTATTCATCATAATCCTCTTACGCTTTTCTTTTTTGCGGGTGGGAAATCATCAAATAACTTCGCACACTCTGGGTGGAGCAGGAGGGCGAGTCAGGCTTTTACTGACGAAAACCCACCCGTGCCAGGGGCCACGGTATCTGTTTCGAACAACGTGCACCCCTGGCAGGCATCGGCCCTTGCGGAGCCCACCAGTTGGTGCTGACATCTCTTTGAGGCGCGCGTAGAACACAACGGGCTTTCGACTATTTATTTGAGGGTTCCTGCAATAATGTCTTTTTCTTCCATACTTCCCATTAGTCATCATCTCGATAGTCACTCCTTCTAGATTATCTTGCACATAGTCTATGCTTTGTTATCTGTCTTCCTCTAATCTAAACACAACATACACATTCATACCCAAAAACTTACTTTAAAAAAACATGCTATGAAAATAGACGTCAACAAAGTTAGCACCTACAGATACTGCAACACAGAATAATGATGACAAATGAAGAGTAAACGAGCATTTTATTCAGCAAATGAATAACTCAAAACAGCTTCATCATAATTTAAGTACATATTCTGATATAATCAGTTACATCTCAATAATTTTTAATGTAAATCTTTCAACGAACGAATAATCCATTTTTATCTCAGACTGTTTTAAAAACCAAATTATTGAAGTCACGACATTGAGGTCAACAAGAACTTCTATTAAATTAATTATTCACGAAAAACGGTTCAGAAATTCTCATAAATATTGAGAACTATAAAACATTTTCAGCCTGAGGGCTTCTGTAATAAATCTTGTAAAGAAAGTTTTGTTTGTTTGTGAAAATAATGTCTATAAATAAAGTTATTGAGAATTTTATTACGGATTAACCGACCCGAAAGTTTGTCCTGCGCAATAATTCATACAAATAATCCCATGGAAAAAGCACATTCAGTTTCAGCCTGGGATACTATCCCAATTTTTCAATCCCTACAATTTTAATTTGGATGCGTACGAACATTTTAAAATAGCCAAATCGATACGACCGTTCTCAAGTGATGCACTTACTAACGAACAACATTTCAATTTTATTTAAATGAAATGTGTAGTTAACTGAATCGATTTCTGTAATTTGCAATATACACTAGCTTTTGCTAGCAGCTTCGCCCGCGCATAGGTCGGAAATAATCCCACGGGAACGTACCTACTACCGGGATAAAAAAGTATCCTGTGTAATTGTAATATATAATAATAATCTATCTATGTGCCAAATTTCTAAATGTTTTATTTTCTTTTTTTGTATGTCATTTAGAAATGTATTGTTTCCAAGTTTCCCAAAAATTAGAATTTTTACTTTGTTAGCTTATTTGTTAACTCTATTGTGCATGCTGTCGTCTCCTTAATGTGAAGGAAACGCTGCTATGTGACACAACTGCTCCTACTGAGTTATGATAGCCTGGTACTTTGAAGGCATAAAGCGTTTTCTAGCTGACATAACTATGTTAGGTGTGCTCCTACCAAGTTATGGTAACCTGGTACTTCGAGCAGATTATGCAAAAGGTCTACTTATATAATAAATAATATGTAAACATTTCTTATTTATTTTTATATTTAAAATGTAAGTCTATTATTATACACAAAAAAACTTTCTACCCCTTTTTAACCCCGTTAGGCGATGAGTTTCAATAAAATACGAAATACGTCTTCCATCAGTTCTGATATAGAATGTTTATACAAAATTTGAAGTAGATTGGACCAAGGAATCACGTTGTCCTATACAAACTTTGCTTTGATTTTTTGCGTTTTTCACCCCTTTAGGGATAGAATTTCAGAAAATCCTTTCTTATCGGATCATACAAAAAAACATACCCTCCAAGTTTCAGGTCTCTACGATTAGCGGTTTAGGCTGTACCTACGTTGATCCGTCAGTCAGTCGCTCAGGACAATGTATTTTATATGTATAGATAACTTTTCACCCCAAAAAACTATATTAAATTACAGTCTCACTTCCACATGAAGTAATCCTATTTGAAACTAACAAGATAAACATTACAGAACTCACTGAGAGACAGACTTATAATGAAAATCTGCTTCTCCTTTTCATTGCTTACCTATTTGACTACTTACACCATAAATCAAAAAATACATTTAGTACAGAATGAGTTTTAAATAGGTACCGTTCTGTCTCTCTCAACTTCAAACGATTGACAGACATATAACGATGTTTTAAATAGTCCTAAATGCACTATTCCTAAATGTATTTAGTGGTTTGCAGCGCTTTGAAACCTACCTATACAAAAGCACATGTTAACACTCACTTTAAATCTCAACATGATTTCACTCCATTTCGCAACGACTTAATACAATCTACCCACAATCCTCCACCGTAGGCGTTGTATCTCGAAATTATTACAACAGTAACCACAGCATTACATAGTGATGTTTAATTCGGTTCTAAAACGGGTTTTAGTTCATTTGCTTCGTGTACCAAACACATTACTTTAGTTTCAACCGACGGATCGAGCGTGCAATAATTACGCGGTTTAAGCGGTGGATTTAACTTCATTGCGGTTTTGTGGGTAGACGAGCGATCGGGTGTCAACACTTTGTCTTGAGTTGAGATGAACAGTTCAATATTTTGAAGTATTGTCTGAGATTCGCTTGAATTTGATGTGATTCAAATAGGTTATGACTATCTGGCGTCTACTAGGAAGGGATATAATTAACGCAAACAAAGAAACTTCTGACGTTATCTCTTGCAAATTATAATGTCCGAGTGGAATGGCTTGATAAGTTCCTTAGTTTGATTGCCATTTTTGAATTTGTGCTTTTTTTGGCGGGGTTAAAACAGACCTTGGCAACTACAGCGTAAGACTGCTTTTCCATCAGAAATATGCTATGCCACGTTGCTATGGATGCGTCTGATTTCCACCAATCATATTCATTGCTACACATAGGAAACGGGTTCAACTATACTATGTTTTCTTTAAGAAACGATGCTTGCTTTGGATTGGACCTATGTACGTGCGAGTGGTTTAGCTATACAGGATAAGTTTTTAACCAGTGCGCAAACTGTAATCATAAATTCTATAATATCATTCTAGACCCCCAGTGTAAAAAAAAATCATAGGTTATACAAAAAGAATCGGCTGTTTGATAGAAAAGTGCAATACATAAGTACGTGGTGAAAATGTGTTGAACAGCTGTTTTATTTTTGTTTTATTCGACGAAAAATTTCTGCGCTGGGGGTTCTAGAATGATATTATACTGAATTCATGGTTACAGTTTGCGCACTGGTTAAAAACTTATCCTGTATGCAACCGCATCCCATGCCGTTACTGTCGATGCATCTCATAGCTCGAGCTGCGCATCTTTATAGTACATCTTACACGCTCCGCTACACACAGCATTAGTGGAAACAGTCACATAGCTTCGTAGCTTAGCTTTCATATTCTCTCATAGCTGCATAGCATTTTTTTAGTAGAATAACAGCCTAAAGCTAAGGTTTCATAGAAGAGAGGTGGTGCCTCTAACAGCCGTAGTGACGTTGTCTTGGAAATGATGGCAGTAGTAACGATTTCAATTGTAAGACTCGCTCAACTGCATCAAAAGTCAGTTGAATTTCTGTTTCGTTTTGGCACCTCTTCACTTGGTTGTTATAAAACAGTATTAAATCATGTGTGAGCACACTTTTCTCAGTATAGACTCTTTCTGGGTTTACTGCTTGATTTAGAATGTCATAAGCCCGATGGCTTATTCCTCGAAGTCATGCGATCGAACGTCCGAATTACCGAAATTCCATAGCATCGATGTCCCACAGTTTCGAATAGCCATGAGATCGAGCGTCCGTTTCGCCGAAAAGCCATTGCAACGGTAGTCCTATCCATTGAATGTCTATTGGCTCGACGTGCCAGTAAGTCGAAAGCTTATTCTACATGAAATATTCAAGAAGAATAAACAAAGAAATGTCAAATGGGATAAAAAAAACAAACCAGAACTTTGGTTTGGTTTGTTTTTATCCACATCAACAACATTTACACACAGTGATCAACATTACTAATATTTTACATAATACAATATCAGAAATAGATAACTAATAAGCAGTAGTATTGAGGCAGTAGTGGGCCCGCATGGTGGATTACGGCCCACTCCCTCTCACAAAGAGGAGGCCTATGTCCCAGCAGTGGGAACGTTATTTGCTGATGTTATATATCCCATTGTACATTCCTTTTTTTTTCTTGAATATTTTATGTAGAATAACTTTCGACTTATTGGCACGTCGAGCCAATAGACATACGATTAATAGGACTACAGTTGCAAGGGCTTTTCGGCAAAACAGAAGCTCGATCATATGGCTATTCGAAATTGTGGTATATAGATGCTATGGAATATCGGCAATTCGGACGTTCGATCTGCTTACTTCGGGGAATTAGCCATCAGTCGTATGACATTCGAAATCAAGCAGTAAATCCATCTTTTTCTTGTGACTATGTACAGTGAGAGCTCAGATTATAAAACAAAGGCAGATAGGCCGCGCGGAACACCAGAGTGAAGCCAAAAAAACCAATACTAAAGCGTCGTATTGTGTATAATGCGAGGCTTTAGTGTTTGTTTTTTTGACTCTTGGGTGTTCCGCGCGATCTATCTGCCTTCGTTTTATAATCTAAACAAAAAAAAAAACAAATACTAAAGCGGCGCATTGTATGTTACATAAAGTACGACGCCTTAGTATTTGGTTTTTTGGCTTCACTCTGGTGTTTCGCGCGGTCTATCTGCCTTTGTTTTATAATCTGAGGGTGAGAGCACATCTAGCGATTTAATCTTTAGGCAGCAGGGTTTTGTTAAAGCTTCGGTTTCATAGAAGAAAAAAGTTATACAAGAGGTTTTTTGACAACTTAGTGTCAAATACTGGTGAAAATGACAGATATCCACGACGGCCGTTATAATATGAAGCGACTGGTTTCCTAGACAACTAAAAATTTACTGATTATTAATTATTAATTTACCATTAATCACAAAATTTACTGATAAGGATATATGGTGAAGAGTGACATAAAACTGTTCCTACCGCAGATAACGTAAGTCCTTCCCATTATTCATGATGAAAAGAACAAGTTATAAACATGACTCAACAACCTTAAAATACGATAATATCACTGCAGTTACCCTCTTTCAAAAAGTAAAAAAGAACATGAATTCAAGTAAACAACTTGAATTCATATTCTTTTTAACTTTTTACTGCAGCTATCAAATATCCATATCAAAACATGCCATAACATCCATAAAACATAACTTTCATGTTTTGCCAGCAAAAATTCAAACAATTTAAAATCCCATTTACAAAAAATCACTTAGTCGCCCGTTTGCACCGTCACAAACTTGCACAGTAGAAAGTATACTGGCCGGCGCGCGGCGCGACGCTCGAAGACAAATGACGTCGACAGCAGACCGACCATTAATCACAATTAGCGATGACCACGCCATGTCGCAGTCGCTCGTGTGCAACTTTATGTCGCATTATTTTATGAAGTGTTAATTTTGGAGTAAATAGCAGTGCGTCTTGTAGTTTGTCTGGTTATTTAGAGGTCGTTGAAACTGCTGTTATGTTGGAGTTTATTAAGAGAAGCTGGTACCCACGATTTATTTCGCGTGAAATTTTGACATAAAATATTTATTTCATTATAGCACCCCATTGCCCACCTGCAATACTTCGTTTGCTCTTAGGTTTCTTGTTTTTTTTTTTCTTTTTGCTGGGTTCCTTAGAGAATTATAATTTGTAGTGTGTAGGGGGTCCCGTATGTGTCGCCGGGCGTAAAAGAATAGCACCATCCCATTTCTTTCAGTGGGTGTCATAGAAGGCGACTAAAGGACTTACTAGAGAATGGGCAGCAGAGTTCTCTATGCATTTTACCACCATACTGCGATCGCCAACCCGCCTGCCAAGCGTGGCGATTATGGCAAAACCCCCCACCCTGGGGGAGGCCTATGTCCAGCAGTGGACGTCTTTCGGCTGAAATGATGATGATGAGGGGGTAATCTCTAGAACTGGGAACGAAGGCTATTTTAACATCAAAACGATAATGTGATGTAAAATTTAATAGCCTTCCTCAAAAATTGGATTTTGAAATGTAAAAGATATTTTTCAAATCTGACTGTTAGTTTTCTCCAGAGATTACTCCCTACATACTACAAATTTTACGTCTTTATAAAATGATTAATTAATCTTTTATATGAAAATGAATCCCTACTTCCATTGGTCACGGTACCACACGTGAACGGCTGAATCAAATTTGCTAATTCTTTATTCATTTTAGTACTTATTTTATTACATTTTTTTATAAAACAAAAAATTAAAAAAAAAAAAACATTTAAAAATATATAAAATAGGGTTCCGCCGATATTGGGAGCAGGGTCCAAGCTACCGGTGGTTAGGGCTCCAGAGACAGGAACCTCCTCACGATGCGAGCCGTATCGAGGAGTACTGCCTTCTGAATCAGGCCTTTGATCCAACCGCCTAACGAGAGCCTCGAGAGATGTTGATCGAGGCTTTCGGCCATCAGTCCATTGGCTGATACGACTATCGGCACAACTACAGCCGAGTCCACATTCCACATGTCAACAACCTCGTGTGCTAAGTCAAGATATTTAATTTGTTTCTCTTTCTCAGCTTTCACGAGGTTCCCGTCACTAATTCTGTTATTGTTGTGTTTGTTATTTTTATTTTTTATTTTTATAATTACAATACAATAAAAATACTTACAATTCTAGATGTTAGTAACAATATAAATAGTATTTGCTATGTTAGTACCTAATTAAATTCTAATACCGACAGGGTGGTTTAATAAGATGCCTCATTATGGGGCTTTCATCAGGCCCATCATCAATACCTTTTAGGAGGTAGGCTGTTGCTACTGTCCCGCAATCTGGTGAGAAGAGAAGCATTCTGTTTCCGCACGACAGCTGAGAAGCTATCTAATCTGGCTGTAGCAAACATTGCAGATGCACTGCAATAACGCGGCAGTCGCAACAGCATCCTGAAAGCGTTGTTATATTGTCAGGAGAAGATTCTTATGAAAGAAAAAAAAATAAGAAAGTTGCGAATTCAATATTCATAGTTAAGACAGGACAACGTCTGCCGGGTCAGCTAGTAAATAATAAGTATAGATTATTCAGGCTAGGTAGAGCGACCACTAACGCGGGTGGATTGTAGCAGCTGGATGAGAGTTGCCGAGAAACCAGTTGAATGGCGTGCAATTGGAGAGGCTCATCAACATCTCAGATCTCATATAATGCAACAATATTTTTAGTATACGCGAAACCTGAATGTAGTTTGTTCAGGATAAGTAACTGAATCGATTCCAATTTCTACACTATGTTATATTTTTCCCAAAAAAGTTTTTCAAGTGGGATGGTAAATGTTATTACCAGTTAATTACAGTACAATCGCCGTAAGGTTAGGTACTTACTGCCTAATTATTATCAATGAGCACAATACGACGCTGGATGCGCGACAGGCGCGGGGCGCCGCGTGGTACCTATGTTTATGTAGACAACCAGGTAACATAGCAAGCTTATAACTTTGTGATTTTTCATGACACAGTTTTGAAATTTTGTACATAGATTCTTTAAATAAAAATACTAGACACGTGTTTCGGGTTTCGCATAAACTAAAACTAGAGTTGTATATAGCAGATCTCATCAATTCAAAAATCCTCAAAATCCTCATCCTCAGTGGGCTACGCTCACTACCACTACGAGCAAAATGAAATAGTTTAATGAACAAATCCAAACATGCAATTTACCGTTAACGCTTCCCTGGGCGTCGGGAATCCCATGCCGATTTCCGGCCACCGTCCGCATGAGCTTGCGGACGGCGAGTAATGGGTAGCTCGCTGTCCGGTAAGGACTAAGCCTAAGTCGACGGCGCGTTGTGTTCCACGCGCGCCTCAAAGAGATGTCAGCACAAACCGAAGGGCAAGCAAGGGCTGATGCCTGCCAGGGGTGCGGGTTTGTTCGAAAGAGATACCACAGCCCCTGGCATAGATACGGGCTACTGAGGGAACACGGGTGAGTTTTAGTCAGTAAAAGTCTGACACGCCCTCCTGCTCCACCCAGAGCGGGAGAAGTAATTTGATGATTTGTTTGATGATTTGAATCCAATATAATCCTTGTAAACATTTACAAGGATTATATTGGATTTTGCACTCACTATAATTATTTGATTAAAATTCCGATGATGTTCAAGCTCAAGCTATAGTGGAAATAATATAATTTATTGATGAAATAACCTAATTATATTAGTCGTAACAGATTATATTAGCATTGTTTTAAGGGTTTATCTGCAATCCGGTTTAATTGTCACATTCCACAAATTTTATGGACCTGGTCTGAAATAAATGTTTAAAATAATAATAAATAGGTGTAAGATGTGATTAAAGTATTAAAATGTCATGCGAATGGATAGATAAATAGGTGTAAGCTATGTGTAAGATGTGAGTAGAGTATTAAAAAAATGTCATGCGAATGGATAGATAAATAGGTGTAAGCTATGTGTAAGATGTGAGTAGAGTATTAAAATGTCATGCGAATGGATAGATAAACAGGTGTAAGCTATGTGTAAGATGTGAGTAGAGTATTAAAATGTCATGCGAATGGATAGATAAATAGGTGTAAGCGATGTGTAAGATGTGAGTAGAGTATTAAAATGTCATGCGAATGGATAGATCCATTACCAGCAGTAGATCGTTATGTGGCTGATAATGATCTTGAGTTAGGAGTAACCTTTTGTTGTTTAAAAAAAGTATTTGCTTTATTTACGCTTAGAAAATATGTGTACATAAATTATTTCATCACATTGCTCTCAAAACGGTGAAGGAAAATATCGTGAGGAAACTGACATATCCTAAAACTAAAAATTCGAAGACATGTGACATTTACCAACCCGCTCTGGGCCCGCGTGGTGGATTACGGCCCAATCCATCTCACAGAGAGGAGGCCTGTGATTTATGATGATGATGACGCTTAGAATGATGCTAGCTTCTGCCCGCGACATTGTTCGCGTGGAAGTCGTAATACTGCAACCACATTTTTATAAAACTCCCTGAGCTCCCGAGCTAATGCGTCGCAACACATTGCCTTCCCGCACCATTCATTCGTTTTCGCTTAGCGCACTTTCTGTCTTTTTTTTTATTTCTGCTCGGCTCTTTAGGGTTCTAGCGTGATGTTTAACAGCATAATAATCTTCCTCAAGTAGCGATCAATTGCATTTTTTTTTCAAAACCGATTCGTAGTTTCAGAGATTAGCGCGAATTATGGCGCTATGCGGAGTCCAGGTTTCTTTTTTTGAGTGTGGGAAATCATTAAATAACTTCTCCCGCTCTGGGTGGAGCAGGAGGGCCTGTCAGACTTTTACTGACTAATCCCACCCGTGTTCCTTCAGTAGCCCGTATGCCAGGGGCTGTGGTATATCTTTCGAACAAACCCGCACCCCTTTCTGTTAGCGTTCACGCTAAACGCTACGCCAAAATGTATGGGAATGACATTAACTGCGGAAAGGTTTCGTCGTGTCCTTACCACAGGTAATGTCAACCCATACATTTTGGAGTAGCGTTTAGCGTGAACGCTAACAGAAATGTGTTTTGTCTCTAGAGACACAACCCTGGTACCTTCCGACAGGCCTTCGCTGTCCTCTCATACCTATTATTAACACTGTCATATAAAATAAAAATCATTGTAAAAGACAATAATTTTTCTGAAGTGTTTTGTCACTTCATAAAAATTATTATGTTATTAATGTTTTTTATTTTATTTTTCATTTTTGTTAATTGCTGTTCTGCATAGAAAACGTCGAATTGGAACTAGGTACCTAGCTTCAGACTTCTCATAAGTGCTCATTAAAACATGGAGGTATATGTGAAATTAAATATTTTTGTAATTTTTCTCCATTTGTTTTAATTAGTCTTGGTCAACTAATATGTTGAAAACCATGACATCTATTATTCATTTGCTTGTACTAAACGAAATATGTATTAATCTAAGAGTCGTGCTACTCAATTATGAATATCAACGCTAATCAGATTAAACTGTAATTTCAAAAGCGATTAAACAACGATAAGATATTTAGGCATACCTATTTATCGATAACACTTATTTATCATGACGATCAATCAAAAAAGAATCTTACTCCAACACAATAAGATGACAATTTAAATTAACAGATTAAAGAATTAAACATAATTATGATAACAAATGATTTCTAAATGAAATTATTTCAGTCCACGCGTGATGCTAATAGGAAATAATTAAAAATGATTTTGAAACAGATTTTATTTAGTGTTTTAATATTAGTAGTTACTGCAGAAAAAGTAAGATATGATAATTTTGCGTTATACAATGTGCACCCGGAAAATGAAGAAGATTTGAAATTTCTGAATGAGTTGATGGAGAAGAATGATAACCTAGACTTCTGGAAGCCTCCTAGTCAAGTAGGGGAAAGTGTAAGTGTGGTGTCTCCACCAGAATTAAGAGAAGAATTTGAACATTCTTTAAAGAAACGCAGTATTCATTCAGAGCTCATGTTGAAGAATATTCAGGAGTGAGTATTAACTAATCTAGAATTTTAATCTCATACATGTATTGCATTTTTCAATTTTTCGATTTTGAACTTTAAATTTAAGCAACGAGATCACTCTGCTCTATGGGGTTATTTAGATTCACTTTTTAAGTTTTGTTCATTCACTTTGTCACATCAAACCTTATCTATGTGAAAGTTTTACATCAATTAAAAAATTTCCGAATTTATAAAATTTGTGTGCAATCTCATAAACAGTAAAAATGTTCGCTTCAGTCTTGATATTTCATCTAAGTAGTGAATTTACAATACAAGAATTCAATAAAATATTCTCTAGTAAGATTATTTTACTCCTCTAGTTTTGTAGTAGCTAAGCTAAATAAACATCACATATTCGAAAATGAATGTCTAGAATTAGTGATATATCCCACAACCTGAAATCATTTCTTCCATGGTATCAAATAAGAAAGGCAGTGGAACACCTTCTCCACTTATCTTGCCAAATTGTTTTTTTATTTTAACCCAATATTTATGTTTTAGAGCATTTGATGCCCAGCTGTATAGCAGGAAAAGACGTGATACCAGTCGTGAACTGATTTGGACCAACTATCAAACCATTGACGATATCTACGGCTGGTTCGACTATTTGGGCAGCAACCACAGTAATATAGTTACTGTTGTCGACGTGGGAGACACTCATGAAGGTAAACTGGTCAGGTCCACATAAATCTGTGTGGTTATTTCCTCAAAATACTATATATAATGTTCCCACTGCTGGGACACAGGCCTCCTTTCGGTGAGAGGGATTGGGCCATAATATACCACGCGGGCCAGTGCGGGTTGGTAGATGTCATATGTCTTCGAATTTTTGGTTCTAGGACATGCTGGTTTCCTCACAATGTTTTATTTCACCGTTTTGAGAGCAGCGCTGATGAAATAATTTAGACAAAATAAAGCGCCTGGGTTCGAACTCACGACCTACAAACTCGTAAGTCGCGGCCGTTACCACTTGGCTACCACTGCTCTCTCGCTGTAGATGTCATAATCTTGACTAAATGATGTGAGGTACTAAGCGGTCCTCACATAATCTGACCAAGATCATATTTGGACTTTAAAAGAGACTGTGATCTGTGAGTTTGTTTCACTTTTGTGTTTTCACTTATGTCCCGTGTGGTGCCGGTGGTAAAAGAATAGCACCATCCCTTTCTTCCAGTGGGTGTCGTAGAAGGAGACTAGGGACTTACTAGAAAATGGGCAACAACGCTCTCTATGCATTTTACCACAATACTGCGATCGCCAACCCGTCTGCCCAGCGTGGCGATTATGCCAAATGCCCCGTTTTGGGAGAGGTTTATGTCCAGCAGTGGACGTCTTTCGGCTGATATGATGATGATGATGTGTTTTCATACATAAAATCGTTTTGTTCCAGGCAGAGCAATCAAAGGAATCAGGATTAGTCGTGGTTCTGGTACACGGGCATTCGTTTTGCAGGCCGGTGAGGTGGGTGCTGATTGGCTCTCTCCGACGATCCTGACTTACATCGCAAATCAGCTGATATTTAGCAACGATACTGAAGTCAGAGCTGCCGCTCAGGACTTTGTTTGGTACATCTTCCCGCTAACTAATCCGGATGGTTTTCAGTTCAGTCAGGATTATGTAAGTACTAATCTTAATTAATATAGATAATTTTTGGCCGAAGAAGACAAACCACAAAGAAAATTGTAATTGTATGAGGACACCTTTGCCCAGCCGTCGTACTTAATAGAGAGCAGTGGTGGCTCAGTGGTAACGGGCGTGACTTACGAGTTGTAGGTCGTAGGTTCGAACCCAGACAGACGCTTTACTTTGTGTAAATTATTTCATCACCACTGCTCTCAAAACGGTGAAGGAAAACATCGTGAGGAAACCGGCATGTAATCGAACCAACAATTCGAAGACATGTGACATCTACCAACCCGCACTGGGCCCGCGTGGTGGATCATGGCCCACTCCCTCTCATTGAGAGGAGGCCTGTGTCTCAGGAGTGGGAATATTATAGGCTGATTTAGTTACGTATGGGACTTAATAGGTTAAAATAAATAAACACAGAAATAACCGTTGAAGAAAGTTACGTCCAGTTCAATATTATATCAATCAACTCGATCTATTGCAAATACTGGCTGAATATACCTACAGTCCTAGCTCGTAGTTGCAAGAGCAACCACTGAACATGAGGTTCTGGGTAAAGTGTAATTAGGTTTTTCCAACCGGAATATCAACCGAAAGTAGCAGCCCGGAGACTGGGTTTGTGCCCGGTTGATGGGGAATCAACCGGGCAACGAACACATCACAACATCGGCAAATGCGGGAAAGTTCTAAACATATGTAGTCCTCGGCCAAGTTACATTAAAAAACCTGTTTCCTGTTAACTTCAGCAGGCTTAGCACGAGCACCGATTTGTCGACGAAAGAATAGATAAATGACTATTTAACTAAAAGACGTACAATAGATAGCTATGTTCTTCTATTAATTATCACAGTTATGCATTCTAAACGAATCATGATTTTGTAGATAATCGTATCTATATACTTTGTGGCCGTCGAGTAGAAAGTTTGTTGTCGGTGTGATTTTGACGGTTTGGGAAGAAATATTCTTCTGAAATAGTCTACATATAAAAGGACCTAGACAAAGATCGTTAGAAACGAATGACAAAATGACAGATTGTAGTAGGATATCTACGGTGCGATGTCAAAAATGGAGAAGCGAAATGTGACTTTGCGTAGAAAAAGCACTGTCTATTCTTCGTATAAATGGAAAGCGTCTTGCTAAGCCTGCTGCTTAGAAATATGCATTTCCTAGGAGTATTTACTAATAAATAATAATTGAATATTTTTCTAATCATCATTGCTCGCAGAACAGATGGCCGATGGGGCCGAACAGTTCCGGAGTGGCGACCGCGTACCGGAAGACATAAAGTTGGACGGCCTCCTACAAGGTGGACCGATGACCTTTTGAGAGCCGCAAGAGTCCGCTAGATGCGAGAAGCACAGAACCAGTCGAAGTGGTGGAGCTTGGGGGAGACCCATGTGCAGCAGTGGACTTCTTTCGGCTGAAATGATGATGATGATGATGCTGATTTTTCTAATTCTTTCAGGTCAGACTTTGGGTGAAGAATAGGAGACCTACCTCGACCACCACTATCGGTGTTGATCTGAGTAAGAATTGGAATTCACAATGGGGAGGTAAGTTGTCCTGTCTTTCTTTCAGTAGTTATTGTGTGGGCATTGCGTAGTTGTCAATAAATTTAGTAGACTAGCGTGACGGAACACTACAGATAAACAACAAAAACATGCAATAAAATATAATTTAAAAAAAAACATAATCATTCTTAATAGCAACAAAGATGATTTTTTGGTCCGTTTGGATGTATGTTCCGAATTGGTGCAAAAACGACTATACACACTAAACGGATTTAGATGAAATTTGACACATAGACAGATAGCATGTAATATCTAGGTACCAACTTGCACTGGGCCCGCATGTTGGGTTACAGCCCTTTGACCGAGAGGAAACCTGTGTCTCATCGGTAGGAAATCTATAGGCTGACTATGCTCCATCATCTGATCAGCCTAGCCTTTTCCCAACTGTGTTGAGGTCAGCTTCCAGTCTAACTGAATGATGGAGCGACTGCCTTTCTGTCCAGTCATTGGGTAATTCGATACCCTTTGGTAAGACTTGGTGATATCTTGAGGCACGGACGTCTACAACGTAACATACCAATGTTAAGATGGTGACCTATCAATGGACCAACCGCGGCAAGCTTAACGTGGTCATTTGACTCATGCAGCTCTTACTACTAAGCCACATTCCTGATTAGCCTGATTATGCTTATCCTAAAATATTATCCTTCGTAAAATTATGTTTGCTTTTTTATGTTTTCAGTAAGCGGCGGCAGTCATACTCCCTCTGCTAACAACTACATAGGTCTTGGACCATTCTCAGAACCAGAAACCAGATTCTTATCCAACTACATTGATGCAATTACCACCAATCATACACTAGCTGGATTCCTATCGTTCCGGTCTTTTGGGCAGCGGTTACTTCTTCCCTTTGCGTTTTCCACTGTTCCGTTGTTCAATTACAATGAGATGGTAAGAATAATTCTTCTTTACTGACTTATTATTGGACCGTAGAATATGTCGGTGGACAATGGAGTGTCCATTGTTCACCGTTTGTCTACCATTGTTTTAGTCTCTTTTTTATTGAAGCGAAAGGGTAATAAAACAGGGTTACACTAAACATGCTAGCGAGACTTAGCAGACAAGATAAAAAAGATAATGTTTTTGAAGTCAACGATATCAAGTACGAGCTTAGAAAGTTTTTTTTTTTTTTTTGGTATAACGTGTTTAAAAATTTATACCCATTACTAGAGTTTAGTTTAAATGTAAAGTTTACAAACAAAAAAATGTTTTCTAAGTTATGAACTTAGAAAATATATTTTTCTTCAAAGATAAATATAAAGATAATTTTATTTGTCAAAACATGTGTATACAATTACGCATGCAGGATGTCCCAATATTAACATTGGGTACGTACATGTTATGCGTAATGATTTATAAAATGTACAAAAACAAAATAAAAATAAAAATAAATAACTAAAGGCACTTCAATCCAAGTACGCAATGGTCAAATAAGTAGGTAAGTAGAATAAATTAATCATAAAATGTCACAATAATTAAGGAAATTAGCAAATAAAATATAAATAAAATTCAAAAATGTCAAACAGTGTCAATCAAAAAGTCATTTTTATTATAAAAATAATTGTTGTTCGTCTTGTGTGTTATTTGTTCAGTTTAAGTGCGGTCGTTGAAAACAGCAGTAGTTTTACTTATAGTACACCCACATTTCGCCAGTTAAGTTCAAGTCCCATGTAATAGCAGGCGAGCCTATTACCAACAAGCGGGGACAAATCCATAATCCGGGCAGCTACTGAGATATTAAAACTTATTATCACTGCCCGACCCAAGAATCGTACCCAGGAACTCATTCTCAGCAGTAGCGTACTATAATCCCGTGGAATAATTCCCGAAAACCACACGGGTGAAGCCGCGGGCAAAGGTAATAATAATGTGAATAAAACATTGAATTAATTTCCAGGTTACCATCGGAAGACGAGCAATGGGTTCTTTATCAGTCCGTTACGAAACATACTACAGAGTTGGTACTTCGAGAAATATCCATGGTAAGAACTTCACACCATCGTCATTACCAACTTAAAATCTTTCTTTTTACTTTTAAGCTGCCTAAAATAATAATATGGTGACAGCTATTTTCATTCCTCTAAGTACCTGGTACTTATTGACAGGCCTGCACTATCCTCGCATACCTATTATCACTGTAATTTGAAATCATTATTGTTGTTAAAGCCAATTATTTTTAAAAGAGTAACCGTGGAGTTTCTTGCCGGCTCTTCTCCATAGGAAACAACAATTTAAAACAGTGCACCTAGCTTCTGACGTTTCATAAGTGCCCATGCAGGTTTATATGAAATAAAATATTTTAATTTGATTTGGTTTGATGGTTCTCTCTCTTATTGAAGGTTCAAAATAAAAGCATTTATTTCAAACCAGCTGACCCGCCAGACGTTGTCCTGTCTTAACTATGAATATTCTATGTCACGCGCAAGTTTCTTAATTTTTTCTTTCAAAAGAACCTTCTCCTGACAACAACAAACACAAAAACTTTTTTCAAAAAAATAACAACCGACTTCCAAAAAAACACTACAAAGTGCAAAATAACTTTAATTTCGGAAGTCGGTGACTTTGGATGTGTATTTTAATTATTTGTCACCGCCTTCCGAAATTAAAGTTATTTTGCACTTTGTAGTGTTTTTTTGGAAGTCGGTTGTTATTTTTTTGAAAATTGTTTTTATTTTTCACTTTTTAGTTACCTACCCCACACCAATTCGAAATTTCATCATCCTGGCGTCAAAACAATGCATATTTATGCGATAGCAACATTCGCGGTTGATTTGCTGTAATTTTTTGAAGAGTTCCGTTGTCTGTCTCCGAAACGCATCATCAGATCTATATGAAATTTCAATGGGACCATTTCGGATTAAACCCCTTTCGAACAAAAAAAGAATTTTGCAAATCCGTCTTATACGACGGAGTTATGCCCGAACATACATTAAAAAAAAACATATCGAATTGATAACCTCCTTCTTTTTGAAGTCGGTTAATAATAAAAAAAGAATTAGCAAAGTTGGTCTAGCCGTTCACGTGTGATGACGTGACCAAGGGATATAGGGGTATTTTTATATATATGGACGGATAAACCCAATAACAGGCACTTTTGTGAAGGGGTCGGTCAGTAAGCAAGATGAAGCCAGTTGCCCATTCCAAAGCGTAGTTGGTATCTATGGAGAAGAAACGGGCCAAAAACTCAAAGACTACTCTTTTAAATCTTACAAAAAATTGGTAACATCATTTATGTGACAACGATGTTAAAAGAGACATTCACAATAAAAGCGTCAATTGTTTTACACATAGGTAATAATTGTACCATACCCATTTTTAAATAAGTAGGTAATATACACATCATCAGCCCACAACAGTCCACAGCTGGACAAAGAACTATCGATCGCAAAACATTTTATTTTTTTGACGGTGAGAAATCATCAAATAACTTCTCACGCTCTGGGCGAAGCGGGAGGGCGTGAATGACTTTTACTGACTAACACCCACCAGTATTCCTTCAGTTGCCTGGGTGCCAGGGGCCACGGTATCTCTTTCGAATAACCCGCACCGCTGGCAGGCATCGGCCTTTGCGGACCCCACCAGTTGGTGCTGACATCTCTATCGCAACGCATTTATCTTAATTCGCAGCAACTCTCATCCAGCTGTTACTTGCCACCCTGCGAAAAACATCGCTTTACCAAGCCTTAGGGCTGTCTTTTGGTTTTTGGAGGATTGTCTTTCCTTTCGTATGCTGATTCGCGAAATAATCACTAATCCACGGAGCGACCTCGGCAAGCGTAGTTTAACTTTCGATCGATCCATGCATTCTCCTATTTTATTGCGACTGACATTAACTTTTATCTTTACAGATGGTGCAACCGGCTCCGTAGTAGATTGGGCCAAGTACCGCTACAACCCACCAGTGGCTGCTACATATCTTCTTAGGGATACCGGAACTTGGGGCTATACCTTACCTGTAAACCAGATAACCCCCACAGCTCTAGAAACCTTCGATTCTCTACTAGCAATAGTTAGGGAAGCGAAGTTCATCAATGTGCTGTAAATTATTTATATTTTATATTAAAGTTATTTTGAAGACGAATGTTTTTTTTTTTTTCAATTTGATGTGGTGTCAATTCAAATAGATGTCTATGGGGTTGCATTATAATTCTAGGCATATAAAGATAGATAGGGGTTGATTTTGAACCTTAAAACCTTCACTATTCCTCAGGAAACCTACAACCTAACTAATCAAGAAAACCTCGAGTCGATTCGCACGATTCTATCTCCTATTATCTAGTAAGAAAAGTACTTTCTTTTTTTTTTACTTAATTGCATAAAATCCAAAACGTTCCAACGACGAGACGTCGATTTGCCCACAAATAAATTTAACTTCATGCGAATCGCTTACAGAAAATGATATATTACTAGCTACTGCTTGCAACTTCGTCTGCGTCAAATTTCTTGCTCCCGGAAAAGCTGAGATTAGCGCCTTCAAGCAAACAAACAAATTCTACAGCTTTATATACTATTAAAATTAATATTAAAAATTATAAAAAAAAATAAGTATAGAAGATATAGATAATAACAATATGGTATTGCTACAGGTATGTGCCCGACCCAGTTCTCGAGAATGGTCATGCCACATTGTACTGGGATCGATCTATCATCACTGACAAGACTATTGTAGCCAATAAGCCTGATATTGTGGTGATAGATCGCCGAGAGCGTCGTGCAATGATTGTTGATATTGATGTCCCTCATGACGAGAATCTCGTGAAAGCTGAGCAAGATAAGAAAATCAAGTAACTTGTTCTTAGCTTACGAGGTTGTCGACATGTGGGACGTGGACTCAGCAATCATTGTACCGATAATCGTTACAGTAAATGGCCTAATAGCGAAGAGCCTCGACCAACATCTCAGGAGGCTCTCATTGCGCGGCTGGATCAAGGGTTTGATTCGGAAAGCAGTACTCATAGACACGGCACACATAGTCAGGAGGTTGCTTTCTCTAGAGCCCTGACCACCGACATCTTGGACCCTGCTCCTGATGCCGATGCGATGGGCCACTATTCTGATATTTTTTCATGTTTGTACGATTTTTGTAAAAATATTTAAAAATGTACCAAATATGTATGAAAGAAAATAAATGATAATGATAAAATAGTATTGTAATATAATTACATAAGTATAGATTTAAAAGTTTCAATCTGCCCATTTCGGGTGAGTAAATTCGTGCAAATTCATTAATAAACCAGCAAAACGGCCAAAATTCAAAACCTGCACTAAGTGTCCAGTGCTAAGTCTACTGGGCCTAAGCGCCAGGGTACCCACCCTTGCTTGGACAGGAATGATGACGTTCTTCAAGTAACTGAGCCGTCCGTCTGGAAGAAGGTAGACGGTAATTATTGAAAAAAAAAAATATGTTGACTAAAATTTCGCACATTATCTTTTCGCTTCCGTTCAGATCGACTTCTTGTATGAGCATGAAGTGAGTTCTTTTTTTTTGGGATGTGATGTCTTCAAATTACTTCTCACGCTTTGGGCGGAGCGGGAGGGTTTGTCAGACTTTTACTGACCAAAAACCACTCGTGTTCCTTCAGTTGCCTGTGCCAGGGTTACGGTTACTCTTTCGAAGAAATCCGCGACCCTGGCAGTGAGTTCTGGTATACTGGTTCTCATGAAGTGGAATAACAGTTCACTTCAAGTTCAGTTTTCATACGTTGTCACGCTGATACTGTTACAGAATATATCCGTAGATATACAGCTTTGTAGAGCACGATATCTTAATCAAATGAAAAGATAAGGTAATATGAGTTATGCGCAATCGAGCCGTTGAGTACCCAAACCAATATTTGGTGTGTACCATTTTCAGTATGGAATGACAAATCAGTTTATTATCAAATATAAATGTTGTTCAAAACCATGATAAAGTCATGATTACCAATGTTATAAATGACCGCAATAAAAACACAGCCTAGACAATCTTACCATAAAGATATGGTCAAGATAAGTTTTAGAGTTATTACCATTGATTATACTTGTTTTTAAGTTAGTACTTATACATAAAATACTCAAAGATATACTCATCAAAGAAAATACTCCAAAAAAGGGAATGAAGTCGAAAGAATGAGACGGAAATATCAATTCAATGTTTGGAGAATGTTATAAAATGCCAATTTTACTACTTTGGTCACTCCTTCATCTTTCTTCTTCTGTTCTTAAGGCTGATGCTTTCAAGGCTCAGAAAAGATGTGTCCGATCAATTTGTAAACATAAACAGGTAGTTGCATAGAATATTTTAAAATCTCAAACTATTACTGACACTTCTTTCTATGCATAATATATTTATGAAATTATTAATTTTATAAATATTTATAAAATTAATAATTTCATAAATATATTATGCATAGAAAGAAGTGTCAGTAGTTTGAGATTTTAAAATGAAGACCAGACCAAGAGCCCTCCACGCCTCGGAAAGCACGTTAAGCCGTTGGTCCCGGCTGTCGTTTGTGGATCTTTGACTTTTCATTACCAGTGGTCATTTTTCTTTGTTTTCTTTTTATGTAGTTTTGCAAGCCAAAATGTAAAATATGGTCTAAGTCCGGTCAAAGCAAAGTCAAAGCATTTATTTCAAATAAGCACTTAAAAGGTACTTTTGAACGTAAAAATATGAACATTCAAATAGAATTGATTCTAGTCGCCCCTTCCAAAATGTAGTTTCATATAAAAGAATGGGTAAGAAACTTCACCGTTCGGAAACGTTTGATGTCAATCATCATCATCGTTATCAGCTTACAGAAATCCACTGCTTGGCATAAGCATCCGCATTCGAACGCCATGATTTTGTCAATAATTGCACATAAATACTTTCTTCGAAAATATTTCATATAAGTAAATCGTAGAAAACTTGTACGCAAATAATCAACTAGTAAAAATAAATTGTAGAGATTACATTTGTACCTAATCGTCGTTGGCTTGGTGTTCCATATAATATTTTACCACTCCACTACCTTTACCTCTGGCTTCGCCTACATGACTGGTTTGGTATAAAAGGGAACCAATACCAGAATATTTTAAACCTCAATTAATACATTGACGTAGTGCATTAGTTATGATAATAGTAAAATTTGAATTGTTATACGAGTATGTCCCCAAAAATTCCAACATTTATTTTTGAATTTCTGTACTTTCTTTGTAATTATTGTTTAATTCTCGTTGAATTCGGTATAATGTAGATGAAATGGCTCAAAAACTGCATGTACTGCTTCCGTACACCTATGTGACTTATCTCACTTGGGAACTAATGCAATAGCTTGACCATGATCTGGGATGAATGTGGATGGCTATAAGAGTAGGGCAAGATCAAAGAAAAGATGTATGGGCTGTGTGAAAGATGATATGGGTAGAAAGGGCGGAGATTACCAAGATGACGACCAATAGATACGGATGGGCACGCCACAATTGCGGCGGTAAGTCCCCTCTTTGAGGAGTCGTTGGAGAGGCGCTATAGCGTCCTCACCGGACACGGCTGTTTCAGGAGGTTGCTGTTTCGGAGAAGGCGGGAGGAAACACCCGGGTTTTTCCATTGCGAAGATCGCCCTGAGGACACGGTGGAGCATACGGTGGAGGTCTGCCCGGCTTGGGTGGATCACCGCCGTGTCGTAATGGAGGCGATTGGCGGCAGCGATCTCTCGCGTCCGGCCCTGGTCCATGCCATGGATCGGAGCGAGATTGCATGGGTAGCCGTCATCTCCTTCAGCGCAGCAGTAATGCTCGTGAAAAGGGAGGCCGCAGCCGGCCGTAGCCTCCCCAGGAGACGCCCTGGGCGTCCCAGGCTGATTCCCGGCCACCGTAGGCGTGGGCTTGCGGACGGCGAGTAATGGGTAGCTCGCTGTCCAGTAACCAGTTAGGACCAAGCCCAGGTCGACGGCACGTTGTGTTCCACGCGCGCCTCAAAGAGATTTCAGCACAACCTGATGGGGCCCGCAAGGGCCGATGCCTGCCAGGGGTGTGGGTTGTTCGAAAATAATACCGCCGCCCCTGGCACATAGGCTACTGAGGGAACACGGGTGGGTTTTAGTTACAAAAAGTCTGACATGCCTTCCTGCTCCACCTAGAGCGGCAGAAGTTATTTGATGATTTCCCACCCAAAAAAATAATAATTAATAGATAAGTACGGAAGTAAACGACATGTTGCGCCGACCCCGAACACTTTGCTACAAAGGCAGAAGAATAATGATGGAGATCTGGTATAAGTTTGATATTTAAATTCTTCACAAACATAATCAAATTAATATCCAAACAAATTACACAATAGTACCTACGTTTGATCGATTTATCTACAAAGCACTCATAAAAATTAAGTACCGGTATACGACTAGAATATTATTTATTCTTTTACTGTACCAGTCCATATCTGACATATTTGGGTATGGTAGTGTAATACTTTAGGACAGCCAAAAATGACGTTAGTAAAAATATTTTCTATTTTGTCAGTTTTTATTATTAGTGTGTCAAGCGAACCATTTAGGTTCGACAACTATACGCTGTACAAAGTGCTACCAAAAAGTTTAGAGGACATAAAAATACTTGAAGATTTGCACAATTCTGGTTCTGAGTATGATTTCTGGGACGACATTGTACCGACTGCTGATTACATCAATGTTTTATCCAAACCTGAACTAAAACATGATCTGGAACGTTTTATGGGAACGTATGGAATTGATTTTGTTGTAACCGTGCCGAATATTCAAGAGTGAGTAGTTTTATTCTTTTTTTTTTGAGTTAGGTTTGGGTATAATCGCGGGTGTAATTTAGAATACTAGCGTTTGCCAACGGCTGCGCCCGCGTGGAAGTCGAAAATTATCCCACGGGAATTTACTACCGGAATAAAACGTATTCTATGTGTTAATCCAGCTTATAATATATATGTGTGCCATATTTCATCTAAATCCTTTCAGCCGATTTTGCGTGAGTTACAAACATATTATAAACATACAAACTTACACAGTCGGATTAATAGGATGTAATGTATGGAAGTGATAATTGCTGTGGAAATGCGTTTCTTGCAAATTTTTTGACAGAAAATTGACGAAACTCATTGATCTGATATGTTATTGTATATTAAGTTCAAGTCCATTTAACATTGCATGTCATATTTTTGTATTATTTTTTTACTTTTACTACATTACTTTTTTTTCTGCTTTTGTTTAAACATTATTTGAAGATTGACGTAGTAAACTGTTACTTTTATATTTTTATTTTTGTTTCTGAATATCAATTAACACTGTATGATTATTATCATGCGTTTGATTAATGTAATAATGTTACACATTTTAGTATCAATTACATCCATGAATATTTGTACGCCTTCTGGTATATCATAGCGCGCTTGTAATTTCTTATAACAACTATTAATTGTACTTAAGTGAACAAATGATTAAACGAATTATCATATAAGGTGTGACTGTGAGTGATATGCTGAGGAATGATGTGATAAGTCAAAAGTACCGTTCAGAAGAAGACGTAGTGACAAAAATTAAAAGAGTATGATTATTGGGTTCCCAAATCATCAAATAACTTTTCCCACTTTGGGTGGAGCAGGAGAGCGTGTCAGACTTTTACTGATTAAAACCCACCCGTGTACAGTCCCTTAGTGGCCCGTGTGCCAGGGGCCACGGGATCGGCAGGCATCGGCTTTGCGGGCCCGATCAGTTGGTGCTGACATCTCTTTGAGGCGCGCGTGAAACACAACGCGCCGTCGACCCGGGCTTGGTCCTTACCGGACAGCGAGCTACCCATTACTCGCCGTCCGTCCCACGCCTGCAGTGGCCGGGAAAGGATTATTGGGTTTGGCCATGTTTGAGAGGTTGAATGAAGGGCGGCTAACAAAAGGCATTTACAAGGCAGGTGTGAATGCAATGGAAACGCCGGAAGGGGGAACCTAATAGAACATTTAATGACCTTATTGGTGAGTTCTTCAAACACGTCAGGTGCACTGAAAAACCGAATAGGTTGAATTCCATAATGTTGATTTCATGTAAGTTGCGTTAACCTAATATTATGTTTAAACAACTAACTATTATATGACATTTATTTCTACAATGATTTTTTTTTTAATTAATAGGTTAAACCAACAACTAAAAGAGGTTAAAACGACACAATATTCGAATCTAAGTAAGTCTAACTGATAATATAGTCAAGTCAACATATTAACGAAGTAGAGTCAACAAAATAAGTAAGTTAAATATATATAATCAGTTTAAACCAAACTGAACACAGGTTAAATTTACCTCTATAGTTCAACTATTTTTATTTTGTTAATTCAACAAATCATGTCGGTAGGTGCTATATTAACCTAAAATAAAGGTTGAAAAAAGGTTAAAACAACCTATTTGGTTTTTCATTGTGCGTAGTACTTGCAATAGGCCTGCGTGTATAGCTAGATGTATGAACAATAACGAGGCAAAAGGAGTTTGTGAGGATCGTAGTATGTAGCGTTCTATAGTTTCTGCCTACCGCCATAGAAAAACTGCGTAAGTTTATGTATATTTCGCAGCCACCTGGTTAAATTAGCCAGCTAATTGGACGCCTAGGCCGTTCATTAAATGCGTTCACGTCCAATTGGATGCCTAGGCCAGTAGTTAATTGAACTAGAATTATTCAACGTTTAACAACTTGGCGTATTGCAAGTCAGCTCTTTGAAGACCACTGACCAGACTCAGACAAGTGATTCAAATTTAGTTCAGTTTTTTTCCACTGAAGCGCTAGTAGTCACCAAAACAAATGTGGCGTCGCTAGCGCAGCAAACCGTGAATGTTATATTTCGTTCTTGTGTGCGCTTTTAAGTGAAGTTATTTATTTATTAATTTATAAACATTTCACTATTACTAGTAACTTAGTGGTAGGTATTAGTAAAAAGTAGTCTTACATAATTTGTGAACTCATGGTCACCCTGACCAAACATCACAAATTCATCAATATTCAATTTAACTAAATGACTATCTACACGATATTCCGCCAACTAGTTAAACGTTGCCTAGGCGTCCTATTAGCTGGCGAATTTAAACAGATGGTTGCGACATATGTATGTGGTTCCAGAAAGGTAATATCGACCACATAATTTTAAACAATGAACAGTAATTTTTGAACAAGCTAAAACCGAAGTTGATAAAATTATCTTTTACGCAACAGTATACTTTGGTAGGCGAAGGATTTGTTTATTAATTTTAATGATACCGTGGTATTACATTAGTAACAGAACACAGACCCAAATACGAAGCGAAGGCCAGACATTTAATCTTTTTAATCTACGAAACTGATATTGGAGTCATTAAAATTGTACCAATACAAATGAATTTTACAGGTTAATCGACAATGAAAAAAAGAAGACATATACAAGAAATAACATCAAAAGTATGGGATGGGATGACTACTATACCTTGGAAGATATCTACGCTTGGCTTGATGACCTAGCTGCAACATTCGACCATGTGTCCATCATAGAAGGTGGAACTTCGTACGAAGGTCGTGTCATCAAGGGTATTAAAATATCTTATGGCCCTGGCCGAAGAGCAGTCTTTATTGAAAGTGGCATTCATGCAAGGGAATGGATTGCACCAGCCACGACAAATTACATGATTAATGAATTATTGTACAGTGATGATGCAGAGACGAAGGCTGCTACTTTGGATTTTGATTGGTATATCTTCCCTGTGACTAACCCTGATGGTTACATTTGGAGTCATGTTGGCGTAAGAATTTTTTGTTATTTTAATATATTACTAGCAGCGCCCCACGGTTCATGCGCGTAGTTCCCGTTCCCCTGGGAATACGGAGATAAAAATATAGCCTATGTCACCCGGTGATAGTGTAGCTTCCCAACAGTGAAAGGATTTTTCAAATCGGTTCAGTGGTTTCGGAGCCTATTCAATACAAACAAACAATCAAATCTTTCCTCTTTATAAAATTAGTATATGTGAATGAATTAGTGAACGAAATGCACCGACCTCAGCATGGCTTGACCATAAAATCAGCATTTCTCGCAGCTTTGCCAGCGTGGTGGTTGGAAACTATCCCACAGGGATACTACTAGGACAAAAATTTCTTGTGTCCGTTGTATAAAGCTGTATGCCATATTCAATTGAAATCTGTCCAGCCATTGTTGCATTATTAAGTAACAAACATAGAAACGTATAGACTTTCGCATTAGTAGAACAGTGCTACAATTTTAAAGTGCTACAATTTTACAGTACTACAAATATAAAGTGCAAAAATTTTATAGTATTAGAATTTCGGTCACAGAATCCTGTAATTTTAAATATCGACACACGCCAGGCAAAAACGTAGTAATTTTAATTCTAGGCTGAGGCTTACAGTAGGCAGCGATTTGCGATGCGAATGGAAGAGCGAAACGAGATATACATGTTATGGCTACATAATAAGCAAAAATCTGGCGTATATTCGACGATGACGTAGCTGTAGTACTCATGCTACACAACGAATTAGCAAGTCATCCATTGCGGTTTATCATACGCATAATGTAGCCACACACATAAATTTAGTAGCACTATTAAACTAGTCATGCAAGTGAGAAATGTTCCAATAAATTCGCTTAAAATTCACTGATATGTTGATGTAGCCGATGCCGTGATTACAGTAATGTTGTTCCTATTGCATAAAGAAATCAAAGATCGCTAGTAATATTTTGATGTACGGTGTAGCTATAAACGTAAGCATTCATTTATTTGTTTTAATCGCTCATGTGTCGCAGGTTGCTCCTTCTCCGGCTTAATGTAGCCACAGCCTAAAAGACAACTTTTAAAATGACTCGTTTTAAACCAGTTACATTGCCTGGGGAAAGAATTATCTATGTCACTAGGAGATCAGCTATAATAAGGATCTGCTCCAAGTATAAGGTGTTAGGGACATCGATACGCAACCTGTTAATATGGATTCAAAACATCATTCTGAATCCCGTGCATTGAAGTTGTAGTTTAGGCTTTTGTTTTTTCTTGTGTTATTCTCCACAGCAAGTCTTATTCATGTTCTACCTACGATGACAACAATGAAGAAGATATTATATTTATTTCAGTGTTTTTTTATGTTTTTGTAGTTCAGGCTATGGCGTAAGAACAGACGTCCATTCGGTAACGAGTTTGGTGTGGATCTAAATAGGAACTGGAACGACAATTGGCTACGTAAGTGCTTATTGAACACAAGTTTCTTCTTTTCCGCAAAATAATCCATCATTTGATTATTTTAAGGTTAATAATGTAGAGCCAATTAGAGACCATGATTAAATATACTACACAGATAATAATCATAAAAAAGTCTCTAAAATTAAGATCCTACATAACTTATAGTGACGCCAAATACAACTTCTCAGTTCGTGATGGCACTAGTCATAAGAATGGGACTAACACAGTAGAACAATTTACTTCAGTAGTTTAGAACAGATTATTTGGAACCATCATCTGGGTACTCCAAAACACCGTGCAACTATTTAACTAGAAAATATGGAGAATATTTTCTAGTTAATTTTTTTGCCACCCTCAGATATATTTTAGAGCAGTGGTGGCCAAGTGGTAACGGCCGCGACTTACGAGTTGTAGGTCGTGAGTTCGAACCCAGCCAGGCGCTTTACTTTGTGTAAATTATTTCAACACCACTGCTCTCAAAACGGTGAAGGAAAACATCGTGAGGAAACCGGCATGTCCTAGAACCAAAAATTCGAAGACATGTGACATCTACCAACCCGCACTGGGCCCGCGTGGTGGATTTTGGCCCAATCCCTCTCACCGAGAGGAGGCCTGTGTCCCAGCAGTGGGAACATTATAGGGTGATGATGATGAGATATATTTTTGGCGATGCCGATTTTCATTAGTTGCACGGTGTTTTGGAGTACCCAGAAGATGGTTCCAAATAATCTGTTCTAAACTATTGAAGTAAATTGTTCTAAGTAGAATATTCCCGGAAAAAAATATCTAAGTAGTTACTGCTCATTAAGTGGCTGTGATAATACTTACGTTTAAAAAATAATAAATTATATAATATATTTATTTGACATAAATATGTTATTAAATTAAATTAATTAATTAATTAAATTAAGTGTCTCCTGTGTCCTTTCAAAATGGTCACAAGCCGGCAAAAATACGATACTAAGAGCTGATTCGCAAAAATCAGAAAAATAAAATATCTGAACAATAAACCTGACAGTTTGGCATATTTTCTATAGAAAAGCTATCAAACCGACATTTACATTTATTCCTCAGATAAAAGTTATCTGGTTATTGAAAAGTCAGCCCTAATATTACACGAAGTAATTATTATTTCCTTTATTCCGTTAAATATACATATAAATTACATTTTTAAATATTGTTATAAAAATATAAAAACATTTAAAAATATAAAAAATAGTAGCCCACCGGTATCGGGAACAAGGTCCAAGCTACCGGCGGTCAGGGCTCCAGAGAAAGGAACCTCCTAACGATGCGAGCCGTGTCCAGGAGTACCGCTTTCTGGATCAAGCCCTTGACCCAGCTGCCCAACGAGAGCCTCCTCAGATGTTGGTCGAGGCTCTTGGCTATCAAGCCATTGGCTGAAACGACTATCGGTACAATGATCGCTGAGTCCACATCCCACATGTCGACAACCTCGTGAGCCAAGTCAAGATACTTGATTTGTTTATCTTTCTCGGCTTTCACGAGGTTCCCGTCATGCGGGACCGTTATATCAACGATCATTGTACGCCGCTCTAGTCGATCCACCACCACTATATCAGGCTTGTTATTATTATTGTTAATTACTGACAATAGTTCATTTCGTGTTTTCATATTTCAATATGTATCTTTGAATGAGAAGTATTCTTCTCACCTACGATCAGTTTATAGACAATAACCCGTATTAGCGATGGGCGTTGAATGAACGAACTAGTTAATTCGACCGTCGACGTACTGTGAACGAGTCGACGGTTCACCGTTAATCGATGGACTAGTCGAATCCGTAGACGCTAGACGCCGAAACACTGAACGAGTCGACGATGCGACGGTTCAACGTTAATCAATGGACTAGTCGAATCCGTAGACGCCTCTGACGGCATAACTGAAACGTAGACTAGAACGTAATCGATTCATTCGTCCGTGCGCCCTTGGAAATAAAATAATCGTGCAAACAAATTTGAACTTTAAATCTAGTCTAAGGGAGTTGGTAATTGTACGGGTCGAATAAAATTATTGTCATGGGAAGGAAAGGATACAGTTATAGTAGTTTCGCGTGTGCGAAGAGGAAGGCGATGGACTGCACCCTAATTGCGTAACTCACGATTGATCAGAATTGCTTTCGTCTTCACAGTTAAACAATATTCATTGCGTTATTTATGTTGTCGAACAGACACATTTTTCGAACATATGAAGCAATGGTTTGACAATCCGTTTCAAAACGATACAGATTATGATGAATCGTGAGTTACGCAATTAGGGTGCAGGTCGGGCGATGCGAGACAAACCGGTTTGTATTTGTTTAAACAAACTGTGTGTGTTTTCATATTGTTTTGATTTCAGAATTTGTAAATATTTAACAAAATAATAATTAATGTACATAAAATCAATTGATCTTCTAAATACGCCAGAATAGTGCATCATCATCACCATCATCATCATCATCATCATCATCGTCATCATCATCATCATCATCAGCCTATAATGTTCCCACTGCTGGGACACAGGTATAGAGAATACGACTTTATAATTAACTCTATTCAGTATTCAGCCAGTCCTAAGCCTGGAAAAGTATGAAGGGAAGTTCAAATGCATAGGTACAGCCCGCGAGAGACGAGACGTCTACCGCCTGCGTTCACGTCGTCGACTGCCATAGTCGACGTCGCAAAGTTTATTAAGTTAACGCGTAAACTCTGTACCTCAGAGGTATACAACAGTAACTCCACTTTTTTGAAAAATATGTTTCTTGCACTATTAAAATCGCAAGAACCAGTCTACATAATGGTATACGACATTAAGTCCTATGACACATATAAAAAGAAATATCCAATCGTATATGACATTAAATCCGTTAATGCTTTCTTAAAACACCTAATTTAATTTATGTTTCAAGGTAAATAGTATCAAGTCCACAAAATCAGATAAGAATTGACTTTATTGTAATTTTGTGTAATACATAATAATTCCATCTAATAATTAAAAAAAAAAAATATGTTGCCTTTGTTCCAATATCTTTATAGCAACTATGTCAAAATTGAATTCAAAGTTTCAACCCGCGCAGTTTTGCCTCTCCTGTAAAATTTTCTTATTGTCACATAATGTTGTATACCTCTGAGGTACAGAACTAGTCGACGAATTCGACTAGTTGATCGACTAGTCGATAAACGAAAATGGACGGTCTAGTTACGGTCTAGACGACCCATCTCTAACCCGTATATTTTATTTCGGGGCATAACACAGCTATCTACACTTTATGGTGCGAATAACTTTCAAAAATATTAATTGGAGAGGCCTATGTCCATAGGCAGATTAGGCTGACTGATAAAATTTTCCCAGCGTACTTGTACTCTTGGCGGTAACGAAACCATAGCGAGATCTAATTCGACGCCAACGCCATCTAGAGAGCCGAGGGTAAAACTTTTTTGGATTATTTTCTGTGATGCAAATAGAACTTTTGTTTTAGTGTATATAGTTGCCATAAAATAACAATCAAATTATTAGAGTGCAAAACCAATCGTGATAATATTTTTTTTAATAAGTTGTCTCGAAGAAGGATCTAGATGTGCTAATTTGAGACATTCAGTCTGAAAACATTTCGTGAATAAAACTTTAAAATATTACGATTTTTTAAATACAATATTGCAAGGGCCATAATAGGAATAAAACAATATTATGATGAATAACATCTGAGCGGTTTTATTTCGATTAATTTGACACTATTGAAAACATTTTGAGCGTAGCTCTTGCAAGTCGTATAGTCTCGCTATACAAATACTGCAACGGTGCGGTGGTGTCCTATACAGGATATTTTTTTAACCAGTGCGCAAACTGTAACCATTAATTCAGCGTATATCATCTAGACCCCCCCAGCGTAGAAATTATCCGTCTTTTATACAAAAAAAAAAAAACGTTAGCTGTTTCATAGAAAAGTGCAATATTGCGGTCAAAATGTATGGAACAGCTGTTTTTTTTTTTTTTAATAACCGACGAAAAATTTCTGCGCTGGGGAGTCAAGAATGATAAATACTGAATTCATGGTTACAGTTTGCGCACTGGTTAAAAACGTATCCTGTATATGCAATTTCCTAATGAGAATTTCTGAAGTCACCCCTTAATACCTACCACCATTGTTTTTAATTTCTGTATCATTTCTAATCCGCGAAGCCTGTGAAGCTCCCAGGAAGCTTCTGTGCTTTTGGGCGGAGCTATGCTGGCTCTGCTAGCCAGCATCCCCACGCACAACGGACCGAATGGGAGTCTACGTGCGGAAAAGGGAGTCCCATCATCATCATCATCATCATTTCTAATCTACATTTCAGACACCAATCTACATCGTCTTCACATGATCTGACCAAGATTACGTCTGGACTTTAAAAGAGACTGTGACCTCTGAGTATGTTTCGGCTTTTCTTCTTAGAGTAGTCAGTAGAAAACGCCAACCTCATCTAGTTATTAAAAACATGAGAGACGTGTATTTGTATTAACCTAGTTGCAGAAATGAAGTCATTTATGATTTACAGAGGAGAGTGTCAGCTTGGACCCATCTTCCAACGTCTTTGCTGGACCTGGACCCTTCTCGGAGATCGAAACTAGGAGCTTATCCGCCTATATCAGTAATATGGCTAACAGGATTGACCTATATCTCTCTTTCCACTCTTCTGGACAAATTTTGCTTCTGCCTTTTGGAAATACTACAGAGCCCTTGGCTAATTATTATGACGCCGTAAGTATTGCCTTGATATAATTATCGTTTGCCCACAAATAAATTATCTACGAGCGAATTGCCCACAGACATTCATATATTATTTTAAAGTGTCAATTCGCCCATTCGACTAATGAGCCGATACTGCTATAGACACGTTGTAAACCACGGAAGCCTAGATGGGGTATTCTAGTTTTTGCAAATACCAAATAATGGATAAAAACATACATAAACTCAATCATTTATAATATGAAAAGGTGTGAAGTAGGGTCACCCGCTCTCTACCAAATTGTTTACAAGCACACTTGAGAAGATATTTAGGTCACTAGCAGCTGCATAGAAAAGGAGGCTGACAAACCTCCGTTTTGCTGACAATAGAGTTCTTTTTACCCCCACAGCTCAAAAACTTCAGATGCTGTGCTCCAAGAGTTGAGCACGGCTAAAACGGAATCGATTGGGAATCGGTCTAAAACTCATGTTATGACTAACAGCACTAAGCGTAGAGTTAAGGTACATGGGCCGGAGATACATTATGTTGACGAGTATGTCTACCTGGGACAGTTCGTTTCTTTCGAAAACAGGCAGGACAGAGAAATCGATCGCTGAATCTAAAAGGCCTGGAAAAGCTACTGGTTCATGAAGACGCCAAAGAAGAGAGATCTACAATCTCCCTGAAGTGCAAACTCGTCGACATGTGCATCCTTCCTGGCCTAACCTACGGTGCTCAGACCTGGTCGCTCACCGAGTTGCTAAAGCTCCGCTTTGAAGTTTGCCAAAGAGTGATGCAACGCAGCATTCTGGTTGTAAAAATACAGGACAAAATTTGGAACACCACGCTGCATTCCAGATTAGACGGGTCAAATCAGCCGCATGCAGGATGACTGCTGAGCAAATGTCTCCACACAACGTGTGCCCAAAGATGGAGGACGTCGCCACCGCGGTCGGTCCAGAAAGCGGTGGCGAGACGATACCGCGAGGGCTGGTTCGACGTGGCGTGGGAAAAGATTTCCTGGAAGGACTTGGGGGAGGCCTTTGCCCATCAGTGGGATAGTATAGGCTAAACAAAAAAACAAAAACTCAATCATGTTTTTCATGGGATAAGGCAGAAGTTACAGCAGCAACCGTTTATTACTGTAAAATAAATAATAGTTTAAAAAGGCCTTTTTGAGCAATTTTTATAATCCATTAAAATTAAACACCCACGTTTTGCAACAGAATTAAATTATTTTCTACTTTTAGGGTTCCCTACTTTTAGTTTGGTTTTTAAAGCGTGTTTTTTTACAATTATTTATTTTCTATTTTATAGTTCTGCTCACTACTAAAGCGTGATTTTTCAGTTCTTCTTTTTTATTATTGTATTGTCATCCGTCCCCGATAGGTCTACAAAATTTAAATGAAATCTGATCGTTTCAAGTGGGTAAAAAAAATTTCCAAACGAGTCGGTTACAAACAATCTAACATGCTTACAAACATACAGGTAAAGCTGAAAGCGTGTTAAAAATGCAATTCGGTAAGCAACAATATGTTTCATATTTCAGATGAAGATTGGAAGGCGTGCGCTAGGAGCTTTAGCTTTCCGTCATGGGACACCTTACACCATTGGAAATATTGCTGAGGCCATTTGTGAGTAACAGCTTTAAGATCCTTCCTCCTTTTGTAATTTTTATCAAACTATTGTCGTATGAGTCAACATTATGCACATCACTTTGAAGTGACACTGGCTTCTAAGATGGGTGTGTAATGATTGACATAATAACAAAATATCTAACGTTCACTTGACATAATTTCAGTTAACATAACGATCAGTTGACATAATGAATTGTTGATATAATTTCATTTTACCTAATTTCATATGACATAATGAACATTTCCTATAATGAAAATTTCACATAATATTCATTTAGCATATTATTCATTTACTATAATATTCATAATCTCTAAGTAACTTTTAATATAATTTAGAAAATCTCATACGATTTTAAACGCCTGCTAGTATGGTGACTTATACACCTGGATGCAATCTGGACTTTAGACCACCCCGACTCGGATAGGTTAGGTTAGAAGGGGATGGCGGGGTCGTGTGAGCGAGCGAAGCGAGCGAATAGACCCACCCCGCCATCCCCTTCGTGGTTATTTTTTTATAAACCACCCATAAGAAGGAGCCCCGCGAAGCGGGGCTCCGTCGACCAGGCCCACCCTCGACCTTGCATAGAATATTTTAAGGTTTGATTAAGTGCCATTTGAGTTAGGCTAGAACTGTGCCCATTAAACATGAATTTTAGGTCATAAGAATATTAGGTCAAATGAACGTTATATTAAAAGAATATTATACATATTGAAAATTATATAAAATGAACGTTATACTAAATGTTATTATGTTAAATGAATATTATATGATACGAAACATTAGGTCATATGAATTTATGTCATTTGATATTATGTCTTATGAAAATTATGTCATATGAACGTTAGTTTAAGTTAAATTAGAGCATTTGTTATTATGCCAAACATTACACACCCTTCTAAGATACAGCTAAACCTACTTTAGAAGTCAGGGTTTTTCTCGTTGGAACACTAACTTAAGCCATTTTTAGATCAAAGTACAGTAAATGTATTTATGGAGAAATAAAGTATAAATAATAATATTATATTATATTATATTATGTATAATATTATACAATATAATATATCATATTATATTATATTATACATCCACGCTACCTCCTCCATATACATAGTATTTTTATTACATGTTCCCTCAGCTGATACACAGGTCTCCTCTCTTCGAAAGCGAGTGGGTTGTAATCCACCACGCGGGCCCAGTGTGTTCGTAGACAACACATGTCTTCGAAGTTTTAGTTCTATAACATTTACTTACGATTTTTTCCTTCACCGTTTTGAGAGCGGTGGTGATGAAATTATTTACACCAAGTAAAGCGCCTACCTGGGTACGAACCGACGTCGTTTTTCTCGTATGTCAGGGTTGAAACCACTGGGCAACCGCTGTACCAACATTTACATCAACAAAGAAGCTTCAAAATTAGATCTTTTGAGATGTTTTTTATTTCCTTTTCTTCCGTTTATCTTCGTCTTCTTTCTGCCTTGCTATACAATATATAGCTATGCTATATATAGCTATTCACACACATTCTATACGTTTCCGTGCCGAAATGAACATCAATCATTGTTATAGGAGTCTTCTATTCTAAACACTGTTCACAAATCCAAAGCCTTTCAGTTTAAATTTAATAATTATTCTGCCAACATCAATTTCCTGTCGGGGGCAAGGTAAATCAGTAACCAAAAATGTGTAATTTGCGACACGATAGCCTGTCGAATGGTTAAGAATTGCGAAGCAAAAGCAATGTTTTTTTATTTTGTTTCCATCTATTTACACCTTATTAGTTTCTACTTCCTCTACTACACAATCCGTACATATTTGTATTAATCCCTCCGCCCTTTCTATAAATGTTTATTTTTGTTATATTGGCATGGCTAACTGACGTATGACTATTTTTATTTAATTAATGTTCTGGGTCTCTTAATGTTTATTACTTTGCCTATGTATTTATAGAATCAAGTCCATCCGACTAAACAGACAGCTGTACTGCTGGGGAGTTTGTTGCGCCACTTCTTCTTCCCAGCGAAAGCACTAGGAAGTGTCGAAGGGTATGCGTTTTTGGGGGACTGTTTTATGTATTTTGACGTTCGAAAAGTGCAGCCTAATTTGAATAAATAACTTTTGAATTTGATTTTTTTGTTTATACAGCATAATTTTTGAATCAGTGCGCTAACGGTAACCATGAATTCAGCATATCATTCTAGACCCTCAACGCAGTAATTTTTCGTCGGATAAAAAAAAAAAAAAAAAAAACAGCTGTTCTATACATTTTGTAGTTATTGCATTTTTCTATGACAAAGCAGATTTTTTTTTTTGTATTACCGACGATTTTTTTTTGCGCTTTCTACAATGATAATTATGCTGAATTGGTGGATACAGCTTGCGCATTGTTTAAAAATCTATCATAAATTATATTATTGTTTTTATTCATTTTATAATATTCTTCATTACAGATTTTGCAACCGGGACTAGCGTAGACTGGGTAAAAGAACGCCATAACATTCCTCTAGCATACTGCTACGAGCTTCGCGACAGAGGAACTTACGGACATTTGCTGCCCCCAAATCAGATCAGACCAACAGGAGAAGAGACCATGGATTCTGTCATAGAGATCGTTCATCAAGCCAAGAGATTTGAGTACATGGTTCCGTATAGTGCCAGACTAAACAGCGCAGATGCACTGAATTTATCAGTTGTATTGTATCTCGCTGTAGCTGTGAAATTGTTTTTGTAGATGATGAGAATTACTGGAGATTTTTGGTCGCACTTCAGTGATAATTTTGACTTTGAGTTGGCCTAGTGTAATACGACGCTTCAGTAGAACAAGAGGCCATCTTATACTGGTTGTTACTGATGTGTGATCTACCGTATACATATTAAAGTATTATTTTATAACAAATGTAATGTGTAATGTCAGTTTGATTTTTCTTTGGACATTTCCTATCCCATATTTTATGAACATGCCATAGTCGCTAACACTGGGCCTCATTAGGAGGCTAAAAGTTATCCAAAGGGAAATGGAGAGGGCGTTTCTTGGAGTTTGTTCTACGCGATCGAATTATCAAGGTAATGGACATAGCCAGACGAATTCCCAAACTTAAGTGACAGTGGGCAGGGCACATTGCTCGTAGAACAGATGGACGACGGAGCCAAAAAGTTCTGGAGTGGCGACTGCGTACCGGATGACGTAATGTTGGTAGGCCTCCAACAAGGCGGACCCATGACTTGGTGAAGACCGTAGGAATCCACTGGGTGCGAGAAGCCCAGAACCGGTTGAAGTGGCGGTGCTTGGAGGAGGCCTACGGACTTTGTCGAGCTGTAAAATTTTATGAAGCTTTGTACTATGTGCAGTTATAACGTTATAGGTGGCAGCTACTCACAAATTTCTTTGTGAGTAAAGTAAGAGTAACATAACATATCGTGGTATTTTAACTAAGTGTTAGGCACAGGTGTAACTATAGTACACCTGCATTTGCTAGTTATTTTAAAGTCCCATGTAATAGTGATTTTATAAAAATGGCTTTCCCATGCTATGAATTTTTTTCTTCATTAATAAGAATTAAAGTTCTTAAGTAATACATTGCAATCTAGCTTAACAGACTAATAAGCAATTTAACTCTAACTTAATATTTTACGTAGTAGATTACGTTAACTAAAAATAGTGTCATTTTGTACTTTTACACAATTCGTAGCACTTTCTTAGAGTCTGATATGAATTAAAACACTTTGTTCATGTGTTACATAAATAGCAAATCACTGTTACTATTGTTCACTATTTATCATCATTATCATATCAGCCGAAAAACGTCCACTGCTGGACATTAGCCTGCTCCAAAAGGGGGGGGGGGGGGGTTTGCCATAATTGCCACGCTTGGCAGGCATGTTGGCGATCGCAGTATGGTGGTAAAATGCATAGAGAACGCTGCTGCCCATTCTCTAGTAAGTTCTTTAGTCGCCTTCTACGACACCCATGGGAAGAAATGGGATGGTGCTATTCTTTTACGTCCGGCACCACACGGAACACTAAAGTCACTATTTATATACTACACTAATATATACATCAATTGTGACTCTAATAAGCACTGCAAACGATGAGGCACCTCAGTAAACAAGGGTTATTCCATATTGTACAGTTTAAATTAATTGATTTTCTCGACCTCTCGACTAGTTTACTTCGCTCGTGCTAACTGATAGTTCACGAAGCGAATAAATAACTCAAAACGTGAACTGAACCATTAATTTTATGTTTTACTTCGTTGAATATTACATATGACTATAAATAAATTTATTGCCTAGGATTTAGGGCCTTTGGCTTCAATGCTATAAAACAATCTTGTATTAAAGTCTACTTTCGTTTATTATCTTAACGATTATGTACTAATAGTATCTTAGTATAGCTGATACAAGTGAAGATATTTATCAGTCTAGCGATAATTTGATTTATTATAATTATCAGCTCAATTAATGCTTTATAGAATACCAGGTCATCATGAAAATTATGTAAACTCTCAATATTATGTCAAGCAAGTGTCTGTATTTCATTGCCTTTGACCTTAATAAGTAAATTGTTTTTAACAGGCATGAACAGCATAATCAGTCTATAGACCTCATCAATCGCTTTCCATCAGGGATGATCGAGGTCAAGAGCAGAACCATTTAGTAACATAAAAAAGTGAAAAATTTCTTTAATTTCGGAAGGCGATGACAAGGAATTAATAAAATTCATATCCAAAGTCACCGACTTCCGAAATTAAAGTTATATTTCACTTTCTAGTGTGTTTTTGGAAGTCGGTAGTTTTTTTTTTTTTTGGAAAAAGTTTTATCTTTCATTTTTTAGTTATAGTACCCACTCCACACCAATTCATCACCCTTGGAATCAAAACAATGCACATTTATGCAATAGCAGCAATCGCGGTTGATTTGCTGTCATTTTTTGAAGAGTTCTGTTGTCTGTCTCCGAAACGCATCATCATATCTATATGAAATTTAAATGGGACCATTTCGGAATAAACCTCTTTCTTGAAAAAAGGATTTTGAAAATCGGCGTATATAATTATGACGGAGTTATGCCCGAATCTGCACCTAACTCCTAACTGTTAAGGACTTGTACCTTCCTTCATCAGCTCAGCGTCATGAGATGATGATGGCCATACGCAAATAGCTTTAGAAAACATATGAAAAACATTGTTTATACCTGTAAGATTTATGGGTTGCCCTCGATTTCCCTGGAATTCCATCATCAGATCCTGACTTGATGGCAATGGAATCACCTCAGGATGATACTCTTTCAATTAAAAATAGATTTTTGAGAATTGGACCACAAATGGGGGAGAAATCGAGGAACATACATAAAAAAAATACGTACAGTGGAACATATACCCTCCTCCTTTTTTGGAAGTCGGTTAATAACCTCCTCCTTTTTTGGTCGGTTAAAAATATATATAGGTAATGTGTCAACTCGCGAGACATAAGCCTCCTCTGAGAGTGACTGTCATTCCCGACGCGGCCGGGTTAGTGGATGTATGTCTTCGAACTATTTGAATCTAGAACAAGTCGGTTTTGTTTTATCTTCATGGTTTTCCCTCACCAATGTGAGGGTTGCGATGATCAAATAAAATGCACAAAGCATGAGAAAAATATAGTTACAGGTACTTTAGTGGGAATAAGTTTGACTATATTTCAAAAGATTTCTTGAATGATTAAATTATTAATCAGTTATTATAATCTCGCACTGTATGGAAATCCTATGCAATGCGAGATCAGCTTGTGTGTTGTGCTTTGTGTGCACAAACCGACGTCCAACATATTTAAAAAAACTAGACAAGCTACCGCGTTTCCTGTCTGATTCATCATTCATCATTCTCCTGCCCTTATCCCAATTTATTTGTGGTCGGCGCAACATGTCTTTTTCTTCCACACTTCTCTATTAGTCGTCATCTCCGTAGTCACCTTTCTAACCATGTCATCATTCATACAGTCCATCCATCGTTTCTTTGGTCTCCCCCTTATATCCATCTCTTATAGCCATCGACATTCATACTCAAAACTTTCCTCACGACATTTTCCTCATTCGTACGTTTCACATGCCTATACCATGACAACCGATTTCCACACAACTTTTCATTTATCGGTGCCACTTTCAGGCTTCCTCTTATGTACTCATTTTTTATTCTATCCATTCGTGTAACACCACACAACATTCCTCTTAACATTCTCATCTCAGCTACATGCAATTGCCTTTCATTCATCTCTTTTGTAGCCCTACATTCTGACCCATACAAGACGGCAGGTCTTACCATGATTTTATAAATCTTCCCCTTAAGTTTAAGGGAAATATGGGAGTCGCAGATTGTTCCCGTGACCTGCCGCCATTTCATCCATCCGGTGTTAATGCGACCCGTAAGACCATGTACTTAAATAGCTGTCTAAAATGGTCTTTTGAGATCACATACTGAGTGGCCCTCCGTGATCTATCCAGTCAGTACTCGTGTTTATTAGCAATCATGCAGGTCAACTCAGAAAGGAGCTCAACGATGCGACGAACAATACCAAAGAAAGGGTTTTTTTCCGTTTCCCAATTAGGTATGTGGGTACATAAGTTTATAATAAGTTAAGTAATACATTCATTTTTAATAATGCACCTTCAAATTCACATCAAGTGTTACATTATAAATATTAAGAGTGTTATCTAGATCGATTAGGTAAATAGACCCAATGCTATTGCACAGGTATTTCGTTATCAGGATAACGTTCACAGCTAAATAAGTAATAAATATTTATAGATTATTATTTATTGCCACTTCAACTAGACCACATAATTCTTACAGCTGTCGTACTGGACTGCTATATACTTAATTAATAATAGTTGACACGAAATTTCATTTCAAAATTCAATATGTTAAAAGTTCTGATATTAAGTTTGGTAATGACCTTACCAAATGTGTTGAGTGAAAGAGTTCGATTTGACAACTATGCTTTGTACAAAGTGTTCCCAAACAATGCTGAACAAATAAAATTGCTGCAAGATTTACAAGAAACTGATCATAAATATGACTTCTGGACGGAGCCTATTGCGTCTGCAGAATATGTGAACATTCTATCGAGTCCCGAACACAAAAGTGAATTGGAAAGTTTTTTGAATTCCAATAGAGTGAATTTTGACATATCTTTGGCGAATATTCAAGAGTAAGTACACTTACCAGTTGCATAAAATATATATTCAAAGCCCAATTTAGTATTTGGAAATAAATAAACCTCAACCAATCTGCCTAGCCTTTTCCTGCCTATGTTGGGGTCAGCTTTCAGTCTAACCGAATGCAACTGAACACCACCATATTACATAGAGCGACTGCCCATCTGAACTCCATATCCATGTTCCTAATATTTGGTTTGGTGAATCTTGTTATTCATCATCAGCGTAGCTAACTTCCCAAATACGTTAGGTTCGGTTTAGTAACTACCTGTCTGACCTCCACAACTGAGCTGCTAGGTAACACACCACCCCTAAGTAAGACTTTTTTTTTGATGACGGGGCGAAATTCTCATGGATGTCCTCCGCCCCGGGGAGGGCAGAGGGGTCTGTCAGACTCTTACTGACTAAAACCACCCCGGTGTTCCGTCTCTCACTTACACCGGGGATCACGGGAACTAGTGAGACTTCCACGATCCCTGGCTAGTGCCGGCCCGCCTCTGCGGGCCAACTCGCGTTGGGGGGGCGGAGTGAAATGTGGTGGAAACTCCCCCCACATCATAGAGAGGCGCGCGTGGAACACTACGCGCCGCCATCTCGGGTCCTAAGAAGTAGGGGGCGACGGATTTCCCTAGATCCGTTGCACCTGGACCCATTTAGGGGGGCTGGAAGAGGGCATTGTCTGCCTTCTGCCGACCTTGACTCTTGGGCTTCTGACTACCCGTAATGACTACCTAACATGCTTTCTGAGGTACAGGGGTCTTAAGATGAATCTTGTCGACATTTTTTCCATACAGACTTTGGGAGTGTATTACTCCACTGTTCGACAATGTGCAACAAAAATTAAACATGGCTTGGTTTTGGCTCGCTATATTTATTGTTTAAATAGATAACAGAATACTAAAATAAAAAGCCATTAAAAAGTCATAATCCAACAATGATTCGTTTTTCTTGCTAATTTAACCTAACTTTGGGCGTGTTTAAGTAATAAAAGAAGTGTTAAATCATCACAAACAAGTCAGTATCGACAAAGCTCAACTATCAAATAATAATATTAATTTAAATAAAATAATATACATAAGTAAGCCTATAATTAATATTTATAATTAAGCCCATAATTAATATTTATAATTGAATTTTATTCCCATAACTTTCATAATGCTTTTAATATTTTTAACAGAGCAATAGACAAAGAAAAGGTGCACTCATACACTAGAAGCAACCCTAAAACTATGTCATGGAATGCTTATTATACCCTAGAAGACATCAATGCGTGGATTGACGATCTAGCTGAAACATACCCTAGCATAGTCACCAAAATAGTAGGTGGTACCACATTTGAAGGCCGAGAAATCAAAGGTTTGAAGATATCTCATGGTGAAGGAAGAAAGGTGATCTTCTTGGAAGGTGGGATCCATTCTAGGGAATGGATATCACCAGCTACAGTCAATTTTATCACTAATGAGCTGCTTACTAGTAGTTATGGAGAAACACAAGCGGCTGCTCGTGATTTTGATTGGTATATCTTTCCTGTCACGAATCCGGATGGCTATATATGGAGTCATGAACAAGTAAGCAGTTTTTTTTTTGTACGTACTTTTATGTTAACAGTTGCTACGGGAACCTGAAAGGTTAGCAATCAGTCTTACCAAGGTGTATCGTATACATGCTGGCAGAGACATCAACGCGCTACTTGTTGCTATCAATATCGATCGACTATTTATTAGGGACTAGCTTTTGCCAGCGGCTTCGCCCCGCGGAAATTTCATCCCCTATCAAACCCAACCTCCCTTAGGGGTTGAATTTAGAAAAACCTTTCCTTATTCCTTGTCTACATTACAAAGGGAACCTCTGTGCAAATTTCAGCTTTCTAGGTCCAAGTGTTTGGGCTAGGCGTTGGTGAGTCAGTCAGTCAGTCAGTAGTTTTCTTTTTATTTATATCATCATCATCATCAGCCTACATTGTTCCCACTACTGGGACACAGGCCTCCTCTCGGTGAGAGGAAATTGGCCGTAATCCACCACGCGGGCCCAGTGCGGGTTGGCAGATGTCATATGTCTTCGAATTTTAGGTTCTAGGACATGCCAGTTTTTCTCACGATGTTTTCCTTCACCGTTTTGAGAGCAGTGGTGACAGAATAATTTACACAAGGTAAAGCGCCTGTCTGGGTTCCGCCTGTAGGTTCGAACCTACGACCTACAACTCGTAAGTCGCGGCCGTTACCACTTGGCCACCACTGCTCTCTGCTGTTATTTATATAGATTGTCATGGAAATCATGTCATTTGGTTTAAATAGTTTCCCTAGGTACCCATTCTATGACTTTCTTTGTCCACCTTTCGTTTATCCGAGAGAATTACAAATTAGGAAATTAGGAGACTAATAATAACTGACATAGGGGATAGAATAAGAAGTCTGAAATGGAAATGGGCAGGGCACATCTGTAGAGCCAAGTTTCATAGTTTAGGATAATATTCCTACAGCTTGTGCGGTTGGCTTATCGGGATACTTTCTAGCTTTTGCTGGCGGTTTCGCCCACGCGGAGGTCGGAAGCTATCCCGTCCTTTGTGTTGAACCAGCTTATACTGTCTGTATGCCAATTAACATCCAATTCCGTTCAGCCATTTTTGCGTGATGGAGAAACGAACATCCTAAGATACACACTTTCACATTTATGATATTAGTAGGATTTTATTATCCATAATGTTTCCTTTTCTTTTCAGAATAGGATGTGGCGCAAAAACAGGCGTCCTGTTGGCAATCAATTTGGTATTGATTTAAACAGAAATTGGAATAATAACTGGCTTGGTAGTATATTTTTCTTTATTCATTGTTATACCCATACTGATTAGGTAAGCACTACAGCTCCCCTACATCCTATATCAGGTATTTTATCTCTGACTTTGCATCGCTGTTAAAGTTACGGTGATCTTTATTTCCCTCACAATAAGGTTACTATTTAATAGATGCCACTGAGCAATCTGTCAAAATCTTTAGTGTTGTTTCAATAAGATTCCATTTGGGATGCTGCTGTAAGAAGTAAAATTACTGAGATAAGACAATTCTACATGTGAAACTTGCTTTGATGCACTCAGATATCTTCCTACATCTGACCAATATGTAGGTAGCATAGAAAGATCATGAGTAGGTGAATAGTTGCGACCCTCTTCAAACATATTAATCTGTGATAAGAATAAGAACTTCTTAAATTTATTTATCGGTTTGTGCACTATTTCTTACCATATATACCAAAAGCCGCCAGTACCAGTCAGAATAATCCTCGCACTAGTTGATACTGTATTACAGTGGGGTATTATTCCTCATTGCCGTGACCTATAGAGTAACAAACGAGAATTTAACTTAAAGGCTCCACAAGGGAAGAAAAATAAACAAATAAAAACCATTGCATAAAAAAAGTTTATATGCCAGTGACTAGCGTGAAATCATTTGTATGAGACAGCCTATTTTTAATAGCAATTGTGGCCGCGACTTACGAGTTGTATGGGCGCTTTACATTGTGTAATTTATTTCGTAAGAACAGCTCTCAAAACGGTCCAGGTCCACACAGGCAGCTGAAGGAACACGGAGGAGTTTTATTCGGTAAAAGCAGACTTTTAATGACTGAAACCCCTCCGTATCAGAACACGTCCTCCTCCACATAGAGCGGGAGAAGTTATTTGATGATTTCCCAAATTCAAAAAAAGAAACAGTTAATGAAAACACCACGAGGAAACCGGCATGTTCTAGAACTCCAAATTCAAAATAATTTAAAGACATGTGACATCTACCAACACACACTAAAGCCGATGAGTTGATGAAATTAGCATGAATCCGCTGGATGCAAGAAACATACCTAGAACCGATCGTTATAGCAAAATTTGGGTCCTATGTCCATTCGTGGACATTTTTTCAACTTAATGATAATGATGATAAGGTGCTTAACTAATATGATTAAACTTTGTGCCAACAGCTCACGGTTCGAGTACCAATCCTGCGCTAGATACCTACGCTGGTGCTGGACCATTCTCGGAGCCAGAAACCAGGACCCTATCAACATTTATAGAGTCTATAAGTGACAAGATCGATATGTACCTGTCTTTTCATTCGTACAGTCAACTGCTGCTATTACCTTTTGGAAATACAACAGAGCCGTTGGCAAACTATGAAGATGCTGTGAGTTTTTTGTACATAGGGTGGGTAAAATCGTGGATCAAACGTAACAGGGAGATAGTTGAGGTTATTTGCAGTAAAAATATCTTTGTGGCAGAGCTCTCACTTGATCTCCTTAAAAGATATGAGTATTTGAGTGCGTTAACTGACAAAAAGAGTCTAGAATGTTATACTGAATTCAGGTTACGGTTTGTGAACTCATTAAAATTGTATCCCGTATTTTGTCATAAAGCTGTCGCCGTAAGATTGTGAACACCGTTAGTTTATAATATATCTCGCGAGAATATAAAATGTCGTTAAATTATGAAAAAAAATTACAGCTTAACGCACTATTTTTCGATAGTTTATAATCTTTCCGTCAAATTGTGAACTGGTATCAAGACGGATAGCCTTGCGCTATTACTAAATAGTCAAGTAACCGCCACTAACTTAGAAGTAGCATGTTTTTTTTTTTTTTTGGGTGGGAAATCATCAAACAACTTCTCCCGGTCTGGGTGGAGCAGGAGGGCGTGTCAGACTTTTACTGACTAAAACCCACCCGTGTTCCCTCAGTAGCCTATGTGCCAGGGGCTGCGGTACCTATCTCTTTCGAACAAACCCGCACCCCTGGCAGGCATCGGCCCTTGCGGGGCCCATCACATTGTGCTGACATCTTTTTGAGGCACGCGTGGAACACAACGCGCCGTCGACTTGGGCTTGGTCCTTACCGGACAGTGAGCTACCCATTGCTCGCCGTCCGCAAGCTCATGCCTACGGTGGCCGGAAATCCGTCTGGGATTCCCGACGCCCAGGGCGTCTTCTGCGGCGGTTAGGGCCATGAGGGCGCATATACTGCCTCTCCACACGTGCGCCGCCTCCCTCTTCACGAGCATCACTTACTGCTTCGCTGAAGGAGCTGACGGGTACCCATGCACTCTCGCTCCGTACCACAGCCTGGACCAGGGCCGGACGCGAGAGATCGCCGCCGCTGATCGCCTCGACGAGGAAGTAGCATGGTTGGTCGCAGTTATAGCCTAACCTAACCTATTCGGTCGGTAAGCAGTATGGTGCAGTTAACAATTTATCGACAGTTTACTGTCTCGTGAGATAGAATATAAACTAACGGTTTTCACAATCTTACGTTGACATATTTAAATTACAAGGTGGCAGAGACATTGATGTGTAACCTATTACCATAGATTGCGTACAAGATTTTGAACTGTTACGATGAAAAAAAAAAAAAAAAACACAAATGGGTTTCCTTTATTACTCCATAATCGTGATAATGATGAGTTGATTTTAATTATAATTGTTTATTTTCAGATGAAAATCGGTAGGCGCGCTATGGGTGCCTTGTCGGTCAGAAACGGAACTCGATATAGAACAGGGAATATAGCTGAAGCCATCTGTGAGTTGTTTAATACTTGATGTAAAGGTTCAGTATCGTATTTGAAGGTTAAACTATTAAGGTCATGGATGGAGAATATTCATTAGAGTGTTTTAAAATTTAATCAATCAATCTATCTAGCCTTATCTTAACTGTTTTGGGTTTAGCTTCCAGTCTAACCGGATGCTGCTGCCAGTTGGTGCTTATAAAGTCGTGTTATATTACACTCGCTTTTTCCAGCGGCGTTGCCTGCGTGTAGGTCGAAAATTATCCCGCGGGAACGTACTGCGGGTTACTCACAGTTATAGACTATCTGTGTGCCAAATTTCATCCAAACCCGTTCATGCTTTTTTGCGTGAAAGAGTAACAAACATGCATCCGATCATCCATCCTCACAAACTTTCACATTTAACATATTAGTAGGATTATTTTAGCAAAAGTATTCCTATTTATTATTAGCCATTAAATGATAAATGATTTCGTTTCTGTAATTAGGTTTGTACAAACACTTTTCCACGTTAATCATATATTTTTTAACTAGACGAGATCGGCATTTCCTATCTGTCTACTCTGAGAAGACAGGCCGAAACAAACTCAGAGATCACAGTCTCTTTTAAAGTCCAGACATATTCTTGGTTAGATCATGTGAAGACCATGTGGATTGGTGCCTGAAATGGTCTTTTGAGGAAAGAACCAACAGATTGAGAGGAACTGTCCATTAACGTCCCACTGCAAGGCAAGACCTCCCTACTCTCTATCTACCTCTCTCTATCCAGAGCTGTCAAGGATCAAACGTTATTAAAGGTATAGAGGTATGTGGATCAGGGTGTAAAGTTCACTCATACTCTTTACTAAATGGAGGATCCTACGACCAGACGGGTGTTGTGTCTGGTGGGCAACTGCCCGACGGTTGATGTCGGGATGTTGTTTATATGCGGATCGCGAGGTAAACTCTGATTGCGCGATGTAGTTACGGTGTGACCTCGAGTCTTGTGTAGTTCGCTCACGGCATTGTAGATGGCGCCACATCACTTTTTGTGTTTCTCAAGTTTTTTGATTTGTAGTTTCGTATATGGCATTGTAGATGACCGCCACAAAGGAGTTCAGCTCACCCCGATATCTATCTGGGCCTGCCGCGACGTCGTTTGCCAATAAGTGGGACCCACTGCGCCCATTGATCGTCTGACGTACGGCAGATGTGTTTCGCCAAAAAGTATTTGGTAATACCAAAAATCTCATCGATATTTTTCTACAATTCCAGATTTAGCAACGGGCGGCAGTGTCGACTGGGTAAAGGAACGTCTGAAGGTTCCTCTTGTCTACTGCTACGAGCTCCGCGACGATGGAACCTATGGGTTCCTTCTCCCAACCGATCAGATTCTGGACAATAACCTGGAGGTCATGGACTCGATCCTGGAACTTATATTCCAGGGAAGGAGGTATGGTTACTTGACCCCGGGTATTAGCAGTGGATATGGTTTGAATGCTTCTTTAGCTCTTATTGTGATGGCTGTACTGGTGAAATATATGCAAGATTGATTTTGTTATGTAGTATTTATTAAAGTGTTTTTATTTATTGTTTATTGATATTTTTTATTCTATCTTTTCTTTGTAATTACACTAGCTTTTTGCCAGCGGCTTCGGCCGCATGGTGGTCTAAAATTATCCCACGAGAACGTACTACCGGGATAAAAAGTATCCTTTGTGTTAATCCAGGTTATAAACTATATGTGAACCTAATTTCATCTAAATCCTTGCAGCCGTTTTTTCGTAATTGAGTCACAAACATCCAAACGTCTAAACATCGAAACACAAATTTTCACATTAAAAAACATTTTTAGGATATTAGCAGGATTGGTAGGATAGTAGGATTATAGTAGATAGAAAATCATGAAATAACTTCTCCCGCTCTGGGTGGAGCAGGAGGGCGTTTCAGACTTTTACTGACTAAAACCCACCCGTGTTCCTTTACTTGCCTGTGTGCCAGGGGCCACGGTATCTCTTTCGAACAACCCACACCCCTGGCAGAACAGTAGTGGGTGAAGTCAGCCTGTGGATGATCATAATATGTTGAAGTATTAGGCTTTTTTCTTCTCTAAAAAGTTCTATACTTCCAGACTCAAACGGAAACCTTAACTATTCTAACCAGGCATCTTCTTCTTTACGTGTTGAAGGGTATCGTATTACCCAGTAACTGGGTTATGGAGGTCAGATAGGTAATTCAGCTGCATCCAGTTAGACTGGCCCTTTCATAGTTGGTAAAAATCTAGGCAGATGATGGTCCAGAATTAAAACTAGGCTTTGTTTTTTTTCAGCTCCCAGGTTACCTATCTGTCAGACATAACGATCGGTTTAGTTATTAACAAGGAAGAAGTAAGTTATCAGACAGATTAAACAGGGTTACTTTCGAATTTACAGTATTATTCTATAATTTATTCATCATCATCTGCTCAGCCTTTTCCCAATTATTGTGGGGTCGGCTTCCAGTCTAACCGGATGCAGCTGAATACCAGTATTTTACATGAAGCGACTGCCTATCTGACCTCCACAACCCAGTCACTGGGTAATACGATACCCCTTGGTAAGACTGGTTGTCAGACTTTTGGGCTTCTGACGACCCGTAACGACTGTCAAAGATCCACGAATGACAGCCGGGACCAACGGCTTAACGTGCTTTCCGAGGCACGGAGGGGTCTTGGTGTGTAAAGATAGTCACCCATCCACGGACCAACCGCGGCAAGCGTAGCTTAACCTGGTCGATCGACCCGTGCAGTTATTGTTACTTAGCCACAAGCCCTTCTATTAATCTATATATTATTTATTAATTAATATTATTAATATATTATTTTATTTTTAAAACTAAAGAGTTTGTTTATTTGGTTGAACGCGTTTATCTCAGGAACTACTGGTTCGAATTGAAAAATTATATTAGAGTTGGATAGCCCATTTATCGAGGAAGGCTATAAGGTATATAATATCACGCTAGTGACCTTAGGAGCCGAGCAAAAGGAAAAAGGTCACGAATACGAAGTACTCGCACGGCCAGGCGATTCGATGCGACGGAGTTGCGGGCAGAGGCTAGTCTAGTAGGCAGAAGTTATCTAATAAAAAAAACTTTTTTCAAAAAATAACAACCGACTTCCAAAAAACTTTGTAGTGTTTTTTTGGAAGTCGGTTGTAAATTTTTTTTTTAAGTTTTTATTTTTCACTTTTTAGTTACCTACCCCACACCAATTCGAAATTTCATCATCCTTGGCGTCAAAACAATGCGTATTTATGCGATAGCAACATTCGCGGTTGATTAGCTGTAATTTTTTGAAGAGTTCCGTTGTCTGTCTCCGAAACGCATCATCAGATCTATATGAAATTTAAATGGGATAATTTTGCAAATCGGTCTATATACGACACTCCTTCTTTTGAAGTCGGTAAAAAAAAATTTTTTGCCCCAAACCTGGCCATTACCTATTTTCGCTGTACAGATGCAGCACTACTTTTACGATTAAAGCGAGAAGAGGCTCCTATTGACTGAGACTGTAAAACACCATGTGAAGATTTAGCCGCTGGCCATTAGGCTATATGAGAGCGCGGTCAGCTAGTTTGGGTCGGTTTATGCAAGATGTCGCCAAGATATTTTAAGAATTATTTAAAATTTTGCGCTTCAATCAGTCAATACTTCTGCCAGTGGTGCGGGTTCCTTCGAAAGAGATACCGCCGCCCCTGGCATACAGGCTACATAGGCAGCACGGGTGGGTTTTAGTCAGTAAAAGTCTGACACGCCCTTCTGCTCCACCCAGAGCGCGAGAAGTTATTTGATGAATTCCCACAAAAAAAAAACAGTCAATACTTAGTACATCATTGATAAGTTGCTGTCAAATAACATTATTTATTCCCTGTCACCCGTTAGTCTAAGTAATAAGCAATCATTTAATTATCAAAAAACGAATCTGAAGTCTATTTATCACTCACTCATAACTCGTCACTTTTTAGTCGCATGATGCTTATGGCATTAAGTTATAGGAGTTTTTGAAAAAAGAAATGCACACGTTAAAGATTAAAACAACTGTTTCCAATTCCTAACTTAAAATTTGTAAATAAATGATGGCTGCCTACGTACTTAATTAAAATTTCTCTCAAGAAAGATTATTCTGTATTGTCGAAAAAATAAATAGATTACCTAAAACTTTGAGTAAAATATTATGATGGTCATCTCATCATCTCACAGCAGTATAAATTTATCAGCCTGTGTCTCGACTATTTAAACTAAGCGATGTGAAGGTATTGTTATCGTAAGAATGTAATATTGTATCTGTTTACTTATTTGTTTTGTTACGACGATGAATCACGGTCAATACTGGTGAAATGGTGATGCATTAGACAAATCAAAGGCTAATGGTACGTAAGTATGATTCATAAAAACGTGCTCCCATGAAAATATGTGAAGTGCCATTGATAGTTAACAAGAAACATGATGTGTTTTAGTGATTATTATAATTTGTCTAAATAGTCATAGATACATACGTTTTATGAGAGCGGTTTTGGATCAGTGGCAACGGCCCCGACTTCCGAATTCTAGGTCGTAGGTTCAAACCAATAGGCACTTTACTTTGCGTAAATAATTCCATCACCACTGTTCTCAAAATGGTGAAGGAAAACATTGTGGGGAAACCGCAATGTCCTAGAACCAAAAATTCGAAGACTTAAGATATCTACAAACCCGGACTGGGCCACGTGGTAGGTTACAGCTCACTTCCTCTTACAGCTTAGTAGTAGGAACTTCATAGGCTGATTATGATATTCGGAATTAAATCTATTCTTGCAGAATTTAGATAAAAATATTATTCTCAATCTTTTACGCGCCTGTTTTACTATAAATCATCCTGCATCTCACTCAATAACATTGTGCGTGTAGACTTGCGTCTAACTGCTCATCACTGATACTACCTCTGTTGGACATGATGTCTGGTGAGACAGCGTGCTTTTTAGCCAAGCCCACCAGTGAGTTCGAGCCCGCAACTAGATTCCCCTTAATCAACCATCTACATAGATAAAACTAAATTAATGATTATTCTAAAATGACAATAAATATCAAAAACTTTCAATATATTTAAACAGAAAATCGAAATTGAAAATACTACACCAAATCTAAATACAGATTTTTCTTTATCACGCAAACTCCACTAGACTCGGAACTCACGAACCACATCCAACCCGTTATTCAATCCAAAACTTAAATTAAAACGCATAAATTGTTCACTCTAGCATAAGCCACGTACGGGACCACGTCTCCCCGCGTTATCGCGATCTAGCTCTTTGAGCCCCGAGCCACGAGCCACGAGGAAGTACGCAAGGATTCCTACAACCTTTGTGCGGATAAATTTATAAGCTTACTGCAGATTTACCAATGTACTGTATAGTAAGTGTTTGGAAATTTTCCTTTGAGAAAATTGGAAGTGCATAGTTCGGTGAATTAAACGTTATTTCGCCTTATTGATAGGAAATGTGAGTACTCGAATCTTGAACTTTGTTGTTGCATTTCTGTTCTGATACTGTTCACATTTTCATAACATTGATATAGGTATGTAAAAACCATAGAGATTAATTGCTTACCAAATTGACTACCGATTTCAATTGCCCGTGTATTCAAATCACTACTGTTATTTTTAACAGTTGTTGAAATGGCTAACGCCACAAACTGATGTAGTGTGTCAATTTAATAGTCAATTTATTTGATTGAATGCGCAATACTAAACAAGCATTTATGTCACTGATAATTGCGTTCTTTTGACGGTTTTCATTTGCAAACTATTTCTAAATCTATTTCTAGATTTCTAGGGATACAATATAGAGAGCAGAGGTGGCCCAGTGGTAACGGCCGCGACTTACGAGTTGTAGGTCGTGCGTTCGAACCCAGCCGGGCACATTACTTTGTGTAAATAATTTCATCACCACTGCTCTCAAACGGTGAAGGAAAACCATCGTGAGGAAACCAGCATGTCCTAGAACCAAAAATTCGAAGACATGTGACATCTACCAACCCGCACTGGGCCCGCGTGGTGGATTATGGCCCACTCCCTCTCACTGAGAGGAGGCCTGTGTCCCAGCAGTGGGAACGTTATAGGCTGAGTATGTATGTATGTATGTGTAATATAGAAAATTCAATCACAGCAAATATTCCCAGAATTCGTAGCTATAAATCTAAATCCACCTAACAGAACAAACGCAAGTGTACGAGGTGCGCTTGTGAACCCCAAAACCGGCACGAATAGCGTGTTTCATCAAAACTTCCCAATAGAAGTTGTTACAAAAAAGAAACTACCAAATACAGGCCTACACCACAAAATAGATAGATCCAGAAGGCTCCATACAGCGAGCGGGAACGAACGCACACATTGACGCGTAGACGCGTACGTATGGCAATCTTAAATAAATGCCCGTTGCTATTGCGCTTGCACTCGACATGCGGGACGTGTGTCCATGTGTGCGTGAGTTTTTTGATTTGACGCTGGCCTTATAACATAACATGATAGTGGCATTAGGAACAAGGTATTAAGTTCACTCATTCTCTATAGAAAAAGAAGGATCCTCCGACTAAACGGGTGTTGTGTCCGGCAACTGCTCAACGATAGATGTCGAGACGTTATAAATGTTAGTTGCGTGGTAAACTCTGATTGCACTATATAGGATTTGGCGTGACGTTGGTGTGATACGTAGCCTGCATGTGCTTACAACATCACGCCAGTAATCGCCAAGGATAAGGTAGAGGAGTACATGTACACACACATTTTGCCATCAATTATGTTTAAATTCCATTTAATGGAGGGCATGTCAAGTTTATTACCATCAACCTGACCTGAATCCAGACTCCGGGCTGCTACTGGGGAAATACAGAAAGTAAAAGCCAACATCACTTTCATTAACCCGGATATCGATTTCAGGATCTCACGCTCAACACTATCGCTTGCGCTTGCACTACTAGACCAGCGAACACAACAAGGAGCTGGCTTTCTGTATCTATCTATTCTGTGTCTACATTCAATGCTGGATTGATTGGCGCCCAGAGCATATTGCTACCACCTGCCAGGCTTTGGATGGACGGGAAGATCGCAATTCGATAGAACAGATACTTTACTGTTGCTGTTTCTTGCAGTTTTGTAGCTTTAGCAATTAATCGATTCGTACGAATTTACTCACCTCTGTTGGGTAAATCGACACTTTTAAATAATATATTACTTTCTATAGGCAACTCATCATCATCATCATCATTTCAACCGAAAGACGTACGTAGACGTTGTACGGGTTGTCTCGTATTTGCCACTACCTCCAGTCGTACAAATGCCGGCTTGCGTGCGCCTCTTCGTCGCCTTACGAGCAATTTTAATAAGAATGTCTTCAGTTTGGATCTGTTTACCTTACCGCATAAAAAGTTTCGACTCCATGTTCCTTATCATACATGAAAAATTCATGTGTACTGTTGTCCCACTTATGTGGTACTGTGTTTATGTTTTGACAGCTTCATCTTTTGTTTGTCAATACTTAATTTACTATAAATATTCGTCTTTTTATCGTTAACAACGCTAGTCTTAAAATTTACCAAATTGTCTCATTGTATATCTGTGGAGAACGTGGTTGATTACATATTAGTTTAATTTCTGTACCTTATTGTGTAAATGTTTGTTTCCTCACATAAATAAAATAAAATAGACTTTTAGAAGACTTAAATACTAAGTAGTTTTTTATATATTTTATCATTATGATGGTGTAAAACTTAATTTTAAGTCATGAAATTGGTGCATGCCTTTTTAATGTATAGATTTGGATTTGGTGACGAATAACGATGCAGCAACAAGAAATAGTATTGTGGCTAACATAAGATAAAGAGATAGTTGTCTACTAAGAACCTACTGCGAAATTTACTCGGGACATCGCTCACAATTTAGCAAATGACAACATTCTAAGACTCCATATTATAATGGATTTGGTAAGGAAGATGGATACAGCAACAAGAAGTAACATCGAGGCTTAAATAAGATAGCTGACTTCTAAGGACTTATCTCAAGAACCTACCTGGAGCTACACAAAAGATATTACTCACAATATAACAAATGACACCAAAGACTCCATTATATTAAGCTCATAAAAATTAATTAACAATTAACTGTCATCAAAAAGACTGCATTTAAACAAACAACCCAGTTTAAAGCTAAAAGCACTATGATTATTAAAGAGTAGCGAGTTATTGTTAAGCCAACAGTTTTATAGAGAAGCACTCAACAGTAATGGATTTGGTAGAAATTAATTATTTTCATCGTTGCGTGGTCTCGCCCGTATTTCTAGAATTTTTGATGTGTGAAATTCAAACGATTGGGCAGTGAATCGAAATTGAGCTTTAAATAATAGTGCTGAGGTGGAATTTTGATTGGTTCCGTAATAGTGGAGGCGTTACCATCGGTTTCGGTGAATTGCGGCAAGTTGAGATTATAAGGATAGTTATTTTATCAACATTACATGATTCGTGTGATGCTTGCATGATTTGTTTGTATACTAACCACTGTATGGCTATTGACATAGCAAAGCGAAAACAATGCAAGGAAGAATTGCTTTCCCCAAGCATTGCCACGATAATAGGTTGGCGCTGCAGGAATCTAGACTCGAATTCCTGCTAATTCCACAAGACTTTCGGCCCAACTTGAATCCCCTCGAATCGTGGAATCTTCCAATCATCATCATCGTTTGCCGTCTTGTTCCACCCACTGGTGCATACAGGCCACTTACCTTTTGTGCAACGCTTCCCTGCCTATACGGGATGGTATAACCATGATCACGAAAATCTACAGAGTTATCAATCCTCCCACAAAATCGTAAAAGGTGACTGCAACAAATGTTAAGGCCCAATCGAATGCATGTTTCGACATGCACGCGACCATTGCCCGTGCCGCGGTTTCCGATAAATTTCCCTCTATGTATATGCTACATATTTTATTGTTGCTTTGTTTGTGGGTACGCCCCAAATATGGGCTCTACGTACATTTTGTTCAACAGTTTTTGTCGGGGACACAGCAAATTGAATTTCTACTTTGTTTCCAGTTGAAAACATTGTTTGTTTTTAGTTGCCTTTAGGGCTGCGGTGTGTGGGTTAGATTTTTTGTGGGAAATTTGGATCAATGTGACAGTCGTAGTACAAATTGGACTTTTTGTTCAATAGTAGGTATAAATATAGGTAGGAGCAGTGGTGGCCAAGTGGTAACGGCCGCGACTTACGAGTTGTAGGTCGTGAGTTCGAACCCAGACAGGCACTTTACTTTGTGTAAATTATTTCATCACCACTGCTCTCAAAACGGTGAAGGAAAACATCGTGAGGAAACCGGCATGTCCTAGAACCAAAAATTCGAAGACATGTGACGTCTACCAACCCGCACTAGGCCCGCGTGGTGGATTATGGCCCAATCCCTCTCACCGAGAAGAGGCCTGTGTCCCAGCAGTGGGAACATTGTAGGCTGATGATGATGATGACAAATTTAGGGCTAGTTTCTTAACTAGCCATATGTTGCCGGATTAAGGGGTTTAGAGGTCAGATAGGCAGTCGTTCCATGTAAAATACTGGTATTCAGCTGCATCTGGTTTGACTGGAAGCTAACAACAAAATAGTTGGGAAAAGAAGATGTTGCTGAGATGAAATTGAGATGAGATTTTAACTAAAGAAATTTTCACATCCTTCAAAAGCATTCTTAAAGTCTATAATATAACGATACCATTTACCTTTTAAAAAATAAATTAAAACCATAACAAAGAGGTGTCAAAATTCAAATAAAATTTATTTAAACCGTATCACTTGACCAGCCAAACGTTTTAGGCAGATGCGATCGCATAGAAGTGTTGACTCATCACAAAACATAGATGTTTCAATGATAAATTTGTTAATGGTATCGGTAACCGTTTGATTTGGGATTGCTGTGTGGTAAAAACATAATTTATTTATATGTTTTGTGTTAAAAACTTTTTCCATAAATAAAAAATGGTACGTACCACTTACATTTCATATAGATTTGATGATGCATTTCGGAGACAGACACCGAAACTCTTCAAAAAATTACTGCAAATCAACCGCGATTGCTGCTATCGCATAATTATGTATTGTTTTGACCCCAAGGATGATGAAATTTCAAATTGGTGTGGGGTAGGTACTTTTTCCATAGCAAAAATTAAAGCATTATTTTGCATTATTAGCAAAAACAACTGACTTCCAGAAAAACACACAAAAAAATAACTTTAATTTCGGAAGGCGGTGACGACTTTTTTCAATAGGTACATATCCAAAGTCACCGACTTCCGTAATTAAAGTTATTTTTCACGTTGTAGTTTTTTTCTGGAAGTCGGTTGTTTTTGCTAATAATGCAAAATAATGCATATTTATGCGATAGCAACATTCGTGGTTGATTTGCAGTAATTTTTTGAAGAGTTTCGGTGTCTGTCTCCGAAATGCATTATCAAATCTATATGAAATGTAAGTGGTACCATTTCGGAATAAACCCTTTTCGAACAAAAAAACAATTTTGCAAATCCGAAATTTGACGGAGTTATGCCCGAACAAACATTAAAAAAAAATCTAATTGATAACATTCTTCTTTTTGAAGTCAGTTTAAAAATAATAGTAAAATGGCATGTTTATTGTATGTGTTAATGTGTATTATAATATTTATATGTACGCACGGCTTCACATCAAGCAATACATTTCCAGTATAAGCTGATCTCGCATTGTATAGGATTTTCGTACAGTGCAAGATCAGCGTAAACTGGAAATGTATAGCTTGATGTGTAGCCGTGTGTACCAGTGGTTGCCCAGTGGTCGAAATATGACCATAATTTAAAAAAAATGCTTTCTGAACTACTTCTCCATCTACACTTTAATTACGCCAAATACTCCTCCATCCGTGTAATTTTCGTAATTAAGGGATACAAAGTTTTTGCTTCACGTTTTAACACATTATTTTTATGAGTATAAACAGACATACGCGTCAACAAATAAGATTCAAAACAGCGATACGTTTGTTAGTCAAATGGCAACCAAAATAAAAGTAATGTAGCACTTAAAAAAAATTGTCTACGGCTCTGTGGAATCATTATTAGGTATTTCTTTAGTTGATTTAATTCCCTTTATTTTAAACACATAAAATACGATTGTTATGCTCAAAATATTTTGCGACATAATACAGACAAGAAGAAAAAAAAAACTACAAAAGAAATGCTTATTTCTAATGTCTTATTTAAAATTTCTTTTAATTGCAATTATTTATTACAATTTTATTTTGACTACGGTCGACGATCTTTTGAGTTAATTATGAAGCATTATTTACGGACATTAAAGAATGTATTCCCCTGGCATTCCGTTCAAACGTCGTTTAACAATATTCAGTATTATTATGAAAATCACTTCGGAGTAGACCTTCGTCAAAATAGACAAAACCGTCAAACAATACTAACCCGATATTGCATATCGAAACAAAAACCATTAAAAACAAAAAACAAAGTTAACGCGTTGAGCGTATCTCAGTGTCGATCAATTACATTCGAAATAAGAGCATTTCTTATCAATAATGGATCAATCACTATAGTCACGACTGTCGGAATTGGCATCGAGAAAAAAAAAAGCGAAATTACTTCATGTGGTCATTAAAGTGGTCTATTGTATGCATAAATGGTTCTAAAAATAGATTATCATTTAAAAAAGTGCTAGTTTAAATAAAAGTGTGAATGGATATTTTTTTTTTTAATTCAAGTCATTAGAAAAGTAAAACGGGTGCAGCAAAAAGGTAATAAGGATAACACCGGCATGATTATGTGCGTAAATTGAATTGACTATAATTTAGGATTTTATTACATTAAATTAGTTTTAACAATGGCAAACCCCATTCTGGGGGAGGCCTATGTCCAGCAGTGGACGTCTTTCGGCTGAAATGATGATGATGATGAGTTTTAACAAAACTCAAAATAGGAACAAAATTGTCTTCAGTAGATATTTATTTAATTTATAAACTTAGTCTTCATAATATCGTAGTTAATTGATAGTAAAAAAAGAAAAGAAAAAAAAAACTACGCAATTTTGTTTTACCGTTTATTTTCAACAAAGCTGACAGCTGCAGTAAACACTAATTAGTAGTAAAAGTCTGGGTGCGGTCCTAAAATGCATTAACAAACGCCTTTTACACCACTCTTTTAGTTTCTAAGAAAACATTTGAGTTATTTACAAATAACTTTCAACTGTCATGTGTGCTTAATATTTTTTACTAACTGCTGGCCGCGTATTCGCTCGCGTGCATTTCGGAAGCTTTCGTACGGAAACGGGCTACTGGGACAAAGACCCTACGTTACTCTTTATAACGTCAGCTATCTGTCAGTGATAGTCTCGTCAAAATCGGTCCAGCTGTTTTGGTGATTAGCCAGATCAAACAAAAAAAAATTAACATTAATATTTTTTTTCAACTACCGTAGAACCTTTCATATGCATTTAGTAAAAAGCTGTTATTTTCACATTACTTCAAATTGACTTATTTGTATGTACTACGTATGATTTAGATTTATAAATGTATAGAGTTTTAGCAGCCTGTCCCTAGTTTGCATGGATTTTACGACTTGACAAAATATTGAATTTAATTTATTTTTGTTTAAAAAGAATGTATTAAACGTTCCGGAATAAATCATCTAAACTGTGTTGACAATTGCATCAAAATTTGTTGCGTGGGTTATAAGAACAACGCGGTCACACTGACAGAAACGAAACGAAATAAAAACGACTGTAGTTAAATAATATGTATAAAAGATGATTTCACCTTTTGATGCGTCATTAACTTTGGTTGTTTTAGCTTGGATTTACACTCTGTGGATCATTTGACATGCTGGGATATTTTCATAAAAACTTTTGAATTTGTTATTAAATATTTGACAGTGAAAGTTATTTACATAAGAATTTGTGCAGTATTGGTATTTTTTTTTTTATATTTTACATTTGTCATGTATACTATTATATATTATTATTATATACTAATATTATAAAGAGGGAAGATTTGACTGTTCGTTTGTTTGTTTGCTTTGCTCCGAAACTACTGAACCGATTTGAAAAATTATTTCACTGTTAGGAAACTACACTATCCCCGGGTGATATAGGCTATATTTTATCCCCGTATTCCCACGGGAACGGGAACTACGCCGCGGGTGAAACTGCGGAGCGCTACTAATCTAACTAGCTAGTGCAAATCTTGGGGTTCATTCGCTTAATCGAGTCTAGTCAAACCATGCTAGGGTTGGTGCAATTCAATCATTCACTCAGCGTTTCAGGAAAACCTGGTTAAGGGACTGTCCTTAACTTTAAATTCACAGAACTTGGAAAAATGCTACAGTCAGCTAAAAAAACGTTAATTGTCACGTTTTATTTTTATGATGCATAATATACAGTTTCGTAATAAACTCAATTCTTTATTGCATTCCATTGTGTTTAAAAAACTGATGAATAGTTTAAAAAAATCAACTGACTTTTCCCCATCTATTTTGCCACCTGCACAATTCATGCGTGGCCAATACAACGCACCCCAAGTATACACTACAGAATATAAACATAATCATTCACACGGCCCAATCTATCTGGCCGACAGTGTACGGTCTCTAATTGGTACAGATATGTTTGTAGCGGAACGGATAATGGCAAGGCGTTTTATTATACATGACTTCTTATTTTGTTCGAGTTTGATCGATGAGATTAGGTTGCAGTAGTTCGTATACAGGATAAGTTTTTAACCAGTGCGCAAACTGTAACCATAAATTCAGCAATCATTCTAGACCCTTAGCGCAGAAATCTTTCGTCTGTAATACAAAAAAAAAATCTGCTGTTTCATACATTTTGACCGCGTAGGTATTGCACTTTTCTATGAAACAGCTGATTCTGAGAATTCATGTTTACAGTTTGCGCACTGGTTAAAAACTTATCGTGTATGTAGTTTCAACGTGTTGCCCTTAGGCGTATGAAAGTCTTCAGAAGCCTGTCTTCTTAATATGGATAGAGACATTTTAACTCATATTTAGGGGAAAATGACCCTGACTCACATTTAGGGACAAAACTTCCCCCATTGATTTGAATCGCCAATCGCCAAATCAATAAAATGAATAAGAAATAATTATGAGTCGATCGATTAATTTAAGCTGTGCTAGCCGCAGTTGGTCCGTGGATGGTTGACCGTCTTTATATACCAAAACTCCTCCATGCGTCGGAAAACACGTTATGCCGTTGATCCTAGCTGGGGTTACGGGTCGTCAGAAGCCCGAAAGTCTGACAACCAGCCTTACCAACAGGTATCGTGTTACCCAGTAACTGGGTTGTGGAGGTCAGACAGGCAGTCGATCCATTACACACAACGGTAACACTGGAAGTCGACCCCAACATACGAGTAGTTGGGAAAAGTTTAGGCATACAAATTATTAATTTGATATTAATAGTATGTTTATCGTAATAATTAATTACTTCTACTTAAAATTATAAATCCGAAAGTTTGGATGTTTGTTACTCTTTCACGCAAAAACGGCATAACGGATTTGGATGAAATTTGGCACATAGATTCTAATCTAGATTAACACATAAGATACTTCTTAACCGCGTAATACGTTCCCGGGGGATAATTTCCGACTTCCACGCGGGAGATGAAATAAATTTATATATGAGATAAATTTGGTTTATAACTTGGATTAACACAGGATACTTTTTATCTCGGTAGTCCTTTTTCGTGGGATTATTTCCGAACATCACGCGGGCAAAGCTGCTGGTCTAAGCTAGTAGAACTATATTTTGTTAAACTCACGAAAAACATAAGCCTATACCATTGCTATAGCCATATACCTATATGTAACGCCTAAGTGGAAGTAACAATTTTTTTTTGTTTTTTTATTTAGCCCATAATGTCCCACTGCTGGGCAAAAGTCTCCCCCAAATCCTTCCAGGGACTCTTTTCCCTGCAAAAAAATAAAAAAAAACAACAAAATTAAGCTATAAAAATACAAATCTTCAATTTGACTATTGACAAAAAGTAAACAAAACATCAAAATGATGACGGAATCCCCTCAATATTGTGTAAGGTAATTACTTCGCATTATAACCCATCAAATGGTTCCCATAGTTACCTCATTTCATTGCCCTGGCTATCTATTAGTTCCACTAATGACAGTTATGCGTGATATTTCAATATCATAAAACATTAGTATTATTTTTCACATGAGAACTCGAATTTTTGGCTTATTACTCGACTCGAATCCTACTTCGTACCAATATTATACATGTGAAAGTTTGCATGTTTGGATATTTCGTTGTTTAGATGTTTGTAACTTAATCATACGAAAACGACTAAACGGATTTGGATGAAATTTGGCACACAGATAGATGATAACCTGGATTAACTTAAAGGATACTGTGCAGCGGTTTAATAGGTGGTGGTTGCTGATAGGTGCTGGTAGCGTTGGTGCCGATGAAAATAAATGAAAAGGAGGACTATTTTATTATTATTTGGTGGTTACTTCGCAACTTTGCAAGTCATACGTGTTACTCAGTAGCTCCGTAAATTTTATTCAAGAAGTGGTGAAATAGTGATTATAATAGTGACAATTGCATACCAAACTACTCTCTAATAAACACCCTTTCGAACTGTATACAAAATTGCCAAGTTTATTGTTTAAATAAGTGCTCAAACGTTAAAAGTGTCTAACAAATAGTAAAAAATCTAAAAACTCGTAACGAGCAACTGTACGGTAAACAAAGAACTGGACTTTGAACCCATCAACGAACGACGAGTTATTGATAAGTACATAAAATAGGACATACTATTTTGCTAACAGTAGCGAGCGACGTCGTGGCGCATTGGCTCTAGGGTCGACACTACTCTTATAATCGTGTGATCGATCCTGAGTGACACAGATTGTCTTTTTGTGTTTTTTACCGACTTTTAGTGTTTCCTGCTGATTTTTGTTTTTTTTTTTTACTGACTTTTTGTGTTTTGTTTAACTCTCTGTCAGTGCAATATTGTACAATGCCGCGTATAGCTCGCACACCACCGAAGACTGCAGACGCAGTAAATATTGTGCATGTTCAATCTGAACCGGACATACAAAGAGCACTTCAGGGCAAACCAGATACTTCAAACGTTTCTCTACGCCAAAAGCGGCCACGGATGGATCTTTCACCTGATTCCGTCGTTACTGGCCATGTGAACATTGTCACTGAAGACTTACTGGAGTCCAGACCAAAGTCTCCCACAGAGACAGAGTCGTCACTACTCCTCTCTGAAATACGCTTATTGAGACAGCAGGTATCTGATCTAAAAAAACAAAATACAGATATCGGTTTGAAACTGGCTAATGTCTCCGAAGCCATCAATCAGAAACTCGAAGGTTTTAACAGAAAAATAGAGGTACGAGATAAGGAAATAATATTGCTTAAAACTTCCATAAGCGAACTGCATCACAAATTAAATACCTACGAACAAAGTAGCATAAGAAATGAACTTGAAATAGTCGGAATCGTAGAAGAAAACAATGAAAATCTCGTTCATATTACTATGTTGACAGCAAAGAAAATTGGTTTTCATCTTTCAGAGGCTGACATTGATGAGGCTTATTGCGCGGGCCCGCGACGCACTAACCTGTCGGGCAAACCAAGGTCTATTGTCTTAAGACTGACGCGCCGAGCTACACGCACACAAATTCTAAAAGCTGCGAAAGACCGACGACCACTTACCTCCGACGACATAATAAAGGGTACCTCCAATAATGTCTACATAAACGAACGTCTGACTGCCAGCAATAGGTTGTTGTTTCGTGAGGCTCGGACACGTGCACAGGTACACGGTTTCCGATACTGCTGGGTACGAAATGGCACTATCAATGTGCCGAAAGCTGAGAAGCAACCATCTATTCCAATCCGGACACCAACTGAACTGGACGAGAAAGTTAGCCCCCCTCAAGCAAAGGATGCAGCCGACCCAGACCACCAAATATCTCCGGTACAGGCGCTTGAGGACCAACAATAATTATAAGAACCTTTTTTTCCTACGTCTCATACTGTACTTACCTTCTCCAATTATGTTTTTTTGTGTTTTTAAATTAATTTACTTATTCGAAACGCACTTGTGTACATTGCACACAAATAAACATACCCATATGCTACACAAGCAAAACTCCTGTAATCCCACAAACCGAAGATCACGCCTCTTTATTTGCTATGTAAATGATTTCACGCTACGACGATCCACTATTCTATCCCAAATACACAAACAAAATACTCACAACTCACCGCCAGCCATACTAATAACACTCGTTTATCACGTTTATTACTTTTATACTACAACTACAAACATGTTAAAGAGTACACTTGGCTGCGCGTTACTAAATGAAATAGACCCTGGCTGTATTAATACAACAAAAGTATACCGGTTGCTTCGAGTAGTGTCATTACATACCTTTAACTTCCGTCATAGAGTTCCTGACGCCAAATATCCTGGTTATACCAACTGTACTGTGACTTATAATACAAATGGCAAATTTTTTAGTGAATGAATTAGATGACAGTACTAACCTGGAGTGTCAAGAACTCGATAGACTTGAAGTTTGCCAGAATTCTATTACTTCTAATTATAACTTTAAGATTTTGACATTTAACATTCGTAGCTTACAGCACAATTTCAATACATTTTGCATTGTACTGAAACGACTTAACATTGTGTACGATGTTATTATTCTCACTGAATGCTGGCTGAGAGGTTGTCCGGTGATTGGTCAGTTACAGGGTTACACGTCGTACTCTACTGTAAATAATCTCAACCAATGCGGAGGGGTTGTAACTTACATTAGAAACTGCTGGAACGCTTCGGTTTCGGAGCCTCATCTTCAAGACGCTGAAACTCTCTTACTTCAGCTCTCTAAGGATATTTGTTTAATTGCAATATACCGATCTCCTTCACATAGACAGGTTGAAAATTTTATTTCCTCTCTTGACGCAATCCTCGATTCAGTTAAAAATTTCCAAACAATTATAGTGACCGGTGATATCAACATAAACCTCATGTCTATGTCTGACAAATCTTCGTCAGAATTGGCTTGCCTTATGTCTGAACATGGTTTGAAGCAAGTAATACATAAACCAACTAGTTTGGATGCGTGCCTTGACCACATATTTTTAAAATCAAGACACCAGAGTGCTTTAGGCGTCATCTGCGAAGCTGATATCACTGATCACAAATTGGTAATGATGGGATACAACACGGCCTGTTGTACTGCCACTAAATTTCAACAACGAAAGATCAATCAAATTAACTTTCCCGCGCTAACAGAAGAGCTCCGTAACATTGACTGGAAGGAAGTAGTAACTGATTTAAACGTTGATACAGCAACCAATAAATTTCACGAACTTCTAGCAGTTGCGATAAAGAAACACACGACTGAAAAGACAATAAGCCGTTCTAAAATCATATGGAAGCCCTGGATTACACCTGGCCTTATAAAATGTATGAATCACAGGGATAAACTGCATAAAGACTTAAAAAACCACCGACACGATGAAGCAAAAAAACTCGTTTATACCCGCTACAGAAACTTTTTTACCAATCTGGTGCACAAGTTAAGACATGAACATGAGAGTAAAAAGTTAGAAGAAAACAAATCAAATACCAAAGGACTATGGAATACCATTAAAACAATCACCGAGCAACACATTAAAAGAAGCAGTCCTAGCGACTTACTACACTGTAAATCCACGGCAAAAGACTCAGTTGACTTCTGCAACGAATATTTCTCATCTGTTGGCACACATTTGGCAAGCAATATCCTAAATGACATAAACGAAACTGAGGAGTCAGTGGTTTCAAAACAAAAACTAGGAGAACCACTAGGGATTACTTTCTTTATGCAACCTACTGATGTCTATGAAATTAACAAACTGATTGTAAACCTTAACAGCGACAGTGCTGCCGGAGTTGATGGTCTTACACCAAAAATTATAAAAGAAATAAGAACTGAAATTTTGACCCCACTAACGTACATCATCAACCTTAGTCTAAATACAGGTATATTCCCCGATAAATGGAAAGAAGCTAGAGTTACCCCGATTTTCAAGAGTGGATCAAAAGAAAACCCTGCGAACTACAGGCCTATATCGCTTTTAGGAATCTTCTCCAAAATTCTGGAAAAGGTAGCAAACAAACGCTTGGTTTCTTTCTTGGAGTCGAACAAGCTGATCTCCAATAAACAATTTGGTTTCAGGAGTGGAAAATCCACTGAAGATGCAGTGAGCCGTCTGACCAAACTTGTAACATCTTATCTTGACAATAACAAAAAGTGCTTGGGAGTGTTTTTGGATCTAGCCAAAGCCTTTGACACCGTTGCAATACCCATACTTCTCAAGAAACTGGAGGTCATTGGAATCAGAGGACTGACATTAGACTGGTTTAAAACCTACCTAACTAACAGACGTCAGTGCGTGAAAGTGGGTGAGAACACTAGCTGTCAAAAAGATATGATCTTTGGAGTTCCACAGGGTAGTGTTCTCGGTCCGACCTTATTCATCATCTACATAAATGATATCCATTTCACATTGAAAGAAAATGCAGAAATCATATGCTACGCTGACGACACGGTCATTGTCTTTCATGGCAAATCCTGGGAATTAGTGCATGAGGAAGCTCAAAATAGTTTGACTTGTATCAAACGCTGGCTAGACTACAATCTTCTTTCGTTAAATATTGACAAAACCAAATACTTGTGTTTCCATAAAACCCAGGCCTCAGCGCCTAAACTACCACTTGACATAAAAATCCACTGTGCAACCTGTAACCCTCTCCTGTGCACTTGCCAGAAAATAAAAAGGTAGAATGGATAAAGTATCTGGGGGTTTTAATAGACCAGCGGCTCTCTTTCAAGCCGCATATTGACTTGGTGGCCAAACGCACCAGAAAATTGATTCACACCATGAAACTCCTGCGTAACTCTGCCAATAAAAAAACTCTAAACATGGTATATGTGGCATTGTGTGAATCAATTCTATGTTACTGTATAACAGTATGGGGCGGCGTTGGAATCACCACCATGATCCAAAGTGAACGAGCTCAACGATCGGTTCTGAAAGTCATGCTCAAAAAACCTTTCAGACAGCCCTTTTGTACAAAGAAGCCGCAGTACTTACTGTCCGACAATTGTATATCTTTAAAATCATATTGAAACAGCATAAAATCGTAACCCAGACCCCGGAATACTCACAGCTCCTCAAACGTCGAGTTTTTAAGTGTGCCTCTATAAGGACGCATACAACTTTCGCACAGCACATGCAAGAATTCTTGCTCAGTCACATATACAACAAAGCCGTAAGAATGTGTGGCATCGGCAACTCTAGGCAAAACCAAGTCAAAAAGATTGTTCGCAAATGGCTGCTAGCCCAATCATACACCGAATCCGAATCTCTTTTAAAGGTAATGTCATAACACAACAACTATACACACACACATACTTTCTTTCTCACATACATACACATTTACACATAGTGCACAACGGCGCTCAAATATTCATTCATCCTACTTTATTGTTAAGCCATATTTAATCACCTAATATCATTACTTAGTTTAAAATAGGCATTTTTATGTACCTCTCGAGAATAGCAATCCTTGAGTTTCATGTAATACGCTTTTCACCATCTGGTAATACCACCCATGGACTCCACGAGACAGGCTTGACCTAGTGTGGATTTCATAAGCAAAATGATTTTTTTTTTTCTTTCTTCCTTGTTAACTTAGGCACTAATATCGACTTTAAGGAATTGTAAAGCACTGTTTTTGGTAAAATAAACATTATCTTATTTATCTTATCTTATATTATTATTTAACTTCACTTACGTTCCCAACCAAACTGGTTGCGACACGGTTGAAGAAAAATTTTGCCAAACCTCTAATGCGCTTCTTCCGCAGCAACGCTGTTCTCCGCGAAGGACCAATGTGCAGCGGTATAATAGGTGGTGGTTGCTGATAGGTCCTGGTAGCGTTGGTGCCGGGGAAAATAAATGAAAAGGCGCACTACAAACTTCACTTGCGTTGCCAACCAAAATGGCTGCTGGGCTGCTTTTTTTGATGTAGATTGCTGCTGGAGTTGTCCCATCGATAGTAATTGCGATTGTATTGCGACAACCAAGCTGAGAGTGATGCAGATTGCTCGCTTGCGCTGCCAACCAAAATGGCTGCGACACGGTCGTAGAATATTTTTGCCAAACCTCTAATGCACTTCTTCCGCAGCACCGTGGTTCTTCGCGAAGGACCAAAGTGTAGCGATGTAATAGGTGGTGGTTGCTGATAGGTACTGGTAGCGATGATGCCGAGGACAATAAATGAAAAGGTGGACTATTTAACTTCACGTGTGTATTGGACCAGTGTCACAGTTAGAAGGGAAGTGTTGCCACAGATCACATTTAAATTTACATTTTGATGTTGGTGTTGCAATCGTGATTACTAAAATACCCAACAGATAGATACTTTTTGTCTCGAACATTTTTACTTAACCGATTAGTGCCATAAAAATAAATTTAAATATTAAATTTTCTTTCGCGCGTCGACGCCTTAGACGCCATATTGCTCTGTGGGTATGTCAGTTTACCGTATAAATAAATGCGCTGATATTTTATAAGATAATCGTTTATAATATAAAAAATTAGTTATTTTCGACCTATTATTGGTTTGCTGTTCGTGAATGCAAAATATTATTTAAATAAAAACTACTTTGGTTGCAAAAGTTATAAAAGTACAAAGTTGCTAAGTTGACATGCCGCATGTCGTACCTAATAACATGGCGGCTACTATTTCATTGTGTTCAAAAACAGATTTAAAAACTGAAATCTATATTTATATTGTATTTTAAAATTTTATTTAGTTATTTCATGAACTAAAATTAACATTTTCCGACTGAGCTATCTCAATTATAGGTTTATTTAAAAAAAAAAAAAACGTAAAAAAGTGAAATACCCTATTCGGGCGAGTTATTTCGTTCGATTAGTAAGCCGAGAATTTAGACAAGAGTACAATATTGTACACAAATAACATGGAGCGAGTGATTAGATTTGGTGGTTTGACCTGCAAAAGCGAAAAACTAAATAATAAACTGTATGAAAACAATTAAATAAATAACTTTTGTTTAGATTTTATCTAGATTGGATATAAAAATGGTAAATACTTGCTTTTACCGGAGATCGGATATCATCCCGCGGGAAGATACTACCAGGATAAAAGTATCCTTATAAAAAGGTTATAAGCTAAATGTGTGCCACATTCAAATCCGTTCAGTAGTTTTTGCGTGAAAGAGTAACAAACATCAATCTGAGGATGGATTCCTCACAAAATATTACGCAATACGAAACGTCGCGTTGGTACTAATAGGAATCTTTGTATAAAGATATTGTCCCCACTATCATATACCTATTTCCTTTTCAAGCACAATTTATTGAGATCAGCGCGGTATAACACACTAGCAGCGCTTCACGGTTTCAGCCGCGTAGTTATAGTTTCCGTGGGAATACGGGGATAAAATATAGCTTATGTCACCCGAGGATAGTGAAGCTTCCCAAGAGTGAAAGATTTTTTTCAAATCGGTTCAGTAGTTTCGGAGCCTATTAAATGTAAATAAACAAACAATTAAATCTTTCCTCTTTATAATGTTAGTAGATTATTATTAGTATAGACTAACGGTACGAAAGGCTTTCAATTTGGTATTTCAACAACATTCATAGCGTTGTAGTTTCGGAGCCTATTAAATGTAAATAAACAAACAATTAAATCTTTCCTCTTTATAATGTTAGTAGATTATTATTAGTATAGACTAACGGTACGAAAGGCTTTCAATTTGGTATTTCAACAACATTCATAGCGTTGGTAACGTTGTTGAGCACAGACACATTTTTCGAACACACTATGCAGCACAACTAGTTCTGCCTGGGGTGCGGGTTATTCAAAAGAGATACCGTGGCCTCTGGCACACAGGCAACTGAAGGAACACGGGTGAATTTTAGTCAGTAAAAGTCTGACACGCCCTCCTGCTCCCACAGCGGGAGGTTATTCGATGATTTCCCATTCTCAAACAAAAAAAAGCACCGCTAATTGGAAATATATTATTTTATTAGATGTATTAGGCCCATAATGTCTTTACTGGTCAAACTGGGCACAGAAATAAAGTTTTAGAGAAGTTAATCAATCGATCATTTTTAAAGTGACCAGTGTATTGTGGTTTTTTTAATTCAACACAACAGTAATTTGCCCAAAATTTTGTTTAGCTGCGCGAACTCTGCTCACTAACGCAATCGATCGTTAAGTGCACAAGTAACAGGGCATGCGGTGCAGAGCGGTGAGTTATTGTCTGTGGGGACTCTGGGGACGTGCCGCATAAGCACTTCAGATCTGAACCCTCATCTGTGGAGATGGTCTTTGGTCCGGCCGACTTGGATTAGAAGTCTATTTAAAGATTTCCAAGTCGACCACGGTAACGCGTACCCAGGTGGAAACTTGTATCCTAAAGAATAACCAGATGTGAGGCATTATTAATATTTTACGAGAAACGCCTTCGGTCTGACTTCCACGACCCAATTTCTTAACTATACCGATATCCTTTGATGAATCAGAATTATGAACGAAAATTTAAGCATACGTCAAGGTAACCTTATTTAAAGCATTCTGCCAGTCTTTTTATTCGAGCGGCCTGTGGGTGTCATATACAAGCCGAGCCCAATGTCCTGCACGTGCAGTATAACAACGCCTTCAGGATGCTGTTGCGGCTGCCGCGGCGTTGTAGTGCTTCGGGCATGTTTGCCGAAGCTCACACAGACGGCTTTCACGCTATCATGCGTAAAAAATCGGCTTCCTTGCTACAGCGCTTGCGTAACACTCGGAACGGCATCCTGAAGATGATTGTTAATAGGCCAGACTGTCCTATACAACGGCACTGGTGGAGCTAGCTATAGGTACACGCAAATAAATCATTCTATCACATAACGTCATGCCTGTGATTCCCCAAGAGTTAGGCGGAGGCATAAATGTACCTATAGCGGTTCCACACTGAGCCTCGTTTCTGTTTGTGTCTTTACTAACAATACTAATATAGACTATAAGTACTTTTTGTTAAAAACTCATCACTAACCAATCTATGGACTGTTCATGTATATGTTTATGTCTGAAATAAAGATTTTTATTTTTAATTTATTTAAAATGTGATGGGATCATCCAAAACAAAACTGACGTCAAACTTCGACCCTAACGATACTAACAACGTAGTTATCCGTAAACAAATAACGTCAGTAGCTTCAATTATATTCACATTTGTTTATCAAGGCCCCTTCGTCGGCCATTACAATGGATTGGACTACAAATAGAACTGGAGAGAACATGCGGTACAATGAAATGGAGGAGGCATGTTTAGCAACTAAAACATGCAAAGAGAAAATGAAAAAAACGAAAATAATCTGGGAAATTTCGAAGACCTGTGACATCTGCCAACCCGTACTGGGTCTGCGTGGTGGAATACGGGCCATACCCTCTCACAAAGAGGAAGCCTGTGTCCCAGCAGTGGGAACATTATAGGCTGATCATGCATTTTAAATTAATTTCAATTGAATTCTTTTTACCAATTTTTGTATAGCAATTTTATTCTGGGTGCATCGTTTTCACACATAATTATATAATTAATGTACTATGCTAAATATTGTACTTAGAACTTTTTAAAAGAGTAACGGTGGAGTTTCTTGCTCATTCTTCTCCATACGAAACAACTATATTTAGGAAGGGGCGAATAGAATGAATTATATTTTAATGTAAATGTTGACGTTCAAAAGTGTCTTTTAAGTGCCTAATTGAAATAAATGGTTTGACTTTGATCATGGTAAAGCAAATAACGTAGTGGATTGATATAAGATACCGAAAAGCTTACCTCAATCCTGTTGAAAGTCGTTGTAGATATACGAAACGCTTTAATAGCGATTGTCACTTGTCTAGGCTTTCAGGTCACTACATATTGACAAAATATAAGTAGTCATCGACGCAAGAAGACGGAGAAGAACTGAATTAAACATTTTAAAAGACGTTGCTTTTCTATGTAAAAATACAAATCTTCAGAAAATATTCGAAACAGGATGAAGGTGCGCAATTTGTAATGACCTACATACTTATTGAAGATTACTGCCATCTATATATAATTGCCACTCCACGGAATTAATTCCTGATTTAATTTTGAAATATCTATAAAATCCTGTAAATACCGCTTTTACACTGCTCAGTTGCACCATTAAACCATTGCACAGAAATGTTGTTTGGTAGAAGAATTCGGAACAACAGTTTAAATTCTGGTGGAACCGGAAGCCGACTCCAACATAGTTGAGAAAAGGCTAAGCAAATGCTAGTCTTCTTTATGCGACCCTAACAAAACTCGAATACTGCAAAGAGTTTAACATTATGTACAGACGCCAGCACATCAAACTACTCCAATCTGTCAAATTTATTTGGTAGATTTTCAACTTTATACCGTAAGCATAAAGTTCATGTTCAATTGGGAAAATTTGACAGTTTGGGGTAGGTTGACCTGCTGGCGTCTGTACATAGATGAAATGCAGCAGGCTTAGCATGACGCTTTCTATTTCTACTCTACCGCAAAATAGAAATAGCTTGTCTACGTTTCTCGGTACAAAACTGTCAATTGTTTACACGGAAACGTCATTTTTGTCTACTCTTCCGTCGACAAAACGCTTCTCTACGGTTCTCGTGCTAAGGGAGTTTGTTCCGCCACTTCTTCTTCCCAGCTAAAGCACTAGGAAGTGTCGAGTGGTGGTCGTTTTTGGGGGACTGTCTTATGTAATTTTGACGTTCGAAAAGTGCTGACTCTCAGCCTAGTTTGAATAAATGACTTTTGATTTTGATTTTGATTTTAAGCCTGCAGAGGGGTAGTTGTGTAACACATAATCAGTAAGCATGGCTTATATTTTGACTATACAACAACAATTTTTGGAACAAATGAAGCAATAAACATATTAACAAAATCCTTCATAATTATTTCGATTCTGCTAAATACTGTGTGATAAATCAAAATCAAAAGTCATTAATTCGAATTAGGCTGAGTATCAGCACTTTTCGAACGTCAAAATACATAAGACAGTCCCCAAAAAACGCCCACCCTTCACCACTTCTTAGTGCTATATCAAGGAAGAAGAATTGGCGCAACAAACTCCCCCGCACAGCTGTCTATTTAGTCGGATGGACTTGATTCTATTCATACATAGGCAAAGTAATCAATATTAAGAGACACAGAACATTAATAAAATAAAATCTATATAAATAAAAAGACAAGTCCTTACTGACTGACTGTTTTTTTTTTTTTTTTTTTTTTTAATAATAAATAAATCATTTATTTTGGCCAAAACTTTTACATAATTTATAAACCTGCCAAACTGCGTGACAGTTTGTCGGCAGGATTAGCGCTCGATATAAATATTTTTGGTAACAAAAATCTAATTAAACATCTAAGTAGACACAGTCTTATAACTAATTTACAAGGGCAGTAAGAATACCATGCTTACAGCGCAAGCCACCGCGCCGTTCTGCCGGCACACACGCCGACGACCGACGGACGGCTAACGGGCTAACACCGCTCGTGCTTTTTCGGTTATTGTTAAATACTGTCACATGATTGACTGACTCATCAACGCCCAGCCTAAACCCTTGGGCCTAGGAAGCTGAAATTTTGCACAGAGGTTCCCTTTATAATGTAGACAAGGAATAAGGAAGGATTTCTCGAAATTCAACCCCTAAGGGAGTTAAATAGGGGATGAAAGTTCCGCGCGGGCGAAGCCGCTGGCAAAAGCTAGTTAGTCATAAGTCAGCTAGCCATGCCAATATACCTACAAATAAAATGAAAACTTAACTCAAGCACAATGAATAAAAATTTTAAAAATTAAACCGCCGAAAACAGAAAAGTAAAAAAATAAACTTTTTTGTTTAACCTTAATAACGAAGTTCGGAAGTCGGTGACTTTTTATCATTTTAATTTTATGTCACCGACTTCCGAACTTCGTTATTAAGGTTAAACAAAAAGGTTTATTAGTTTTTGCTTTCAGTTTTTCGGCGGTTTAATTTTTTGTTAAAAAGTTTTTATTTTATAATTTTTTGTGGCTATAATCTACTAATTAGGTACTACATCCTTAATTTTTGATTACTTTTTGTAATACACAACTCAGCATAAAAAATCTGTGAGTGAACAATCAATCATCCCCTGTTTTCCTAATCGTAGGGTTAGTTCTTTTTTTCGAAATATGATTATATGGGACCAACTTCGGGGTATACTCTTTCCAATAAAAAAAATATTATCAAAATCGGATTACTCTGAAAAAAGTTATGCGTGGTCATACATTAAAAAAAAATATAAGCGTCGACCTGAGAACCTCCTCCGTTTTTTCGTCGGTTAAAAAAATGTAAATAAAGCATAATACCAAAATAAAAGCCTCCTGGTATAAAGGGCGTGATAGCTTACATTTATGTAATGCTGGATTATTGTTATGAGTAGAACATGTCAATAACTAATGAAATAATAGATTTCATAATAATAAAAAAATACTTGGTCAACTTTTTATTTTTATTTTTTATAAATAATTACATGAACCCATATAACCTGTCACTAGCTACGCTACGACGTACGATAGATTTTGCACCCTAATTGCATATAATTAGGGTGCAGAATCTTTTCCTGCATACTGGTACAACATACCACATCCAACAATTCATTTTACTTCCTCAAGTAATCTAGTGAGCGCACAATAGATTTTTATTTGTAGGAAGCCACTCGACTCGGTTACCGACGTCCGCTTACCAGCGTTTTTACTTAAAATGCTGACTTGATCAGCTAGGAGCCAGTACTGTTGGCAACGCAACTGTTCCAACTGTCAAAGGAATATTAAATGTTAATAAGGTTGAATAATGGATGTTCTAAGAGGTGCTGGGATTGGAAGTAAAATTTTAAGTGAAACGGGACAGTATTTGACGTCAAGTTTTGCAGGGTAGTATCGGACATCAAATCAGTGTTATATTATTTAATTATAACACTCCACACACACACACACACTAACACTTAACACACACACACACACCAACACACACTTTTACACACAAACTAATACTTTTCCTTTAAATCATTCATAATTTTTTAATGATATTATGTGAATTATCTTTCAATTAGTCGGTATGGTTTATGATTCAACTCACAGAGGGACCTACTAAGATCATTACGTACTCATTTTGCTTCATTAACGTTCATACAGCTGGTCATACACGCACGCCGATTGCGAGTACTATACATCATACCTTTGTGAAGAACATCGCCAATAAGGTCACTACATTTTGTTCTCTCAGGCGTTCCTGAGAAGAAGGCGTGAATTTAGCTATGTGTATTCGGCAACCTGGAAAATTTTGAAGGAGGCATACTCGAAAAACTAAAAAAAGCTAAATGTTAACCAAATATATTTGATGCCATTAATTAGTATGTTATCGAAATAAAAATTACTTTATTATATATGTAGTCGGTAATCGTTGTATTCACAAGCATTCTACTGCTAGGCAGATTGAGTCTATTAACATTAAAAAAGTAACTGTGTTAATTACTTGACACTTGAAGGTTTACGTAAAAGTATCATAATTTCTAACTCATTTAAATGTTTTCATCTATTATATTGGTGTCAATTAAAACAACAAAAAATAAGATATTGTCCTCGACAGTACTAATAGAGAAAACATTAGAGTTAGTACGAAAATAAAAAAACTCAAGTTTAGTATCAAGAAAGATTTTATACAGTTCAGTTTGAGAATAATTTAACGGAATAGGCAATCTAGATAAAATTCCATTGAAAGAACGTCTGCAGTTATTTGATGGAATAAAAACTGGATTATTATAATAACTCTAAGATTGAAGTGTTTTTATTCAATTTTACTATTAAATACTTTCAATTGAATGGAGTCGCTATTGTATCTTATTATTTCGTCAAAGTTTTTCTTGAAAAGGTCAACAAAGGTGTAATTACGTTACTTAATTTTTTTGGTGGAAGTAATACGTTTAAATTTGACGCGATTCTTTTTTGTTTTTGATTTGCGGTGTTCATTCGCATTTATATGGCATGATAAATATTTTTTACTCCGTTCATGCGTAGTAACTTGAACTTCTACAGCCATTATGATAGCCGTTTCATTTTGCTACAGAAACTGGGGTAGGTAAGTACACGAATTAACCATACTATATTTTGCCCCAAAAAAGTGACGTACGAGTAGATCTAAGAAATACAGCAACTAAGGATGAAATAAGACTACAATAATAAATTCTAGACCACTTCATTGCCATTCCAGATCCATAAAAACGACTCCTCAGCCACAAATCAAGTTGGAATTTTCCATATCTGGGTCAATCGTGGTTCAAGCCCGATATTCAATTACGCTGTTAGGCCGATATCTGGCCTTTACGTTTGCTTCCCATCTCAGTATTACCTACATCTCAGGATCTTCTGCTACTGGACTTTGATACTTAGAATCGAGTAGTTTAGGTTCATTTTTGCGTGGTTGGACCACGTCTTTGAGGTCACGAGCCTTTGATTGGTTATCTAAACGGTGCTTGCCAATTACTTAGGGTAAGTGATTGTCTTGCGTGGTTTGATGCAAATTTTGATGGGTATCCAAGGGATTTTTGGAATGTATTGCGTTTCGAGGTGTATTGAAACGTTGTTCCTTCACATATGAAACTGGGATATTGGTTGGAGTGCAAAGGGATGTCGGAATGGAATCCTGTTCATGTTTATGCTGAAAAGCTTTCAAATAATAGAAACAAAGGGTTTTGGAACTGATACACGGATTGAAAAGCTGAGTTTTGCTTTTGTTTTGGGTATCGGTTATCGTTTTGGGTGGGATAATGGTGCTTGTAAATTCTACGTAAATCTAGGATTCTGGAAATGGAGGCTGGTAAAGAGTTCTTTAATGCAACAGGGAATTGCGTGGGTCCATACAAGGAGTTCCACACACACACACCTACCTACTTACCTAGTAGTTATTATGTTGGACGTTATTTAATTTCAACGCAAAATAAGTTGATAAAAACATGTTTTAATGTTGTTAAATAGCGAAATATTAGCCTTTGTAACAAAATCAATCACGAAAATGCCACAATTCACAATCAATGCCGCTTGGTTAGTTTGCTGTTTGTTTTTATTTATCCATGTATATATTTACACGTACAGGTTGTAACATCTGTTACGAAAATTACGCGGATGGAAGTGTATGAAATTTGGCACACATTAAAGTTAAATAAAGAAGGAGTGCAGAAATCGTTTTATTTTTTAAAATTAAAATTTAAATGAATTATGATCGAATTTCGACCATTGTGCAACCGCTTGTTTTATTAATTATGAAAGCACAGTAAAATACATAGGGACACGACATAATTATAAATTGAGTACTAAAGGTACTCAGAAGTTTAGTGACATAGAAAGAAGGAACATTAAAACGATTAATTAATTGGACTATTAAAATATTAATCTTAGATCAGTGGACATTCAAGAACGTAATCAAAAATAATCCAAAAAAAAAAAATACAAAACAGAGAACAAAATAAACGTTTAATAATCACATCAAAAACGGGAAACCGTATATCTGAGAGGAATGTAAACAAAAAACAAGTGAATTGTTAGGTAACGTGTAGTTTCAGTGGGTATCCTAATAATTTGAGTCTGTCAGAATGTTGGAAACGGTGCTATTTTGAGCCGAGATTTGTATAGGTTAGGTTGTCTGCATGAGTTGCGTTTTTAACGTCGGGTCATCGGATGGTTAGAATGATTAAAGTATTTTAGATACGTTGAAACCAGTGTGTAGTTTTATGATGAGTTTAAGATCTGCATTGGAGTAAGTAACTCTACCTTCCAATAGGAGCATTAGTTTGCTAGAGTAGAAACAATACAAATAAAGAGTCCGCAAGACATCATTACTATTCTAAAAATATTGTCAATCGCTTCAATTTCACTTGGTAGTCGAACAATTTGTACATCAATGTGTATCAATCACGTAAATTGTGACAAGTCGGAGACCTATAATAATCTAGTTTGACAACGGACTGGCTATCTAATAGGTAATGTGTGTCGCATATTTTCAATTATTCTTTGGCAAATTTTGTTAAATCCTTTTAACAAAATTCCAGTAGGTAAATAAAGATAAAAACAGATTAGACTACATGACAGAATTATATAATCAATTATACTAGAATATTAATGAATTTCTGACTGAAACATTTATTTTGAAACAATTTTTTACCAATGATTTTTTATTTACTGCGTTAACACTTTAAATTTATTACTAGCCTACAAAAAAAATGAAAGATATTGATTGGAAATTTTATATTTAAAATCACAATTATTCATGTTTTAGCAATTAAATACTGTTTTTTCTGAATTCTTTCTAAATTACTTAACAGTTTTCATCAAGACAAGAATTGTACGTCCGTAGCCAGCCTAACAACCAACGACGTGTCAACTGCGCGTAAACGTCGGAAAGCTAAACGCGCCTGATTTATTTTATTGGGCCGATAAATGAGTGCGCCTCACTCCGGCGCAAATAAATCGTAACGCAACGGGCACTGCGACCAGTCGCAAGGGAATTCTGCTTGTCACGTTGTTCAAGTCGTGATTTTAAGCGGTTTAAATTAAAACTGAGTTTTGTGGAAAAGGAAATATAATTTGTAAGATAAAGAAGCTTCCTTTGTGTCACACACCTTCGTATTTTTTTTTGTGAGTTGATTTGGAAGTCCATTAATTAATTGAATAGGTATTTATCCCTCAATTTTTACTACACTTGGTAAGCCAGTAGGCATTTACTAAGCACAGAGTTATTTTAAATTGGTTAGTAAAACTTCGCAGAACAAAAATCACAACAATGTGGGCAGTTTATAATTATAATTGTACTAGAGTTGGTAAGTATTGAATCATCCCCCCCGAGTGGGTTCCCGCATTGTCGTAGCGGGGGGGCTCAGTAACCGTGGATTCCAGCCACGGTGAAGCCAAGAGGAATCCAAAGGTGGGGCCGCTCGTCAGGGCTTTTGCCTTCAAGCCATTGACGTAGCGGCCAAAAAGTAGGTTGCGGTGAGGTGCACCGCAACTGAGGTGGGCCGCGATGTCGAATGGGAGGCATCGCGGCTGAGGGTTACGGGCTGCGGTAGAGGAGGAGTGCCGGTGCTTTTGAGCAGCGCTCTTCCCTTCCGTGGCCTGGACGGGGCCGCCACCGTTTGATGGCGGACGCGGTGGGGCCGCAGGGGAAGAGGAGTGTCGGTATAGCGTTGGCCGCTCTCCCTATCCCCTGCGTCCGAAAAGTGGTAGACGGGACGGCGCGTTGTGTTCCACACGCGCGCCGTCAAAGATGTCAGCAACCACTGGTGGGGTCCGCAAGGGCCGATGCCTGCCAGGGGTGCGGGTTTGTTCGAAAGAGATACCACAGCCCCTGGCATACGGGCTACTGAGGGAACACGGGTGGGTTTTAGTCAGTAAAAGTCTGACACGCCCTCCTGCTCTACTCAGCAGGAGAAGACATTTGATGATTTCCCAACCAAAAAAAAAAGTATTGGATCATAAATTACGGGAATGTAGAGTAAATTTTATAAAACTCGAATTTATTGACATTTAAAATTATAAAAATGAATTATACGACTTGACCTTACTTTATAGTCTAAGAACTGGTAAGATGTAATGCTACTAGTTCGAATTCCTTGAAACATATCCCTATCCCTACTAATATTAAAAATGCGAATGTAATTCTGTCGGTCTGTCTGTCTGTCACGCTTTCACGCCTAAACCGCTGAACCGATCGTCATGAAATTTGGTAGAGATATAGCCTGGAAAATGAAGAAGGACATAGGTTAGTTTTTCACGCGATAGCCGACATCCACGCGGGCGGAGCCGCTGGCAAAAGCTAGTAGGTACATAGATTGCAGCGATGAGAAAATGACAAAACCCATTTAAATTAAATTAAAACGGTAGCATGACACCATCAAACGCAATGCTGAATGAAGTTGGTAGTACAGACGCCAGCACATCAAACCTCAAACTGTCAAATTTTCCTAAATTAACATGAAGGTTAAGTGATAAAATTTAAAATCTATCAAAAAAAAATTGACAGATTGGGGTGGTTGATGTGCTGGCGTCTGTACATAAATGCTAACATAATTTTATTATGGGATCTAAAAAATGGGCAAATTGATAATTAATATGGCAACCCTCAAAGTGCGCACACACGTAAATGGGCGGCCATTTGCATGTTTCAGTCATGACAAGACGAGGTTACGTCCGTCTTTTTTTAGGTCCGTGGTATTGTTGTACTTAAAACTTTGCAGAAGTCTTAACAAAACGGAGGCAGCCCCAAATCGTAAGGGAAATCAAACTTATTCAAGATTTGAGCAATTTAAATTAACTGTATGTTTTGTTGTAAGGTGTGAGACACAGACAGAATTTATGACTAGAATAACACACTATGCGCTGATAAAAGTCTAGTCACGTTTTCAGGGACGCTCCACTAGTTCCCGATTCTTGAAACATGAATACCGAATTGCGGGTGGAGATAATCAGAATATTCTAAATCAGTAGTCAAATTCAGGGCAACGTGCACCGTGACTAATTAATCAGCAGCCTTTAGAAATACACACACACAACACATCTTTTTCCAGTAAAAACATGGGTGAAACTAAATGTGGTTACCCCGATAACAGCAATACATGAAACGTCCATTGCTGACCCTAATAGTAAAGTTTCGTCAAAGTAATTACGAAATACATCTATGGACGTAGAAGTATGTCTAAATATCAGTCACTGCGAACAAGATATATCTGAGAAGTGAGGTTCCCTTGAGAACGTCTAGACGGAGCCATCCATCACAATACGACTGAAACTGGGAAGAAGTACTTCACTTTCTTACTTCGGTTCTTATTGTAACGGTGTTAGTTGATTTGACGGCACAATTGATGCAGTGGCTGATTTGCTTCAGTGGGTACGATTTCTGTTTAGTACCTTGAGTTACCTATCCAAAATTCGATTTCAAAACTGGTCAATGTCAAAACGGCTCAAAGATCTACACTGCTATGCTGTGCCAGCTGTGGTGACCGGGGTTGATTTGAGGCAGCCTGTAATTGTTCATCATGTTTCGTTCAGAGCAACATCTGCTTCCTTGACCGTGGCTGACACGATGCCGCACTGGGCACGCATATTCGCCGGCAGAAAAGCAGAGCGCTAAGTCAAAGTACCTGCAAGTTATTTCAAGAAAAGTTTTTTTTTCTTGGTATAAAACAGTTGTTTTTATATGTCAGTGATCGCTGTTACAGACAGGTTGATGTAGTGTGCTATATTTAGTAATAAAAACCTAAGCATAATCAGCCTATAACGAGACTGCTGTTGGGATTCAGAACTCAACGCGTTCCGTGAGTGCTGGTCGAGGTGGTGCGGGAAAACAGTTCCTGTAAGGACTTTGGTGTGGTTCCGTGTGGTGTCGGACGTAAAAGAATAGCACCATGCCATTTCTTGCCGTGGGTGTCGTAGAAGGCGACTAAGGGTCTTGCTAGAGAGTGGACAGCGGCGTTCTCTATGCATTTTACCCCCGTACTGCGATAGCCTGCCAAGCGTGGCGATTATGGCAAAACCCTTCTTTTAGGGGAGGCCTATGTTCAGCGGTAGACGTCTTTCGGCTGAAATGATGAAGGACTTTGGGGAGGATTTTGTCGAGCTTTGGGATAGAGTAAGCAAAAAAAGAAATTTAAAGAATTGTCACTGAATACTCTTTTTTTTTGCAAAAACTACCACCTAGACTTATATTATTTAAAAGCAAAACAAACTTTTATGTAAAGGGATTATTGAAAACTTTGCCTTTATGTCTTACCGTTTGTTTACAGTTTGAAGTATGTCGTTTAAATATGTAACCAGTAAACACATTAATGGGCCTATTTACGTTTCGACGCGGCTTACCTAAGTGATGTTTTGCACAGAGTAGGAAAAAACAGAAACTACAAGTTTCATTTTTATTTTCAGTTAAGGACTTTTGTGGAGACCGTCTCTTGTGATTTTTTTTTTTGTTTTTGTATGAAGATTGTGATCAAATAATCACTTTAGATGCTTTTAAAGAAACGCTTCGAAGAATAAAAAGTGACAATCTGTGTATCGGTCTGAGTGCGGTATTAATTGGATGTAAAAGAATGTTATTTTTTTTTTTTTTTTGCAGACTTTGTTGTTTTCTAGTAGGTTACCATTGCCCAAATCAATGCTCAACCTCAAAACTCAAACTTAAAGCATTTATTTCAATTAAATCTTTTACAGGCACTTTTGAATTGTCAAAAAAAAACGAAGTTGAGAAGAACGGGCAAGAAACTCCAAGGCCATTCTTTTAAATCATGGGTATTACAAAATCTTGGGAACATTATTCTTGGTGCTTCTTTATGTGAGAACAATGTTCAAAATTAAAAAAAAATATATAAGATTCAAAATAAGCAGCTAGGAGATGACCAGTCTCAGATGAGAGAGAGAGAGAAATACAGTTTTAAAATTGTTTTTATATATATGTTTTACAAAACCTTCGAATACTCTTTGTTCCATTATTTAATCTGTGACCACTTCTAGCTGATTGCCTACATTTAGATTGATGAACATTTGTTTTTGATCTCGTCAACTAATCTATGATTATTTATGAAAATCTTCGGGTGGTGACTACGGGTACATAATGGTTTGAAAGCGGATTACGTGATGCCATCGTGCCATCAACCACAACAGTAGGGTAACATTAAATATGTTTCCAGATAAGGGTTGTAAGGATGTCATAATATTAGGCGGAATTAAGCTTATAGGTTATTTATTTTTAAACTTTATTACTTAGTTATGTAAGTCTTACTTATAAAAAAAAGACTATGCATTGTTTCAGATATTGTTGGATTATTAAATCAAACGTACTAGCTCTTACTGTATTGATTGTATTTTTAACCGACTCCAAAAATAAGGAGGTTATCAATTTGACATTATTTATTATACGGTTATTTATTTGTACGTTCGGGCATAATTCCGTCATATAAACGGATTTGCAAAATATTTTTTTTGTTCGAAAGGGGTTTATTTCGAAATGGTCCCATTTCAATTTCATGTAGATCTGATGATACGTTTCGGAGACAGACAACGGTAAACCGCGATTGCTGTTATTGCGTAAATATCCATTGTTTTGACCGCAAAGATGATGAAATTTCAAGTTGGTGTGGGGTAGGTACTATGACTAAAGAGTGAACAGTAAAAAACTTTTTGACGAGAGTGCTTCAACGGCAAGATGCAGCCGTCTTGATCATCTGACATCGTGTGGGAAACAAGTGTCTAGAAACTGTCCAACGTTTCGTTTGGCAAGTTCAAATGTAACCGAAAAATCAATAATCATCTTTAGAGTTTTCGCAACACATTTCTTCGACCAGTAAAATGTTCAACAGTAAAGAATCCAGCTCTAATCCGCCCCTTGTCTTGACTGGTACAGACGCCAGCTCATCAAACTACCCAAATCTGTCAAATTTCTTTGGTAGATTTTCATCTCAATAACTTATGCATAAGGTTCATGTTCAATTGAGGAAATTGACAGTTTGGGGTGGCTTGATGTGCTGGCGTCTATACATTATTTGCATCGCTAAACAATGGTGTGGTAAAATAGTGAGAAAATAATGAGGGATGGCTCGCCCCATACAATGTAACCGAAGACTGAAAACATCAATTCACTTAAGAGTGTGGACTATGTATAGGCCCATACATGTAACCGACGACTGAAAAAATCAATGCACATTCAAGTGTGATGTGGTATAATTGGTTCCGTTTTGTCAAACTCAAACTCATTTATTACAAATAAACCAATTACAGGCACTTTTGAATTGTCAAGGTCGGTGAGTTAGAAAGATGAAGCTAGTTGCCCATTCCAAAGCGTAGGGACCTATGGAGAAGAACGGGCAAGAAACTCCATGGACACTCTTTGAAAATCATGATTTTGTTACAAAAAGTTGGTTACATCATTATGTTGAAATTATGAATGTGAGTAAGATGTAAAAAGACGTGAACATTAAAAGCGTCCGTAATTAAAACAAAAACACAATAACAATTGAGAAATTACAGTAAGCCAGGAACCAGGAACTCGGTGTTCCTAATCTTCACAGAAATAATAACAATTTTAGATCTCACAATTATATATCTCTTTAGTTAACCCAGTTAAGGAAAATGCAGATCTCTTTTATAAATTAGATCCAAACTAATTGAGGCTAGAACTGTTCGATAACTGAATGGTCACTCGTGAGTAAAATTAGCTACTTTTCTGCTGAACTTTTTAATGCATTAATGCAGTTTCGATGTTTATTAATTTACAGAAAATGGAGTAAATTGATGAAGGGAATAGTTGTGGTGAGTTTTTTTTTTTTTTTTTTTGCGCTGGTATATGGGACTCGCTTTTTATACTTTTGGGATTGTATCTAAGCAAATCAAATCAATAATCAATCAACAAAATTACAATGGTTTTAACCGTCAGATAATTATAGAAATTAAGAAAAAAATACAATAATTCCGAATTTTACCTTTAGTAAAAAATAAAAAGTATAAAACTTACGATTTACATAAGCATATGAATCACATATTCAATAGCTTTGAGACATTTAAAACGTTTACCTACCTAGATAAGAACTTACCTCATTCAAAACTTTTTTATACTTGCTGTTTTATTAAAAGTTGCCACTGTACATAAATACATGTTGCTCAAGCAGTTCATCATACGAACAAATTAATTTAAATTAACACAAGAATTTGATTATAGCCGCAACACACGACTTATTATTATCATTCATTTAGCAATGGCGGCGTTAATCATGTGCAAAATGTTCTGAATCCAGACACTTCACACCTACACAGAATACATGTTCAAGTAACTTCAGATTCAATTACACCTCTATAAAGTGCACAAATAGAGCCGCCTGCACCGAAGACCGCAACAAAAGGATACCGTTAAAAGAACGGTGCACCTCTAATAAAAGAATCGAATCTATCTATCATTGAGAAAGTAAAAAGAGACTGAAATCAGCGCAGTCGCGTCGTTCCGGGGTTAGACGTGCCCCGCATGTTCTTTGTAGGGTTGTATTTGAGTAATGAGCGGTCAGCGTTTTGAATTATGTAAGGAACTTAAATTTTTTCTCAGCATTTTAATCTGAAACTCGATTAAAGTTAAGTGTATGTCAAGGCCCAATAGTTGGGTTCACACCGGAGCAGGAGGGTGAACCAAATGTGCGCTCGATGCGGACGTGGCACCGCCGACCCGAGCCCTGTCGGTTTTTTGACGAATCAAAGGCGCTTCAGTCGTTTGGCGTCATGTGTGGATCGAGCGATCGCGCAATATGGATACCTTACCTAACTTGATCTAGCTAAAACGTGGATCGGCACTGGAGCATGCGGTAGGATCGCGGGTTTCGTTAAACGGATCGTGCGAAAGAATCTCCGATCTACGATCGACGCTCCATGCTCGTGAACTGTAGAGCGGCAATCGTTTGGATTTTCTATAGCCGACTCCTCTAATCACAATTAGCAAGCAATAGTCAATTTGTTCATATCAAATATTGAGATTTTAGGGTAAAAATTAAATAAAACATTGAGGATTAGTGATGCTTAAAAATAATTCAGATAACTGTTTATTATTTTGATTGGTTACTACTAAGCAAGCAGCATTGCCGTGTTTTTCTTTGTCACGTAAGAGTGCCAGTGAAATCACAGATAGGTACAGGACATCATTTTTGTAGGCATCCAATCTTCTTGGTGCAGGCAGGATCTTGGCGATAACCACTGCTATTGGCTTTACAGACTCACAGAAATATCACAAAAATTTAGTTACAGTCAAGGCAATTCAACTGCAATCCTACTTATATTAAAACTAGCTTCTGCCTGCAACGTCGTCTGCGTCAAATTTCTTGCTCCCACCCACCCCGTCGCATCGAATCGCCTGGCCGTGCAAGTACTTCGTATTCGCGACTTTATTTCTTTTTGCCCGGCTCCTAAGGACTTTAGCGTGATTTTAGATAGCCTATAGGCTTCCTCGATAAATGAGCTATCTAACACTGAAATAATTTTTCAAATCGGACCAGTAGTTCCTGAGATTAGCAAAGAAACAAAATCTTCAGCTTTATAATATTAGTATAGATGTGAAAGTTTGTATGTTTGTTCCCCAATCAAGCAAAAACGATGAAATTTGGCACACAAATCGTTTATGACACATAGGATATTTTTATCCCGGTAGTACTTGCGTTCCCGTGGGATAATTACGACCTCCACGCGAGCGAAGCCACTGACAATAGTTAGCCATAAATAAAACAGAGGTAATAGCATACTTATAATTGATTTTCAACATTTTTATAGCACCATTATCAGCTTATGAATTGCACCAATCAGATGCACCTCACAACGTAAAGTGCTGCGTAAAATCATTAGCTGGAAAATTATTAAGTGCAGAAAATATTTCTATACATGGTAACGAACGTTCAGGTTTGTTAACATTTTCTTTTCCCTTACGATTACATTTCTTTGAAACACTGGAAATTTAGGTAGTTACTGTTAAGATTTAACTACTATTTAGAAGTAAAAGAACGTCGTGCCTTATTTTCCCGAAGGTTTTTGCAGAGCTGTATCTATAGTACACCTTTCGCCAGTTTTAAGTCTCCTGTTCACGTTAAAGGGGGCAAACCTATTGCGATCAACCAGGTAGAAATCCAGTATCCAAATTGCGACAACCGCCCCTGGAATTGAACCATGGACTTTATGTTCAGCAGTAGCGTTTGCGACAACTATTAGGTAGTAATTGGTCCAATATTTTATATAATTAATTTTTGTAAGATAAAGATAGTTTTGATAATAATATTATGATGTGACATTTACCTATTATGTCACAGTAAGATGGGAGTTGAGTTTTTATTTTTGTGTCATGATAATGTTATCAGCATAAATATAAATTACCTTAAAGAGATGGCTAGGATTGACTGGATCCAGAAGGCGGAGGACAGAGTATTGTGGAGCAGCCTGGGATAAGCCAAGTCGTGTAGTGGACTGCCATATCAAAATTAAAAGTCTTGCATTCAAACTAGGCTGAGAGTCAGTAATTTTTGAACTTTAAAATTACATAAGACAGTCCTCCAAAAACACCCTTCACCACTTCCTAGTGCTTTAGCTGGGAAAAACTGGCGCAACAAATTCCCCAGCAGCAAAGCTGTCTGTTTAGTTAGAAGAACTCGATAGTAATAAAATAGGCTAAGTTGATTTATTGATTACGTACGTCCGTGTGTTGAAAAAGAGCTTAAATACTAAGGTAACAAATCTGTTTTTAAAGTCAGGGAAACCGTAAAAAGCTATTAATATTATACCACGTTTTTTTTTTATTCTATCGAACCTATTAACAACATAATATGGCGATCGATCGTCATCATCATCATCATCATTTCAGCCAAAAGACGTCCACTGCTGGACATAGGCCTCCCCCAAAAGGGGGTTTTGCCATAATCGCCACGCTTGGCAGGCGGGTTGGCGATCGCAGTATGGTGGTAAAATGGATAGAGAACGCTGCCGCCCATTCTCTAGTAAGTCCCTTAGTCGCCTTCTACGACACCCACGGGAATAAATGGGATGGTGGTATTCTTTAACGTCCAGCAACAACGATCGATCGTAATGGCATTGCTTCTTATGTTTGAAAAATTCGTCTGCTCAACAACGTTAATAACGTAATGATGAATTGTCAAAAGGAAGGCACTGTTGTCATTTCATGTCTCTAAGCAATCACACCGCTGGCCGCCAAAGCTTCATAAACTGCCAAAAAATCAATGAATATCCTTCCCATTCATAAAACGCAGTCCACTACGCCCTATCTCCAGAGGAAGCTTACGGTGGCTGCGCTCGATCCTATTTCCGGCCGGGCACGCCACCTGAGGGGGGGAACGGCTCTTTTTTACCCTGTATCATTCATATGCTAATGTTGCCAGAATATTTGCTAAAGCCTTTCATAGTGCCACTATCGTCAATGGGACGAAAGAGTTTTCAGCTTTCAATGGAATGATTTACGGGATTCTGAAAGGCGTTTCGCTGAATGTGATGTCTCGATTTTTTTAGTGCTGGCTGTAAAAATGGCGGTGAACGTGCCGTGTGTGATCAATTGGTGCTGTTTTATATACTCGTACATGACCATTGAAAAGAGGGGCTTATGGCTAAGTAATAACTGAAACACGGGTCGATTGATCAGGTAAAGCTACGCTTGCCGCGGTTGGTCTGTGGATGGTTGACTATCATACATGTCAAGACTACTCCGTGCCTCGGAAAGCGCGTTAAGTTATTGGTCATTCATGGATTAACAGTCGTTGCGGGCAGTCAGAGGCCTGAAAGACTGACAACCAGTTTTACCAAAGTCATATAATACCGGTACCAGTAGTTGGGTTGTGCAGGTCAGATGAAATACTGGTATTCATAACAACAACCAACGTACGCAGTCACTTCTCGCATCCAGAGCAAATTTCGCCTCACTCCAGCATGGCAGTATTTAAAACGCAAATAGTAACGCCTCCATAGATGGAGCTGCATAAAACTTTTTAACAGACAATTTTATCGAACCATTTGAAAGCCTGGACCTTTACCGTGGGCGACACAGAAATCTCTAATAAAATGAAATTCAAACCCAAGCCGGAGAAAAGAAAGAAAGAAAAAAGAAAGACGGCTCAGATGCGTATGCAACACCTCCCTGGACAATGGATCACTTTCCATCCTGCCGCCGCATGCGTTGTGTGCATGATGGTCTTTTAGGGGTATGAGGAACAGGGTGTAAAGTTCACTCATACTTATGATGGTAAAGGAGGATCCTCCGACCAGACGGGTATTGTGTCTGGTCCGGGCAACTGCCCGACAGTTGATGTCGGAATTTTGTACCTATCTGAGTGGCGTGGTAAACTCTGAATGCGCGATGTAGAATTGCTATGCTAATTCGCCTGTGGCATTGTAGATGGCGCCACTTTTCTTTTTGCGTTTTTCGATATTTGTTGCGAAGTATTTATTTCTGTAGTGCCGCTACAGTCTTATGACTGCGTCAGTGAACGGAGTTTGCGCAGCTGAATTTTGGGCCACAAATGTTTAAACGTTTACCATCGTTACGCTTAGAAGAAGAAATAATTAAAACCAGTAAATTGACTTTTAAAATGTGTGTTAGGTAATTTAATTGAGATTCGTTTGAAGCAAAATAGGCAAAAACTTCAACCCAATATCGACAATTTTTGAACCATTAAACCCACATTTATATCTCCACACAACATTGCAAGTCGAAATCAAATATAATACACACTGATTACCAAGGAGTGGCCTAACAAACCCTAAAAATTACATCGCACCATTACACACGAAATTACATTCGCTTAACTGCACAAACGGGTTCATTTATAACTACCCACACGCGTTAAGAAGCCGAATAAAATCTTAGTGCCGCGTCTATTAAATAAACACTGCTGGATAATTAAATTCAAAGAGGTTATATCTGCCATGCGATTGTTTTTAGAAGATAGTGAAAATTTACTGGAAGGATTCTGAGAAGAGTGCTAGGGTGGGATTGAACGAACCACCTAACCTTTGGGAATGTTTTATGCTATCTATTTTTGTGTGATTTTGTTTACTTCTGGATATCCGCTGACAAACATTTAGTTGAAATAAATCAAATCATTTCATAGGTGTATACATCGCGTCAAACTTTATGGCGGCTCTGAAGTGAGCTACACGCTGCGCAGTACCTCACCCCTCAACCCCGCTGACCCATGAATTTGTTACTGTGCAGCGACTCGCCTCGTGTTCCTCGTTTCCGAGTTCACCAAAAAGTTTTAATCGAGCTGTACCTTAAAGACGTTCACAAAATACAGTGGCGAAATCTTATCCCTACCAACTTTTTCTGTCAACAAACCATGTAGAGTCGCAAAAAAAAAACTTCTAGGACCAATTTGTTTTTTAACAAAAACATATGCCCCTTTTTGGGGCAGTCGTGCATAAAGCCAGTTTTAGCAAAGTTTTTCGTTACGGAAAAATATAATGTTTGTAAGTTTAAGTAAACACCGTTCTATCAGCCATAAAACCCATTAAATCTCACAGGCTTTATTTAAAATACCTCCTCTCTATAAATGGAGCCGTAATATCGAGTTGACTACGGCGTTCCTCGGCCCTAACATCTCACTTATCACAAACCAAAGAGTGAGCAATACAGACCGAAGATTACTCTATAAATCTGCAAAAATATTCTAAGATAAACACGGAAAAGGCGCCGGCGGTGGTGGCATCGATTTTTCAAGAGGTTTCCAGGAATATGGGGTTTGGATATGGTATGTTAGATAGTGGAGTTTTTGGTGTGTAAAATCTTTCCTGAAATCTGTGGGAGAGTTTTACCAGAAGAAGAGAGAGAGAAGTGTGTAACAGGAAGCCGGGTAAGCGTGCGTTGTTCGAATTGGCCAATAAGCACGCACGGTGATAGAGTCAGCCATCAGATGGTACTAACCCACTTTCCGAGAGGTTGGCACTGTCAGCCAACAGTGTGTGCGTGTGTGTGATGAGAAAAAGAACGGGAAATAGAGAAGGAGCAACAGAATATAATTTAAACGTTGCTTATTACCAAGGTGGGTTGTCAGATGTTACACATCATATTATGCGGCTACTGTCAAACTCGCTCGTTTTTTAACGGTATAGATATATCTGTTTGTGGAGTTCACTGTTGAACAGAGTCGTCTCAAATGAATGCTGCAATGAATGGACCATCTTAGAATATTGAACAACAGATTGCATAGCGGTTTGCTAGCAAATATGAGACTGCTGCCTATTAGCTTAAAGTGAATCCTGACAAAGATCCATCTTGATTATTTACTTTTGGTATACCGAGCTCGGAGTTTCCCTACGTGATTGAATCAGAAACGAAGAGACCCGCAGGAGGACCAAGGCAACTGACATAATAATCATCAGCCTATAATGTTCCCACTGCTGGGACACAGGCCTCCTCTCGTTGAGAGGGATTGGGCCGTAATCCACCACGCAGGCCCAGTGCGGGTTGGTAGATGTCACATGTCTTCGAATGTTTGGTTCTAGGACATGCCGGTTTCCTCACGATGTTTTCCCTTCACCGTTTTGAGAGCAGTGGTGATGAAATAATTCACACAAAGTAAAGCGCCTGTCTGGGTTCGAACTCACGACCTACAACTCGTAAGTCGCGGCAGTTACCACTTGGCCACCACTACTCTCTCTGCAACTGACATAGCCCGAAGAATTGCCAAACTTAAGTGGCAGTGGCAGGTTTGTCTACCTTTTATAAGTATACACAGCATTCACCAAAAATCACCACAAAACAATGATTCTCTTCAAACTGCTGATAATGCGTATAAGACGATAAAGATCACCACTAAACAATTTTAATTAGAGCTTATGTGATGTTAGTTTTAAAACCATCATAGCCTCATCCATCATTTTCCATCTTCTTCACCTCAATAAATTCCCCTTCACAAATAAACATAGACAAACAAATTAAAAGTTAATCTCGAGGAATTCATACATAAAGCTCAATACCACCTCCCTTATTTCCTAAATCCTCACGAATACCAGGATCGACGGTAGCACGACAAACTTGTGCCTCCGAACGAAGTTATTTACATAAGATCTTAAAACAGCAATCGGCTGATCGCTAACATTTTAGCCCCGAGTCAACACTGAGACACTTCCAGTTGAAATATTTATTCAGAGTACCGTAGTATATGGTGTGTGTTTTGGTGGGAGATACTTGTGTAAAGTTAGATCTTATTTCTATTTGCCAACGGCTTAGCACGTGGAGGTCGGAAAATCCTGCGGGAACGTACTACTAGGATAAAAAGTACCCTATGTAAAAGCATCCAGATTATAAACCATCTGCATGCCAAATTTCATCCAAATCCATTCAGTAGTTATTGAGTGAAGGAATAACAAACATACATCCATCCATTTATCCTCACAAACTTTCACATTTATAATATTAGTAGGATATGATTGAAGAAGAATTCTTGACGACAAAGTGAATATTATTTTGTTAAATTTCTAATCTGTCAACATTTATTAATATCTTTGTATGCACGGTTACATCACCTATATTACACTTATGCTACAACCAATCTTAATAGATAGATTAATGCATAAATTCCGAATGGTCATTGTATTTCTCACCCATTAGAAGAAACAGAAATAAGCCACGTAAACATACCTATTGAAATTGCTCTAGCTTTTCAACACCTTCGTCTTATTACAAAACGCGATCTAACTTTAGTTCGGTTTAGTTCTGTAGTTGTCGGTTTGAAAAATGCGGTATTTCATATTAAGTTAGGTTCTTATTTCAAAAACGGACTCGATTTACCTAATAAGACCGTTTATGTTTGACAACCAAATTAACAGAAAAGAGAACAAAAGTTATATCAATCAAACTCAAACAAAAATCCTAAATAAGACATTAATACGAACTCCCAAACTATTTCGGATAAAACCCACATGTAATCACGGCGCTAACACGCGAGATGACGTGACTGTGCAGCTCCTGGACTTAATATTGGAAATGGGCCAGGTCCCATTTCCAATATATAGTATTGTAATACAACTAATATTGCAGGACACAGCTTGTTGGCTTTAGAAACGTGTGTTTTTAAAGTAAATTGTGAAGTAACTTGTTGAAGTCAAGAGGTCTTCTATTGTGCGTTTTTAAGCATTATTAATAAAAATGGTGAGTTTTATGCCGTAGTATTGATAAGACGTAGTGTTTTGCATCAAAAAACAATGTTATTTTTGGTTAGTCGATGGTCCAGCGCCTAATCTCTCTTCGGTCGTGTTAAATTTCCGACTCATCGGACTTTGAGAGTGAGCGAATAGAGAATTTACCTGTGCCTGCGAACACACTTGTGCCATATAATATCTCCTGCGTCAAAGGCTCGACTCTGCTGAGATTGGTTACCATGGCCAAAATTCGGTCTGCAGAACTATTATCATTTATTTATGATTTTGAGGGAAAAATTAGTGTGGCAGTAATGAAACCCTATTTTATTTATTCAATGATTTTATTTATTAAAGTAGGTTTGTATAAACACTTTTACATTTCCATGTATTCATTTACATTTCAATGTATTTCCAAACAAATTAGAAATAATAATAGCAACTTAGCTTATTCAATTGTGAGAAATGAGATAAAGAATTTCAAATAAAAAATTTCAAAAGACAATAAGTTCCCATTATTGGTTCGTTGTGAATCTATCAATTGAAATTGTAAATAATAATTATTTATCTGAATTGTTATCATATACTGTATCTTCAGCGTATTGAGTAATTCCTCTAGCTATCTGAAGCACGCAACGCGTTAATATTATGTTGCTGCGGTAATTTACCGACTGTGTCATAATAAAGACGGTATGCTGCTTAAATGTACGGTTAATATTAAAGATGTTATGATTAGGTTATATTTTCGCAATGATCTGCGCGAAAATCTTCCCCGTAAAGTGTAAGAGCTAGATTCTGGTTTTGTGAAGAAGTTCCGTTTGTGTCTCGTAAAACTTTTTACTTAGCTATTTGTTTTTAGTGTTCCGTACCATAAGGCTCCGTTGTCCGTCCGTTAATACGCCATAGGTCTGCATCGTTTAATCGTAATAGGAAGACAATTGTAATTTTCAGAGTATGTTCTTCTATTCCCGTATAGATGTTTGGATGTTTGTTACTCAATCACGTAGAAAAGGCTGAACGGATTTGTATGAAATTTGGCATAAAGATAGTTTACTACATATAATACTTTTTATCCCGGCAGTACGTTCCCTTGGAATAATTGTCGAGCTCCGCGCAGGCGAAGCTGCTGACAAAAGTTAGTTAGATTAAAATTAAGTTAAGTATAGTGAGAGGTCGTTTACAAAATTTGGTCGATTTTGCTGATTTACATGATTTTCTGACTTTTACAGTTATAATACTGCATTTTCACTTCCGTGAATTTCGTGTACGGCCTCTTAAAGATAGAGATACCAGAAATGTGTTTATTTCAGCGATTTCGCTCGCTCCTAATAATTAAAAATACCTTAGCGGTACAGAACACTTAATGTGCAAGGCGGACTCGCACACGTACTAGGCTTTTTCTTCTTATTTTTTATTATCTTAAAGTACGATTACTTCGCTATGCATGGTGACTAGAACAGCTTTTGAGATAGAACAGTCTAAAATCTAAATTGATACCTACGTAGATACGTAGCATTATAAACAGCATAAAGTTATGTTCAACTTACCTTAATACCTAACTACAAAACATAAAGAATTGTTATTAGTGGTCCCAACTACAAAGTTATGTCATAATGAAAATATATTGTTTAGAAAATTTCTAAACATAACTCCGTGCAGCGGAGTCTGGATCAGAAGTTAATTTCAAAAGTTTCATACTTTTAAAAGAAGTATACGTCAGGGTTGATCAACTATGTTACTTGGTAGTTTATCTAAAATTAACTATCTGACGTCAGCTGCCTTTCTGACGCTGTGCAAGCTCAGGTATTTTTAATTTTAGATTGAGGTATTAAAGAAAGTAAGCGATGTTATTTTGCAGACGTGAGGTTTTACCTCAAGTAAAAAGGAATTTATTTCAACTAAAGACTGAGAGAGGGAAAAATCGAGAGTAAAATAATAAGTACCTGCAGATTTCATGATAATTCAAGTTGCAATAAAATTAATAAGAGCCGCAAAGGTAACCACCATTGCGGCTCTTCAAAAAATAATCCAAAAACGTGCCTCCTTGAAATAATTTTAAAAGAGCTAAAGAATTTATTCATTATAGGTAGTATTTTTATATTGGAAACTTTCTGCGTTGTGGTCATATTGTTCATTAGAGTAAAAGTAGTATATGTTCAATTTTATATATGTTCATATTAGTGTGAATGAGCCCCAGTATAGCTGGGAAAAGGCTAGGCAGATGATGATGATGAATGTGAATGATTCTTCACATGACCAGAGGGCTGGCCTATTTTTAGGTCAAAAATGTCCCCCTTATGCACATGCACGCATGCTTTTATAAAACCCATAATAATTCAAAGCAAAGGTAAGATAAACTTTAAGGTTTGGTTTAGATAGTAAAGTAACTATTGCGACAGGAGACTTGAACCAATCGAATCCAATAATGACATCATACTGCAGTTACTAATCCGCCTTCACATGATAATTATTGCATTGAACCTAATGTAGGGTGAGTCAGAGCCAATACGCGATCTGAGGATAAAGGCTTCTTCAAACAAGCGCGATGCGACACTTGTAGAACAATTTCCATGAACTTTTCATAGAAATTGTTCTACGTGCGTCGCGCCTGTTTGCAGGAGCCTTAAGACGTCTATGAGGGATTCTATTTCATACTTGTTAAGTATGTCATGTACGTATGTTAAGTAGGTCGCAACAAGGACAACTTTCACAAGTGGGGGTTCATGGACGGCTTAGACCTCTAGTGTATATGCAGCGCCTCTCCACAGATAATGGTGTACCTCCCATCTTGCACCGCATCACTTGTCCTGCACACGTGAGAGCTGCAGCAGTAAACGATATTCACATTGCTGCATTTTGGGCCTAACAAATAAAGAAAACTACACTTATAAATATTTTCACGTTATTTTTGCCAACGGCACGCTATGAAGAAGAAGAATGTATTTTATTTATTTGGAACATAAAGCTAAACAAAATAGACTAAAAACGTTAGTTTTCATTTGTTTTTTTTTGGTTTTCTCGAACGTTTTCGCGAACATTTTTGAAGATAGAGGACCTAAGGATCTAGACGTTCTATAATCAACAACGAAGATGGAAAAGTCAAAGAAAAACCATAAATTTTTGACCGACATAACTTATCGAAAAGCTTTTATGAATCTTATAGAGCGTCGTTGAAGAAAAACGAAAAGCTTTGAAACAGATTGTCGTTTGTTTTAGGCTCCACAGATTGTATTTATTCTATGAGATAATTGTGCATAGTTTATTGAAAAAAAATCGTGACACATTTACAAGATGTCCAAGAGCGGCTACTACTGCCTAAAGATAGCAAAAATGTCAAGGGATTTATTGGATTCAGAGACAACGTTGTATTAAATTCATGGACCTTCAGGATTGTATGACTGCTTTGAAAAGGTAATGGATGAAGTATTACACAAGATTTGTGACTCGAACAAATTCATTATTGTTTGCGGTGATTTTTATGTTAATTTATTGGATAACTCAGGTTATTGTAGTAAAATAATAAGTTTATTTCAGTCGTAAAATCTTGTAAACTTATTTATGGAGCCCACAAGAATAACCCCTAGTAGTGCCACATGCCTAGATAATATTTTTACAGATGTTGTACCGAGCCACAAAGAAATTATTAATTTATTAGATTCTGATCATTGCGGGCAACAGATTACCATTAAAAATAAAAATACAAAAATGGGTAAAAAGGATCATTGGGTATCATTGTTAACCCCAAAACTGCATTTCGCCTAGAGGCCTTTAAAGTTAAACTCGAAAATAAATTACCAGTTTTGTCTGCAAATGCTGATCCTAATCATCTATATGATGATTTTTTTAAGATATATTGTAAACAATTTAATTCCACTTTTATTCCCAAGACTATCTCGATTAATAGTAACGTCTCTTTCAGTGATTAGGCTACCATTGGTACTCATAAAAGTAGAGCACGACTTTATGAGCTATACGATGAAAGGACTTCCGTAAACACTGCTGAATTTAATTTACCTATATGTTAGGAATTATTCCAAATTATTTAAAAAAGTTTGTTGGATGGCCAAGTCGCGTTATTTGAGTTCAAAGATTAAAAACAGTAGTAATGTAATTAAAACGACTTGGAATATTATTAATAGTGAAACGGGAAGGTCTAGCAACCGAAATACTGACTACAGCCTGTCTATCAATGACAACATAATCACATCGGACTCGCAAGTTGCCGCGGCTTTTGAAAATTTCTTTACAGATATTCCCGTTTCAACTACAAAATCACTAAACTCATCACCTTCTGTTGCTGAGTCTTTGCTTAAGGAAAATGTTAATGTTTGTGATTCAGAATTTCATTTTGAACATATTAGCTGTAGATATATAATTAAAACCTTTCACACTTTAAATGTAAAAAAGACTGCAGATCTGTGGGGTAATTCTGTAGAAGTTGCTAAGTCTATTATTGACATTGTAGCACCTACTTTAGCTCTTATATTTAATAATTGTATAGACTGCGGGGAGTTTCTTGACCTAATGAAGAATAGTAAAATAATACCTTTGTTTAAATCAGGTAGTACATCAGACCCCTCTAATTATAGGCCTATTTCAGTACTACCTACCTTTAGTAAAATTTTTGAGAAATTAATTTTAGACCAATTGCAAAGATTTTTTAATAAACATAATTTATTACATAGCAAACAGTTCGGTTTCACAAGGGGTCGTTCAACTACCGATGCCGGTGTTGAACTCTTAGGGCATATTTACAATGCATGGGAAAATAAATACGATGCCTTGGGCATCTTTTGCGATTTATCTAAAGCTTTCGATTGCGTGCTTCATGAAACTCTAATCAGGAAACTCCGCCACTACGGGATCCGGAACACCGCTCTGGATCTTCTTATTTCATACTTGTGTAATAGGATTCAGTGTGTTGATGTAAACGGAAAAAGATCTCCGGGATCCGTAGTATCAATGGGAGTCCCACAGGGCTCAATTCTTGGTCCTTTCTTGTTTCTTATTTATATTAATGACTTGCCTTACCTCATAAAGGATAATCATGATATAGTGTTGTTTGCGGATGACACTTCACTTTTGTTTAAACTTAAACGTCAGCAACTTGTTAATGACGATGTAAATAGCGCAATCTCAAAAGTAGTTCACTGGTTCAATGTTAATAATTTGCTTCTTAATGAAAGAAAGACCAAATGCATTAAGTTTACGCTACCTCACGTTAAGCAGGTGAAAACTAATGTGTTGATAAAGGGCGAAGAATTGAATCCTGAAGATAGCACTGTATTTTTGGGCTTAACTTTGGATGCCAAGCTTCAGTGGGGCCCACACATCGAAAAAGCTAAGCTCTGCAGCATACGCTGTTAGAAAAATTCGTAATTTAACTGATGTAGAGACAGCCCGCTTAGTGTACTTTAGCTATTTTCATAGTGTAATGTCGTATGGTTTCCTATTGTGGGGAAATGCCGCCGACATTCAGACTATTTTTCTCTTGCAGAAAAGAGCTGTCCGATCAATTTATAAATTAAGTCCGAGACACTCACTCAGAGATAAATTTTAGGAGATAAATATAATGACTGTGCCTTCACAGTATATTTATGAAAATCTTTTATATGCTCATAAAAATATTAAATTGTTTAAAAAATACAGTGATATCCATAGTATAAATACCAGGAACAAACACAAATTTGTTGTACCATCAACAAGGCTCAAGAAAATAGGTGGGTCATTCAGATGTCAATGTATACGCTTTTATAATAAACTTCCAAGCCATGTTCAAGATCTAAGTCTCAATAAATTTAAATCATTCATCAAACGTAAGTTGTGCCTAAAAGCCTTTTATACCGTTAAAGATTATATTGAGGACAAAAAAGCTTGGGATTGACCTGCTCCAATTTTGTATCCTGAATGTTGTTTTTTCTTTGTTTTGCTCTTTGACATTTGATTATTATTATATACACTTTGACATTTGATTATTATTATATACACTTTGACATGAATATTTACTTTGAGAAGTATAATATTATTTTTGTTTTAATTATTGGTAAGTATGGTATTATTGCTATGTGGTATTTTTGTTTTTGTATTTCGTCTCTTTCTCAGTTCGTTTTTAATGTTAATCTGGCAGTTTGAGTACTTTATGCGGCCTACCCAAATGTCCTTTCTTTGGTATTGTTCGTCAAATGGTTGAGCTCCTCAAGTTCTGAGTTGAGCCGTATGATTACTGATACATGCGTGCACTGAATGGACAGGTCCACTCAACCTGTGTGGTTCTTTCCTCAGAAGACCATTTCAGACACCAATCCACATGGTCTTCACATGATCTGACCAAGATTATGTCTGGACTTTAAAAGAGACTCAGAGTAGTCTGATAGGAAACGCCGACCTAATCTAGTTTAAAACAATATGATTGACGTGTAAAAGTGTTTGTACAAACCTACTTACAGAAATAAAATCATTTATCATTTAACATGTACTTGAATTTATTAGCACCCACGTCCTTAAAACCGGGTCACAAAATCCTGCTTGACTTCACAAATCTACACAGCTAATGATCATTACAACAACATTGCTGGATATCCAAGAAAATTTACTAAAAATATCAATAACATAAAACAGACAGCCATTACTAAGTGTCGTACACAGAGATTCGCGTCGGCGCTGTGAGATGCGCAGACGCAATCCTAGATTTGCGCCGGCGACTCATAACGAGGGACAACTAACATTAGACTACGATACCAATTGCTCGTACTCCAAAAAGAAGACGGTAGGTAGATTTTAGTACGTTTCATCAAACCTGAATTCACGGATGGTGTTGGCAGAACTTTAAAGTACAACTGCATTTTCGCCAATTATGCGGAAGTCCGGCGAGAATTTGAAAAAGGTGTAGAATTGCCAAATATAAAACTCTATAACACTTTGCCCAATCTGGAGTCCAACCAGAGGGACTAGATAAGTGGCAACCGATTTCAAAGCCTTTCGTATTTCTATTTTTAACCGACTTCAAAAAGAAGGAGGTTATCAATTCGACATGTTTGTATTTATTTTTTTTACCGACTTCAAAAAGAAGGAGGTTATCAATTCGACATGTTTGTATTTTTTTTTTTATGTATGTTCGGGCATAACTCCGTCATATATAGACGGATTTGCAAAATTCTTTTTTTGTTCGATAGGGGTTTACTCCGAAATGGTCCCATTGAAATTTCATATAGATCTGATGATGCGTTTCGGAGACAGGCAACGGAACTCTTCAAAAAATTACAGCAAATCAACCGCGAATGTTGCTATCGCATAAATACGCATTGTTTTGACGCCAAGGATGATGAAATTTCGAATTGGTGTGGGGTAGGTAACTAAAAAGTGAAAAATAAAAACTTTTTTCAAAAAAATAACAACCGACTTCCAAAAAAACACTACAAAGTGCAAAATAACTTTAATTTCGGAAGGTGACGAATAATTAAATACACATCCAAAGTCACCGACTTCCGAAATTAAAGTTATTTTGCACTTTGTAGTGTTTTTTTGGAAGTCGGTTGTTATTTTTTTGAATTTTTTTTTTTTTATTACGACTTTCAACAGGAGTGACATCTTTTCGGTTGCTCATTAATTTATAACTTTTGCGTCATCGCTATCGGTAAAAGAGAGTCAATTTACCGCAGCTCTTAGGATCCCTCGCACAGCGGTCGCAGAAGTAGTGCCATTTGAATATAAGCATTGGCAACTCAAAAACATGATTGAGGTTGTATGAATGAATCAGTTTTATCGCCGTTTGCTGGTAGAACGGATATCTCTCAATCCCAAAATAATTTCTCAAAGCGTCATCCAAAACAAAAACTGCAATACTTCCAACATTCCAATACATTTTCATAGAAATTCTATAATAACCAAAGCAATTTCACCTCCCCACAGACAGATACTTCAAACTAAGATAAATTCTACAGTCTCCGTATTGACAGATCATCCATAGAGTTGTCACAGTGTCCAAGCGAAGAAATCTGTCTGATCGTCTCGGTGAAAATGAACTTCATTTTGAAGGAAACAAGGTTGAAAATGTTGTAGCAGAAGATAGAGTATAGGATAATAATTTAAAAGGGGAGCTACTTGAGATGGCAACTATCGATCATTTTGCAAAGGAATTGTATTAACAGATATTTAAAACGAAGACTATGAGGGATAATGGTTTTTGCTGAGGGTCCATTGAGGATTTAAAATGACTGGATTGGGAATTGATTTGTGTCGGTAAAATTGAATATGATTATGCCAATAAGCCCATAACAACAATTAATTTCTTCCGCTGCAATTTCAAACGAAAAATAATTTCGTATTTTTAGAGAAAACATTTTAAAGAATTTTACTTTTGTTTATTTTCGTCTGTTGTATACATAATATACTATTATCTAGATCAAGAAAATGATTTGATTATAGGTAGCTTATTGATTTTAAATTGGGCAGTTAAAACACCAATCTTGAAACACGACTCTTTTTAACGAAACAAACAGCTGATACCCAAAAAAATATCATTCTATTTTTTCCATAAGCTTTTCTCCAGTCTCCAAACTTCCACTAATTTAAATCCAGAACACACGAGAACCGTTTTACTGAACTATTGATGCAACGTCACAGATCCAGAGTGATTTATAGAGAGCCGCGTAGAAGCCAATAATATCCATTTCAGTAATTACTGGCTGGCAAGACTGATGATCGAACGAGGCTCAGTTGGAAACAAAGGTGATCCGTTTTGCTTTAAAAGTGCTGCTGTAGTTGTCTATAGGTTTGAGTAATGAAAGGATTGTGAGCACTGAGTATTGGCAGAGTGTTTTTGTTTTTATTTGTGAGTGAATCAAATAACTATCCTGTTATCTTTTGAAAATGAAATGTCTTCTTCGTCATGTCGATCGTCGTGCCCAAAACTTCGCCACTTCCTAAGCATTGTCGGTGTCAGCGCAGAAATTGCTGTGATTGCATTTTTGTGGCACAAAGGGCACAAAGGAAAATGAAGTTGATATTCAAACTAGATTAAATTTACTTGTACGTGATATTCGAAAACAATTGGTAGTTTACTTAAATATTCATTCTTGCTCATAATTTTAAGTGAACAATATTGACGACAGCATCAAGATTTGCAAAATAACCAATTCCTGACATTTAAGACAATTCCCACTTCGCAAGGTGCACTTAGTTTACTACAACCTGATCAATTTAAAATCCTCAATAATAAAAAAAAATGACATCGCCTTCTGCACGCGCAGCCCTAAATTTTACGCGCAATTTTAAATTCTGAACGTCCATTGTTGTCGCCTATCCACTCCTATATCGGCCATATTTTATTCCTGTAACACCACCAATGTAGGGAGACCCATGATAACTCGAAACATAAGTGGCAATAATATTGAAGTCCAGAAATTGTTCGGAGTTTGAGAGGTCATGTTAATTTGGCCGTGTAATCGCTATAATGTTCAAGCTATCCCTGCCCTAATAAGGTCTGGTTGTACATAGTTTGCAGTTTTGGCATTGAGATTAGCTTGAAATTGTATTTTCAAATAGAAAATAGTAATATATTGCGTGTTTGTTGAATACGCGTGTAAGCGTAGGTGGAATGATTTGTAATGTTGAGCAAAATAGTCGATTATTCAGATTACCTTGTTAATTTGTGTGGGGATCTGTGGGATTAAGGAATGCAAAGGCAGATAATGCGTTTAAGAAATCTTGGACATGTATGAAAGATTTTAAGGCCGTAAAAGATTCGTTTCTAATCTTGGTCTTATTTTACACTTTCGCCATCTTTTGGAATAAGTGACGACTTGGAGTGTAAATGTGGTGCTTTTCCCCTAAAGATGGTACACTTAATATCGTGTCCTGCGTGTCCTATCAACTGCACGTTACTGAAACAGATGGACGCTAGTGATGGCGCCGAACACATAGCTGATTTCTGGGCCGAGTTCATTTAGATAGCCATCGACACGCTAAGAAGTTAGCATTGATTATGAAATCATCATCACTTGAACACTCAATATTTCCTATTTAATCGCTAGTCTTAAAATTTAAACATTTGCCATCTTTTACAATTTACTACATGCATCTCTTCGGCTTCTGCATCGTATTTGAAGTCCGCCTCTGTACATGTGTGTGCACAAAGTATAAATAAATAAATATTATTTAGTTTTAGATAATTTCTTCCTTAGGTTCTATTCACCTAGATTCGAAGGTCACTATAAGTTCTCACGCTTAAACCTGAACAAAGCCATCTTATCGTATTTGGTGGCTAAGTTTTAATATTTTTTATCAAGTGCTATTGTTACTCCATCGTTCTGTAAATTATAATCAGGGTAACCTTGCAGTCTTCCCTTTTTCTGCTAGGCTCTGTCTGGTTTGTAAGGAATGCAATTTTTTTTGACGAGGCAACGGTATTATTGCTTTACTGTATTCTGATTTCGGATTAGCTAAGCTTAAGATACTCCTTTTATCCTGAAAATACAAAGTAACTATATTTTCTAAACTAAAATGATCATTTAACACGTAATCTAACATCACGTCTGTATTCTCCAATGTTGGTTGGGCACTTCACCAGTTATGAATAAGTCCCACACAGGATCAGATTGAAGAAAAAGTGTTTAGCAGGTACCGTATAATTCTTCAATTATTCCATCATGAGCCACCCAACAACACGTGGTACAACGTTAGCCAGCCAGCATAATGGAATCAGAACATACCGAACTCTCGCAAAAAAAGAACTGCACATTCTACGAATTATTATTATTAAAAACCAAAAAGACCAAACTTATCCTCATTCCCCTTATATGAACGAAAATAAGTGAACAAAGAATTATCGTTCCCGGCGGTCAGTTGGAACATTTTTATTTTTGACAAGTGCCATCGATACTTCCCATTGTTCTGATCGACACGGCTACTGCTCGTTACCTTCCAATGTGGCGTAACGATACTTGTGCTTTTAACTTGTACGTTTTAAGGGGTTTGATGAATGAGGTTGCTGATTTTGACCGAGGGTTGGTACTTGTTACAACTGCAAATCTTTTGAAATTTGCAGTAGATGAAGATCACACTAAGGCAGACGATGTTGACAGAAATGAAAGATACATCGATACAAAGGTACATCTGTAATGCCAGAAAGTAAAAGAAAGCAGTACCTGGTCTAAAATCCAAAGAAGACAATATACTAACATTATTGAATGAAAAGATTTTACCGACTTACATAGATGCTTACTATCTTGTATGACAATCAGCAGGAGATGGAAGGATATTGTTCTTTATCATATCGAGGTCGATATTATTTTGAAAGCTCTATAGTTAACCCTTATTTCAACATTTTTATATAAAAAGCTGACAACTTTTCAGAATGTTACAAACTATGATGCAAGGAAGGAAACATAATTTATGAAACCGAATAAATCATAGGTACAATTTTTATCAGTTTCAACATGAGACATGGGATAGTTATCCTAATTAAAATCAATTACAGTCTGATGTTTAATATTGAGCAATCCATCACTACTTCTTATTATAATCCTGATATCATCGACCGCCTTTCCCGATCTTCCGACTTTCTCTCTACCAACTTGTAACGTATTCAAAACCATAAGCAGTTCTTCCAAAAACGTCAGACAATCAAAAATCCCTGCAGCATTACCGTGCGCCAGCGCATCCGAATTCAGTTTCGATTCAATCGGAATACATTTTGACATGCTCGATTTTCGATATTCCTTTGCTTTCGTATGCTTTTTTGCTCTTTTCAAGCGTAAGGCGAGGACAATGCGGTTGGGGCGTAACGAATAACTTGATTTATAAGTACGCGTGTGCGCCGCCGGCCTTGCTTTGGACATCGCTACTAATAATAAGTCTGTGAGTATGATATGCCTTATATGTGATTTTGTAAATGTATGGGAGGTTTACTTTATGTGGTTGAAATGAAGCGGTTTGATTGAAGATGTTCCTTTTAAGATTTGCCGGGGTATATTCGTTTTAAAACTTATCGAGTTCTTTTAACGAGTTATCTCTATAATCGGAAGCTGATTTGTATATACATAATATTCGTATTAATCCATGACAAGACTATCAAAAATCTACTATGGGACGAAAATTCCAAATCAAAGTAGCCCACCCTCGAACCCATCACATACAAACCAACTCATCCCGAAATCAAATCTGCCATACAAATTCCAACCATCAATAATTCACCAAGCAAAACCACAACGTCTACCTAGTCAAGAGTAATACTGTGATTTGTTTAGCACAATAATGGCCTGTAAGGGAGGCTTATGCATTTTGTAGACGCAAATGCCAGTTCAATCGCTTTTATGGTGTCCTGTGTTGTTCTTAAGGGGAATTATAGAGACTTAGTGCAGATTAATGCTAGGTTTAGCTGTTGATTTGATGTGGGTTTCGTGTGATTTACTGTGACTGTTAAGAACAATGAAGCTGACTTTTGTTGAGTATTAAATGTCCGAGTGATGGTGGGTCGGTTTTCAGACTATGTTTTGTTTTGATGTTTTATTTTTGACGGTTTGTTAAATATTGTTATTGGTGTAATCTATGTTTGATTCTTGAAGGATTTGTTGAAGACAGTTTTCTATGCTAGCGTTTTCTTGTGGTTAGATGGTTGCTTTATAATTTGTTCTTTCTTATTTTTAATCCTTCGCAGTTTATATCTTTTCCTTTTTATCCATCGGCAAACTCTCACAGGATTATTTCTTCAGCTATTTGATCGCAACAGCTCATCGTTTATAGCATATCATAATAACTCAACTTCTAACAATCTTCAAAGAATAGCCTAGCAAATCATAATACGTCCTTATTTCCATCTTTGCCAGCAGCATCGGCTTCTCTTATACATTCGCGTTGCAAAATTGGTAGTCAGTGAGTGTTGAATACAGAAGGTGGCATTATAAATTTAAAACGAGCCCCTCGTTAAAATATCGGGTTTTGTCCCTTTGTTTGTTTGTCTGTGCGTGGGGTGACGTCAGAGATGATCATGGATGGTTTGTGTCTTGTATCTTCAAGGACTTTTGAAGTGGGTAGATTGAGATTATCATAATATTAAAACTGTGTGGACAGGTAAAGGGTTTCTTGTGGGATCGTAAAATGCATTCTTTTAGCCAGTTCATAATTTTGCCGAAGTCAAGAAAACTTTATATAAGCAATTTTACTAGACTTCGGAAAGTTATAATTTTTAACCGACTTCCAAAAAAGGAGGAGGTTTACTTGTTGCACTGTATGTATTTTTTTTATGTATGTTCATCGATTTCTCCCCCATTTATGGACCGATTCTCAAAATTCTTTATTTATTTGAAAGAGTATACCCCTGAGGTGGTTCCATTGGCACCAAGTCCCAGGGCAATCGAGGGCAACCTTCAAATTTTGTAGATATTAACAATGTTTTTCATTTTTTTTTAAAGCTATTGAGACATTTGCGTGTGGTCATCATCATCTCATGACGCTGAGCTGATGAAGGAAGGTACAACTCTTTAATGATTAGGAGTTAGGTGGCGGTTCGGGCATAACTTCGTCATAAGACCGATTTGCATAATTCTTTTTTGTTCGAAAGCGGTTTATTCCGAAATGGTCCCATTAAAATTTCATATAGGTAGATGAGATCGGATGATATGTTTTGGAGACAGACAACGGAACTCTTCGAAAAATTATGACAGCAAATAAACCGAGATTGCTGCTATAGTATAAATATGCATTGTTTTGACCCCAAAGATGATAAAATTTCGAATTGGTGTGGGGTGATGAATTTTTTTTTCACCCCAAATTGGTGTGGGGTGATGAAATTTCGAATTGGTGATGAAATTTCGAAAAAGTGAAAAATATAAACTTAAAAAAAAACAACCAACTTCCAAGAAAAACTAGAAAGTGGAAAATAACTTTAACTTCGGAAGGCGGTGTAAAGAAATTAATAAAATACATATCCAAAGTCACCGACTTCCGAAATTAAAGTTATTTTCCACTTTCTTGTGTTTTTTGGAGGCCGGTTGTTTTTATTATTTTAAGTTTTTCTCATTTTTATTGGAGGTTAGTTCACTGGCAGCAAATCGATTAGGTACACAGTGTGAGTAAAAACATTACGGTACTTTGAGTCTTTGAGACTTGTGAGTTAATACATGGTTGTAGAGATCTGGACATCATGCATCGAGTGTCCGGTTCACCGAAAAGCCTATTTAGCCCAGATACGACTATCATTGCAATGGCCTTCCTCCCTCTCACAGAGAGGAGACCTATGTCCCAGCAGTGGGAACGTTATAGGCTGAGTATGTATGTACGTTCATTCTGATGACTCCGGGACATTCGGAATCAAGCAGTAAACCCGCCCAGAAGTTACCACCCACTCCCTCTCACAGGGAGGACGCCTGTGTCCCAGCAGTGGGAATATTATATTCTTAATAAGGTATGATAGTGCCTTCTTGGTTCCACATTATTTTTCTCGAATCACTCACAACGTTAATTTGTTTGTAGACGAATCAAAACTTCCAGAAATACGTATTATGCAATTGGCACGATTTGTATTTGATGTAATAATAAAGTTAGTGTACTTTTTCCTCAACCTTTCGTTGTTTCCTTAACGTTTTATTCGTTCGATTCGACAAATAAGCCCATAATCCACACAAATTCAATTAAAACCCGTTATACTATATTATAAAATATCAAAATATTGACAAAACCCAGAATCCATTCACGCCTTTTATCCCTCGTAGGATCAACAGAGCCGTTTTGTTAAGTAAATTTGCTTTTCGCGGTATGTAAGAAGCTGTGTTTGTATAAAAACATGGTTTTTATGACGACAATGAGGCACTTAGCCGTTGTAGGTTGTCAAATATGTACGTATATGAATATTTTTTAAGATTTAATCAATCAATTTATCCTATGTCTACTGACTTGCCTGTGTTGGTCATGGGAACAATTGACAACTCATTCTTGTTTATAAATTTTTCGTCGCAGAATAGGGGTTCAGTTCGGTTGTGCCACATACAGTATATTGAAAGTTTGGAGTAAATACTCTTTAATCAACTTTCATTTAGAAAAACAAAGCTAAATATAACATTGATAATGCCGGTCCCATTTGGTGGTTCAAAACATGTTTTAAAGAAATCAATCATTCATAAAATTAATAAATGTTAAATTATATTATAATACATTCACGGTAATAATTTAAAAAATGCGAACGTTACTCTGTCTGTATGTATGTTACCTTTTCACGGTATAACGGCTGAATGGGTTAGGAAGAAATGTGGCACAAGGATGACATGGTTTTTTTTTTTTTTTTATGGTTGGGAAATCATCAAATGACTTCTCCTGCTGAGTAGAGCAGGAGGGCGTGTCAGACTTTTACTGACTAATACCCACCCGTGTTCCCTCAGTAGCCCGTATGCCAGGGGCCGTGGTATCTCTTTCGAACAAACCCGCACCCCTGGCAGGCATCGGCCCTTGCGGACCCCACCAGTGGTTGCTGACATCTTTGACGGCACGCGTGAGGAACACAACGCGCCGTCCCGTCTACCACTTTTCGGCCGCAGAGGATAGGGAGAGCGGCTGACGCTATACCGACACTCCTCTTCCCCTGCGGCCCCACCGCGTCCGCCATCAAACGGTGGCGGCCCCGTCCAGGCCACGGAAGGGAAGAGCGCTGCTCAGAAGCACCGGCACTCCTCCTCTACCGCAGCCCGTAACCCTCAGCCGCGATGCCTCCCATTCGACATCGCGGCCCACCTCAGTTGCGGTGCACCTCACCGCAACCTACTTTTTGGCCGCTACGTCAATGGCTTGAAGGCAAAAACCCTGACGAGCGACCCCACCATTGGGTTCCTCTTGGCTTCACCGTGGGTGGGAGACCACGGTTACTAAGCCCCCCCGCAACGACAATGCGGGAACCCACTCGGGGGAAGGATGACATGGTTCAGGACATTTTTTATCCCGGTAGTAGGTCATAGGTTTGTATGTGCAAAATATTCTTCATTTTAAGAACACTGACAAAGAATTTAATATAAAAGTCAAAACAAACGTTTTCCAACCATTAACTGCTCAAAACCAGATCTCAACTTCATGAATCAGACTATCAGGCTCGTTCCAAGGCGGAATGGACCGATCTCTTCCCACATAAGTTCATAATTAAGATATTGATGAGGAGATGATTATGCGTGCCCATTGAATCCAGTTAAAGGTCACGGACCTTGCTCAGCTTTTATTTTAGCGGATACGGCTGCGAGCTGCATTTTGGTACGGTTCGCAGATTATGAAGCATGTAGTACAGAATAAACGAGACTACAATTTTTATTTTTATTAAATAGACAGTGATACTGTAAATATCATTTCTTTATTGCTTTTGAGCTCGAATACCCAGTTACATCATGTAAAATAGTGGTATTCAGTTGCATACGGTGAGACTAGAAACCGACCCCAATGTAGTGTTGGTTATAATTATTATAGGAAAAATAAATTGATTTCATCAAATCCGATAAAATCTCTCCTGTATCTATCTTTACCATGCTATTGTGACCCTTAACGCATTTCCGATGCCAGTTTTTCATAAAAAAAAGTATAGAAGAAGGTATACGGCTATTTCTAAGTCGATGTTAAATAAAATAAAGTATAGCTTCTTTAATTATAATATTTATTTAAATAATAAATAAATGTCTTGCTCCCCGACTCACCCCGTCCCTTCGAATCGCCTGTCCGAGCGATTAGGTACTACGTATTCGTGACTTTTTTCTTTTTGCTCGGCTCTTATGGGTCTTAGCGTGATAAATGATAAATGATAAATGACGATGCCTTCCTCGATAAATGGGCTATCCAACACTTAAAGAATATTTCAATTCGAACCAGTAGTTCCTGAGATTAGCGCGTTGAACCAAACATACTCTACAGCTTTATTTGTTATTAGTATAGATAATATAAAATATAATATCATCATCATTTCAGCTGAAAGACGTCCACTGCTGGACATAGGCCTCCTCCTTCGACATAGCCCGAAGAATTGCCAAACTTAAGTGGCAGTGGGCTAGGGTACATTGTTCGCAGAACAGATGGCCGATGGGGGTGAAAGGTTCTGGAGTAGCGACCGCGTACTGGAAGACGTAGAGTGGGAAGACCTAACACAAGGTGGACCGATGACCTTGTGAAGGCCGCGGTATCCGCTGGATGTGGGAAGCACAAGACCGGTCGATATTTATGTAATATAATATAAATATTAATAAATATAAATTAAATATAAATATAGATAGTAAATATCCTTGTCAAACAAGAAATAGCATATGGCCCTGTCAGAGCACTTATAAATACACCACGGTGGCATAACACGTCAGAGTCTGGAGTCAAGAATTATTCTCGGCTCGAAACTTAAAAACTTACCCACGTAGGTAATAACAGAAGTGCATCTACAGTACAATAACAATAGTTTTTTCATTAGCTGAAATGTATATTAAATTAGTTAATAAATAATTATTTGCAATTTATAATTTAATCCGCAAACTGTTCTGCAAACCCTACCCACGCGGTGGCCAAAGAGAGGGTATAATACGAACCGGTCCTGGCCCACCAGTGTATACCGAACACATGCTTATCCCTACAGACCTCACATACTTAACATAAAGGTATTTTAACACTTTATTTACATCACGATATGGCGCTGAATGAATAGAAGGCGTTTGACGAGGTGCAATTTTGATTGTGTGGTGTATTAAAGCATTTATGCTGCGCTGATGCTGTTGCAAACTTGCCTAGAACAAGAAACTTTATCTAAATTATTTAATTTAAATTATTTTATAAAAAAAAAAAAAAAACTAATTTTCCTGTCCTCCAACCAATTTATTTGGAGCCAGTACTGCATTATCATCTTTTCCCATTCAGCTGTAGTATTGATTACGGTCCAGTACTTTTCAAACAGAGAACGCCAGTGCTATGTCCCAGTGTCCCAGCAATGGGAAAAGTATAGTCTGACTAATAAATATTATGATTATGCTGCTAGTTCACTTGAAAATTGCATCATGAGCACTCTGAAATTTTCACGTGAATAAGTTACTTCAACTTCTTTTCCAGCTACTACAGATGAATCAAAAGCAAGAAGAATGAAGAGAAGACATAATCGAACCAGTAAGATGTAGAGTCCTCACATCCTTTTTTAACACTACATCACTATGGTGCTGAATGGGTTAAAGACGATACAGAAGTTTTATAGGTGATGGTACAATTTAAGATTTATTTAGGTACTCGGAGATTTTTTACAGCGTTACGTCATTGATGGTTAGCAAAGACGTGGTCGATGTGGCCTCATAATTAATAATGTTCCCACTGCTGGGGCACAGGCTCCTGTCTGCGAGAGGGAGTGGGCAATAATCCACCACGCGGGCCCAATGCAGATTGGTGAATCTAACATGTCTTCATATTTTTGCTTCTAAGGTTTTTCTCATCCGGTTTCCTCACGATGTTTTACTTCACCTCTTTTCTTCATACACGAACTTTTCAAGCAGGAACGGGGTAGACTGTTCTTTACCAGAAACAAAATAGAACTTACAGGACCTACATAGCTTCAGTCCATGATTCTGATCCTTCTGTTTAGGTGCTTTGCGATGTTTTTTTTTTTAAATGAGCTCATAAATTTTGACCGCGTTGGTATTGAAGTGGTATTGAACTTACTCGGTCAAAATGTATGGAAGAACAGCTTTAAAATAAAAAAGATTATGTTTGTTATTTTCTTGACAACCGACGACGACTGCCTTGTATACCGTTACATTTTGGGTTAAGCAATGCCGTTAAAGTCACCTAAGACATAGGGGTGCTTGGACAGGAAACCTCCCCGTGTGCCCGTGGGCTGGAGTTTCCCTTGGATACGTCTGGGGGAAAGGCCAGTCTCCGGGACGGTGCACCCTGGGATGCGGGCAATATCCCCCATTGGGTACTGTGTGCCTAATGGGTGTCGTTGCCCGTATGCCAATATCCTGTCGGCGGGACGCTCCAACGCGTGTATCTCTGCGCTCATGCAGAGACGCACAGCGGCGGAGTAAGAGCGGGCTCGGTGTGCACTCACCCTGCCACCGGGCAGGCAAGAAGGAGTGCTCTCCTTCTGCCACCGTTAATCTCGTAGCCCCGAAGATTGTCACGGTCATCTCTCTGACTTTTGACGGGGGTCGAGGGCCTTGGCTTAACCGCCCGGGCCGCGAGGAAGAAATCCTCTATAAAAAATTACCCCAAACCTCCAAGCGGCGGCGCACCGTGAGGGAGGTTGCAAGCTTGACTAATGGGTAGCTTAATTAGTCTCTAGTGCGAACCACAATTTTTGAGTAAATAAAATGATTACATACTCGTGGGAATCAAATGGAAAAACTTATAACCAAAACCAAAAACGTAGAGGAAGGGAGTGATGCGGGGTCGGAGTCCGACTCCGCATCGAGCGCGAAGGGCTCTGATAAGGGCCCGGAGCAAGCGGCGGTGGGCGCTTCGAGGAGGACGGAGTTCCTCAAGAAGCGCCCCAAACCGAGGGATGGCCGGGGGTCGTCCTCGGATGGCGGTGTGGCCTCGAACCCAAAGCTTGGGAAGGTCTGCCGGAGCGGTGGGGTCCGGTTAGGCAGAACCTTGAAGGATCCCGCCGACCCGAGTGCCGAGGCGGCCAAGGCAGCTGAGCCAGCTGAATCGGAGGGGCAACGTTCTGGAGGGACCAGTAGCAGGGCCCTCTCAGAGTCGTCTGACGTTGAGCCAGACAACGCCGGCGGCTCTAACTCGGAGCGTACGGCCAGGCTCGCGGAGGTTGTGGCTGCTGCAGTCAAGGGTGTGGCCTTGAAGAGGCTTCAGGCCTCTAAAGGCAAGGCCATTACCGCAGCCATAGCCTCCATTATGGCGGCAGCGGAGGATATATACTCCGGACCTCCGTCGGACGGTATGTCTGAGGTGCGGGCGGAGGTCGCCCGTTTGACGGCCGCCATGGAGCTTCTCCGCAAGGAGAACGCGGAGCTCCGAGCGGACCTGGCCGGGCTCCGAGGAGCTAGTCCCAGTGTGGTGCCCCCCAGTGTGGTGCCTCAGAAGGGGGCGCGGCAGGGGCATGGTGGACCCACACCGGGGGAAGACCGGGTGCTGAATTTGGTGCGGCAGGAGCTAGCCACCTTCCGCAGCCGGTTTTCCGCCCTGGAGGCCATAGTCCTGCGCCCCCCACTAGCGGCGAGCCGGCCGGTCTCGGGCCAGCAGAAGGAGGCGACGTATGCCGCCGCCACGTCAGTCGCGGCCAAGTCGGCACCGCAGTCGGGTCGGATCCCGGCGAAACCGGTGCCGCCCAAGCCCAAGCCCAAGAAGGGTGGGGTGGCTGCTCAGGCAGCTACGTCCACAGCGGTGGTGCCAGGACGGTTGGCCCCGCCTCCCCCATCTCCCGCGGCTGACGCCGAATGGGAAGTAGCCGGGGAGAAAAAGAAGGCGGGCAAGGCAGCGAGGGCTGCCAAAAGGAAGGAGAGGCGGCAGCGGCGCAAAAAGCGTAGCGCCGCGGCTAGGTTACGCGCCCCGAAGTCCGCCGCTGTAGTGCTAACACTACAGCCGGAAGCGGAGAAGAAGGGCGTGTCCTACCGCGACGTGCTTTCGAAAGCAAGGGCGGCGGTGAACCTCGCGGAGCTGGGTGTCTCCAACGGCATGCGGATGAGGGTCACTGCGACCGGAGCCCGCATGTTGGAGATCCCCGGTGCGGCCAGTGGCCCGACCGCTGACGCCCTGGCCGAAAGGCTTAGGGCGTCCCTTGACGCGGACGAGGTCCGAGTGTCCAGGCCCACCAAGTGCGCTGACATGCGCATCTTGGGCCTGGACGACTCAGTGACGGAGGGCGAGGTGGTGGCCGCCGTAGTCAGGACGGGAGAATGCTCTGCCGAGCAGGTGAAGGCAGGCACCATCCGTCCTGACAACACGGGGATGCGAACCATCACGGTGAGCTGCCCCGTGTCGGCGGCCCGAAAGATCACCGAGGAGGGCCGTAGGCTTCTGGTGGGCTGGGTATCCGCGCAGGTGAAACTGCTGGAACCCAGACCTCTGAGGTGCTTCCGCTGCCAGGTGGGTCACCACGTGGGAGTGCAGTGCACCTCGGAGGTGGACCGCAGCAGTCACTGCTTCCGCTGCGGTCAGCCCGGTCACAAGGCCGGCTCGTGCGTCGCACCCAAGCCGCACTGCTATTTATGTGCGGCAGCTGGAAAGCCGGCCGAACACCGGGCTGGGAGCAAAGCCTGCGCTCCACCCGCTGAAGCCAGAGGCCGAGGCAGGGCCAAGCCCTCCGCCACCGCCGTCACCGCCGCAACCGCCGCCACTGCCGCCGCCGCTGCCGCCTCCACCGCCGTTGTTGCCGCCGCCGTTGCGGCTGGGCCTGCCCAGGGGGCCCCGGAGGAGGGTAATATGGAGTGTACGTAACGGCTCCATTACGCCTCCTCCAGGCGAATATCAACCACTGCGCCGCCGCTCAGGATCTGTTGATCCAGAGCATGGCGCAGTGGTCGATTAACATCGCCGTGGTCGCTGAGCCGTACTTTGTCCCGCCCAGGGATGACTGGGTGGAGGACCTGAGCGGCTCAGTGACCCTCATTTCGTCGGCCGCCGCCGGTACCCCGACCCTCGAGAGTGTCAAGAGGGGACGGGGTTGCGTTGCAGCACGGTTCGGGGAGATTGTCGTGGTAGGGGTGTACTTCTCCCCGAGCCGAACTCTCGCCGAGTTCCACAACTCCCTTGCGGAGTTGAGAGACGTCGTCGTCGGGTTTCGTTCCCTCCCCGTGCTCGTCCTCGGGGACTTCAATGCCAAGAGCTTGGCTTGGGGTTCCCGTTTGACGAATGTGCGGGGCAGGATGGTGGAGGACTGGGCTCTGGAAGCAGACCTGGTCGTCCTAAACCGGGGTTCTGTCGCCACGTGTGTGCGGATGCGGGGTGAGTCGGTGGTGGACATTTCGTTCGCCAGCCCCGCTCTGTCGCCGCGTGTCATCGACTGGCGCGTCATGGAGGGGGTGGAGACGTATTCCGACCACCGGTACATCCGGTTTGACGTCTCCGCCCAGACCTCGAGCGCGCCGGTCCGACAGGCCCCGTGTGGTCCGCGGTGGGCGTTGAAGCAGCTGGACCGGGAGCTTCTCCTGGAAGCCTCGATCGTGCAGGCCTGGGTGTCATCACCGGACAGGCCTGCCGACATAAACGACGAGGCCGAGTGGTTCCGGGAGACCATGTCCGAGGTATGTGACGTGGCAATGCCCCGGGTCCAGCCAGGTCGTGCTTCACGCCAGGTGTACTGGTGGTCGCCGCAATTGACAGCACTGCGCGAGGCGTGTGTTGCTGCGCGACACCTTTACTCCAGGCACCGCAGGCTCCGTATCCGCCCTCCGGATACGGAAGCCATTGAGGCGGAGCTGTACGAGGGGTACAGAGTGGCGAAGACCGCCCTCCGATACGAGATCCTGCGGGCCAGAGTAGTGGCCCGCGAGGAGTCGCTGGAGACTCTGAACAGAGACCCGTGGGGACGCCCCTACAAAACGGTGCGGGACAAGATCCGCCCGTGGGCTCCCCCACTGACGCAGAGTCTCCGGCCTCATCTCGTGCAGGACGTGGTGAGCGCTCTGTTCCCCTCGCGAGGGGAGCACGCTCCCCCGCCTATGGCTCCGCCTCCTGCGGTGCCCGATGCGGACCACACCGACGACGACGACTCTCCAGAGGTGACCGAGGTAGACCTGAGAGTGGCGGTACGTAGGCTGAGTGCCAAGAATACCGCCCCAGGACCCGACGGCTTGCCCGGCAAAGCCTGGGTCCTGGCCTTGCAGGCTCTCGGGCCTCGACTAAGAGGGCTCCTAAGCGCATGCTTGGAGGAGGGCCAGTTTCCGCTTCGTTGGAAGACGGGGAAACTGGTCCTCATTAAGAAGCCGGGGCGCCCAGCGGACTCTCCGTCCGCTTACCGGCCCATTGTGCTGCTCGACGAGGTGGGCAAGCTCTTTGAGAGAGTAATTGCAGACCGCCTCGTCGGGCGGCTGGTGCGGGTGGGGCCGGATTTGGCGGAGAGCCAGTTTGGTTTCCGCAGGGGGCGCTCCACGGTGGACGCCATCATGCGCGTGCGAGCCCTCACGACGGGGGATGCTGTGGCCCGGGGTGGGGTCGTCTTGGCGGTGTCATTAGACATCGCCAATGCCTTCAACACCCTGCCCTGGAGTTGCATATGGGAGGCACTCCGGTATCACCGGATGCCGACCTACCTCTGTCGCGTGGTCGAGGCCTATTTGACGGACAGGGCCGTCATCTACCCCGGTCACCTCGGAGAGTGGAACCGGCGAGAGATGTCGTGCGGTGTCCCACAGGGATCGGTCCTGGGGCCGTATCTGTGGGACATCGGATACGACTGGGTGCTGCGCGCCGACCTCCCTAGCGGCGTCAGTGTAGTCTGCTACGCTGACGACACGCTGGTCCTGGCGCAAGGGAGGTCGTACCAGGCGGCGGCCGACTTAGCGACACACGGGGTTGCGACAATCGTCGATAGGATCCGGCAACTGGGACTCGAGGTGGCATTGCACAAGTCCGAGGCCATGTGGTTTCATGGTCCTCGGAATGCGCCACCGACGGGTTCCCAGATAACGGTGGGAGGGGTTCACATCGGCGTCGAGTCGACGATGAAGTACTTGGGACTCGTCCTCGACAGCCGGTGGAACTTCGCGGAGCATTTCCGCCGTTTGGCTCCCAGACTGGAGCGGGCTGGGGCTGCGTTGAAGCGGCTCTTGCCCAATCTAGGGGGGCCAAACGCCTCCTGCCGGAGGCTCTACGCGGGGATCGTGCGGTCCATGGCCCTATACGGGGCGCCGGTGTGGGCGCCTACATTGAGGCGCCAACCAGCTCGCAAGCTGAGGGCGTCCCATAGGGTCATGGCGATCAGGATGATCCGGGGATATCGCACGATCTCCGGCGAGGCGGCGGGCCTCCTTGCCGGATTACCGCCATGGGATCTGGAGGCAAAGGTCCTCGCGCAAATATGGGAGTGGCGCGAGGAGGCCAAACGCCGGGGCGTAAGTCCGCTGCCGCAGGAAATCGCGGCACAGCGGACAGAGCTTCGGCGGGATCTCATGGTGACATGGAGAGAGCGATTGTCGCAACCCAGTGCTGGGCACGCCACGATTGCGGCGGTAAGTCCCCTCTTTGAGGAGTGGTTTGAGAGGCGGCATGGCGTCCTCACCTTCCGCCTGACGCAGGTCCTCACCGGACACGGTTGTTTCGGGAGGTTCCTGTTTCGGATAGGGCGGGAGGAAACGCCCGGGTGTTTCCACTGCGAAGATCGCCCTGAGGACACGGTGGAGCACACGGTGGCGGTCTGCCCTGCTTGGGCGGAGCACCGCCGTGTCCTCGTGGAGGCGATCGGCGGCGGCGATCTCTCGCGTCCGGCCCTGGTCCAGGCCATGGTACGGAGCGAGAGGGCATGGGGAGCCATCACCTCCTTCAGCGAAGCAGTGATGCTCGCGAAGAGGGAGGCGGCGCACGTGAGGGAGAGGCAGCATATGCGCCCTCGCGACCCCAGCCGCCGCAGGATACGGAGACGCCCTGGGCGTCGGGAATCCCAGGCCGATTTCCGGCCACCGTAGGCATGGGCTTGCGGACGGCGAGTAATGGGTAGCTCGCTGTCCGGTAAGGACCAAGCCCAAGTCGACGGCGCGTTGTGTTCCACGCGCGCCTCAAAGAGATGTCAGCACAAAAAATGATGGGGCCCGCAAGGGCCGATGCCTGCCAGGGGTGCGGGTTTGTTCGAAAGAGACACCACAGCCCCTGGCTTAAGGGCTACTGAAGGAACACGGGTGGGTTTTAGTCAGTAAAAGTCTGACACGCCCTCCTGCTCCACCCAGAGCGGGAGAAGTTATTTGATGATTTCCCACCCAAAAAAAAAAAAAGACAGCAAAAAATGATTGATTAACCAAAACCCTCACACAAAGAAGTGATGTATTCAACACCCACATATTAACAAAATAAACACGAAGGAAACAAAAACTCGCGAATTCCAACAAAGTAAGTTTATGTTATAAACAAACAATGTTCTTTACAATATTAATTAGCAAGTCCTTGATAAATACTTTGTGTTGTGATGACTTTTTCTTGTTATTTTTTATGTGTTTTCTCACTAAGATCGACGTGAGCAAAGTTTATGATGAAATTTATTTGTATTTTCATGTCGAGAGCATTTTATAACCATTGTTTGGATGTTTAGAGCACTGGTGGTCCAGTGGTATTTTTTTTTTTTGGTTGGATGGTCTTCAAATACCTTCCGCTCTGGGTGGAGCAGGAGGGCGTGTCGTGTGGTCCTTACCGGACAGCGAGCTGTGGTCCAGTGGTTCGTCGTAAATTCGAACCTAGACCATTGAGTTATACTTTAATACGTAGCACATTATAACTCAATGACCTAGACAAGCGCCTTACTTTGTGGAAATTACTTCATCACCACTGGTCTCAAAACCGTGAAGAAATACATTGTGAGGAAATCGGTATGTCCTAGAACCAAAACTATGACTTCGTTTGTTTTTTCATAACTGAATGGCGCTCTTGACTTTGTTTCGCTGAGCGTGAGCGTTCTTTCGTTTTTGTTTATAGTTTGCTCAGCTACTAGCATGGTGTTACATAGCTTATAGCCTTACTCAAAAATTGGGCTATCAAATGCTATAACAGTTTTTTTTTAAATCCCTTCCCGGTGGATTAACAAAAACGAAGGAACGCTCACGTTCAGCGAAACAAAGTCAAGAACAGTCCATTCAGCATTGAAAAAAACAATAGTGTTCCAGAGATTCGAGTTCAAACAATCATGCAAACTCTTCAGCTGTAGTATGAATTATGGTGCAGAAACTGATACCCAAACTAAACTAGGGCTTGTATTTTGGGAATTGGGACCTTATGCATGAAAGCATGAAGACCAGTTTAATTAAACCATCAGAGGCCTCAGTGCGAATTTTATTTTACCATATCGATCAAACGCTTCAAAGTCAAAGCACTCAATTAGGTACTTAAAGGCACTTTTGAACGTCATCATTTACATTAAAATAGAATTGATTCTAGTCGCCCATTCCAAAATGTAGTTTCGTATGGAGAATAACGGGCAAGAAACTCCACCGTTACTCTTTTAAAATGTTTTAAATACAATTTAACAAAGTACATTCATTATATAATTATGTGTGAAAACGATGCACCCAGAATAAAATTACTATACCAAAATAGGTAAAAAAAATGCAATTGAAGCAACACAGATAAATAAATTTTATGATAAAACATGGTGCTCACATATTTACAAACATTGTAAGAGTAAAAATACGATTTTTCTAGAATATTAACAAGTAAAAGTCACAAATAACTTTAATTTCCCAAGGCGGTGACAAGAAATTAATAGAATACAATATCCAAAGTCACCGCCTTCCGAAATTAAAGTTATTTTTCACTTTCTAGTGTTTTTTGGAAGTTATTTTTCACTTTATAGTGTTTTCACTTTTTAGTTATAGTACCTACCCCACACCAATTTCATCACCTTTGGGGTCAAAACAATGCATATTTATGCTATAGCAGCAATCTCGGTTTATTTGCTGTTATTTTTCGAAGAGTTCCGTTGTCTGTCTCCGAAACGCATCATCCCATCTATATGAAATTTAAATGGGACCATTTCGAAATAAACCCCTTTCGAACAAAAAAAGAATTTTGCAAATCGGTCTTATGACGGATCCTCCACCCAACTCCTAACCGTTAAAGAGTTGTACCTTCCTTCATTAGCTCAGCGTCATGAGATGATGATGACCGTACGCAAATGTCTCAATAACTTAAAAAAATACTTAGAAAAACATTCAATACTCAATACGGGTGCGCCAAAGTTCACCTAAATTTTCAACTCCGATAATTGGAAATCCGAAAATGTTCTCCCTAACATTTTTGATCCTAACAATCACAATTCCTAACTACTCTGTCTCTAATGTTCATAATTCCGAAGCATTCAACTTCATAATGTCATTAGCAATAAACATCTATTATACTTTTATTTGTTTCCCTATATTTTCTCAACATAACCATCTTTTATACTATTATTCATAGTGCCCCCAAGAAACGAATCGTTGCAAAATCGACTCCACGTAGTCTTGTTTGCCCTACCCCTAGAGTGTTATTTAAAATCGCGAAGGCGCGGAGGGGCGAGGCGGCCCGCGAGCTGAGGAGCAGGTGGTTTTAACGCCCGCCGCCGAGGCTGAGGCTGGCCGGCTATCCAGCAAGCCGAAGCTACGGTGGTGAGCGTTAAACACATCTGCGACGAGCAGCTCGCGTGGGATCGCCGGAGCCCCACAGCGCCGGAGCCGTGACAGAAACCATGCCTGCTGCATGCATGGACATGGTAAATGTTTCTTTCTGAGTATGAGTGAAAATATTATGGTAATTATGTTTAGGGATAAAAGCGTTACGATAAAAAACAGTAGGAGTTTAAATATATTTACATTAATGATATTATTAATTACAATTTTCGGAAACATGAGTGTTATGAACATCGCCGGTAGCACTACAAATAGTATGAATGAAATTTTTAGGATGAAACATTTTAGGAAGAGTGATCATTCGGATTACAAATCGTTAGGAAGAACAATTTCGGGTAAAGAACTTTAGTTGAGCCAATATGGACCCACTCAATACTCAATCATTTATTGCATTCCACAATGTATATGCTTAGGTGGTAAGTAAAAATGTTCTGAAACAATCATGGACCCTGTCGGGCACAGCAAAATAAAAATTTGAAGGAAGGAACATTGTTAATACCTACAAAATTTGAGGGTTGCCCTCGATTGCCCTGGGATTCCATCATCATATTCTAACTTGGTGCCAATGGGACCACCTCAAGAGTATACTCTTTCAAATAAAAAAAGAATTTTGAGAATCGGTCCACAAATGGGGGAGATATCGAGGAACATACATTAAAAAAAAATACGTTCGGTGGAATAACCTCCTCCTTTTTTGGAAGTCGGATAATGAAACTCACACTAGGGCCCAGTACTAAAGTCTATTAAAGTTGCCATAGATTACATGTACTTCGTTGCTCTATCATACTTAACGCGTGAGGTACTAAACAACAGCCTACAAAATACAACAAGCTACTGTTCATAATTGCAATGTTCATAATAGCTTAACTATAAGGCACAGTACATGGTACCTACTTATTCAAATGTAAAGCGTAGTTAGTACATAACAGAGACCGTTGGTTACGCTGTAGGTGGCTAACGTGTGTACCACCCGGATGTATTTATGCGTAAGGCTGTGGACACATGTTTTTAGGTGGCTGTTTTAAGGGAATTCCTTGGTTTCTAGAAGTAGGTAGAACTGTAAATATTAAGGAGAATCCGCTACGGTAGCCCGCAAAATTTTAATTTTCTGACGTTTTTTGCAATGTATATGTCTGTCAATGTCAAGTTGAATGTTGATTAAAATGTGATCCGCGACCGTAACAAATATGGCTTTTCAGAAATACTATCAATAAAAGCATCAATACAACTCTCTAAGATAAAGGTCATGCCCAGTGCCCATGTAATAACCACTCTCATAACGGTCGGAGGCGCTGCACTCGAAGTTGTAGACGAATACGTTTAGCGAGGACAAACTGTCCAGTTAGGTAGGACCAACTTCGAGAAAGAGGTCGATCGTCAAATCCGACTCGGCTGGGCAGCGTTCGGGAAGCTTAACACACACATATGACTTATGGAACCGAAACGTGGTCGCTCACAATGGTCCTCATAAGAAGGCTTAAAGACACCCAAAGGACAATGGAGAGGACTATGCTTGGAGTTTCCCTACCTAGTGATCGGATCAGGAATTAAGAGATCCGCAGGAGAACCAAGGTAACCGACATAGCCCGAAGAATTGCCAAACTTAAGTGGCAGTGGGCAGGGCACATTGCTCGCAGAATAGATGGCCGATGAGGCCGAAAAGTTCTGGAGTGGCGACCGCGTACCGGAAAACGTAACGTTGGAAGGCCTCCGACAAGGTGGACCGATGACCTGGTGAGGGCCGAAGGAGTCCGCTGGATGCGGGAGGCACAGATCCGGTCGAAGTAGCGGAGCTTAGGGGAGACCTAGGTCCAGCAGTGGACGTCTTTTGGCTGAAATGATGAGTCCATTTAATCCCATTGAATGTCTATTTCATTAAAATATCTATACAATCTTTGTAAGGGTCTTAAAATGGACTTTGAAATAAAAGCAGTGGACTGTTTAAACTGTTAACGTATATCCAACATTAACTTACAATAACAGACATAGAAGGCGCGTGTTTTTTGTCGGTTGTTCTCGCTAGTGAAGTGTGTTGGACCCTCGGCTCCTCTCTTTGACCCGCGCAGCCGCCGGCGCCGTCGGCCGCGCAGCCACCCGACGCCTGACGAAGAAAGCCGACGGCGGCGTCCGAACATCCTCCCTGGATTGATGCATACACATGTGTCATCAGTTCATATAATCCCATTGTCCGAAAAATCTGCTTTTTCATAGAAGAACCTAAGCGGTCAAAATTATGGAAAAGCAATCTTTTTTAATGACTCACGAAGAATTTCAACATGGGGAATTCTGAATCGTCCCTGCCACCCCGTATAACCACAGCAAATTAATTTTGTTTAGGTACACAAAATTATTTCAAAATAATTACCAATAAATTGACAAAACAAAACAACAGGAAACAAACAAAATGCCTTATCAGTACCACCTCCATTACCATTCCAAAAACCGAATATATTACAAATCTATACCTACTCGCGAAACATGGCCAAGCCCTTACAAATATATTAAATCATTTATGTAAATGAATCCCTGTTAAAACTTGTGTAAGCGATTTAACACAATGCGAATGCAGTCGGCAACAAGAATTATGACTATTAATTACGTCTTTAGTCATAATTCACTGGATGTTTCTAAGTTACTTTGTATTATGTATGGCTTTATTTGACGACAAAAATTTACATTATGGGTCCTGGCAAAAAAGCTATAGACTGGCAGAACACCCTAGATGCCTATTGCGGGGATGGTTAAGCGGGAGCGCAAGGGTATGCCGCAAAATTCAAATTTACTTACGTTTTTGCAATTCGCAGGACAGTGCCAGGTTTGTTGTAACAAATGTGGCTTAAAGGTGCATCCACGTCGAAGTAACTATTAGGTCTTTACCTATGAAATTGCCGTTCTGCAGTACTTGCCATTTCAAATCAAAATAATTTTTGTTTTGCTAAGAATTCTAATTTCAAATTAATTTTATTTTAAAAACATGGATTTTTTTTTCTAAAAGTAGTCATTTCTTTATTGATTAGTGTTACATTTTCATCGCATTTCAATCTTTTTCGTCATCATGGATACGTTAAAAATTCGAGTAATTATGGAATATGAGTACCGTCGTGGCAGCAACGCGGCACAAGCGGCACGCAACATCAACGACGTTTACGGAGCTAACACTACAAACCAACGCACCACCTGTTATTGGTTTGCTCGCTTCCGTTCTGGAAATTTCGACCTGAAAAATGAACCTCGCGGTCGTCCGAAGACTTTGGTCGACAATGACGAATTAAAGGCGATTGTGGAAGCTGATGATACACAATCTACGGCTGAATTAGCAGCAGCTTTCGACGTTAGCGTCAAAACAATATTGGTCCATTTGCGTCAAATTGGCAAGGTAAAAAAGCTTGACAAATGGGTGCCCCACGAACTCAATGATCGCCAGCGCGAAGTACGCGTCGAGACGTGCCTTGCACTGCTCAACAGACACACAAATGAAGGAATTTTGAACCGCATTGTTACCTGCGATGAAAAATGGATTCTGTTTGATAACCGTAAGCGCTCAGCAAGTTGGTTGGATCCTGGTTCAGCACCTAAACAATGCCGTAAACGAAAACTTACCCCTAGAAAAGTGATGGTCACTGTTTGGTGGTCTAGCGCCGGTGTGATTCATCACAGCTTCTTACCAAACGGGGTGAGCATTACTGCAGATGTGTACTGTGAAGAACTGAACACAATGATGGAGAAGCTGGCGCATCTCCAACCAGCATTGGTCAATCGCTCGTCTCCGCTGCTCCTGCACGACAACGCGCGACCTCATACTGCACAGCAGACGGTCTCCAAGTTGCAAGAACTGGGGTTGGAAGCTCTCCGTCATCCGCCCTACTCACCAGACCTTGCGCCTACAGACTACTACTTTTTCCAGAATTTGGATAACTTCTTGGCGGGAAAAAAATTTAATACCCGAGAGGCAGTACAAAATGCCTTTGAAGAATTTGTTGCCTCCCGTCCAGCTGATTTCTTTAAGAAGGGCATCAATAAACTGCCACTGCGATGGCAAAGATGCATTGATTGCATGGGTGATTACTTCGATTAATACAAATAAAAAATTCATGAAAAAAATTCGTTTAAATTTTTTCATACAAAACGGCAATTTCATAGGTAAAGACCTATTATAATACAAAAGCCAATCAACTAGCTGCTGTCCGCGTCTCCGCCCGCTTCCATGTTGAAAATTATCCAAAGGGAACCATCTCCCGGGCTGAAAAGGGATCTACCTTGAAGGTTGTAATTTACCTGTGAAGTATCAAAATATGTCTCATAAATACCATTGCATGGCCCAAGGAATACATTTTTTCATACAAACTTCCGCCCCCTTTTTCACACCGTTACGGGGGGAGTTTTCCCCCCCGAGTGGGTTCCCGCGTCCCCCCCGATTGGGTTCCCGCATTGTCGTTGCGGGGGGGCTCAGTAGCCGTGGTCTCCCAGCCCGGTGAAGCAAAGAGGAACCCAAATGTGGGGTCGTTTGTCAGGGCTTTTGCCTTCAAGCCGACGACGTAGCGGCCAAAAAGTAGGTTGCGGTGAGGTGCACCGCAACTGAGGTGGGCCGCGATGTCGAATGGGAGGCATCGCGGCTGAGGGTTACGGGCTGCGGCAGAGGAGGAGTGCCGGTGCTTCTGAGCAGCGCTCTTCTCTTCCGTGGCCTGGACGGGGCCGCCACCGTTTGATGGCGGACGCGGTGGGGCCGCAGGGGAAGAGGAGTGTAGCGTTGGCCGCTCTCCCTATCCCCTGCGGCCGAAAAGTGGTAGACGTGACGGCGCGTTGTGTTCCACACGCGCGCCGTCAGAGATGTCAGCAACCACTGGTGGGTTCCGCAAGGGCCAATGCCTGCCAGGGGAGCGGGTTGGTCGAAAGAGTTACCGCCGCCCCTGGCACACGGGCAACTGAGGGAACACGGGTGAGTTTTAGTCAGTACAAGTCCGACACGCCCTCCTGCTCCACCCATAGCGGGAGAAGACATTTGATGAATTCCCACCCTCCAAAAAAGAAAAAATCGGGGGCAGTTTCCTAAATTCCCATCAGCTGTATTTATCTATCATACATACGTAACAGAATCCTTAAACTTGTTTTTTTTTTTTTTTCCTTTTATTCTTCTTTGTTTTGTGAAAGGCGAGTGTTTTAGAGGACGTTTAGGATTGCCAAATTGGTAGATTGGGCCAGCCCAAATGTCACCATGTCATTTTGCATTGCCCAATGAAATGAATTCTATTGTGAGCATTCGTTGCTGCGATTGCTAGGGTTTTTAATTCTGCCTGTCCGTTTTTTTGTAAACACTCTAAATAAACTTTGCCCGTGCTCGTACTATGTATATTTACAAGGTAGGTACACCATTTTCTATTTCAACCTCGAAATAGTTCAATTTCCCACCGCTTCCTCGTTATTTAAAACCCTGGCTCCCAATCAATGGCACAACGACGTTACCACCACCCTTTGTGCTCACCCCAGCTCCAGATAATCTATTCCGAGATACACTAGATAGATGTAATCGAATGCTGGCTAGATTTATATTGAACTAGATTCGAAACTAAGTGAACGGAAAGTAGAAATAGGGTGGAGTGAATTTGGTTTGTTAAGTACGTATTTTGGTCGACTGGGAGCGCACTGGTGTGATAGAAGAGAAAAAGTTTTATATAGGGATCAAATGGGATGATTTGGTCGATTGAAACTTTTGTCGTATTAAAACGGGGCATGTGGCTAAGTTATATTATAACAGAAGCACAAGTCGATCCATTAGGTTTAATTATGGCTTGGTTTGTCTGTGTTGGTCATCTTTACATACCTAGACCCCTCCGTGCATCAGAGAGCACGCTAAGCAGTTGGTCCCGGCTGTAAAGACAGAAACATATTTTATTTAAGACGCATAGGTAATACCTACAAACAATAAAGAAGAATATCAAAACTTTTAAGTCGTTATGGGTAGTTAGATAGTCTGACAACCAGTTTTACCAAAGGGTAACGTATTACCCAGTACCTAACTGGGTTGTGGAGGTCAGATAGAAAATACTGTCACTCAGCTGCATTCAGTTAGACTGGAAGCCGACCCCCGGGGAAAGAATAGGCACATCTATCTAATACCTTTAAACGAGCAATTCTTGTATAATAATAATCTGAATCTCGGAAACTGCTCCAACAATTTTCATAAAATTTAGTATGCAGGGGGTTTCGGGGGCGATAAATCGATCTGTCTAGGTTTTGTTTTTAGAAAATGTCAAACAAAAATTATCCAGACATTGATGATTAGTAGTCGCGATTTAGTCGGTATTGCCCTAGTAGGTACCCAATAGTATTGACAAATTAATAGTATGGATATCGACACACAAACTGTAACCATTATTTTAGCACATGATTCTAAACAGCTTAACGTAGAAATTTTACATTTGTCAAAACAACTTCGCGAAAGTTCATCATTTCAGCCGAAAGACGTCCGCTGTGGACATAGGCCTCCCCCAGGCTCCTCCACTTCGACCGGTCTTGTGCTTCCCACATCCAGCGAATACCCGCGGCCTTCACAAGATCATCGGTCCACCTTGTGGGAGGCCTTCCCACTGTACGTCTTCCGGTACGCGGTCGCCACTCCAGAACCTTTCGGCCCCATCGGCCATCTGTTCTGCGAGCAATGTGTCCTGCCCACTGCCACTTAAGTTTGGCAATTCTTCGGGTCATGTCGGTTGCCTTGGTTCTCCTGAGGATCTCTTCATTTCTGATTCGATCACGTAGGGAAACTCCGAGCATAGCTCTCTCCTTCCTGCGTCATATTCCTCAATGCTCAGGGTCGTGACCTCCCTTCAGTATCACCTTCTCTCGGGTGATCTTTTTCCATCTGTCTCTTTCTTTGGCTGTGTGAAGGGCGCTGTGGACTGTGGAGTCATCTGGTCAGACCATCGCAGTACTTTATGCGGCCTACCCAAATGCCCTTTCTTTGATATATTGTTCGTCAAATCGTTGAGCTCCTCATGTTCTGAGTTGAGCTGTATGATTACTGATAAATGCGTACACTGATTGGACAGGTCCACTCAATCTGTGTGGTTCTTTCCTAAAAAGACCATTTCAGACACCAATCCACGTGGTCTTCATATGATCTGACCAAGATTATGTCTGGACTTTGAAAGAGACTGTGACCTCTGAGATTGTTTCGGCCTTTCTTCTCAGAGTAGTCAGATAGGAAACGACGACCTCATCTAGTTTAAAAAAAAACTGATTGACGTGTAAAAGTGTTTGTATAAACCTACTTACAGAAATAAATCATTTATCTTCTATACTATTCATAAAGAGGAAAGATTTGATTGTTTGTTTGCATTGAATAGGCTCTGAAACTACTGAACTGATTTGAAAAATTATTTCACTGTTGGGAAGCTACACAATCCCCGGGTGACATGGGCTGTATTTTATCCCCGTATTCCAACGGAAACGGGAACTACGCGGGTGAAATCGCGGTGCGTTGCTAGTCACTTATCATTGGGCTGCGTCCACGAGGTCTTTTCCCATCTACCTTGCCGGTCACGATTAGCTTTTCTAGGTTGCCATCGTCTTTCTTCGCAATGTGACCAAAGTATTCCAATATCTCTGTACGCTTACAATTAAATTATTTTGACAATTAAAATTAAACACAAAAAAATTCGACAAATTAACATTAGCCGTCATTACATATTGTAATTCGAGACATTTTTCTACGAAAAAGAGAAAAAGAATGCAATCACACACATCTTCCAGGAATGAGAGGCGCTCTCATTGAAAAGTTAACCTTACCTTCTCAGAAATAAGGTTGGTTTTTCTTTGAATTTTGCGTGTTGAGAACAAAATGATAAAAAGCATGAAGTCCTTAATCACTGGAAACAAGACGTCTTAATTAAAAAAACCTGAATCTTAACGAACGCATACGAATAAAGTAAACTATTAACTCTTAAATAACTTAAGACTGAGATGTATCGCTGTTATTTTTCACAGATGACCTTAATTTGTTACTTTAATATGGTCAAATATTTAGTTTTTTATGTGTCGTTATGTGGTTAAAATAGTTGTCTTAATTAGGAAAAGGAACGAAGAATTTAAGGTACCTAACTGAATTTAGAACTTGCTCCCTGTCTCCAACATTTATGTTCCTCTAAGGGCTTATTTTACCAGTCAGATATATTTTATCAGTAGAGTAAAATTTACGTCTGACAATTCTACTATGGAAGATCTGTCAAAAATTCAAAATTTATTCTTAGGATACTAAGTTTAAAAGTTTGGTGAAATTCGCCTTAAATTGATTATGGTGAAAACAAAATAATGTTGATGATACGGCAATGCATTCCAATGATAATTGTCAAAAATAAAACTAAAATAAGAAACTATACCCATTTAATTCAGATTCTAAACACAAATGAATCCAACAACATACTGAAATAATTGAAAATCTTATACCGACCCAGAAACTTTATTTGGATTCTGTTACTCTGTAGAACAAAAAGTACTGTTAATACAGAAGGCTAACTCACACCACATACATACATAATTGGCCTATAACGTTCCCACTGCTGGGAGACAGGCTTCCTCTCGATGCTGAGTGGGCTGTATTCCACCACGCGGGCACAGTGCGTGTTGATGTGGATATCACATGTCTTCGATTTTTTTGGTTCTAGGACATCCCGGTTTCCTCACGATGTTTTCCTTCACCGTCTATAAAGCAGTGGTGAAGACATAATTTACAAAAGTAAAGCGCCTGTCGGGGTTTAGACCTACGACCTACAACTCGTAAGTCGCGGCTGTTACCACCGGGCGAACACTGGTCTCTCTGCTCTGGCTAACTCACGGTTTAAATAAAATAAATAAGAAAAAACTAAACAATTGTTGGCCGAAATTTTATTTGTCAAATGTAAGGTATGATGAAAATTATACTGAAGTGACAATAAACAGTATATCTGGTAACATCATCAACTCGAGTTTTTGCTGTCTCTCCCACAATACCCTGTCCTCCGCCTTCCGCATACAGTCCATCCAAAACACGTGGCAGTGAACCTTTTGCACAAATAATAGCAATAAAAGTTCAACCAAAATCGAACGCTCAATGTCCATTATCGACGAATTAAATTGTACCTCCCACGGGTTTATGCAGAAATAAAAAAAAGAAGTTCTCATTAGCATCGCTCCAGGTCGCTTTTAACGTCTTAATTTGAATTTGGAAGCGGTTCCGAGCAAAAAGTTGAGTATTCAATCAGGTGATACTCCGTGATACTGGCAATGGGCAGAACCCGTTGAATGCCAGATATTTTTCGTGTTTTAAATGGCGGTAATTTTGTTTTAAGTGAAGCGTCTTTTTTGTATTTTTGTCGTTGATTACGTTGTAATTATAGGTGCGTTTTGCCGCGAATTCACTTGGTGCCGGTTAATTAAATTAAATGTGAACTGGGATTCTTGCTGTTAAACGAATGTATGTGTTTATCGCAAGTTTAAGTATGATACGGTACAGTTTGGGATAAGTGAATTGAAGACAAGTTAATTTAAATGCAGATAGGTAGTCATTTTATCGCGACTAGATTTTTTTTCCGTGTTTATTTGTTTTTTATAAATAATAAAATGTTGTAATCTCAAAAGTTCACTTTGGACTTTGTGGTTTCAATTGAACTACTATTTATTACTAACTAGTTCGAATTGCATATTACATTCTTTTAAAAAATGATGAAAAGAAAAGTAGGAAATAAATTTTATTAATTTTGCACAAATTAGACGCACATTATAAAATAAGTACAATTTTTTTTTTTCTTAGTAAATAATTTAAAACACGACGAAAGTAAGTACTTACCTAATCGCAACCATGACAGCACCCAAGATTTTGAAAAAAGACTATTTTGTTTTTGTTATCTTGACTGCTCTCAAATTATTTGTCAACCCAATTTTTTTTTTAAACCAAATGACTCTACACAAACCAAAGACTTCCGAAAAAAATACATTTTCTACAATTCGAGACCAGATAATAAAATTCAGCCCCTCAAAAACAGGAGCAGTTACTGCAAAAAATAAATAAATAAATACAGAGCAGAGCACTTTAGTAAAACCAGTTGCACATTTACACGTATAATTAATTAACAATTCAGCTGTTAAGGCGGTGTCTGCCGGCTCGACTCACTCGCGATCGTATCACATCTTAAACCAGAAGTTTAACGGGTTACCGGTGCCATTAGGGATATCAAAACACTGGTCTTTGCACGATGAGACTCTAAAGATGGCGAAACATGATCAATTTTGCCTGACATGTAGCTGGGAAGTCACACGCAAAGCGTCAACGATGTATTTTGAATTTTGTTTTGCAACCTACACTGGCGGTCAGTTAGTTATAGCTCAGAATGTTGGGCCACAAAAAGGATGAATGAAACGCTGCTGCATGCAGCTGAGATAAAAATGTTAAGAGAAATATGTGGTGTTACACGAATGGATAGAACAAGAAATGAGTACATTAGAGGAAGCCTAAAAGTGTCACCCATATCTGAAAAGTTGTGTATAACTCGGTTGTCATGGTATGGGCTTGACTGTGATACGGAGGAATTAAGAAAATGTCGTGAGGAAAGTTTTGAACGTCGATGACTATAAAAGTAGGGGACCAAAGAAACGATGGATGGACTGTGTGAATGATGATTTGGTTAGAAAGGGTGTGACTACGGAGATGACGACTAATAGAGGAGTTTGGAAGAAAAATGAGAAAGATAATGGGCGGTTATTTAGTTTTGCCTGACGTGAACGGCGAGTACATCTCACACCTTCGCTTTGCCGACGACATCCTCATAATGGCAGAGATGCTGGAACAATTAGACCAGATGCTGCTTTAAACTCACTCTGCGCGCGATGGAGCGGGCTATGTGTAGGGTTTCTTTGAAGGATTAAATCAGAAACGAAGTTATCCGGAAAAGAACTGGAGTTACCGACATAGCTTGCAGAGTAAGCAGGTTGAAGTGGCAGTGGGTTGGCCATGTTTGTCGAAGGGCCGATGGTCGATGGAGCAGACAAGTCCTGGAGTGGAGAGCGCGGATCGGCAAGAGTAGTGTGGGACGCCCCCCAGCTAGGTCGACCGACGACCTTAAAAAGGTAGCTGGGTCAGACTGGATGCGGAAGGTGGAGGACAGGGTGCTGTGGCGTAACATGGGAGAGGCCTATGTCCAGCAGTGGACTGCGATAGGCTGAGTTGATTAATTGATAGTTTTGCTTATAAAGGTTGCTTTAACAGACATACCTCTGCCAGGGGTGCGGGTTGTTCGAAAGAGATACCGTGGCCCCTAGCACACAGGCAACTGAAGGAACACGGGTGGGTTTGAAAGTCTGACACGCCATCCCGCTCCACCCAGAGTGGATAAGTCTTTGATGAAAGACGTACCTGAGTGGGTGTTGTCACCTTTCAAGCTTTGACAGCAACACGACACGGGTTCATGACGTCTTGATAACCTGAACATGACGAATGCTGAGATATGAGACCGGAGACGACCACGTTGGCTTTAGGGATATTTGCGTAAAAGTAACCATGAGATTTAGAAATTTGTACTTGGATTTTGAATTGAATTGAGTTTGTGACTATTTAAGACTTTATACCATCTTTCTCCTTCATTCATAGAGTTGTAATAGACACCTTATTGACATAGATTCAGCAGCTTTAACAACATTTAATTCATTTTATAAGTTGTTGAGCAGACAAATTTTTCGAACATATGAAGCAAATGGATTAGCAATATCGTCTAAAATTATTCAGATTCTAATTGAAAGTGTGCTAAACACAAACATCTATCAACTCCTCCAATTTCTGTTACTCTAGTATATCTACATTGTGTGACGTAGCAAACGATGGCTATCCATGTTGACCTGCTGATTAATCCTACTAAGAACTTATGTGTAAGTTTGAATGTTCAGACGTTTGTTACTAAAAAAACGCTGAACGGTTTTCGATAAAATTTGGCACACGAATAGTTTATAACCTGGATATTTTCTGCCATCCACACGTACGATGCCGCGGGCAAACGTAGTAGCATATACATTCCCAAGTTCATACATCACCGTAATTTCAATAGTAATTTAATACTCGAAACAGTGCGATTACGTTAAACACATCTACGATTTCTTTCAATTTGAGTTACCCTAGTACATCTATATTGTGTGGCCATTTTTTATGTTTCTCGAATTGTTCTCCCTTATAGAAAGAGATCTGTGTGACTGTTCCGCAAGCACTCGACAGGCTCTCGCATCGTCAGAATAGACTCCTATTTAAATTCAGCACCTTATTACACATGACCAAAATTCCTACATCAAATCAAAACGTGAAACAGTAATATTACGTTAAACACATCTACAATTTCCTCCAATTTCTGTTACCCTGGTACATTCACATTGTGTGGCCGTTAGCAAGCACTGGCTATCAATGTCGATCTCCTGATTAATAGCAACAGTTGCTATCGCGATCGGCCTTCTAATTAATTGGACATCCAGCGGCTTCCTTATTAAGGGTTTAGCGATATCTTCATTTAGACAGTGTTAGTTTTAGTTCAGATGTTTGAGAGAAACTTGGGTTTGTAATGGAGATGCTTTCATACATAGGCATGTTTTATCGATAGTGGTTGTGAGCTACATTGGTTAAAACCGTGGAAAATTATCCCACGGGCACTTGCAACCGCGACAATAAAGTAGCTTATGTATGCCTTGTAATACAGGCTATCTGCTAATTTACATAAATTTACTATCATAAGCATCCCAAATACCACAGTGTCTCAAGACGAAAGTCTTTGACCAGTGTGTGTTGCCAGTGATGACCTATGGTACGGAGACGTGGTCGCTCACAATGGGCCTTATCAGAAGGGTTAAAGTCACCCAAAGGGCAATGGAGAGGGCTATGCTCGGAGTTTCCCTATGCGAACGAATCAGAAATGAAGAAGAAAGAAAGAAAGAAAGAAAAATGGATTTATTTGTCACAGAAACACGTGCATATAAAAAGATGAAATGACATATTTAAAAAAAAAACATGTTAACAACACAAATATTTTCATACATAGGCATACAGAACATAATAGTCGGCAGCTGCACGCCGTGACTGTGACAAGAAGGCTTCCACTCAGCATAGTGCTGTTCTATGGGACCCACAGCACAGCGCTGATTTTCAGTGGTCGCCCGAAAACAACGTACGAAAATCAAGCCAGGATTTTTACAAATTAGACAAAACAAGTAACAAAGTAAAATAATTATAATAAACAGTATACACAATTTGATACTACCCTACAACAAATGGTACACCTATAAATGGTAGTACCTAAATGCTATAGTAGCTACTCAAAAATATGATAAGTACCTACACAAAAATATACCACGTTCTGTCTCGCTCCTACACACACCTTCACGTCGGCGTCGCCTGCGCGCGCGCTCACAATAAAATACTTTACTTTCTACATATGCTCGGAATTTCCCTACGCGATCGAATCAGAAATGAAGAGATCCGTAGGAGAACCAAGGCAACCGACATAGCCCGAAGAATTGCCAAACTTAAGTGGCAGTGGGCAGGGCACATTGCTCGCAGAACAGATGGCCGATGGGGCTGAAAGGTTCTGGAGTGGCGACCGCGTACCGGAAGACGTAGAGTGGGAAGGCCTCCCACAAGGTGGACTGATGACCTTGTGAAGGCGGCGGGTATCCGCTGGATGTGACAAGCACAAGACCGGTCGAAGTGGAGGAGCCCGGGGGAGGCCTATATCCAGCAGTGGACGTCTTTTGGCTGAAATGATGATGATGATGATGAGATGCAAGTTGTTATTTTGTCATAAAAAACAAACCCTTCAAATGTACCTATTTATTTTGAATTTTGTGTAAATGTCATTATGTGAGTACTGAAGTTGTATAAAATATACAATCTAAAAAAAAGCGAAAACGACAAAAAACATCGAAACAAACTGTCAAACTGTCCTCACTAAAGCCTTCAGGCAATACTGACGTCCCAAAACAAAACAATTGTCAGTCTATGGGACATAAAACAAAGTTCCATGGGGGCCGTGCAGCGATTTCCAATCAAAGTGTGTAAAACTTTTCAGGTAGCATCCCGAAAATGTAATCAAAAAGATGCCATGCGAGTTTTTGATCGAATGTTTTCTGTGTTTCAATGTGAAAGAGATTACTTTTGAATGTTTTTTTTAGATTAGAAAGTTTGGATTAATTTGTTGTTGAAAAAAAATTTTGAAGGAAGCTCTTTTTTCGGGTATGTACCTAACAGTGAAGTGTGTTATGTTGTTGACATGTTTTGTAGAATGAGAAGAATCGGGTAAAAACTTATTGCTACTAAAATAACATTCACAATATTAAGATAATATAACATCACTCCTTATATCCCAGAACGATTCGGCAAAGGTGTATCTAAAGTACACACATTTTCAAAAGTTATAATTATGACCCATGTAATAGGGGTGAGCCTATTGCCATCACCGGGCAAATATCAGACTCAGGCTTGTACCGAGGAATTCCAGATAGACAAACCCATAACACATTACCCGACCGGGCAATCGACCACTAGACCAACGAGGCTGTTCAAGACAATAATATGATATTGTACAATAACTGTTGCCATCATTAACCTGAACGTTTCACTATTACATATAAAAAAAAAAAACATTTTATCATTTATAAGTATAAATATAAAAAAATGCAATAAATACATTTAAAGTATATTTTAAAATATTGGAATATAAAACAAATAATATTAAAATGTAGGCCACCAGTTTTGGAAACAGGGTCCTAGCTGCGCCGGGCTCCAGAGCGACGAACCTCCTTACAATGCGAGCCGTGCCCAGAAGTATCACTTTCTAAATCAAGCCCATGATCGCTCTGCCCAACGAGAGCGTCTTCAGGTGTTGGTTACGACTGACGGCACAATGATCGCTGAGTTCATCCTTGAGTTGACAACCTCGCCAACCAAATTAATGACTTATTATTAGTAATCGCCAAATACCTATACATATTTTTTAAAATAGAACATTCAAACTGCCTTAGGTACCACATGCAACACCAAAGATCCCATAGTGTGTACACTAACCTCACAAACTTAAATCTAACAGGTTCTCTATACCAGGTAGTATTTAATATTATAGTCAATGGCTCGATCTCACAATATAGATATAAATCAAATGCTGGGCACTGAATAAAATCGCTTATATCTCGTTTTATCTCTCGATCGCTTGCTCCTTCACATTATAAGCTTACCTTCTGCGTATAGGGTGTTACAATTGTGTATTTCAGCATATTTATAGTGGTTTGATAAAAGTCGCTAAACGAAAATTAAATGCCTTAAGTCCAGCAGTGGACTGCGATAGGCTGAATTCAATTTTTTTTTTCTCTTCACAAACAAATTGCAGCTTCAAAATTATGTGACACTATTAGTGAGAGATTGGGTGTCTGCACTAGGAATACCTGCATAGCAGATCACCAGAATTTATTGATATTTTCTACTAGACTTTAGGAGTAATAACTAACTTTAAAAAATATCAAACACGCTGTACCACAGCCGCCCGCGGCGCCAGTCATCGTTGTCCGCCGCTTGGCTGTAAGGTGTTATTTTTGACGTAGCGCAACGTTATGCTTCTCTCCGACTATTTCCTTCAACATAGCGCAGCGCTAGAATTCCCCAACTCCGTGACTATGTCCCTCCAAAAGCTCACAGCAACCGTCGACTACGAATTATGAAAATCTCATGTGAAATTAATTGATAGGGAAAATTGACTTCCAGCGTAAATGGTACGTATATTCAAATCACAACTATAATTCTTTGACAGTTGTAAGAAATGACTGTTAAGACGTCAAATTGACGTAAGATATCAATTTGAATTTAGAAAATAATTGAAACGATCTTTCATAAATCTTACGCAAAAACTTACGCAAATCATTATACGAGTAATTATTGTTTTTGCTGGTCATGCTGTGCGATTACGCTTTAGGTGATAATCAGGTCGAAACTTACAATGTTAACTTAGTGAAATAATGTGATTGTTATCTGTTGTAGTTGCCTTGTGTATAAATAAATAAATACAGTATTTTAACTGCAAAAATACGTCGGTGTACCTAATCGTAAATCAGCGAAATCGACAAAATTTCGTATCCTCAAGCCTGTTAACAATTATTTGTTCTGACTGTACTATGCATTATTATAGTCAGCATTTATTGTGTACCTATAGAGATTACCTTTATGGTCGAAATTATAGAAATCCGTAGTCGTATAGAATGACATGTATTAGCTTAGGATTGTATGTAATACCACCCATTACGGTAAGGATAAAATATGACTAGGATTGTAGATATAGCTGAAGTTGTAAAAAATATTTTTTTTATGGATTAGGACTTAAAGGGTATTTACCCAGTAACGGGGTTGTGGAGGTCAGATAGGCAGTAGCTCCATGTAAAACACTGGTATTCAATTGCATCGGGTTAGACTGGAAGCTGACCCCAACATAGTTGGGAAAAGGCTAGGTAGATGATTATTCCCCATATAGCCATCATCCTACTTTACAGAACTTACTGGAAATTTTAAAACAGCTGCAAAATAAAGCCTCCTTCCGTGCTTTGTAAAAGCGAAACCACAGAAGAAAAGCCTCAAATATCCCATTACCATTTCAGAATAATTAAAACACCTTTTCCGAAACAACCTTTTAAATTGTACATTAATATCAAACGACAAATTTGGTCTTAACTCTTTATAGGGGTCCGGGAGACCGCAAAAAGCCAACTTTTCAGTCGAACTGGGGTCTGGGAGTCCCATTTAAATCGCATGGTTAATATAAAGTGACCCGTCCCAATAGAATCCGGTTAGCCACCCGGAATAGCATTTTGGGCACATTTCTGTTGTTCTACTAAGGGTACTTCACAGTGAATAGCGGATAAACAAAAATAATTCATGAGGAAATTAATGCTTTTGATTTATAAAATAACGAGCGATTTTAAAAAGTTTATTTGTAAAATTGTCTTTGGTTTTGCTTCATATGTTCGAAAAATGTGTCTGTTCAACAACGTAAATAACGCAATGAATACTGTTGAACTGTCAAATTGAATTATGATTAATCGTGGGTTACGCAATTAGGGTGCTGGGAATCGAACCCCCTCATGCTCAGCTGGATACCACGAGAATGGCTACCATGATAGATCGATAGATAGATTCATTTATTTGCCTGAAATACAACACTCTTTTTCTTAATAAAAATGTATTTAAGAAGCAAATCCAAGCAACCCTAAAGGACAAAGTCATTTAAAATAGCGCAATATTTAATAACGTACGTACATAAATTTAATTTTTCTTTTAATTTACTTTTTCCTTTATTTTCTTTTATAAATTAAAATCCAGATATGAGTTTTATGACAATGACTGTTGTATAAGTATTGTATCTGTGTTACTAGCTAGTTTTTAAATATGTTAATTATAATCTGTGGAGAACGTAGTGAGTAGCATAATTGTATAAAACTTAATATTTAAGATAATTTTATGTTTTCGATATAGCGAAAGCCTTCGACAAGGTCTGGCACAACGACTTGATATACAAGCTGTATAAACTTGGCGTGCCGGACCGGCTCGTACTCATCTTACGAGACTTTCTGTCGAACCGCACCTTTCGCTATCGCATCGAAGGGGCTCTCTCATCCCCCCACCCGATTAGCGCCGGCGTCCCTCAGGGCGCCGTGCTGTCCCCTCTCATCTTTACGCTGTTCACTAGCGATATCCCCAAAAGTAGTAAGGCACAGTTGGCACTGTTCGCAGACGACACAGCCATCTACCACACTGGGAGTAGTCATAAAGCGATAGCCAAATCCCTCCAAACCGCAGTCAACGTACTCGGCGCATGGTTTAGGAAATGGCGAATCGAACTAAATCCGGACAAAAGTCAGGCTGTTCTCTTTTCGAAACCGCGACACCACCCTGACACCCCCCCCCCGGCCCATCTCCATATTCGGCAAGCCGATCCCTTGGGAAAAGCGAGCCAAATATCTTGAAGTGATTCTAGATCAGCACCTCTCCTTCTCTGAGCTTATCAAGAAGGCGCGCTCACGTGCCGCCTTCGCTCTCGGAAGGCTGCACTCTGTTCTGAACGCACGTAGCAAATTGTCACTCAAGTGCAAATTGCATATTTACACGGCGTGCATAAGGCCCATCATGACGTATGCATGTGCAGTCTTTGCACACACGCACCCCCGACACATCCATAGGATACAGACCCTCCAAAACCGTTTCCTTCGCCAAGCCACAGGCTCCCCATGGTTCGTTCAGAACGAGATCCTCCATCTCGATCTGAAAATGCCCACTATTGCTCAATTTCTGAAACGCAACTCGAAGCGTTTCTTCGTTAAAACCGAGTTACATCGCAATCCCTTGATTGTGAAGGCCGCTAGTTATGTCCCCAGTAGAAACAATAGAATCCGCCGGCCGAGACATGTCCTTTCTGACCCAGATGACCCCATTACTGTTCTCCAAGAAAAGAATAGGGCCACCAGTACAGCACACAAACACAAACGACCGTCCTACCGGCCTCGCCGCCGAGGTCCTCGCGCCCCGCGAAGACCCCCGAGCAACAATCAGACCCCCGACCGTCTCTTGCTCGTTGATGCGCCAGCCCGCGCCGCAGCTGAGCCAGTAGCTTTAAATTCCCCGTTTAATAATCATGAAAATATCTTGATCCAGCCTGTCCCCACTAGCTGCCCCCCCCCCCCCCGCCAGTGACTCCCTGAGCCGAGGTTCGTACCCCACAGGGGGTGCCCTCAGTGCGCAGTCGCTTTAGGTTTAAGTAGGTTTACGCCCTGGCTGGAGGCTTTTAGAATCCTAAAAACCTTCACAGGAAAGTCCGGTTGAGCAGTCACGGCCTCTCAAGGTCAACTGCGAGATGCCATTCCCAAAAAAATATATATATATGTCTATCTCTTATTGTGCTACTGTTTGTTTTTCCTTAAATAAATAAATAATAATAACTGATGAAATGTTTGTGAAGTTATAGGTACCATTGTGGACATCCTTATCTACCTTCACCTTGAGGATTATTTTTGCTTGCAGTGCTCGACATGGGCAGTATGGAACGGTTAACAGATGTGGTCATCGTGTTCAAGGGATTTTGGTTTCAAACTGTATAGAAATGGATTTCTTCCATAGTACACCTCTGCCCAACCTCGATATTGTGTTAATAGATTTTTTTCAACGTTTTATTTAGCTTGCTCTGTTTGTTTTTTGGGTCAGATTTAGTACTTGAAATTTTACAACCTTCCTGTTGGCAGATTGATCTGATATTTGGTACACACCTTTAGTTTTAATAACAATACAATTTAATTCAATCAGTATCATTGTAAATCCAAGATGGCCGCCGCTACAAAATGGCGGATTACATATTTTTTCACAACCCCTCATTAAGGGTTTCAAATTAAAGGGCCTTGACCTTTAAAATACTGAACACTATGAAAAATACTAAATAGAATGAGAAATATGTATTAGGTAATGAAATAAAAAACAAAAAAACTTGAAAATTAAATAAGTTTAAAAAAAAAGGTAAACGGGGTTTTAAGTAAGTCCACATTATTATTTATTTGCACATACTTTTTATTTCGGAATATAATCCAAAACGTTTTAAATATGAATGTTAGTAAATGGGTTGGAAAATCTTTTATATGAAGGTAAGCAAAAGATCCCAAGGATTTACTGTGAAATTATTATTGTATCAAAAGCATTGGATAACTTAGATTCTATTTTATTTTCAGAAACTGTTTTTTTTTATTTGTCTCAGCTGTTGGTAGCACTAAGTTTGGTAGAAACTGCGCGTGCACACAATAGTGCACTGAAAATATCTATTTGAATCTGGAGATGGGCAGAGGATTTTTTTTTAACAACAATATACTGAAGTAGTATCTTAAACACAGTTCCCCTGGCTCCCAAAGTAGGTTTATACCTGTGATTATGTATTAGTACCTACATAAGGTGCAAGTGATCGGGTGTCAGTAATAAAACTTTGAAATTGAGCTATTCTATGTTACAATAGAATGCACGGTAAGCTTATTCCGGTTTTGTTACCACTGACGTGTGGCTTACTGTACCTATATAATAGTTAAAATACAAAAAAAATTAAACATTTTGAAATCATCGTTGGCCTAATTTTGGGTCGGTTTCCAGTCAAACCAGATAATACATGGAGATACCAGTTTTTTTTTTTTTTTGGAAATGCAGGTACTTAAGAAAAAAACATTGCAACACATTTGGCTTTATCTTAAATCACGGTAAAAACTGGCTACAGGCTAGTAGTAATAATAAAAATCCCAACTTATCAGGCCGAAAAAGGACCTCTAAATAATCACAAATTGCGGCTCATCTATTAAAAGTCGGAGACACTTTTTCGTACATTTCATTGTCGACCAAAAATTCAAGAACAAAAAATAAATAAAACGCCCACCACTTCGATACGGTATTCGCAAACCTGTAGATTTATTATTTTCGACAATCCAATGAATATAATGGAGTGCTTATAAAAATTGGAGTGCTCTGGAGAGGGTATTATTTACTAAAGGTTAAATAAACCTATTTTAGAGGGATAATAGCGAATCTATTATGTTTGTAGTGGTACTTTCAGTCTAAGTTTAAATCACAAGCGTAAGCTATAAGGACCAAAGATTGTTCTAAGGGGTCAAATTCTGGGCACGTCACGACTGCGGCGGTAAGTCCCCTCTTTGAGGAGTGGCTTGACATCCTCACCTTCCGCCTGACGCAGGTCCTCACCGGACACGGTTGTTGCGGGAGGTTCCTGTTTCGGATAGGGCGGGAGGAAACGCCCGGGTGTTTCCACTGCGAAGATCGCCCTGAGGACACGGTGGAGCACACGGTGGCGGTCTGCCCGGCTTGGGTGTAGCACCGCCGTGTTCTCGTGGAGGCGATCGGCGGCGGCGATCTCTCGCGTCCGGCCCTGGTACGGAGAAAGGGCATGGGTAGCCGTCACCTCTTTCAGCGAAGCAATAATGCTCGCGAAGAGGGAGGCGGCGCACATGAGGGAGAGGCAGTCTATGCGCCCTCGCGACCCTAGCCGCCGCAGTATACGGAGACGACCTGGGCGTCAGGAATCCAGGCCGATTTCCGGCCACCGTAGGCATGAGCTTGCGGACGGCGAGTAATGGGTAGCTCGCTGTCCGGTAAGGACCAAGCCCAAGTCGACGGCGCGTTGTATTCCACGCGCGCCTCAAAGAGATGTCAGCACAAACCGAAGGGGGCCGCAAGGGCTGATGCCTGTCAGGGGTGCGGGTTTGTTCAAAAGAGATACCACAGCCCCTGGCATACGGGCTACTGAGGGAACACGAGTGGGTTTTAGTCAGTAAAAGTCTGACACGCCCTCCTGCTCCACCCAGAGCGGGAGAAGTTATTTGATGATTTCCCACCCAAAAAAAAAGGGTCAAATTCCATAAAAAAATTCATGGAGCTAGGAAGATAATATTTTACCAGATTCGAATCAATCGTTGACATCTGCCATTCAGATTGAGCCAGTGTAGTGTATAACAGTCAATGCGTTCATCGACGATGACCGACCCTCTGCACGGCACTCTGCACATTTTCATTTTCTTTCTCGGTATCTATTATAAAACAAACCTTCATTAAAAAACCTCAAATGTTGGCAAAACGAGTTTCTTTTTAATTTTTCGTCTACGTGGCGCGATAAAACAGTTCTTGGAAGGACTTGAAAAAAAATCTCTCGGTACTATTAAAGTTGGTCAGCGGAAAGTTTCCTTTGTGATCTTTTAACTACAGTCTATTGATATTCTAATAAACTGCATCCACTTTTTTGAAGTTCTGCGTTTCATTCCCGAATCCACAATTTACCACATCCAAAATTCCTTAGTCACCGTATCACAGCATCGTTTTAAAATCATTCATCATTCATCCAACAACGATGATCTCTCATCTTCAGATTTATTTGTGTTTGTAACGCCACTCCCCATTGTGGGTCTTCTAATGGCTTCAAAACTGCTGACTCAGGAATACATAACACTTATTTATTTCAGGGGTTACCGGACGTTAGGCACCCTTGGCTAAGATTTACATACGTATGCAGGTTTTCTTTTATGCCTTAAAAATGATAATGGAGCTTTTACGGTTCGTGTGAATAGCATTGCAGAAATGTGTAAAAAGTATTATAGGGGAAGTGAAATTTTGTAGCTTGTATTGTGGGGCTTTGAACCCTAACGCTTCTGTTTTCTTGGGTTCTGTAACAAATTGGGAAACACGGAATACTTACTTGTAGAATTACTTAAGTGTCTGTTGGTCACGCGCAATATTTTTCAGAAAGCTTTTTGTTAATTATAAAACATAGTTGATTCTGAAAACAATTTAACAACATCAATAAAATTTCTAATCAAGCAGTAATTTTAAATTATAGTATAACCGTTGTCTTCAATTTCAATGTTTTCTCTAAATATATTTTATTTACGCTAAATTAATTTTACCATTAGGTAATTTGGCTAGTTGTTTTAATTGCTCACATCTTACCTGGCCATTTAAAACAATGGCTGGAAGTGTTTTATGACGTTGGTACGTAATCAAACACTTCCACCCATTATTTTCCCGTCCCAAGAACACAAAATCCTTATTCAAAATTACAAGATCCGCTAAATTAAAACAGACATTATTAAATAACCGGGTCCAATCCAAGGGTTTCGGAACACCTCTCTGTTCTACACAATGATGTATTTACATTACAAGTGGACTCTTACGGATAAGAACTTCTTGAGGTCGAATCTTTAAGTTAAGTAGATTTATAATTGAACTAAACGCAGTTATCTCGTTTTTATACCAAAAATACTCCCATGTTCATTGGAAAGTATAGCAACATTGATTGGCAACAACCGTGCAAGTTTTTCGCCTTCAAAATAGTTGCTACCATAATTCGATGTTGCTTGTACCATAATTGCGTAATATCCAGCATCATGTGTATCCCGCAACAAAAAAACATGTTGCGGAAACAATGTTTCGGAACTTTGTTGTCTAATAAATCCGCGACTATTTTAAGTACCTAAAGATTTCCATATTTTGTGATCACTTAAAATTTCTTTATAAAATTCTCCATCTGATTTCTGACCGAGCCATCCAAAAGCTACAATAAATAATTTCTCCTATACAAAATCCTCAGTCTAAATTAAAAAATCCGCTAAATTAAAATAGAATATTAGTAACTAAACAACCGAGTCCAGTCCAAGTGTTTCGGAACACCTCTCAGTTCTACACAATGCTGTATTTACATTACTAGTGGACTCTTACGGATAAGAAATTCTTGAGGTCTAATCTTTTAGTCAAGTAGATTTATAATTGAAACGCAGTTAGTTCGTTTCTTGTCCATACACCATGTTCATTGGAAAGTATAGCAACATTGATTGGCAACAACCGTGCTAAATTGTCGCCTGCAACATAGTTGCTATCATAATTCTATTTTGCGCGATATTCTTTTGTGTACCATAATAACGTGTATCCCGAAACACAAAAACATGTTGCGAAAACAATGTTTCAAAACGTTGTTATTTATTGAATACGCGGGCATTTTAACTTGTCATTTCCATTATTTGTGATCATTTAAATGATTTTCGATTTTTTAAATTATATTCTCCACCTGATGCCTGACTTCCTGACCAAGCCATCGAGAAGCAACAGTATTATTTTTTCTCACACAAAATCTTCAAATAAAATTACAAGATCCGCTAAATTAAAACAGATTATTATTAAACAATCGGGTCCAGTCCAAGTGTTTCGGAACACCTCTCAGTTCTACACAATGCTGTATTTACATTACAAGTGGACTCTTCCGGATAAGGCCGTCTTGAGGTCGGCAGGCGTAATGTGGAAATCTTTTGTTGGGATCAAGGTGGCAAAGATATAAAGTTAATGGAAGTACTTTGTTAAATTAATTTTGTTAATGTTTGTAACTTTATTTATTTTTATTTTCTTTATTTAGGCAACCTACAGCGATATAAAATAATATGTTACAGAGTTTGCATATTACAGTGTTTTATGGCTAATACTAGGTTTCCCTGTCTAACTGAGATAATTACAAAGCATGCGAACGGACTACAGACTAAGTAAGAAACATTTAAATACAAAAAAAAAATACAAAAAATAACAAAAGATAAAAATACAAAAGTTTAATTTTCGAGTTTAAATTTTAAAGAGAAAACAAGCAAAAAATAAGTAAAAAATATGATTAGAAAATGAGAACAAAGTTTTAATATTAAAAGATTGGATTAGATTAGTTGCTTAACATTTGGAATTGTATAAGGTTTTTACTATTTGCTTTTTGAATGTCGATTTGTTACAGTTACATATGTCAACTTGAGAGAAAGCTGTGTTATAACTTCGAGCAATACGGGATAATACACAATTTTTGGCGTAATTAGTCGAGTGCCGATGCAAGTGCAGCATCGTAGTGTGACGAGTGCGCCATAAGGGAGTGCTAAAAGATACCTGTGCGACAAGTCCGGGCAATCAAGGCGACCATTGAGTATATCATAAAGCAAACGCCTATCCATAACTTTGCGCCTTTCATCGAGTGTTAGCAGACCATGTGTTCGGCAACTATTTTCATAGGTCATCGGAGGTTTACGGAGGCAATAGTTAAGGTGGTTAATAAATTTTCTTTGAACCCGTTCTAGTTGGCTATTATAAATAATGTATTGTAGGGACCAGATGGGGCACGCATATTCTAGGACGCTGCGCACATATGCAAAATACACCGATTTAAATTTCTTTGTACGTTTTTTTATTATATGAAGCTAAGGTGGGGTTGTGGTTAGATAATTACAGCCGCAAGGGTGTATCTAATAGGTTAAGCAACGCTTGCCGCGGTTGATTCGTGGATGAGTGACCATCTTTACATACCAAGACCGCTCCGTGCCTGGGAAAACATGATAAGCAAAGTCTTCTGGCTGCCATTCGTGCATCAGGTTATCAGAAGCCTAAAATTCTGACAACCAGTCATACCAAGGGTTATCGTAATACCCAGTAACTGGGTTGTGGGGCTCAGATAGGCAGTCGCTCCTTGTTAGACTGGAACTCGACCACAACATAGTTGGGAAAAGCCTAGGTAGATGATAAAACCTGAGGTGGGTTTAATATTATTAATATTTATAAAATAAGATATAAAATATCGGCATTTTAATTTTTTTTTTTTTTTTTTTTTTTTTATTATTATTATTTTTTTTTTCTTGAAAAAATACCTACTTTTGGTACCTTTTGAGTTTCAAAGTAATTCAATAATTCATAGCTGTAGATGGTATTATCAAACCCAAATTTATGATTATTTTTACTTAAAAAAAAAAATCTCCTGTATTGTGAGCTATGTTTAGTAAAATTTAAATACTTAGGTAAAACAAACTTTGTGAAAGGCTAAGGCTAGGCAAAACTTAGATCAACAAGCTCCACTAAACAACAAGACATTTGCACCCTATAAATAAATCCGATAGAACAGTTCGGGCCACATCCAGCGCGACGTATCCAGATATTAGGTCTTTACCTATGAAATTGCCGTTCTGCAGTACTGGCCATTTCAAATCAAAATAATTTTTGTTTGGCTAAGAATTCTAATTTCAAATTAATTTTATTTTAAAAACATGGATTTTTTTTTCTAAAAGTAGTCATTTCTTTATTGATTAGTGTTACATTTTCATCGCATTTCAATCTTTTTCGTCATCATGGATACGTTAAAAATTCGAGTAATTATGGAATATGAGTACCGTCGTGGCAGCAACGCGGCACAAGCGGCACGCAACATCAACGACGTTTACGGAGCTAACACTACAAACCAACGCACCACCTGTTATTGGTTTGCTCGCTTCCGTTCTGGAAATTTCGACCTGAAAAATGAACCTCGCGGTCGTCCGAAGACTTTGGTCGACAATGACGAATTAAAGGCGATTGTGGAAGCTGATGATACACAATCTACGGCTGAATTAGCAGCAGCTTTCGACGTTAGCGTCAAAACAATATTGGTCCATTTGCGTCAAATTGGCAAGGTAAAAAAGCTTGACAAATGGGTGCCCCACGAACTCAATGATCGCCAGCGCGAAGTACGCGTCGAGACGTGCCTTGCACTGCTCAACAGACACACAAATGAAGGAATTTTGAACCGCCAGGTAACAACCTGCGATGAAAAATGGATTCTGTTTGATAACCGTAAGCGCTCAGCAAGTTGGTTGGATCCTGGTTCAGCACCTAAACAATGCCCTAAACGAAAACTTACCCCTAGAAAAGTGATGGTCACTGTTTGGTGGTCTAGCGCCGGTGTGATTCATCACAGCTTCTTACCAAACGGGGTGAGCATTACTGCAGATGTGTACTGTGAAGAACTGAACACAATGATGGAGAAGCTGGCGCATCTCCAACCAGCATTGGTCAATCGCTCGTCTCCGCTGCTCCTGCACGACAACGCGCGACCTCATACTGCACAGCAGACGGTCTCCAAGTTGCAAGAACTGGGGTTGGAAGCTCTCCGTCATCCGCCCTACTCACCAGACCTTGCGCCTACAGACTACTACTTTTTCCAGAATTTGGATAACTTCTTGGCGGGAAAAAAATTTAATACCCGAGAGGCAGTACAAAATGCCTTTGAAGAATTTGTTGCCTCCCGTCCAGCTGATTTCTTTAAGAAGGGCATCAATAAACTGCCACTGCGATGGCAAAGATGCATTGATTGCATGGGTGATTACTTCGATTAATACAAATAAAAAATTCATGAAAAAAATTCGTTTAAATTTTTTCATACAAAACGGCAATTTCATAGGTAAAGACCTATTATTTATAGCCCAAACCGGCCTTTTGTTCGGCCACCGCTTTGTTGTCGCTACCACAATAAGTGTTAAATGTCCCTCTTGGACCAGGGTTGGCTGTAAGTTAATGTCTTTATTGTAACAACAATAATAATATTAGTATAAAGTGAACATTATTTGTTGACTTCATGTAAGTCACAATTAAAAGAAATTTCACTGATACAATGAATTAAAATTCTAATCTCATAATTTATTTTTTCCAAGTAAAAGAAGTTCCGTGAGGTACCGGACGTAAAGAATCGCACCATCCCATTTCTTCCCGTGGGTATCGTAGAAGGCGACTAAGAGAAACTAGAGAATGGGCAGCAGCGTTCTCTATTGATTTTACCGCAGCACCTGGCATACAGGCTACTGAGGGAACACGGGTGGGTTTTAGTCAGTAAAAGTCTGACACGCCCTCCTGCTCTACCCAGAGCGGGAGAAGTTATTTGATGATTTCCCACCCAAAAAAAAAGGGGGTACACTGGTCGCGGGCTCGAACTCACTGGTGGGCCTGGCTAAAAAGCACGCTGTCTCACCAGGCATCGTGTCCGACAGAGATAGTACCCGTGATGAGCAGTTAGACGATAGTCAACACGCAAACATTTTTGAGTGAGCTGCAGGATCAGTTATAGTAAAACAGCGCGTAAAAAATTAAGAAAAGTCCTTCGGAAGATCGGGTCTTCTGAAAAAACCACTGCATAAATCAATGACTAATTAAGTTTATTCAACTTTTAGATAATTGAGCTTTGTCAGTACCGACTTAGTTTTGGAGATTTAACACTTCTTTTATTACTTAAACACGCCCAAAGTTAGGTTAAATTATCAAGAAAAACGAATCTTTGTTGGCTCATGACTTTTTAATGGCTTTTTATTTTAGTATTCTGTTTCCGTACCGACAATATTAATAATGAGACAAAACTATACCATGGTTAATTTTTGATGTACATTGTCAAACAGTGGAGTAAAACCCTCCCGAAGTTTGTATAGAAAAAATGTGGACTTGTTTCACCTTAAGTAGCATCTTTTGGCCATCAGTTTTGTAGAAATAATAATATTTTACAACATTTATTAAGCCTTAAAAAAGATATCAAAGCTTAGGAACTACAATTATATTCCTAGCTTCGTATTGTGACCATTTCAATGCTAATCTATGAATAGTTGAACACCCAAAAACAGTTTGCTCAAACTGATATCGTCCCACGCAAGTTATATTTCTACCAAAGGAAATGGGCGTGTCCGTTGATTTAGTACTCTGTCAGCACTTTGAACATGATCTGAAGATGGTAATTGACGATTTCCTTGACATGACATGACATGTCATAAACGGAATTATATCGGGCTGTGTTTGTCTCGGTTTTGGACAGGTATGTTGGTGTATGATTGTCTTATTGGTCTCTTCTTAATTTTTGTCAAAAAAATAATAATTAGAAAATATAAAAAATCATTAAAAAGCCAAAAAGTTAACAACTTAAACACAAAACTTAGGCAAAAAAAAAAATTAATACGAGAATTGAATAAATGTAATAATGAAGTCTCTTCTCAATTAGAGAAAGAACAGTCATTGGAAGTAGGTATGCCACACTTGCATTTTTTTTTTATTTTGCACTGGCAATAATATTTTAGACATCGGTGGATTGGTTGTGAAACGAGGTTATTTTGTGTTGAATATTTCAAACCAGAGTTTTTCCTCATATGACTCCAATCCCTTTAAGTGTTATTTTACGGATGTGAGCCCGTAGACAAAGTTACATCTTATTAGCATTCGATGCTTAAGTCAAATATGTACTCGATTAAACAGAAGCTACGCTAACACATTTTTCACCAAAGCTTTTTGAGGCTTTGATGTTTTTATCCACGTCAATGAAAGCTAATTATGACGATTTTTGTGTAGTTTACGCTCAATTATGTAAATATTTATTCATATACAAATAAACTTACCCTGTATTTTACAACACTTTTATTTATTTGTATCAGTGTACCTACTAACAACACGTTCGTATAGTACCTACTAACAAATGTTGTCGACATCGGCTCCATTGCCATAAACAAAAATAGAATAGAACAGAAGGGAAGCTATTGCTACTTGTTGAAGCCCTCTACGAGGTAAATGCGTAACCTGGTAGGAGTGGCTTTTATTTTGATAACATTCATTGCATTATTCACGATGTTGAGCAGACATTTTTTTTTCAACATTTATATGAAGGTTTATCAATAATTTTCTTAATGATTCATATTCTGATTATATTTTTTTACGCAATTAGTGTGCGGATTTTATATAATAATTACATATAAGTAACCAAAAAAAATACTTACTTACGCTTGATTAACAAATATTCAACAGCGCGCCAACCCTAAGAGCGTGGGGGTTTCACGAAAATACCCCTTCACTGGCCCGTCTCGTCAGCTTTTCTTGGGAACACCTTCGGATATCAAACGTTTAGCACTGAGGTTTTAATTCTCTTTATAGTTCACATGCTTTGCTTAACTGTGGGTGTTTTGTGTTTTCGAATCTTGTATTGGATTATCCACCTAAGAGAATTTATGATATGGTTGGTTTTTGTAATTTTGAGGAGATATTATGCGCTGCAAAGCGGTGGTGGTAATGAGTTTAAGAAATAAGTATGATGACTACAGTGTTGTAAGTAAAGGCTGACAAAAGTTGTGTAAAATTCAGTAAAAAAAATTGTACTACCAGGATATATTATAACATGACTAAATTCTTCACACATGTAAGGTCTATTAATTATTTTGAAACAAGCAGTGCTGAAAGAAAGATATAAAGAAAATACATTTATTTAGCACAGACTAAAAAGGCACACAATATTCAGCAAAAAATAAAACTAAAATTTCAACCCAACAAGTGTAAAGTGCGATGTTAAAACTAGACTAACTTTTTTTCTAGGTTAACTTTATTTAATACAAACATCTTCTAACTCCCATCAGATCATTTTTTTTTTTTTTTTTTGGTTGGGAAATCATCAAATAACTTCTCCCGCTCTGGGTGGAGCAGGAGGGCGTATCAGACTTTTACTGACTAAAACCCACCCGTGTTCCTTCAGCAGCCCGTATGCCAGGGGCTATGGTATCTCTTTCAAACAAACCCGCACCCCTGGCAGGTCAGACCCTTTAGTCCATATTTGAACAATAGATTGATGGATAATTATGCTGAGTGGAAACCTTCGTGACACAGTGATCGGCGTGCATCTGCTAACTTTTTATCAAAACTCAAACTTAAGCATTTATTTCAAATAAACCTATTGCAGGCACTTTTGATTATCAAGGTCGATGAGTTAGAAAGATGAAGCTAGTTGCTAAAAAATTAGGAAAAGTCCTTCGCAAGATCGGGTTTTCTGAAAAAACCACTGCATAAATCAATTACCAATTAAGTTTATTAAACTTTTCGATAATTGAGCTTTGTCGGTACTGACTTAGTTTTGAAGATTTTACACTTCTTTTATTACTTAAACATGTCCAAAGTTACGTGAATTTATAAAGAAAAACGAATCTTTGTTGGGTCATAACATTTTAATGGCTTTTTATTTTAGTATTCTGTTTCCGTACCGACAATATTAATAATGAGACAAAACATACATTGTAAAACAGTGGAGTAAAACCCTCCCGAAGTTTGTATGGAAAAAATGTGGACTTGTTTCACCTTAAGCACGTGTTTCTGTGACCAATAAATTTATTTTTATTTCTTTCTTTCTTGGTTTTATTTTCCACGAATCGAGAAATTACCTCAGTCAAAGCCATAGTCAAAATCAAAAATTTTATTTCAAGTACGCCATTAAAAGGCACTTTGAAATAGATGCAGTTGACCCTTACAAAAAGTAGATTCGTATGGAGAAAAATGAGCCAGATACTCCCTAGTAAGCCAAAGTTCGCACGGCCGTATTTTTATCGTGGTAATTTTTTCCTGGGATGTGATCTGTTCGATTCTCATTATTCGACTCAATAACTGACTGTTAAAAACACAGTACGCAAAAAAACGAACCTAAGCTTACTCTCAGTACCTATACTTGGTGATTTTAATTCATTAAAGTTTTAACGGCAAAAATCACAAAGTTCATAAACAGGTACATTACATAGTTACCAACGGAAATAGCTGTTATCCTTTGACTAATCGTTATGTTTATTTATCTTATCAGACGATGCGCCTGCGCAGTTTCACAGGAATTGATACTATGTTGCGAAACCAGTCATAAGTGTTATGAGTTAATGTAAATAAATCTTAATTTTGAAGGCTTGTTTATAAAATAAACGTAACTATTATGCTGACCTGGATCAGAAATTCAACAATATTAAAGCCATGACTAGTACAGTAGGCTGCACTTCAGTGAAAAGAAAAACAGTTTAAGCTGTCCACTTATTTTTGAAGCTTGAAACTACGCTAGGCCAGCACAAGGTCAAAATAAACATGCAAGAACAAACCATCTTTTTTTATGTTTGACATCTCGCAGGTTAACGTATGAGGTTCGTGGACGACGGTCTGCGACAATGAATCTTGAGAGTTCCTGGTGAGCTTGCTAATCTCCTGAAAGAGGTTTGTTGCGTCATTGGGAATAGTTAGGGTATGCCTCGGTTTGCGAATCCTACTAATGCGGGAGGAGTGTAGAATGCGAGTGGTTTATAGAAGAGTCAAAGAAATGCTTGGCAAAGGCGTTTCATGAATTGCTGTGTGTGGGCATTCAGAGATCCAAATGGAAATTCTCATTTCGGACATTAAAGGGGGCTCCCGTAACGTTTCCAAGAAAACAGTTTTGTAGGGTCTGCATTCTATGGAGATTGTGGGGTTTAGCGCGTACGAAGACGACGCATGCATAAGTCTTAGTCATGATCTAGTAATATAGGACTGTATTTATGTATCTTCTTTTATGTAGCGTAGCAATACATAAGACTTGTTTCAGTATTAACTTGCTAAAGTTTGAGGCATATTATGCCAAACAGAAATCTATGATCTTCACGTAGATATATACACAACATAACATCTTCAAAGACTATAAACAGACAGAACCTAATCCAATTCGGTGTGCCAATCAGCAAATTACAACACATAATCTTATTACAAAGTTTTCATACAAATAGTTCGCTATAAATCAATCTATACAAACCGGTCCCCTACCACTTGTATTAGTAATTCGCATCGAACTCTCGAACACAGAATAGTTAGGTACAGAAGGTTGGGTTCATAAATGTAGCGAAAACGCACACAAACATAGACATGCGTCTACGAGTACTTACAAAAAGTGCAAGCGCCCTCGCGCCTGGCGTTCATTTGACACCGTTGCTGCGGGCTTAGCATGACGCTTTGTATTTCTCCGAAGAATAGACAGTGCTTTTTCAATACAAAGCGACATTTCGTTCCTACATTTTTGTTATCGCACCGTATATATCCTTCTACAATCTGTCATTTAGTCTTTCGTTTCTAACGATATTTGTCTAGGTCCTTATAAATGTAGACTATTTCAGAAGAATATTTCTTCCGAAACTGTCAAAATCACACTGACAACAAAACTTTCTACTCGACGGCGACAAAGTATATACGATTATCTGCAAAATCATGATTCGTTTAGAACGCTTAACTGTGCTAATGAATAGAAAAACATGGCTATCTTATCCTATTGTGCATCATTTATTTAATAGTCATGTCTATTCTTCCGTCGACAAATCGGTGCTCGTGCTAAGCCTGCTGGACGTACGGTCACCAGCTCAGACTTAGCATGACGTTTCTATTTCTACTCTACCGTAGAATATAAAACGCATGTATACATTTCTCGGTACAAAACTGTGAATTGTCTACACGGTAACGTCATTTTTGTCTACTCTTCCATCGACAAAACGTTTCTCTACGGTTCTCGTGCTAAGCCTGCAGAAGAGATAAATAAAGTAACCAGGGTCGTGGGATATAGTAAGTTTAGTAAGAAACCGATGGATATTTTTGAATAAAATTTAATTTGACAAATGAATTGTTTGTTATCTATTAATTGAATTAAATATTCGGAAGCAACTATCGGTATCGAACTAAATTTTAACTATATCCAATGATATAGTTGTACACGCGGGCGAAGCCGCTGGCAAAAAATAATACTATAAATGTGGAAGTTTTTATGTTTGGATGTTTAGATGTTTGGATGTTTGTAACTAAATCACACAAAAACAGCTGAACGGATTTAGATGAAATTTGGTGCCCATAGGTATTTGGCGCACATTACAACCTGACTCCACACCTATGATACATACCTATTATCCCGGCATGCGGCAGTAGGTTCCCGTGAAATTATATTTGACCGTCGCGCGAGCGAAGCCGCGGCAAAAGCTAGTTTAAATATGATTTTCCTTACAACGACCCCCGTCAATGTTATCAAAGCTCCTAGAGGCACTTTAGGTAGGTACACCTCTGTGTGCATGCGACTGTTTTCACTGGTTCACAAAGCCGTCCTTCTGTACCTATCTATTCCGTGTCTCGTAGGTGAGAAATAAACCCGTCGACAGTGATTTAAATGCCAATAACTCCAGAACGCGTCGCTTCTAATTGTACGCGGCCGATTTCGCACGGTTAGGAGACAATGGTAGGGGATTTATTTTAGGTCCTTGTGATGTGTGAATGGGTAAAGTTTAGTGTTTATTTTACTTGAGGACAATGTTCCTGTTATTTTCAGAAGTATGGAGAAAGGAGAAACAAAGGGTAACAGGCTAGTAATTAGGTATGGAAGATTATAAAAGCATCTTTAAATGAATAAATAAATGTTTGAGGTAGGGGACAACCCCATCAGGAAGAAAGTACTGCCAATTTTGTACGTTCTTTTTTCATTTTAACCTCACACTTAGGTTTTAGCATCCTCAAAAACCTTGAAAACAACATCCTTGATGAATAAAAACTTTTTTCAAAAAAATATCAACCGACTTCCAAAAAAACACTACAAAGTGCAAAATAACTTTAATTTCGGAAGTCGGTGACTTTGGACGTGTAGGTATTTTAATTCTTTGTCACCGCCTTCCGAAATTAAAGTTATTTTGCACTTTGTAGTGTTTTTTTGGAAGTCGGTTGATATTTTTTTTTTAAAAAGTTTTTATTTTTCACTTTTTAGTTACCTACGCCACACCAATTCGAAATTTCATCATCCTCAGGGTCAAAACAATGCATATTTATGCGATAGCCGCATTCGCGGTTGATTTGCTGTAAAGTTTTGAAGAGTTCCGTTGTCTGTCTCCAAAACGCATCATCAGATCTATATGAAATTTATATGGGACCATTCCGAAACAAACTCCTTTCGAACAAAAAAATAATTTTGCAAATCCGTCTATATACGACGGAGTTATGCCCGAACATACATTAAAAAAAAAAAATATATAAACATGTCGAATTGATAACCTCCTTCTTTTTGAAGTCGGTTAAAAATGTGATTATTATCGCAGCCGCCATTTTGGATTTTTATTTTGAAGTCATTATTGGTTTCAGCAACCTCGAACACCATGAAAACTATATCAGTCTCTTTCTGTCTCTTTCTATTTTTTCAATTATTTTTCATTACGTAACGCTTTTTTATCACGCATTAAAGAATTTCGTTCCATTATTCAATCACAACAAAAGTAAAAACTTCAATTATGGTAAGAAAAAGAGTAATGGATATAAAATAAATTAACATAAGAAATGATTTACAATTCACGCTCAGAAAAATAATCTTGGACCTTATTGCAAATATTTTTTGTTGACACCTTTATGTGCCGAAGACAATGACTGAGTCAGTGATTTGGCAAAAATTGTTCTTCACCACCCAAAAATAATGAAGAACCTTGACAGCAAAGATATAAAGTTCAAAATTGCCTGTAAAGACATTAAAGATGAGCAAATCGAAGACGTTCCATGAGATGAGTAGCATTGCCTACCCGAAAGTGTAATTTCGCTTTTATGAGGCCACAAATAATCAGGAAATATTTTTACCAGCATTTTTTTCTAAGTTATAGTAAGGGCTGGCATCTTTTCAAATTTAACGGTATAATGACGTCACTCGTATATCTGCGCGGGAGTCGACCACCACAGCGTGGCGAAGGATAGTGGGCGTGACGATTTTGTTCCCACAGTAGCTTTACACCAGTTCGACGTATGTGAAAGTTTGTTTTTCTTGTTTATTCTATTTATTTTGCGATTTTGTCGAGCATTGTAAATAAAAGATGGCTGATGGCAATTATTGGGATGACTATAAATCTCTGTCATGCTGTCTTTCTGCTGTTTGATGACAACTGCAATTGCCTTTGTGAATCTTAGATATTGTTGAGCGATGATCTTTTGACACCTATTCAAAAGTAGAGCTAACGCCACCTTATTTTTTTTATTATTTAACAATGCATTTTTCACAATTTTTTATGGCACTGTAATTACAAAATTTGTAACCAAGAAACTCGTAACCTGTAACCCCTTCTTAACCGACTTCAAAAAGAAGGAGGTTATCAATTCGACATGTTTTTTATTTATGTTCGGACATGACTACGTCTCATGACAGTCATGACTTCATAGACGGAATTGCAATATTTTTTTTTAAGTTGTTTATTCCGAAATGGTCCCATTTCAATTTCATATAGATCTGATGATGCGTTTCGGAGACAGACAACGGAACTCTTCAAATGACAACAAATCAACCGCGACTGCTGCGGTCGCATAAATGTGCATTGGTTTGGAAGTTTTTTTCAACTGTATTAGGGTTGGCTTCCAGTCTAACCGGATGCAGCTGAATACCAGTATTTTACATCCACTGCCTATCTGACCTTCACAACCCAGTTATTGGGTAATGCGATACCCCTTTATATGACTGGTTGTCAGACTTTCGACCTTGTGACTACCCATACCGACAGTCAAAGACAATGACAGCCTAATGCGGCTATTCGAAATTGCGATACTAAAATATAAAATACATCACCTAACATACAAAAATTATAGCACACAACGACAATAAAGAAAATAAAAGTAAGTGCATGTGCATACCTACTATCTCATTGCCTACATTATTACATGTAAGTTGTAACTACTCAGTGTAACCCATATTTCTGAAAGAAGATATCATCATTCTCTTGCCCTTATCCCAATTTATTTGGGGTCGGCGCAACATGTCTTTTTCTTCCACACTTCTCTATTAGTCGTCATCTCCGTAGTCACACCCTTTCTAACCATATCATCATTCACACAGTCCATCCATCGTTTCTTTGGTCTCCCCCTACTCTTATAACCATCGACATTCATACTCAAAACTTTCCTCACGACATTTTCCTCATTCCTCCGTATCACATGCCCATACCATGACAACCGATTTCCACACAACTTTTCAGTTATCGGTGCCACTTTCAGGCTTCCTCTTATGTACTCATTTTTTATTCTATTCGTTCGTATAACACCACACATTCCTCTTAACATTATCATCTCAGCTACACGCAATTGCCTTTCATTCATCTGTTTTGTGGCCCAACATTCTGACCCTTACAAGAGGGCAGGTCTTACCATGGTTTTATATATCTTTCCCTTAAGTTTAAGGGGAATATGGGAGTCGCAGATTGTTTCCGTGACCTGCCGCCATTCCATCCACCCGGTGTTAATTCTGTGCTTAACCGTCCGATCTACTTCGCCATCGCTTTGCACGAGTGAACCGAGATACCGAATTCTTCTAAAAGAAGATAATACAGATATAATTATAAATTAGATAAGTTCCAGGTAAGCAGGGACCAAAATTAAACACAGAATGAGATATCATCATGATTTTAGCCGAAATACGTCCAGTGTTGGACATAGGCCTCCAACTCGCCTCTTTGACCGGTTCTGTGCTTCTCGTATCCAGCGGATTCCTGCGCTTTTCACCAGGTATCGGTTTACCTTGTGGAACATCTTTCAAGGCTACGTTTTACGCTGCCGCTACCCCAGAACTTTCCGGGAACATTATGTTAGCTTAGAATATTACCTATATTAAATGACTATCAGCGCACCGCGGTTTCACCCGCGCAGTTCCCGTTCCCGTGGGAGTACGGGGATAAAATATAGCCTATGTCACCTGAGGATAGTGTAGCTTCCCAACAGAAAATAATTTTTGAAATCGGTTCAGTAGTTTCGGAGCCTATTCAATGCAAACAAACAAACAATCAAATCTTTCCTCTTTATTACAGAAAAAAAAGGAATATATAGCAGAAGAAGAAGAAAGAAGATAAATGATTTTATTTCTTTAAGTAGGTTTACACAAACACTTTTACACGTCAATCATATATTTTTAAACTAGATGAGGTCGGCGTTTCCTATCTGACTACTCTGAGAAGAAAGGCCGAAACAAACTCAGAGGTCACAGTCTCTTATAAAGTCCAGACATAATCTTGGTCAGATCATGTGAAGACTATGTGGATTGGTGTCTGAAATGGTCTTTTGTGGAAAGAACCACACAGATTGAGTGGACCTGTCCAATCAATGCACGCATTTATCAGTAATCATGCAGCTCAACTCAGAAAAGTATAGCTAGGTTGCAAAGTATTATTTGCCCAATACAACAGTGGTTACGGAGCCTTTTGTATATATTACACAACATTACCAGAATCCACAATCCATCACCACAAAATCGAACCCCCAAAAACAGAGTCAATAATTGTCACCGATAATCCCGCTTTATCCAAAACATTCGGGTCCGTCCCTCAGGCCCGGGATCACGGACTTTATCTATTATGTAGCCCCACGGTCCCGGACTATAAATAATTGATACCTCGTAACTAATTACGAAGATCTTTCATTAGTTCGCATTATCGCGGAGAGTTTAGGTCAGTAAATGAGCTGAGTGATTTGTAGGGTTGGACTAAATCGATGGAGTCTTGTCGATATTTTGATTTAGATTTAGAGGCTAATACGTAGAAGTGGCTAAGGGTTACCAAATAAGTTGGAGTTAACAAACACTTGGTGTGGTGGCAAGACAGCAGGTGGACTTAAATAACTGAGTGCTAGATTACTAGTGCTAAGCAAAGCATTATCGCGGTGAGCGATAAATAAACGTGTTTTTTTTACCCATAAGTCGTATAGCAATGAGCAACTCCTAGGCGCTATCTTGAAAATGTTATGGCTGTGACGGTACTTTTCGGTCTTTTATATTTATTTATTTAAACTTCTCGCACACAAAAAGGTACAAAGGTGGACTTAATGCCTTAGGCATTCTCTACCAGTCAACCATGGGTGGTGAAGAGATTAGATGGCAGGTGCTTAGATTAAGAGGAACAATTATTAAAGAAAAACAATATAAATTATATTATAAAGAATAATAAATATAATTGGTACATATATATAGGTTGTAAACTTATAATACACGCCGGATTTTTGGCAGCAATTGATTGCTGCCTATCATATCTTACATAAATAACTTTAGGTTATTTGCTAACGGGACCTTTGATTTCGAGGTGGTCATCGTACGACACTCGTCATTTGTCCATAATGACGAGTTTTGACAGGTACACACAAAATGTTTTAGTAAAAATACAAGCCAAAGCCTTAAAATTTATCGATATTTAACCAATCTGTGGCCGGAGAGAGCAGTGGTGGCCTAGTGGTAACGGCCACGACTTACGAGTTGTAGGTCGTGCGTTCGAACCCAGCCAGGCGCATTCCTTTGTGTTGTAGCGGTTTAGCACTTATTATATCAATGAAAATCATAATAATAAGGAAACAAATTTGTAAACACTGCACACATTACATAACCTCATTCCAAGTAAAATATTTCCCGTTTTGACAGGACATTAGGTCAATCAGTCACATACACTCACTCACGCATTCGAACTTCATTCGAGATTCACAGAGACAATAATAGACACATATTGATCATTGTCGATTGTTTCAAGAGACAAACAAAATTTAATTTCAGCATTACACTATTACATATTTAACACAAATCTTACAACACACTTAATAACTATAAACATACCTCATTTAATTCTAACAATTAAAACACTCCACATCTTTTCTTGTACTGTAATATACGTGAGAACGGAACGTAAACGCATACCGTAAAATGAGACACCGTGAATTTGCATTTGTATAAGAACCTACTCACAGGCCAACGACCTCAGTGTTCGACCTTCACCTATTTCGATTCACACCTGCTTTGTTCCTCTCGTAATTTTAGTCAAGAAAGTTCCACGTTTAATTTTTGTTTCGTCCATACAACTTGTACCTATCGTCCAATATCTCTGTTAATAAAGGAAGTGCCTAGATAGGGTAAATATAAAGGCATAAACTCGACAGGAGATTCTTTATTCCACCTATCCCCGAAACCACTTCATTGGTGACCCCGAAGAAGAACACGGAAGACAGACGCAGCCATCATGTCGACCGGAGCAGCGACGACCGGAGCAGCGACGACCGGAGCAGCGACGACTGGAGCTGCGGCGACTGGAGCAGCAATGGCAGAGAAGCAGGACGTCTGCAGAGTCAGCGTGAAGTTGCCGCCATTTTGGCCAGAGGAGCCAGCACTTTGGTTCGCCCAGGTTGAAGGTCAGTTCACGATCGCCGGTATTACCGCCGACAGTACTAAGTTTTATACCGTCGTGGGCCAGCTCGATCACCGTTATATGGTGGAGGCGAGGGATATAATAGAAAACCCGCCAGCCCAGGACAAGTACACAAAGCTGAAAGCCGAGCTCGTACGTAGGCTCTCTGACTCGCGCGAAAAGCGGGTGCAGCAAATCCTTACCCACGAGGAGCTAGGCGATCGCAAACCGTCGCAATTTTTGCGGCACCTTCAAACCCTGGCCGGCCCCAATGTGCCAGAGGCGTTTCTGTCCACGTTGTGGGCGAGCAGGCTGCCAACCAACATACAGACGGTTATTGCGTCACAACCTGATCTTGCTCTCCAGTCTGTCGCAGATTTAGCCGACCGCGTGCACGAGATCGCGCCAGCGCCCGCACCGGCGCTCACATCACCTCCCGTCGTGGCAAGCACAAGCGCCTGCAGCGAGATCAGTGAGCTGAAACAGTGCATCGCGGAATTGACAAAGCAAGTGGCGGCGCTGCAGACACGTGGTCAGGTACATCACCGCTCGCGATCCTCTAATAGGTTCGCACGTGGTAGCAGAGGCTCGACCCCAGGCCGGCGCAGCCGCTCGCGCTCCAGAGGCACGTGGAACGAGGAGCACTGCTGGTACCACAATCGTTTCGGTGACAAGGCCAGTCGGTGTACCACGCCTTGTACGTACGGGGGAAATGCCACCGGCAGCCGGAAGTAGCGGCAAATGGCTGCCCAAATAAACCACGCCGCCTATTTGTTACAGATCGGAACACTAAAACCACGTTTCTAGTGGACACAGGGTCCGATCTTTGTGTGTACCCACGTACAGCTTTACAACAGCGGCGCAGCAAGACGACGTACCAGCTATTCGCGGCCAACGGTACCGTTATAGACACGTACGGTTGGGTCGAGCTCCATTTAAATTTGGGGCTTCGTCGTGTCTATTCGTGGAAGTTCGTGGTCGCTGACGTCACTAAACCCATCATAGGCGCGGACTTACTGGCACATTACAATTTGTTAATTGATCTCAAGCATTACCGCCTCATCGACGGGCTGACTCAGCTATCATCCACGGCGTCATCAGCGGCCGGATCAGCAACAAACATTGCCTCGGTGAAGTCAGTTAGTGGTAGCACGGAGTACCACGCGCTCCTCCGGCAGTACCCAGAGATCACGCGCCCTGCGGGGAAACAAAGACAGGTCAGTCACAGTACAGTACACCATATCCGCACCACCCCGGGTCCGCCCATTTTCAGTCGGCCTCGCCGTCTCGCACCGGATAAGCTCAAGATCGCTCAGAAGGAGTTTGAGGCGATGCTAGCGAACGGCACGGCACGGCCGTCGGAGAGCGCGTGGTCGTCCGCTCTTCACCTCGCTCCCAAGAAGGACAACAGCTGGCGGCCATGCGGGGACTACAGGGCACTTAATGCACGGACAATTCCAGACAGATATCCAATCCCGCATATCCAGGACTTCTCCCATCAGCTGGCTGGCAGCAAGATATACAGCAAAATTGATTTGGTCAAAGCGTACAACCAGATACCTGTCCAGCCAGCTGATGTCCATAAAACAGCGATCACCACACCGTTCGGACTATATGAATTCCCATTCATGACGTTTGGTCTCAGGAACGCAGCGCAGACGTTCCAACGTTTCATGGACGAGGTACTCCGAGGGCTGTCGTTCTGCTACTGCTACTTGGATGACATTCTTCTGTTCTCAGAGACGGCAGCCCAGCACGCTGAACATCTGCACCAGCTCCTGAAGCGGCTATCTGATTATGGCATCCTCATCAACTCCGCAAAGTGTGAGTTTGGCCAGACTTCAATTACCTTTCTGGGACACGAGCTATCCGCAGAAGGTGTTCGTCCCGTGCCGGAGAAGGTGCAGGCGATTCAGGACTACCCAGCTCCCAAGACCGTCAAGGAGATGCGTCGCTTCCTGGGTATGTTCAATTTCTACCGCCGCTTCGTTCCGGGAGCCGCTCGCTTGCAGTCAGCGCTCAATGTCGTCCTCGAAGGGCCTAAAACCAAAGGAAACCAGCCGATTAGCATGACACAAGAAATGCTGCATGCTTTCACAGCTTGCAAGCATGGATTGTCCCAGGCTGCCTTGCTAGCGCACCCAAACTCTAACGCTGACCTTGCACTGTTCACAGACGCGTCGGACACCTCAATAGGCGCGGTGCTACAGCAGAAGGTAGGAGAAACATGGCAACCATTGGCCTTCTTCTCCAGGCGCTTGTCCACATCGCAACGGAAGTACAGCCCGTACGACAGGGAGCTCTTGGCCATCTACGACGCAGTCCGATACTTCCGGCACATGGTGGAAGGAAGGCACTTCGCCATCTACACGGATCACAAACCCCTGTCATACGCGTACGCGCACAGTCGGGAGAATTGCTCGCCTAGGCAGTACCGCTACCTGGACTACATAGCGCAATTCACCACGGACATCCAGTTCGTTGCAGGCAAGGACAATGTGGTAGCGGACGCACTGTCGCGTGTGGAGGCAATAGCTCTGCCCGCACTGAACTACACAGCTCTTGCACAATCCCAGGAGAGCGATTCTGGGCTGCAAGGCCTGCTGAAGAGCAACACCACGTCACTCAGGATCCAGCAAGTGCGCTTCCCGGACTCCGATGCAGAAGTATATTGTGACGTATCTACCGGTAACACCCGCCCTTATGTTACAGAACCCTTCAGGAGGCAGGTGTTCCAGAAGCTCCACCAGCTGAGCCACCCTGGCAGGCAGGCCACGGTCAAATTGATATCGACACGTTTCGTTTGGCCTGGCCTGAAGAAGGACTGCAGGGCCTGGACCAGAGAGTGCGTAGAGTGCCAGAGAAACAAAATCTCGCGGCACACATCCTCTCCCACCTCTCCTTTCCCAATTCCTTCCCAACGTTTCTCCCATGTCCACATGGACATAGTAGGGCCACTAAATATAGCTTGTGGTTACAGATATTGCCTCACCGTCATTGACCGCTTCACTCGTTGGCCTGAGGCATATCCCATCGCCGACATCACAGCAGAGACATGCGCCCGCACCTTCATAGCCGGCTGGGTGTCCCGCTTCGGCTGCCCCCATCGCATCACTACCGACAGGGGCAAGCAGTTCGAGAGCAAGCTGTTCCACTCCATCGCAGCGCTCCTCGGCAGCCAGCACCGGCCAACCACTGCATACCATCCGGCTTGCAATGGCATGGTCGAACGCCTGCACCGCCAGTTGAAGGCGGCCATCCGATGCCACACGGACACCAACTGGCCCGAGGCTCTTCCACTGGTGCTGCTGGGCATCCGCAGCGCCTGGAAGGAGGACATAAAGGGGTCAGCAGCCGAGCTAGTTTACGGGGAACCCCTACGACTCCCAGGGGAGTTCATTAAACCATCACTCACCGGTACCGTAGACTACACCGATTTCGCTGCGAGGCTCCGTCATCAAATGGCGAAGCTGTCGCCACAACCGTCAAGTCGACACGGCGAGAAACCATTTTACGTGCCCAGCAGCTTGATATCGGCAACGCACGTCTTCCTCCGCCATGACGCCGTGCGCCGACCACTCGACCCACCTTATACTGGGCCATTCAAGGTGCTGCAAAGGGGCGAGAAGATTTTTAAAATAGAGGTAAAGGGGAAAGAGGTGACAGTCACTATTGATAGGTTGAAACCAGCTTACCTCAATAATGAAACAAGCAGTACACCCAGCTCGACCACAACTCCGGCAAGCACACACGTGGTACCGACGCCAAGCGGCAATGGCGAGAGAAAAACCCGATCCGGACGAACGGTACATTTCCCGGACTACTATCGACCGTAATTACCAACCACGGTCTCAGGGGGGGAGTAGTGTAGCGGTTTAGCACTTATTATATCAATGAAAATCATAATAATAAGGAAACAAATTTGTAAACACTGCACACATTACATAACCTCATTCCAAGTAAAATATTTCCCGTTTTGACAGGACATTAGGTCAATCAGTCACATACACTCACTCACGCATTCGAACTTCATTCGAGATTCACAGAGACAATAATAGACACATATTGATCATTGTCGATTGTTTCAAGAGACAAACAAAATTTAATTTCAGCATTACACTATTACATATTTAACACAAATCTTACAACACACTTAATAACTATAAACATACCTCATTTAATTCTAACAATTAAAACACTCCACATCTTTTCTTGTACTGTAATATACGTGAGAACGGAACGTAAACGCATACCGTAAAATGAGACACCGTGAATTTGCATTTGTATAAGAACCTACTCACAGGCCAACGACCTCAGTGTTCGACCTTCACCTATTTCGATTCACACCTGCTTTGTTCCTCTCGTAATTTTAGTCAAGAAAGTTCCACGTTTAATTTTTGTTTCGTCCATACAACTTGTACCTATCGTCCAATATCTCTGTTAATAAAGGAAGTGTCTAGATAGGGTAAATATAAAGGCATAAACTCGACAGGAGATTCTTTATTCCACCTATCCCCGAAACCACTTCAGTGTAAATAATTTCATCACCACTGCTCTCAAATGGTGAAGGAAAACATCGTGAGAAAACCGGCATGTCCTAGAACCAAAAATTCGAACACATGTGACATCTACCAGCCCGCAATGGGCCCACGTGGTGGATTACGGCCCACTCCCTCTCACAGAGAAGAGGCCTGTGTTCCAGCAGTGGGAACGTTATAGGCTGAGTACCTATGTGTAACCAATTTGTAAAAATCATTGGGTATCGATAGATTGCATTGACACATCACTAAATGTATGTTGTCCCTTAGGAATTAGTTAACTGTTTGGATATTTTTTTGTGAATTCTTTATTGCTTTCGAGGTTTCTTTGGGACGCACGTCGGTTTCTCTGCAAAGGTTCATAAATTAATCAGTGCTACTGTATCTTGTAAGGACTAAATCAAACACGTGATAAAGCTGGATGATGTCCTCACGTAGAGTTGCATCCTAAATAGATTGTGTAGGATTTTTTTTTGTCGTATTAGCTATAATACAGGTTTTTAACATTTTGTTTGCTTGCATCTTTGAATAGTGCTGGCCCTCGTAAAGGCCCTAACTCAAAAGGATAAGTTTAGTCGACCTCAGTTATCTGGCTAGCCAGTTCGACGCCTTACTCCCAAGTGTTAAAGAGTTTTGAAATAAAACTATAATGAACTTTACAAAGAACGAACTGCATTTTAGAATAAGTGAAATTTTCCCAACTTTTTAGATAATGGAAGTCGCCAAATTTTCGCCGCATTGTGAATTAATTTCTATAGAAATCTGGCAGTCCTCCAAGTAGGATCAAAGAATGCTCCAATGCAAAACGCTACATTTATTCTGTCTGACCTGATAAAACGAGTACCATGAAGGCTGGCAGATTTTGGGCATGCCACGATTGCGGCGGTAAGTCCCCTCTTTGAGGAGTCGCTTGAGAGGTGGCATGGCGTCCTCACCTTCCGCCTGACGCAGGTCCTCACCGGACACGGTTATTTCGGGAGGTTCCTGTTTCGGATAGGGCGGGAGAAGTTATTTGATGATTTCCCACCCAAAAAAAAAAAAAAAGGCTGGCAGACTTACAAATTATGAGTTTAAACTTTGAATCATCATAAGCATGCAAAGGTCAACGTTCTCCTGAAATAAAGTGACTTAAAACTTAAAATAGTGGTTGCGATCTAGTGGTCGAACAAAATTGCCATAATTGGGGCCATCTAAGAATATTCTACTTATTAGTGTGCGTATAAATTTTCAATCGTTTTTCGTAATCAAAACGAATCAGAGAGCCTCGCAGACGGGTACAGGCTACCATGGCCTACTTGAAAAACCTTACAATTATACTTCGCACCCAAGTAGGCCGCAGCAAGAATAAACGTCGTGTGTACGGCGTCTCTTCACAAACAACGGCTCACCTCGCATCTTGCACCGCATGCTCTGTCCTCTGCAAAAGTGAGGATCTAATCTTAATAGCTGCATAAGCGAGCGTGATTTACGTAGCTGAATTCTGAGGTAAAAAATAAATAATAGATAAAAAAAATCGTGGGGTGCTTATATTAATTGATTATAAAAATAAATCAAAAAGAACCGCACGCACGTTTTTTGAAATTATTTTCTGCTTTTTTAGTTTGGTTTCTAAAGCGTGTTTTTTAGATTTTTATAACGCTTTTATTAGCTCGGGTTCTATGTATGTATGTATCTATGTGTGTAACGGAATATTTGAGCCTAATTTTCACTGGTTCCTAGACGTCTGATCAACTTGAAACTTTGCACACGTCTTAAGGGCCGATGACAATGCAATAACCCGATAAAAAAATTCAAAATTTCAAAAAAAAAAAAAAAAAAAAAAACAATTTTTTTAAACTTTCCCGATAAAAATTTGATCGAACTAAAAAATGGAAAATAATTTTTAATTACAAAGAGTTTATGTTACAGTAGTAGGAAGTCAATAATTCAATTCAGAGTAAAGCGTGGGGTGCATTTTCCTATATTTTCATGACTCTCCTCTCATAGATGGTTGCCAATAGAATAGTTGTAATAATTAAAATATCAAGCACCCCACGCTTTTTACTCTGACTTGAACTATTGATTTCCTACTACTGTAACATAAACTCTTTGTAATTAAAAATATTTTCTACTTTTTAGTTCGGTCAGCAATAAAAGCGTGTTTTTTAGTTTTTTTAAACTATTATTTTTAACAATTTCTTTTTATAACATTAAGGAACAAAAAAAATTTATGAAATTATTGAATTGTCATCGGTCCTCGAGTCTACAAAATTTAAATGAAATCTGACCGTTTGAAGTGGGACAAAATCAAGTCCAAATGAGTCGGTTATAAACATGCTTGCAAACATAAAAATTATGTTAATAAAAGAGTGTTATTTTCCTCATTGGCACACTAAGAAGAAAAGTATGCTTTAATACTAGCTATTCAAGTCTCATTATCGTCATCAGAAGAAAGGGAACAAGAATTCATCTCTACGCGTGCTTACTGCGTAATAGCTTTGTTTTCAAGTTCAAGTTATTTTCCTTCACGAAAAGCTTTTTAACTTTGGACTGGATTGAATTGGATTTTGGACATAGCAGAATTTCCAAAATCCAAAAATAAGGGCTTAACTTGGGGCATTCCGTTGTCCTATAGCAGTGGGACAGTTTAAAGTAAGAAAAATAGAACCAGCGAGCGGGGTAATACACTTACAAGCGCAATTATTTCTATTTGACAGTTCGACCACATTCGTTACCCTGTTGATCAGACAAATTCTTCAAACATGTGATCCAATGGATTAGGAATTTCTCTTAAAATCCTTCGGATTGTGAAGACAGTGTGTTGTGCCTGCTCCCGTTTGACAAAGAACTTCAAAATACCTTTCGACATCATCATTTACTACCAGACTTCACCCAATACCTGGCATAAGCATTTCTTCCCTTCTGCCAACGGTTCTGCGCCAATCTCATACAAATTTTTGTCCTCGATGTCAATAATGTTCGCCCGAATGAAACACATCTGCAGGCCTAGACAAAACACGTTTCTGTTAGCGTTCACGCCAAACGGTAATGTCATTCCCATACATGTTGGCGTAGCGTTTGGCGTGAACTCTAACAGAAATGTATTTTATCTCTAGGCCCAGAGCGGAATCATCAGCCGCGCCATTAACGTCAAAACCTGCTTCCATTCAGTATCCACAGCACGACACTCGCAGTTATGTAAGCGATATATAAACAATAGTTATACAGCCATTTAGTCGTAATATCACGCTCGTGCCTATGCGTGGACAGTCAAGCCCATAAACAACTGACTTCCGACATTATCTGGATGTGGTTTAAGGGGTGAGATTAACGCGTTTTGAATCTTTGCAACTCGACACTATGTATCTATCTATATAAATAAAAAGAGAATTTTGACTGACTGACTGACTCATCAACGCCCAGCCCAAACCCTTGGACCTAGAAAGCTGAGAAGTTTCCTTTATAATGTAGACAAGGAATAAGGAAGGATTTCTCGAAATTCAACCCCAAAGGTAGTTAAATAGGGGATGAAAGTTCCGCACGGGCGAAGCCGCTGTCAAAAGCTAGTTTTTATAAGGGTCAGAAGACATCAAGTGGAATAAAATTCCGAGGAGTAACAATGCTTTTATGTAGGTAAGTGTAGGTTTAATTGCATCTATTGAGCATCGATGGTAAACCTGATGGAATCGAGTAAACGCGTATTTTGTCATATTTATAGAGGTTTAAGTCTTGTTGCACGGTTAACACTGCTTGTCCGATGTAGGATTTTGTGTGCCGTCAGTCTAAAGCGTAGTTCGCATGTAGCGTTGTAGATTCTGCTACATCTTCAAGCGAATGTCATTTGATGAATTATTATATCTGTAATTTATCCGGACCTTCCCTTATACTCGTAGCAGCACTACAAATAAAAATGCTACGCAACAAAATCTAAAAACGCAAAAAGAAAAGTGGCACCATCTACAATGCCACAGGCAAACTATTCTTAGAAATTGTACATCGCGCAATCTGAGTTTACCACGACACTCGAATAGATAAAATATCCTGACATCAACTTTCGGGCAGTTGCCCACCAGACACAATACCCGTCTGGTCGGAGGATCCTCCTTTACCATAGGTATGAGCGAACTTTACACCCTGTTCCTCATACCTCTATACTGGTGACACCGTGAAAGAACGTCAGCGCAGCCTTCGTGCAATACTTCGGCGTGACGTCATCTTCTGATGAAGATGTGTTCGTCGCTCGAAAGCTTGAGGAAGTGGTCTTGATTATCAAATCAAGACCACTTCCTCAAGCTTTCGAGCGACGAGTCACAGAGCTAGCCAGCACCCACGGCTTCAACGGGTATCCTGACCACCCGCATGCAGAGAACCGCATGCCTGGTTATCACCCACAGCCTCATCAGCAATCATAGCCCAGCACACTGCACTTTCGGCCGGTCGAGAGCTCAATCTCCCGGTCGACGCCAGCAGTCAGCCTCAAGCTCTCAACCCAGCGCTGTACCACATCCGACTCACTGGAGCACAACGCAGCGCAACCCCGACTCACTGGGGAATCGTCGCAGACAGTTCCAACTCACCGCGAACTATGCGACACCCGGTTCCGACCCACTGGAACCACAACTCGCACTGGCAAGCATCACAATATGCACTGACTCAGCACACTATCGACCTCCGGTCTCCGGGAGGGAGTGATGTAGCGGCACTACAAATAAAAATGCTTCGCAACAAAATCGAAAAACGCAAAAAGAAAAGTGGCGCCATCTACACTGCCACAGGCGAACTATTCTTAGAAATTCTACATCGCGCAGTCAGAGTTTACCACGACACTCGAATAGATAAAATATCCCGACATCAACTGTCGGGCAGTTGCCCACCAGACACAATACCCGTCTGGTCGGAGGATCCTCCTTTTCCATCAATAGAGGATGAGCAAACTTTACACCCTGTTCCTCATACCTCTATATACTAACTGGTAACTCTGGTTATCAGACTTTCGGTCTTTTGAAGACCTGTAACGACAGTCAAAGATTATCGAATGACAGCCAGTATCAATGGCATAATGTGCTTGGAGGAGGATGGTCCGTGGATGGATGACCATTTTTACGTACCACGAGTACGTAAAAATTGTCAACCATCCACGGACCATCTATTAACCTGATGGATCAACCCGCGCAACTTTTATCTATCTAGCAAACAATTTAGCAAGGCTAAGTTGATTACCCACATTAATAAAACTAATACCTACAAACAAAAAGTTTAACAACCAAGTTCGCTGTCTCCTATGACACACGACGCGACGCCATGATGTTTACGACTGACAGTAGTTATGAACGGGAGCTGTTACAATGTGTCATACAGTACATTAGTACGTAAAATTGTACCAATACTTATGACAGGATGGTAGTGGAAATCCTTTGGTTGCTGTAATGAGAGTGTTCTTGAATATTCAAGCCACCAGTTGGCACCACTTTGAGAAAAGGTCTTACAGTTCGACAATTAACTTAAAATATTTGATGTCATTCGTTTCATTCATTCGTTCATCATTCAGTCCGTAGGCGGTATGACACTTGCCAGGTGTCCGGATCTGACGTCTCGGTGCTGCCAGAAAACCCTCATTAGGCCTTAGCCACATTACGGTTTTTTTCAGCAAGCGATTACGATACCACTACAACCGAGAAACCGCGTAGGAAAATCAATTTTCATTTAGAAAAAAAATCCTGAGACTATTGTGCTTTGAAAGATCTATATTTTCCTACTTATTTGCTGCATTTCAGTCTCAGATTATCGGAGGAATATTTATTTTGAAGGAAAAATATTTTAAAACAAACAGAAGAGTATGATGAGAAGCAGTGCAACGTAAAAACTGATAACATGAATTCAGAACATGAGTAAGTGCGTAAAGTTTACGCCGATGAAAAAAAAAAATCGGCGGGTTGCACTCCGGGAGTGCCGGCAGTAGTGAATACTTGAATATTAACGTTGTGCATTTTTGATATTTTGGAATGGTTAGGGAATAATTTTGCACGAATTGCTTTAATTATCAATATAAAAGCACTATCATTTATGTGGTAGAATACCATATTTATTTATTGCGCTATCGTACACAAACATGACAATTTATATTACATTATAAAGTTTATCTTTCAGAAAAATCAAGCCATCAGCTGTCACCATCCATGGATGCGCGTGGCACGCTGTAACATAAACACACACGAACATTCGCGCAAGCGCCCTGCGCTGTCTTACGAATTTTCGATCAGGTCACGTGCCCTGACGCGAGTTTAACATTTTTTACCCATTACAAAAAAGTGTACAACGCCGCTAAAGAAGTTTTCACTTCAAAAATCTGCTGACACATATAAAAGTGCAATACCTACATGGACATAATATAAGGAACAGCATTCATTTTTATTTTAAACCGACTAAAAATGTCCGTGAAAGGGGGTGTCAGAATCATGTACTGCGTCCAGATTGCGCGTCGATGTCACGCGTACATTGCCATTATAAAGTACTTTTAATGGAAATGTTTCGTAAAGTTTGTTCGTGACGCTCTACTATTTGTATGATCTTTTATTCTTTTTCCATTTTACTCTATTTAATGCTGTTAAAGACCAGTCAGTTGTTGGTAGTCATGAGTCCAGCTTATCCCGTCATCTCCGTCTAGACCTGCCCCAATGTCGCTTGATATTAAGAGGGACCTTGAGTTTGGCACATTGGTCGTCTGACATGCGGTAGATGTATGCAACCCAGTTCCATTTTAGCGTGGCAGCTTATATACAACAACACCACTCATTAAGTAATAATAATTAATTTAATAATAACCGGTAGGTTGAACCCTGCTTCCGATATAACCACCGGTAGCTTGGACCCCACTCCCGATACCGGCGGATCACATTTTTTTATTTTGTTTTATAAAATATTTAAGAATGTGTAACAATAATAAGTAGTAAAATGAATAAACGAGAGAATAATAAAAACTTTATTGCAACAAAAAAATACACAGATTTTACACAGGTCCCAAACCAGACAAGCCTGTAATGGGCACCAATATGGAGTATCTACCAGTTTAACATTTACTTTAAAAACATGTTTAGTAATAACAGCAAAGTATGTTTGTTTCAAGTTACAAAAGAAAAAACCAAAATAAAAGGAAGAATCAAAATTAAAGGATCAAAATTAAACAAAACAATAATGAAATCTAGAATAAGATAGAAGATATAAAGATAGAAGAGAAACAATAATACTGAAACTAGAGAGAAAGAGAGGTGCGCTGATATTTATTTTTAAAGCTTATTTATTTCTCATCGTATGCTGCACCGCTCGACGTCACGACGTCAATGCCGGCCGTTGCTTAAAACCGGCGATGGGGCTCTGTCTCGCATAGGGTCGTAGCATTATGCTGAGCGAAGGCTTTGTTGCGTGGATGTGATACATATTTTCACCCCAGTTGTTCTTTTTGCGCTTCAAATAAACGGATTTATTTCTTTTTTTTTTCTGTGTACAGTACACACTAGAACTTAACTGCCGCGTTGGTCTTACCAGCACGAGTTATGAGGAGTGCTGGTGGTTCAAATCCGGCTTGTTATTGGATTTTCTATCAGAAAATTCTTAGTATCTACCGAGTTGACTTCGATGTACATAGGTATGTACACTTTAGATATGAAATAACTAGCATTAACTTAACCTCTTTGTAACCTTTCGGAAATTGTAGGCGAGCTGTTTTTATTATACAAAAGTCTCCTAACTACACAGCTACATACAAACCAACTGGTCCAGTTACCACTTAAAACATGGTAATTCAACAATACCGCCATCCAAAAAACTCCCACTTCTAATCAGGCAGCACATGCAAGGGAGACAAACAGACAGACACACTTTAACGGCGATATAAAATGAACTGCATAAGTAAGAGCGTTCGGCAATAAAATCAGGATCGCGCCCACGAGCCGGTGAACGTGCAAACATCGACGAAGCACTGTATTGGAACGTGGGCGGGGAAAGTGTGGTGCCAGTGATAGAGATTTGTCGAATTTTGGTAGAGCAGGCGTTGCCTTTGACCTCGGCCAACGGTTTGAGGATCTGATAATTCAACACCAAGTGGTTGGTTCAAAACCAGGTATATGATAAGTGATGATACCACTGACGAAAAGTCAAACTGGTCACAACGAAACCGTTGCGAATGGTCATCCTTATTACGAGTATTTCACTGTGTGAAAACTTGAGATAATTCATCGTTTTTATGGTTAAAGTGTTAATGGGTTAAATATCTAGTAGAACTTACTCTCTAGCTCCTTTCTGTCAGTGTAAGAGGTTTCCTGGCCAAAGAAAGCTTGGGCCACAAACCAAATAATGACTTCATTGGGGATGATTGCCTTATTGTTCTCAGTTATAATAAATACGAGTATTTATTTAAGCGATTTGTATTGCACAGCAGCGCAAAGTTATTCCTTTCCTCCTTCTCTTGTATATGTGGCCAAAAGTTAAAAAAGAGTCTAAATCGTCCCGCCATCTCCTCCTGAGTCTCTAGGTTAATTGGTCTCAGTTTACCGCCATAAACATTTAATGCCGTTTATAGCAAGTTGTAAAACCTTTCCACAATTATTTACTTTAAGTACCTATTTTTGCCAGTCTATTTTGTCCCAGCCTTGGGCAATGGCCTCCCTCCACTCTTTCCATCGTTCGTGAAGCCCCGTTTCCTCCTTTCAGATAAGACGGAATCTTTCCAATTCAGTCTAGGTATCAGTACAGTCTACATTTCGGGAACTATGTTTTTCCTAAACTTTAGTTGGATTGTATTCTTATCTCGCTCTCACTGCGACCATTCCCCATTACAACCATGTCCAACACTTTGTAGCATAAGAACTGAGTTTTTATCGCAACACTTGGTTATGTTACATTTTTTCTTACATTATTTACTTGTCCTACTCACCATGTAAGCCGTTAAGCGCGATGGTTGCATAAAACTGTTGTTTAATGTTTAAGATTGTATGGAAAGATGCAAAATGATAGGCCATAACATTACTGTATTACTCTTTGTATGATATTGATGAAGATAGGGTTATTTGAAGTTTATAATAAAATTATTTTTAAAGACTTTTCGCTATCTTTAGCTATCCTATGACCAGCATAAGGTTGGAGGGTTGAAGTGGAATAGATATATCTAGATTATAATAGCGTTTCACGGTATAAAAGCCAGTGACTACTTTCTTTACAATCATCAATGCTGCTAATCGTCAATCTTCGCATTTTCTTATTATTGTATTTATATGAGTAGGTAAGTCAAATTAGCACCATTTCAGTAGCTACCTAACCTAACATAATCTTTGAGAAAATGTTCCTTAAAAATCTAGTCTAGCACATATTAGGTAGGTATGTGACGTGATGTGACATAGGTACACACTCATCATCTGCCTAGGCTTTTCCCAATCATGTTGGAGTCAGCTTCCAGTCTAACCGGATGCAGCTGAATACCAGTATTTTACATGGAGCGACTGCCTATCTGACCTCCACAACCCAGTTACTGGGTAATACGATACCCCTTGGTAAGACTGGTTGTCAGACTTTCGGGCTTCTGACGACCCGTAACGACTGTCAAAGAGGCACGAATGACAGCCGGGACCAACGGCTTAACGTGCTTTCTGAGGCACAGAAGGATCTCGGTATGTAAAGGTGGACACTAACCGCGGCAAGCCACGAGAGATCTATTCAGAGAGGGGTCTCTGAATAGATCTGACTCTCTGAAACAGACTGTGAGAAAAAAAAAAATTAAATTTACTTTTTCTTTTAGTTTTAAGTAGCAAGTTGTGCCGTGTGGTGCCGGACGTAAAAGAATAGCACCATCCCATTTCTTCCCGTGGGTGTCATAGAAGGCAACTGAGGAGCTTACCAGAGAATGGGCAGCAGCGTTCTCTATGCATTTTACCACCATACTGCGATCGCCAACCCGCCTGCCAAGCGTGGCGATTATGGCAATCCCCTCCCCGTTTGGAGGAGGCCTATGTCCAGCAGTGGACATATTTCTGCTGAAATGATGATGATGATGATGATGAAAAGTAGCAAAAAGTACTACTTTTTGAAAGTCTTCTCTTAAATTCCAAATAGCCTTTTAGTATAAATATCGACTACCGACCTACTACTACCCACAATAACCTTTTAATATTCATAAACCCATTTCTCTAGCAGCCTGAATACTCCACAAAACACCCGTCTCGTATATCGTGGTGATGGTCACTTCACTTACGATATATCTCAGTACAGACAGACCGACACCTCGTAAATATTCTTAAAGACAAGAACGCTAATTGCTTCGAACGTGGACCCATTTTAAATGCCTGTTGTGGAGGTAAGCTATAAATACTTGAAATAATCTAAAGCAGAAAATGAGATAAGGTTTCTTTGTCAAGTTTAGTTACCGTGAGATCCTCAGGTGGATCTCTGGGGCTACCGTTCGATCGAACAATTAAACACAGTTGTAGCGCGCTTTAAATAATGATTTAGTTTTATTCTACGCTTTCGCGTTTGCAGCAATGCGCTTGCAATGCTAGCCGTCTTTCCGAAACAAAAAACCTATGCTAATACATTTGAAGGCTTATACTAAATCCGCTTGGTTGTTCGAATGTGATAAAAGTAGCCTGTACAACGTAAAGTTTTCTTTTGCAGACTCCCTTTACAGTCATTGGTTTAAGATCGTCAAGTAGAACGCTACAAAGACTTTTTGACGCATGAATGACATTGAAAGAAGGGAATTCTTGCAAAAAAAATGAGAAATTGACAGGAATTGAGAGCAATGGTGGCCCAGTAGTAACGAACACGACTTACGAGGTGTAGGTCATAGGTTCGAACGCCGATAGACGCAATACCTCTGCTCTCAAAAACATGAAGGAAAACATCGTGAGGAAACCGGCATTTCCTAGAACCAAAAATTTTATGACGTGTGACGTCAAAACAAGATGGCGGCGTTACTTCCAATTTCGGGCCCGCGCCATAAGAACTTCATAGCGTGTGTGCCCTCACTCTACAACGTTCTTTTTTATTGAGGTAAACCTTAATTTAGTGTGATTCCCATTAAACTTCATCATTTCACCTCGTAAGCCTTTAATGTTAAATACGGATCTTCCAACGAACTCCATCATACAATTGAATAACTTGTATAGCTACGCAATATTCAAAGTTAATAAACACACTGCACACTTATTTAGCCACCCAAACTACAATTTATTTCTACCCGAACATAGTACACGCATCAAAAAACACGTCAACACGTCTACCGTAGCACGAGTTTCACACTTTTACGTAAAATCTATACGAGCCACGTCCATGCAAATCACCCGTGCTACCTGAATATCATACGCACTTACAGTAGTTCTGAAACGAATAAGTAGAACTGGTGATCTTCTGTAAGTATCTCACAATGAAAATGTAGGAGAAGTGAGACTGAGGTGGCCTGTCATTCAACCTCTCGAGGATTTCTGTAAAATCTCACTGTGAAGTCTTAAACTGAAGACCAAGACCCTAATACTTAACCAAGTGAGCTTGGAGTGGGCTGCCAATTGTACCAATCCTTAGAATAAGATGGAATTACAGCTCACTTGAAGTTCACTTCACCTAATTTTTCACGGTGAGATTTTTATGGAATAGCGCAGCAGGACTATTGGAAATGAAAGAAGGTGATGTCAAAATATTATGACGATACAGTTAATGTGCCTGTTACATAAATCATAGGGTTTTTTTTTTGGGTGGGAAATCATCAAATAACTTCTCCCGCTCTGGGTGGAGCAGGACGGCGTGTCAGACTTTTACTGACTAAAACTCACCCGTGTTCCTTCAGTAGCCCGTATGCCAGGGGCTGTGGTATCTCTTTCGAACAAACCCGCACCCCTGGCAGGCATCGGGCCTTGCGGGCCCCATCATTTTTTGTGCTGACATCTCTTTGAGGCACGCGTGGAACACAACGCGCCGTCGACTTGGGCTTGGTCCTTACCGGACAGCGAGCTACCCATTACTCGCCGTCCGCAAGCTCATGCCTACGGTGGCCGGAAATCGGCCTGGGATTCCCGGCGCCCAGGGCGTCTCCGTATCCTGCGGCGGCTAGGGTCGCGAGGGCGCATATGCTGCCTCACGTGCGCCGCCTCCCTCTTCGCGAGTATCACTGCTTCGCTGAAGGAGGTGACGACGGCTACCCATGCACTCTCGCTCCGTACCATGGCCTGGACCAGGGCCGGACGCGAGAGATCGCCGCCGCCGATCGCCTCCACGAGGACACGGCGGTGCTCCGCCCAAGCCGGGCAGACCGCCACCGTGTGCTCCACCGTGTCCTCAGGGCGATCTTCGCAGTGGAAACACCCGGGCGTTTCCTCCCGCCCTATCCGAAACAGGAACTTCCCGAAACAGCCGTGTCCGGTGAGGACCTGCGTCAGCGGAAGGTGAGGACGCCATGCCGCCTCTCAAGCCACTCCTCAAAGAGGGGACTTACCGCCGCAATCGTGGCGTGCCCAGCACTGGGTTGCGACAATCGCACGCTCCATGTCGCCATGAGATCCCGCCGGAGCTCTGTCCGCTGTGCCGCGATTTCCCGCGGCGGCGGAGTTACGCCCCGGCTTTTGGCCTCCTCGCGCCACTCCCACATGTGCGCGAGGACCTTTGCCTCCAGATCCCATGGCGGTAATCCGGCAAGGAGGCCCGCCGCCTCGCCGGAGATCGTGCGATATCCTCGGATTATACGGATGGCCATGACCCTATGGGACGCCCTCAACCTGCGAGCTGGTTGGCGCCTCAATGTAGGCGCCCACACCGGCGCCCCGTATAGGGCCATGGACCGCTCGATCCACGCGTAGAGCCTCCGGCAGGAGGCGTTTGGCCCTAGAGTGGGCAAGAGCCGCTTCAAGGCAGCCCCGGCCCGCTCCAGTCTGGGAGCCAAACGGCGGAAATAAACCGCGAAGTTCCACCGGCTGTCGAGGTCGAGTCCCAGGTACTTCATCGTCGACTCGACGCCGATGTGAACCCCTAGCTTGGAGTGGGCTGACAATAGTATCAATCCCTAGAATAAGATAGAATGACAGCTCACTTGAAGTTTACTTCACCTAATTTTTCACGGTGAGATTTTTATAGAATAGCGCAGCAGGACTATTGGAAATATAAGAAGGTGATGTCAAAATATTATGATGATACCGTTAATGTGCCTGTTACATAAATTATAGGGTAAGGTACCTATAATGCACGCCGACCTCAACTAGTTTTAAAAATATGATTGACATGTTTGTACAAAATTACTAACAAAACTTAGTCATTTATCATTACATTGTCGCAGGGTTCTCGTTAGTCAATTTCCTATAAATAGTGCGTCAGCTTTAGGGATAAACTCTCCTAGTGATACTCCATTATTTTCTTTTATACGCAGATGATCAAAAATAAAATGATCACTCACTTATATCATCAGGTAATGTATTTTTCATCAGACAAACAAAGCAAAATTGTACCGCTCTCCAGCTAGTTACAGCCCACATCAAACAGTTATCTCAATTCTAAACCAATTTATCATAAAATTGCTTTATCGTCTTCAACAATTAAATAAAATTGGCCGCAATTCGGGCCAGTGAAGACATCAATTCATTAATGGTACAAAATGATAGGGTTTCTGACGCCCTAGGCGTCTCCAGTCGTCGGCGCCTCTCGGTCGAATGCACTCTAAATCTCCAACCTGCATAGAACAAACCCCTACACTCTGGTGCAGCCATTTCCCACCCTACCTGCGCATCCATCTCTCTCTACTCCCTACAATCTCTCACCTATCCCGTTTACACCTCAAAATTACATTCGGCCGTTGTCGTTTGTGCTCGGATGCAATAGCCGGTGTGGCTCACAGCTAAACATGATTTTAGCCAGTCGCTTACCGGCCGTCGGAGGAGGTGCATCGCTGCCGGCCGCCGTTCCCGCGTTCGAAACATCGCAACGGTCCGGCTTGTTTGTATAGGGATGTTTGTTCCTAGATAGTGCGCCCCACAAACCCTGAATGGAAGGATTCCTAGTGTTGTGAGACTAAGTGTGGACGACCGCGGAGTATATTGTGCAAGTGTTGTGTCGGTTGATGGTCAGTTACGATGTTGCAATACTCACGGTAGGCGGATGTGGCTAATGCAGTTAGATCTGTTTGATTGGCAAAAGTAAACATGTGTATGACAGACGTTATTAAAGCTATGTTGCCGTCTGCCGGCGTCGCTTTAATGGAACGTGTATTACAAACGGTAACGGAAACGTGGGATGATTTAGGTTCAGCGAAATGTTATGACTTTAACGTTCAGTGGAACATGATATTACCGGGGAAACGATGCTTAGAAAGCATAAAACTTTACGATGATTAGTCTGTAAAGTGGTGAAGGAATTGTAGTGATTGTTTAATATTGAAATAGATTGAAAGTAATGTTTGTAATAGATGATGAGGAAACAATTGAACAACTAATTGATTTAATTTATTTAAAAAAACCATGTGGGTGGAATAAAAGATAACAATGATCTGGCAGTTTTATGTTGAACAAGCAACAAAACAATTCATTATAACAATGGAGTATTGTTTGTGATTGAGTTTGAGCTTTTTTGTTAGGAAATCACTTTTTTTATTTGTATACAAGCAAGCGTTGATAATCATTTCGGTGAGCTAGACAATACTGCACGCGTTAATGAAACAATAGATCATTTGAGTTTAGTCAATGGGTTTCTAATTGGAGTTCATAGTTATAAGTAATCGTAAAATGATTATGAATGAAATCATAAAACTAAAAGCTCCGGCTCATCCCGTGGTCGCTAAACTTTCATTCGCTGTTCAAATTCAAATTGAAAAAGAGTCATTCTTTTTAAACTTTTTGTTCTAAAACTCGACATTATTAGAAAGAGCTGGCTTGCAAAGTTGGCTTTTATTAGACTTGTTCCGTGAAGTTTTGCACGCCAATTACCCACTATATAATTGTTGAAGAAAACTATTTAGGAAGTAAGATGAATAATGTTGAAGTTTAACATTCTATTGTAAAAACGAAAGCCGGAAAAGCCAATGGTATAAAGTATAATGTTATTACCAAAAACACAACACAAAGTGCAATCGAACAGATCTCAACCCACGCATCGTGAGACCATCAAATTGACCATTTTATTTTTACAGTTATAATTGAGACAATCAATGACAGTTCTTTGATACTTACTGAACATAAAAATAAAGTGACGAAGGATAAAGTTTGCAAAAAAGGCAATCATACGTCGGAGGAATTTGCAAAATTCAAGGAATTAGTTTCACATGTGAGTATATGAAAAATATATTTCGCTTTGAATAAAAAAAACTGTCTTATAATACCTGTGCTTGTGAAATTTCTATTTGATTCTCTTTACGTTATAATTTTTGAAATGCACGCATATTTCGTTAATCATTATAAACAAGATGTAATTAAAGCCGAGGAACTAATTAAAACCCAGGTTTTGCACACATGGTGAATTGAATTTATAATTAATACGACTTGCGCGTAAAAATAAGCAGCTGATTATATCTCGATGTTATGTCTTCTATTTGAAAAGTCTCTTATAAACCTTCTAAAGCCTGTTTCATTTATAAAAATATTAAGTAAGTTTCTCGTCCCAATTACCAATATTTTTGCACTCCTCTCGAATTTCATTTTCTATAAATATCTTGAATGACTAACACTCTCCCTGATTACTTCGAATTTATCTTTGACACGAAACTTTCTGGAAATTTAAGCTTGGGCTGCTAAAATTATAATTTACGCTGGAGATACTTATTTCGGAAATTTAACTTCCAATGAAATTTATTAAAGGGAAATTATTTTATCCATAGACAGCAATTAGTAAGATACTCTGGATATTTATTGTATCCGCCGAAGCGAAAATACAAGTTATGAATATTAATTCAATCATGCTTGGTCTTAGTCGTAAGATATTGCGAAAATGGTGAGAATTTTTGAAAATAGGTAGTCTAGGAATTGATACTTTATTTGGTCTACAGACTTAATACAGCCAGACTTTAACTTTAATTTCTAATGGTATTCGGAGGACTAAGGATTGTCTCGAGTTTGCAGAGCACTATTTTGGCATTGCAGCAGATTCTAAAAATAACTTCATTATTATTGACTTCTGTCTACTGTAAGCTGACGAAAGCAATTTAATTGTGAAGTATTACTTTGCATTTAAAAGAAAGCACCTACTAAGCATTGGATAGACACTAACGATAATGATAGCTCCGAACATACTAACAGTATTTTCAGAAGAACTAGCTAGATATCGTTAAAGTGCCAGGTAAAAGTACTCCGTTTGCCTTATTCGATTTTTCCAACGACTGCTTAGAGCAGCACGGTGTTGCCATACATGGTTTTAAGCGTTGCCAATACTTGTTTTCGCACTGCCTGTTATTTGACCTAGCTTTTGCCTATTCTCATTTTATCTTCACGTAAAACATTTAGTGTAAAATTGCAGCAGGGTGAATTTGGAATGCTTTAAAATTCTGCGTTCTATGTTCATTTTTGTGGGGACACAAAATGTTTGGGAAAAAAGAACGATTGATAGAATGATTGACTCTTATTAAGCAATGAGAAAAAATCTACATCTTTGTAATAAAATAAGTGATAGACATAATTTTAATACTAGAACCAAAGACAAAATAGATCAACCATTTTTCAGATTAGCTAAAGTACATACATCTTTTATGGGGTACAATACTGTGTTAAATTTTATAACAAAATACCTTGTGATATATTGCAATTTAATGAAAGGAAATTTAAAAGTCATATTAAAAGTACACTTTGTAGGCAAGCATATTACAAATTGGAGCATTATATCCAAGATAAGAATGCTTGGAAACATGCTGGTCCTGCTCCATGGGACAATCTAGAGTCTAGACAAAGTCAAACTGGTTACTGATTGAATTGTGTAATTATATAATTAATGTATGTTAAATCTTGTAGTCAAAACATTTAAAAAAATATCGGTGGAGTTTCTTGACCATTCTTCTCCATAAGGAAATACATTTTGGAAGGAGCGACTAGAATCAATTCTATTTTAAGGTAAATTTTGACGTTCATAAGTGCCTTTTTATGTGCCTATTTGAAATAAATGCTTTGACTTTGACTTTGAGCTCGTATAGGTCTAGTGGAAGGTTTCTAAAGGGGAACTCCTTTTAACGACTTTTACACCCAATTTTAATCCTAATTCAATTTATTGTTTTCATAAGCCATCTCAGTTGTTTGACTGTTAATATTTTGGTCAACATTTTACGTCCTTCTTATTCATCCCATCTTTCAAAAGAGTGAGTTAACATACATAATATTATTATAATGCATGCACCTATGAATTCTTTTGAATAGGTATAAACACATCGGTTGTACGATTCTGCCTTGAATTACTTTTCAGTATCATAATATTCTTCCGCATTATAATTAGAAAAAAGAAGAATATTATGATAACAATTGAAAACGCTTGCTCTTTCTTGCCTACTTTGTACATTGATCGCAGTGTTCGCTCTCTTTTCTTAGACATAGCGCTGAGTACACACGAGTTGAAGGTCGTACACTTGTATTACAAAGACTTTTGCTTTAACATTATAACTATTCATTCACGTACGAGTTTTGGATTATTTAGCAGCTTCCATTAAGATTATTTTGTTCAGTATATTAATTATCAATACTCATCCTAAAGAAACATCAATTATAATAATCAGAGAAGAAATTTTTGGGGGCCGATTATTTAATCTGTACCTAACATCCTGGTCAAGGAAAAGTTTCCAGAATAATTTCCTTTGCAACGAGATCTTTACCCATAATTTGGATATCTCTCATGCATGTCTCTGCATGGCTCCCACTAAATGGACATCTCATCTAACAAAATCAAGTACAGAAGTTAAATATCGATTATGTACCTAACTTCAACTTGTAGTCGGTCTTATAAAGATTTGCAATTAGACCATCGACCGATAAATTGCTTCGTTTCCTTCCGAGTTTTAGCTTGTTCAAGGCGGAAAAGTTTCTTACAGTTAATTTCTACAACTTGGCAAGTTTTATGCCAGTACATGTACAATGCCCATTTCCGTGGGATTTGATTAGGCCTGATTAGCTTTGCTAAAGACTGGATTAGTAATTGTGGGATTATTGAGTTCTGTGTTATTTTATGGATTGTTGATAAAGGTGATCACAATATATTATTTTTATTTTCGAGCCCCAAGATACAGATTAACTATCATGTTTAGGAATTACTGGCAAATATTATATTGTTTTCTAGCTGTGTGTAATATTTTGATCTTCAATCCCTACTAATGAGACACAATAAAATTAATTTTCTGTTGTAATGGAACCGATAGTTTTCGAGCCAGACTTAACCGGTTAAGCTACTTGCTGTTAGCCAATGAACCTGCTTACTATATTACCTGGACATTTTTTTTATATATTTTCTTGTGAAGTGTTTTTGTTACTGTATAGAATCAAGTTCCTCCAACTTATCAGACAGCTGTGCTGCTGGGGAGTTTGTTGCGCCACTTCTTCTTCCCCGCTAAAGCACTAGTAAGTGTCGAAGGGTGGGCGAAAAGTGCTGACTCTCAGCCTAGTTTGAATAAATGACTTTTGATTTTGATTTTTTGATTTGTCTTCATTCTTTCTTATTTCTATTTCAAGTTTGACTATAATTGTAAAAACATATATTTAACCAAGTCAAAAATCACAAATACTTCTCCATACAAAAATATTCATATTTTCAGTTTTTTTTTAAAAACATGCAATTTTATTAAGGAAATCATGTTTACGTTGGATATTTTTAAATTCTAGTGTTTTGTCTGAATCACCCTATTATATCTTCTTAATACGTTTCAGCGTCCCAAAACCAGAGTTCACATTAATTTTAACCCTACTAAATGCTTTCTTTATTTCTTTCCTTCTTGCATCAGACAAGTGCGTTGGTGTGTACTTGGCACAGCATAACTGACCGACTTGAGAGTTTGATGGATGTGGCATGATAGCGATGCCATTATATCGTTTTGTTAGGCTAACGTTTTTTGGATCTTCTACCTTGGTACGCGGTAGTAGGTTGATTGAGAATGTACGTTTGGCATTGTAATGATGGTTTAATTTAGTGTGGTCCGTTCTTTTTGGGATTTTCAAAGAATCATTAGCATGTCACAGTGTCTTTTTTCAAGCAATGAGATTATTTTTCATCTTCATCACCACTATTGGCTCTGATTCCATTTTTTTTGGGATCGACGTAAGTTTTTTCTTCCATACCTACATCCTTTCGTCGTTATCGTATTAGAACTGTTTGTGATAACTATAAAATTGGCTATCACATTTGTGATTAGTAACTTTTTAATGAGTTACGGTTTACTTTGGGTTTTCTGTGTTTTTGCATGTAAAAGTGTTAATTAGAGCTGTATGTTGTACATGACATATAGGTAGTTTCCTACGATACTTATTATTCTGGGAAAATAATAAACTTCCTGGATAAAATGACCATTATCTACGGGTAGACCTTCGAAACACAGCTAGACTGTGAATAAATGTCTATCTACATAGGCGCAGAAAGCTAAGGCGCAAACTTAACTAGTTTTCACCGAAGAAAGTCCTTTCTACGCAAACGTGCCAATACTGGAATATGTAAACACTATCGAGAAATCTAGATAATCGGGAAAAATCGTAACCGCAGAGTTTTTGTGAAACCCCGTTTAAATAAAGGCACTTTTAGAACTGTGAAAAGTCTTGAATGTTCTAAAGCGTTTTTAAATCAAAATCAATTCAAAGAATGAACTTTTTTAGGCCTTGTCATGGTATTGAAATAAACATAATATTACATATTGTACCGAAACAGTTTTGCTTTTTTTATATTTTATTTCAATTACAGCTTAATCATACTATCATGATGGGCAATGTAGATTGACAACGTGGCAATGTTGCCAGCCTTTTGGGCACTTTTCCATTTAACAACGATTCGATAAAAATGTTTATACCCTATGATTTTTTCGTTCTTGTACATTTTACTATTTAAAGACCGTTCGTTTTTAAAATAAGTAAAAATTATAACGAGTAAATTACAATTTAATTATTTACAACCATTTATATATACTCCATTTGAAATAAGATAAGACTTTTAGACAAATCTTATGCCTACGGAAGCCGTTCAACCGATTTTGACTTCTATTCCGTGGGCATTAAGATGGCATAAAAAGCAAAAAAGTGTTTCCAGAACCAACTGTTTACTGCAGATACCATTTATCATGCTACTAAATACAATAGAAGTTAAATTCTGTTGAACAGACTGTAAAAATGGTTTATTTAAATGTCTAATCTTATTTCAAACGGAGTACCTATAGGTATTATGAAAACTCCCGGCATATATTTCTTTAAAAAATCCTTGAAGCCATGTTATTCATTCCTATTTTGGTTGCATTGCAGTTCCGTGTCAAGCGCAAGATGGCGCAATCTACGCCATTCGAAGCACAGCTCATGTTCACGATTAGAATTTATTATTGACTGGTGGATTTCACAGCAGAACATGCTTCATCGTGATTTAAATCATGGTATTGGAACCTGTCACTTATCATTATCAGAGAAAGGCTGGCTTTTTTGCATGGGCTGGCTTGCAGTCTAATCAGATGAAACTTAATAAAATATCTGTATTTTATAAAGGTGACGTCATAATAAAAATTGAACTAATTTAAAAACTTCTGAAAAAAAAATAATGGTTAGTATTTGAAAAGTCTTCTTTAAATCATGTATTTCAAATAGGTTTTTTTGAACGTCGAAACACAACTAATATTATAAATGTGAAAGTTTGTTAAGATGTTTGGTTGTTTGTTACTCAATCACGCAAAAACAGCTTAACGGATTTGGATGAAATTCGGCATATAGCCTAGATTAACACATAGGATACTTTTTATCCCAATAGTAAGTTCCCACGGGATAATTTCCGACTTCCACACGGGCGAAGCCGCGGGCGGAAGCTAGTTTACAATAAAATAGAATTGATTGTATTTTCGTGTGGAGAAGAATAGACAAGAAACACCACTGCTACGTCTGCTACTCTCTTAACAAGTTTCGTAAGTTTTGTATACATAAATAAAATGTGAATACGATACAATACACCTAGAATAAAATTACCACGTTATGTAAAAAGAATAATATTGTAAAAGTGGATGATTATCCAAATATTTAAATAAGTAATCGTGTAGTGTGTGAGTTAAAATAAATAATCAGAGAATGTAAAACCTTCATCACAGTTATCAATTGAAAAAAACTAGATAAATTAGCAACCAGTTTGATATTTTCGGGAGTTACAACATTTCTTACATTATTTGCTGAAATATGAATCAATATTCCAAAAAGATTTTCCACGAATGTATGAAATGAAAATATTCATATCCCAGTAGATATTGTTACGTTTAAACCACGTTCTAAATCGTTGAAGTTTGACCAAACATCAAAGCATTTTCCGAATATCCGCAGCCACAGGCTCTTTGAAAACTTTTATATTTCATGTTTTATTTCGAATCCACTCCATCTTTTTGAAGCATTCGATCCTGAAGCCACAGGTGCTCCCAAATCTGACCTTAAAAGAATTCTCTGTATTTTATTCAAAAGCATTGGAGTATAAATAATAGATCGGCCATATTGAGATGAAACATTCAGAGGAAACTGGTACAAAAAAGCGGCCAAGAACGAATCATACACACAAACGAAGGGTCCCGTATCATCGTTCAATATTTAACACTACTTAATCGAGCTCGAGAAAAAAACCCGAAAAAAGCACGTTCCTTCTATGGACCCCCTTAATTTTTAACTTTATTAATTATTATTACGACACGTTTGGCGCAGTGGCTAAGCGATTGACTGCTGCGCTGCGTGTCGTGGGTTCGATTCCCGCACGGAACAAATATTTGTATGAACTACAAGTAGTTGTTCCGGGTCTGGCTGTTTGCGTATGTGAGTTTTAAATGTTTGTAAACGCACCCACAATACAGGAGAAATTCCTAGTGTGGGGCAACATTTAAAAGAAAAAACACACTTAAAACACTATTATGTGTTGTTACAGCTGTTATGTGAAAACTTCAAATGTCTTCCTATATGTTAAAGTTCAAAGATACAGCTCTGTGATAGAGGGATGGGTGATAGGGTCGTTGTCACTGTTTCGGTACGGAACCCTAAAAATGAATGTTATATCGGCTCCTTTTCATTTAAGATCATTAGAGTTCGGAAGATGAGATCAAAACGTAAAATAAAAAAGTCTGTTCATTGTGAGCTTCCGTGTTACATTCAAAAGAATCTTTTTATTTATATTTTTGTAAATTCACGTTGAGGTGCAAATGGATGCTTATTATTATGGTACAGTTTTTAAGATTTTACTAGATATATTGTGAAAAATGTATTTGTAAAAGGGCATTTATTTAAAAATATGCATAAAAATATTGTAGGTGGCAAAGGCGGCATTTGGTACCAGTAAAGCTCTGAAATAACTATAAAAACAAGAAAAATATTAATACATACATTAAAAACAAAATAAACTTTATGAAGAGAAAACACATCTAGTAAATCAGCGCTGAGATATTTCTGCTATTACTTCATCATTTCAACCGAAAGACGTCTACTGCTGGCCATAGGCCTCTCCCAAAAGGGGGGTTTTGCCATAATCGCCACGCTTGGCAGGTGGGTTGGCAATCACAGTATGGTGGTTAAATGCATAGAGAACGCTGCTACCCATTCTTTAGTAAGTCCCTTAGTCGCCTTCTACAACACCCACGGAAAGAAATGGGATGGTGCTATTCTTTACGTCCGGCACCACACAAAACCTGCTATTACTTTTTAAATTACAATTTGAAATGTTGTTATGATACGTTATTTCGGGTGGAGAATATAACGGTGATTAAAATGTTACCACTGTGCATAGCTAGCTTCGTCACAAAGTCAAAAAGGTAAAATAAAGGGCCACCCAAACGTGACACCTCTCCCTTCAAAATCCTCAAAAACTTTTTCTTCAACTTGGCTCGGGACTATTATCAAGTTTATACGCGGCATATAAGATTTATAAGGAGTTGCCTGTCAGTAAGTCGTGCCCGATCTCCCAGTTAGGATAAATGTAGCGACACGTTTTGAATAACATTAAGTTAGTTATTTTCAAAGTTGGTCAGATCCAAAGATTTTGCGTGCCAGTGGAGAATTTAAATCCGATACTAGCTGAAATATTACTCTCGTGTCTTGATGATGTGATGGGTTTTCGAAGTCTTGGCAAATGTTCAGACGATCTGATGGGAGATAAGTTTCTTATTTTTGAAAGGTGATGGAGGTTGATGTTGAAAAGAGAAAGCTTTTGTAGAAAGAGAAAGAAGACGGGGTAAAAGACGAGGTAGATAAATAACGTGCATATTATATTACTTCTGGAGAGTAGGGTGATATTAAATTTTTGCTGTACCTACAATTTTATGTTAAAATGTAGGTATGAAAGTAAAATATAATGTAAGTGCGAAAATATATTTAACAGTATGTGGTTCAGGTTCTGGAATTGTTGTGTGTCATGTGAGAGTAAGCGTTTCATATAATTTTGTTTATTTACATTTACATTATTTATTTTACTTATTTTCATAAATCAGCTGTTTCATAGAAAAGTGCAATATCTACTCGTTCAAAATGTATAGAACAGCTGGTTTTTTTGTATAACCGTCGAAAAAAAATCAGCTGTTCCACACATTTTGGCCGCGTAGGTATTGCACTTTTCTATGAAACAGCAGATTTATTTTTTGTATAAGCGACGAAAAATTTCTGGAGAAAGCAATGATGTATTGCTTTAGACCTTTATAACACTTGAATTTAGCCAATATTAAATTCCACGACATCTTCTATAAAATTATGTAATTACTTAGCTATTAATTTATTTTCTAACTTCAATAAGAACATATACATGATAAGTTTTCAACCAGTGCGTTAACTCTAACCATGAATTCAACATTTCATTCTAGACCCCCAGCGCAGAATTTTTTTGTCGCTTATACAAAAAATAAATCTGCTGTTTCATAGAATATTGCAATACCTACTAAAGTGGTCAAAATGTATGGAACGGTAGATTTTTTTTTTGTATAACCGACGAAAAAGTCAAATAATAAAAACTTTGGAGATTATTTCACCATGGTCACCATAGATCATGATAGTCAAATTAAAAACTTATACTTACAAATTTACGTTACAGCTTCCTTCACTACCACAGCCCATCGATCTAATTTAAAATAACCGCAAATTGAATTCTCATCTTACTAAGATATCTGTACTGAGACCGCGTCAGCCTAGAAGTTCACATTGCAGATAAAACGACGACATGGCATCGCCACTTTAAAGAGATAACACAAAACAGGGATGGCAAACCTTCATAGTGGCCCAGACAGGCACTTTATTTTGTGTACCTATGTAATTAAGATCTTCACCACTGGACTCAAAACGGTGTAGGAAAACATCGTGAGGAGACCCCGGAGACCCGCATGTACCAGAACCAAAAATTCGAAGACGTGACATTCACTGATCCGCACTGGACCCGCGTCATGGATTATGGCCTACTCCCTCTCGCAGAGAAGGCCTGCGTCCCAGCTGTTGGAATTTTATATAGCGATTACGCTATATTATATGAATTACTATGACTGTGTCCTGGCATTCGGTTGTGAAATAATGAACAAAAGACCCTGACAACTATTTAACTATGTATTTACCCTAAAAGATACTTGCAAAGAAAAACTGTAATACATTCTAGCAGCGTTTTCCCATTTCATACATTCCTCAAAAATGCTCATACCGAATTGAAGTTAGACCAAGATAATATGTAATAAAATTGACGTACAACACTTTCAAAAGCCTCACCGAGGTTTGAAGGTGTGATAACCCTGGCTAGGATAATGATGCGAGCCTCGAATGAGGCCGGCCAGTCATTAGGAAGATTTAACTCATGATTACTGAAGCTTGCCCGGTAATGCGAGAAAGGGACGATTAAAACTAGTTTGGGTGTTTAGACGGTTCGAGATAGTGATTATTTTGGCGCCATTGTTTAGGTTAACAGTTGAGAGTCAATGGGCGAATTAAATGAGTTTATTCGGGAGTTAGTTTTTACATTTTTGGTTGCCTTTTTCGTTGAGAAATTCTGATCAGTGATTTGATCTGTCGTGAAAAGGGTTGGGTTTTTCATTTAAAAGTTCTCAGTAGACCAAAGACTGGATTCAGTAGATTCCTATTATGACCAACCAATACTGGGCTTACAACGTGGTGGATTACGGCCTATTCGCTCTCCAAGAGAAAAAGCCTGGGTCCCCAGAAGTAGCAACGTAATGAGCTGATGATGCTATGTCTGTTATGGCAATAGGTTGGCCCCTACATCTGCATGGGTTCTTCATAATCCTATTAAATACATGTGAAAGATTGCATGTTTGGATATTTCAATATTTAGATGTTTGTTTCTCAATCACGCAAAAACGGCTGAATGGATTTAGATGAAATTTGGCCCACAGACAGTGTGTAACCTGAAATAATACATAGAATACTTTTACCTGATAAAACATTCCCGTAGGATCATTTTCGACCTTCACCGCTGCAAAAGCTAATAAGCCCATAATGTTCTTAATGCTGGGATACAGGTCTTCTCTCGGTGAGACGAAGCGGACCATAATCAACCACGCGGGCCCAGTGCGGGTTGGTAGATGTCACATGTCTTCGAATTTTTGGGTCTAAGATATACCGGTTTCCTCACGATGTTTTTCTTCACCGTTTTGAGCGCAGTGGTGAAGAAATAAATGTGGGAGTCCGATACTTGTTAAGTCCTTTCGCGAAATAGTCCGTCTCTGCCGCCTTTGTAAAGTCATCCGTCCAACGATTTCAGCTGAAGGGTATCCCACGCCAATTCACCTAACATGCGATCATATAAGGACTTATACCTATTAACTTGTTATGGAGGCCCAATCTTATGAGATTACACCTCTTAATATGTGCGTTATAGTGATGATACCCCAATCACTAGGTGTCAAACACAGTTTGGTTCAACTAGTTCTCCGCCGTCAATTTCAATCCACTCTTAGTGTAAGTATATTAGGCCAAGGGTACCGTCCTTATATTGAGTAGGTACTAAACAAAACCGACCAGCCATGAGTGTTATTGTGGGTATTACCGTTCTATTATGTGATTGTTAATAGAAAATTTCTAGGAGCGTGAGGTCGGGAAATAAATACGAATTTTAGCGTAGTTAGACAGAAATGATACATCACTAGTAACGTTAATCGTGTGGTGCCGGACGTAAAGAATAGCGTAACCCATCTCTTCCTGAGGCTGTCGTAGAAGGCGACTAAGGGACTTACTAGAGAATGGGCAGCAGCGTTCGCTATGCATTTTACCACCATACTGTGATCGCCAACCCGCCTGCCAAGCGTGGCGATTATGGCAAAACCCCCTTTTGGGGGAGGCTTATGTCCTGCAGTGGACGTCTTTCGGCTGAAATTATGAGTAACGTTAAAAAATTCCCCAGTAACTTGGTTTTAGAGGTCAGATAGTCAACCGGTTAGACTGGAAGCCGACCCCAACACTGCATATGCTGGGGTCGGTTTCCAGTCTAACCGGTTACGAAAAGGCGAGATTTCATTAGTTTGCCAATTTTATCATCAAGCACTATTCCCTGACTGCCTACAGGAGAGCAGTGGTGGCTAAGAGGTAATGGCCCCGACTTACGAGATAGGTCGTGGGTTCGAACCCAGGCAGGCGATTTACTTTGTAAATAATTTTATCAGCGCTGCTTTCAAAACAGTGAACCAAACCTTCAAAGATATGAGACATGTAGGTACCAACGCGCACTGGCCCGCGTGGTACATCACAGTCAAATCCCTTTCGACAAAAGGAGGGCTATGTCCCAGGAGTGGGGGCATTATAGATCGACTATGCCCTAACTGCAAGTCCTTGCAAGCCCTAATTACCCTAATTGTAAGTTTAATAGTTTTTTTTTTTAAGTCTAGCTTGTTCCAGCGGCTTCGCCCGCGCAGAACTTTCATCCCCTATTTAACTCTCCTAGTGGTTTTGAATTTTGAAAAATCCTTCTTTATTCCTTGTCTACATAAAAGGAACCTCTGTGCAAAATTTCAGCTTTCTAGGTCCAAGGGTTTGGGCCGGGCGTTGATGAATCAGTCAGTCAGGATTTTTCTTTTTATTTAGATTTATCTCAAATAAAAACTCATATCTGTAAATTGGGCTCTGTTTATTGGACCCTAAAGTTCGTTTTCTAATACCAAATACTTATCTGACATTTCCCGTCTTCTGTATTTCCTTTTTTAACCCCTGACGCAAAAACGACGGGGTGTTATAAGTTTGACGTGTCTGTGTGTGTGTGTGTGTGTGTGTGTGTGTGTGTGTGTGTGTGTGTCTGAGGCAACGTAGCTCCCGAACGGATGAACCGATTTCGATTTAGTTTTTTTTGTTTGAAAGGTGTATTAGTCGGGAGTGTTCTTAGACATGTTTCATCAAAATCGGTTCAGCCGTTTGAAGATTATCAGCTCTTTTCTGGTTGAAAAACGGATTTTAGCCTCTGATCAACTCAAAATTTGGGATTCTATTACTTCAATGATATTAGACGAATAAAATAACCTTGAACTGATGCTGGAGCAACACCTGGAATTTCCAGGAAACCCAAGTTATTCACCAACAAACAGCAGAAGTATCGTGTTTGGGCTCATTGAAAAGGTCTCAATGAATAGATTATAGGTAAATGGTGATTTAAGGGAGACATTAAGTTTAAAAAGCAAGAAATAAAAATTAAATTAATAATTTAAAAAACCCCCGACCCAAACAAAAACTCAAAAAAGTAAAAAACAATATTATATTATATTTATAGGCCTTTTAATTTTAACGTAATATTTTGATCAGGGCATTGTCAAGTCGGGGGACGGTCAATGAAAACGCCAAACAGAGGCCTAGCCGTCCCCCGACTTGACAATGCCCTGATCAAAATATTACGTTAAAATTAAAAGGCCTATAAATATTATTTTTTACTTTTTTGAGTTTTTGTTTGGGTCGGGGGTTTTTTAAATTTTTAATTTAATTTTTAGTATAGGAGTATGACATGAGTTTGGCATTACCTATCAAATTAAAATCGGGGTTTACAAAACAAACTTTAGATTAACTTCTCTATGTTTACAAAAGTTAATTACAACGTTAAAGTCAACACAAAGAGGGAAATCCTAGCGAGACCCATTCATTAAAGATAGTGCGAGTATGCGTAGGCTGTGCCACCTTCCAATTAAGGCATAAATACAGCAAAGTAATAGTTCTAGTACGACTCGTTTAGGACTGAGACTGACTCATTCAAGTATCTTTACTTAACAGCGTGACAAACTGAATGAAATAGCATTGCGGTAGTTTTGATGGGATATACAGAGTAATTCTGTGTTTTCTTCCACATTTAACCTTTCTGCTCTCAAATAAAGAGTGAAAAGGTATCTTCTAGGTACGCTCGTTCCATCATAGACTTTCTCCATCATTTTCCATCAGGCGTTTTCGAGGATAAGAGCAGGCCTATTCAACTTGTTTTTTTTTTTTGTATGGTAATTCTGAAAGTAAAAAAAATATATGTCACCTTAAGATTACGAACAATGTTAAATTTATCATCTATCTCGCGAGATTATGAACTGTCGATAAATTGTGAATTGCAATTTAACGCACTGTTTTTCGATAGTTTCTAATCTGTCCGTCAAATTGTGAACTTGTATCAAGACAGATAGTACAGACGCCAACACATCAAGCTACCCCAAATCTTTCAAATTGATTTTATAGATTTTCATCTTTATGACATAAGCATTAGGTTCATGTTCAATTGGGTTTGAATAGTCAAGTAACTGCCACTAACTTAGAAGTAGCACTCGCTCGTCTCGCGCGCGGTTGGTCGCAGTTCTAACTTAACCTAATCTATTCGGTCGGTAAGCAATATAGTGCAGTTCACAATTTATCGACAGCTTATAATCTCGCTGGATTACTATAAACGGACGGTGTTTCCAATCTTACAGTGATAGATATAACGGTACACATCACCAATTTTTCGCCTGGTTTAAAATGAATAAAATAATGACAATTGATAAATTAGTACCAAGTACATATATAGGTCCATAACGCTAGGCACAGGTGTACCTATAAATAGATAGTATTTATTTTCATAAACATCTGTCATACATACAATTAAAGACATGCATGCAAGATGTTAACGACAACAATTACAAGTACAGACATGTTTGCCACATGAAGTGACGTGCAAATGTCAACAAATATATTTAATGAAAACGTTCTCTTAAAATAACAGTATTTTTTGTAATTTAAGAATAATATTAATTTTGTAAAAAATTAAAATAACAAAAAAGTCAAACAGAACAACAAAAACCAAAATAAATTATTAAGACTACCTAATCAAAATACAAATCTTTACCTCTAGGAAATGTATTATATAGAACACCCAGATTTAATAAGGGGTGCGCCTTTCGCCATCAACCGGGCAAAAATCTAGATTCCGAGCTGCCACTGACTACTTTCAGATAGAAAAACTCCATAACACTTTGCACGAACTCGGAACCGAACCCAAAGATCTCCTGCTCAGCGGTATCACTTGAGACCACGAGACAAACGAGGCAGTCTGTACCTCTACCAGGCTTAAGTCTGTTATTTTTATAAATTCATCATTCCAATTCGATCCCATTGTCATTTTGCTAAAAGTTCGTAATCTGCTAAATTCATAATATTTGATCATTGGTTCGTCAATGGTCTCGTAATAGAATTGTGTTATAATGGCACTGTCGTATTGCCATTATAATAAAACCCGTTAAAGTAGAAATGATTTTCGAAAAAATACCACTAAATTTGAACATTTATTCATGCCAGATTTCATTTAGATGTATTTATTTTAACATATTATTTTAGGAACTGTCAAAAATTACCGCCAAGTTAGTCATTCATTTGTCATTATGTACGAGATTACCAATAAATGCCATTTCTTTCAATGGAGCGTCAGTGGCTGACCATTGGCAAGTCATAATGACGCCATGATATTAGTAGATTACCAAACTTGTCAAAATCAACAATTATGAAATCAATGATAGACCATTATAACACTATTGTAATAGCAGATTTGAGGCCCAGGTTGGTAGGCTTTTTTTTTTTTTTTTTTGGGTGGGAAATCATCAAATAACTTCTCCCGCTCTGGGTGGAGCAGGAGGGCGTGTCAGACTTTTACTGACTAAAACCCACCCGTGTTCCTTCAGTAGCCCTTAAGCCAGGGGCTGTGGTGTCTCTTTCGAACAAACCCGCACCCCTGGCAGGCATCGGCCCTTGCGGGCCCCATCATTTTTTGTGCTGACATCTCTTTGAGGCGCGCGTGGAACACAACGCGCCGTCGACTTGGGCTTGGTCCTTACCGGACAGCGAGCTACCCATTACTCGCCGTCCGCAAGCCCATGCCTGTAGGCTTAAAAGATAAACTGAATATAATGACATAAATCAAAATAAAAACCCCAATGATTATATCCTTGTGAAAGCACCCCAATATATAAAACAGAGGAAAAGCGTAATCCAACCACATAATTTACAGGAAAGAAAAATTCGAAACGATAATAATCTTATTTCGCATTTTCTTAAACAAAGTTGGAAGATGCGAAAGCGATCTTAAAAGTAAAGTTAACTAATACCACAGAAAATTACAGAAGGTTGGCTCGATACAATGGGCGAAATCAAGCGAATGCCACATCACATTATAATATCTTGCATTCGCAATTTGGTGACCAAAACTGGCTAAGTAATAGCTACGCTTGCCACGGTTGGTCCGTGGGGATAGGTGACTCGACCATCTTCACATGTCAAGACCAATTAAAAGTCGTTACTGGTCATCAGGATGCCGAAAGTCTGACACCAGCTTTACCTTGCCTTGGATATCGTACTACCCAGTAACTGGGTTGTAAAGGTCAGATTGGACGTTACTTCATGTAAAATACTGGAATTCAGCTGAAGCCAGTTAGACCGGTAAATAATAATGTGATTTTTGATTTGTCCATTTCTTCTTTTTGTTTTAATGCTTTTTCAATAGTAGGTATTAGTCATTTTGAAACTTAATTGAACACTAATAAAATTTGATATTTGCATATATTTTAAAAATGAAAAAGAAGGATTTTTATATGAATAAACGCGTTACGTACGCGTTTGGCAAAATCTCTCAAAAAATTTCAAAACCTCAACTAAATACCCGTCGCAAGTGCGCTTGCACTCACTTTACGCGAAGTCTATGTAGGTGTGCGTGCGTTTTCGCTTGTTGTATGAACCTTCTATATCATTTGTTGAAGAAGACGATGCTAACGTACATATGTATGATCACACAGCGTTGTTCGAAGTGTCTGACAACTTCGTCTTTCGTTTTGATGATAAGGAAATTAAGTATCTTTACTGGTAAAATATTCTCCTTGAAGAGTGAATGTGAGACTTTTTGATTATTTCATCATCTTGTTCGTTGATGTATCTATTAAATGTTTTAAGGTTAGTAGTGCTTGTAACATTAAACTATACACTGAAAAATCGACCTTTATTTTATACAGTTTTGATTGATCTGTGAATTAAGTACATAGGCCTACTTGAATTGAACCTGTACTTCCAAAAGCGCGTCCTTGGTGCGCAGGGTGCGGGTCAGCTCCAACGCTGTCCTGATGATGATTGCTGGACGATTGGACTGCCCCTATATTAGGAAGTGCTGCAGTAGGCATATAGCCAGGGCGATATGTCATGTGCTGTTTTATTAATTTATGTTTTTAATTTTATACAAAATTTTCCCCAAAATTTTATTTTAATTTGTATTTTACAATATTAATTTCCAAATCATTATAAATGTTTATATTTATTTGACATTGTATTTTAATTAGATGACATTGTATTTTTTATTTTTTATTTTTACTCTGTGATTTGTATTTATCTCGTGATTTTGTGAACTTATGATTTTGTGAACGTGAACTTGTGATGTTAATATGGGAACCCCTGAAATAAATGTTTTTTTTTAAAAAAAAAGCTTGAGACGTTGTTGCTTAATAGCATAAAACGATCATAGTTTACATTTTCGGATAATCGGCTTATAACATTGTCACTGCTGGAACAAAGTCCTCCTCTCTGTGAGAGGGAATGGGCCGTCATCCACCATGAGAGCCCAGTGCGGGATGCAGTATGTCACATGTCTTTCATTTTTTTTTTCTAGGACATGCCGTTTTCGAAAGCAGTGGTGATGAAGAAAATAACACGATTGTTTTCCAATTATCGATATTGCAGTGTTTTTAATAAGCTTTAATTAGCTTCACCTGTGTTTATAAGCATTTTTGTTTGTTTGTAACCGACACCTGTGGACTTGATTTTGACCCACTTCAAACGGTCAGATTTCATTTAAACTTTGTAGACCTATCGAGGACCGATGACAATTCAATAATTCCATATTTTTGTTCCCTAGTGTAAAAAAATATATCAAAATCTCGCTTTTGTAGTTAGCAGCATAAAAAAATTCAAAACTAAATAATAGATTAAAAAACACGCTTTTAAAAAAGAATTAAAAAACTATTTTGTGCTTTATTTCTATAGTCAAATTGATTCTCGTCAAAATGCTAAAAGACATAATCAGAATCGAACCCTCGCCACGGGCCAGTGGCATTCTCTTCTTCAACACCGCTATCATCATTTATACTTCGTAGATGGACGAGTAATTTCCGAGTTTGGAAGTTTCAAACGACGTTACTTAAAAGTTTTCATCATATTTAATGAATCAACATCGGGAGTTATATTCTCCGTTTTTTTTTTAATTTCTTTGCTTTATGTCTCTCGATGGACTTAGTTCCAACTTCCTTGTGGGTTTATTAAATATGAATGGACGTCTCTTTCTTCTGAGCTCACTTAATTTCAAAATTGATGGTGCATTTTCTTCTTCATTTATTATTCACTGATTTCACAACGTTATTTACATGTATTATTTGTAGGGGCTTGTGGCTAAGTAGTAACTGCCGCACAGGTCGATCGATCAGGTTAAGCTGCGCTTGCCGCGGTTGGTCCGTGGATGGGTGACCATCTTTACATACCAAGACACCTCCGTGCCTCGGAAAGCACGCTATGCCGCTATCATTCGTGGATCTTGGACAGTCAGTTACGGGTCGTCAGAAGCCCGAAAGTCTGACAACCACTCTTATCAAGGGGCGTTACCCAGTAACCGGGTTGTGGAGATCAGATAGACAGTCGCCTCATGTAAATACTGATATTCAGCTGCATCCGGTTAGACTGGAAGCCGACCCCAATTTAGTGAAAAAGGCTAGGCAGATGATGATTTCCATTTATATAATATTTGTTTAATAATATAGACATGATGTCAATAACATTTATAATTTAAGTACTTGCTTTATCAGACACGCAAATCTATTGAGAAGTCGTTCTTGAAGAGGTTGGTTCATCAATAAATATAACGTAATCAATACTGTTCTTTCTAATAGATCTGGTTTTCATATTTAGCCAAGCCTCAAAACAATTGGGTATCATATTTCAAGAAACCCAAAAATAAATGCCAAAAGTTCAACATTTTAGTGGGTTCAGCATAAAGAAATCGTTCTACTCAATTTCGTGGATTTACGTCCCCTAGTGGACAAGTTGGGGACATTGACACTGCCCTCCCAAAGAATTTGTGTGTAAAATGTTTCAATATAGAGTGAGATCGGCATCTCAAGAACTTGTAACGCCTGCGGTGTCAGTATAGCGAAAGTTTTTTAATAAAATATGTACCGAACCAAGAACTGTCGTTTATATTTTATGACGTCATCCCAGTTTTATTATTCGCAATTTGTGTACGTCGTATTTTTTGGGTTCGTTTTAATTTAATTTTGTAATCCTTTGTGATCTAGAAGGGAGTACCTAAATGTTTTTAAGATATCAGCATAGTTCCTATTCACAACCATTCGTTATGCTTCCGTACCGTATCGATCATCAACCAATGTTATCGTAGGAGTCGTCTAAATGCTGTTCTTAAAACCAAAACCCAGAATTTTTGCTTTGAATCAAATAGACGAACGCTATTCCGCTTCCGACAGCTGTCTATAAGGCAAATCAGCTCACCAAAATGTGTCATTTTCGATACGATATCCTGTCAAATGGTTGTGGATAGCTATAAAGAGTAGTTATGGAGTCGTCTTTGATTATTATCTCACATGATGTTAAGCGATGATAAGACTGATTATGGTGTACGCTTACATATAATTCACCCATTCACTCGCAACTAATGGACCTAGTAGGTTGGATTATATACAGGAGAAAGCAATGATGTGTTGCTTTAGACCTTTATAACATTTGAATTGAACCAATATTATATTCCACAATATCGCTATTGTTTGCCGTTCGAATTGTATTATATTTTTGTACAAAGAATAACAATAACTTTTCACAACCGTTTACACTATTTCACAAACAGTAGCATTTTATGGGTAACGTGCTTAAATAAAACAACTTTATTTTCATAACTCGGACTTACATTCAATTCCATTCAATTTGAAATAACTCAAGCAGGCAAAGGACTCTCTGGCATCGCTCAATTTTATATTCTATCTTAATCCGACCCATTAAATCTATATTGTAAATCAATATGTATAATACATCGTTCATTCACGACCATAATTGCTTACGGTTGCGTCAGTATTTCTCTTTAAAATTGTTTATTGCCACCATAATTTAATCAGGATTGAAATATAATACCAGGGAAATTTCGAATAGAGGCAGAGCCATAAAGTGTGCTTTACGACAAATTTTGTTCAATATTTGTGTCATAAATCACAGCCATGATCTGTTTTTCTGATGTTCTTCAACGGAAGTTTGATCTGTCGGGCGTGGAATATCTGTCTGGAGGCAACTTTTAGATGCTTTGCGTCGTGACATAAAAATAACTCCTTAATCGTTAAAAATAATATGTTTGTGAGTTTCGGCGATAAAAATAATGTCGCTTTGTTGGTTGTTTTGCTTTGATATCGTTTAATTGATCGTTGGCAGTAAATAGTTGGACTGTGTTGACGTTTTAGTCGATATTTATGACGTATTTAAAATTTGTGTCTCTGCAAACATCTTTGAGCCGTTTCTTTGGAACCATTCCGTTGTGTTGAACAACTTTTGTAATTTCGTTCATGTTTGAACGCATAAGTCGTTTTAAATCGTTCCTATCTACTTTATGTAGGGGTACATCAATATAGGTATTATCATCCACTGTGTAGGCTTTTCCAAACTATACTTGGCACGGCTTTACATTACAATGGGTTACTACCTTTATCCGGAAATTATCCTACGGGAACGTACTACCGGTACGGATATGTATCAATTCAAGTTACACCCTATCCGTGTGCCAAATTTTATACAAATCCGTTCGGCTGTTTTTTCGTTATTGAGTGACAAACATCTAAACATACAAACTTTCATATTTATAATATTTAAATGGGATACTAGAGCCCAAAACGGGAATCCTAGATGTAGACAAAAAGGCTGCCAGGCTAAAATGGGACTAGGTGAGTCACGCCAGATCCTCACACAAGGTGGAACGATGACCTTGTGAAGCCGCGGGAATCCGCTGGATGTAGGAAGCTCAAGACCGGTCGAAGTGGAGAAACCTGGGGTAGGCCTATGTTCAGCAGTAGACGTCTTTCGGCTGAAATGATGGGTCACCCCAGCCGCATGCACAGTGACCGCTGGACAATAGTATCCACACAGTGGATGCCTTAGAATGGACGGCGCTGCCGAAACCAGCCCAAGAAGAGGTGTCGATACGACCTAGATGCTTAATGCAAGGGTACGGGGAGGCCTTTGCTTAGCTGTGGGACAGTGTAGACTAATAAAAAAAGTCAGTTAATTAAATAATAATCATACCAGAATAACCCAAAAAAACACATTACCGTTCCTATTACCATTAACAAAAAGGAATGCAAACAAAACCAATGCTGATAATCACTCCGAACAATCCTTGATTTCGACTAACCTATCTCCGCCCAATATGCATTAAAATTCCTTATAAGTAAACCGAAATGATCACAAGGCGATCAAAGGCCTAAAATTAGAAACTTTCAAAGCTAAAACGCCAGATTGGATAAATGTTTTCGAAATTGTACGTAAACAAACATCAGTGGCAGATTATTTGAGTGTGTATAAAACGTTTATGACCGGAACTTTTAAAATAACTTTTGGAAACGATGGTCTGACTGAGGCTGACACCAATATGGCGATGTCGCAATTTGGTAAAGGTATCAGTTTCCGAAAACATGTTACACCAGATTTGACAGGGTTATTTAAGAAGGTATAATGTGTTGGCAAACTTGTCAGTGTTGTTTTATAATATTTGACTTGAATCCTAAAAGCTTTAAATTTTGAGGTAAATTGTTTTATATTAATATTAATATTGTCTGTGCGGAAACAGAAAACTAAAATAAAAAGCCATTAAAAAGTTAAAGTTAAAAATATAGAGCCAACAAAGATTCGTTTTACTTCCTAATTTGACCTAACTTTAAGCGAGTTTGAGTAATAAAAGAAGTGCAAAATCTCCAAAAAAAAGTCAGTATCGACCAAGCTCAAATGTCGAAAAGTTCAATAAACTTTATTGGTCATCGATTGATGCAGTGGTTTTTTCATAAACCCGATCTTCCGAAGGACCTTTTTTTACGCGCTTGATTTCTATAAATGCTGCTGCATCTCACTCAATATCGTTGCGCGTGGAGACTAGCGTCTAACTGCTCATCACTGATACTACCTCTGTCGAACATGGACATGATGCCTAGTGAGAGACAGCGTGCTGCTAGCCAGGCTCACTAGTGATTTCGGGCCCGCGACTAGATTCCCCTTAAAAGGCGGGGGTATATTATTAGCTCATTATCTACCTAGCCATTTTCCAACTATGTAGGAATTGGCTTCGACTCTAACTAGATGCGGATAAACACTAGAATTTTACATATTATTTTTTTTGAGGTTGGGAAATCATCAAATAACTTCTCCCGCTCTGGGTGCAGCAGGAGTGCGTGTCAGAGTTTTACTGACTAAAACCCACCCGTGTTCCTTCAGCTGCCTATGTGTATCTCATTCGAACAACCCGGAGCGACTGCCTATCTGACCTCCACAATCGAGTTACTGGGTAACACGATACTCCTTGGTAAGACTGGTTATCATACTTGCAGGCTTCTGACGACCCGTAACGACTATTAAAGATCCATGAATGACAGCAGGGACCAACGGCTTAACGTGTTTTCCGAGGCACGGAGGGGTCTTGGCATGTGAAGATGGTCACCCATCCATGGACCAACCGCGGCAAGCGTAGCTTTACCTGATCGATCGACTCATGTCTATTATTGCTTAGCTACAAGCCCTTGTATTATATTATTATAAGCTATGATACTAAAACGATTCTTCGAGACGCAAAACCTCAAAATAAAATAAATGAACAACTCAACTAATAAACCAACTCAATTAACCTTTAAGTATGGACGTCGTTTTTTTTTAACACTACTGTGGACGTGGAGTCTCACAGGCTCCTGTATGCACACACTTTTTTTTTTGGGGAATTTGATATAAGATTGCTTTAAAACTGATTGAATATTAAAGTTATGTGATTTAGCAATGAAATAACGTGCTTATATAACCAACTTTTATTTAAAAAAATATAGAAACTTAAAAAATCAAATATTATGGTACTTTTCAGTTTAAATCTACTTAGGTTACATTTTTAGGTATTAAAAACAGCTAAACTTATTACTATAACGAAATGAGTCCTTTTTTCTCAAAATATAATATATAAGAAACCAAAAACACAAAACATCTACTTCAGGTAACAAATATATAAAAAATTGACAACAGTCTAATAACGTAAATTTATTGGCAGTCAGTTCACAAAGGTTTAGAACATTGGAGGCACACTGGTTTGTTGCACCCAACATAAACATGGGTACTAATGGGTAGTCATCCTATGTTTTTTCGCGGGACAGATTCTACATACTCTTCTGGTTCCTTGACTGGTTTCCTTATCCTGGACATCTTCTGTAACCATATCATTACCTAAAACTCGAGTCATGGTCAACCTCAGTAGAGTTTACTTCTCGAAAGTGGAATATTATCAATATTACGAGTACTTCTCGATAGTGGAATATTGTTATTGTATTACTATCACTACCCGATTCTTCTCCCAGGTCCTGGTCCTGATCATGATCTTGGTCCTGATCTTCATTATTGTCACTTTCATGATTTTGTATAACTTCAAATCAAATCAAATCAAAATATTTTATTTCATATAAACCTGCATGGGCACTTATGAAACGTCAGCAGCTAGGTTCGGACTCCGATATAAAAAATCTTCAATATTCTCTTCATTGTGAGACTGATTCGAAGCTAACAACAACTCGCTCACTTCTTGTTCGAAAGATGGATCTCCTGCACGCAATTTTTTTCTCGCAGGGCCCTGAACAGAACTCGTAGATGGTCATTTTGATTTAGAACTACCGGTTCAATTGTTTTTTGACATTTTGTACTACAAAATTTGAAACAAACATAATCGCCCATATAAAATATATCATAAGGCAACAATGGACGTGTATAGCCTGACAGGCTTCGGTCAATATTTTGATGGTTATTACTTACGTGATATTCATCGGAAGACGCAACCTCCTCCCTCGTTGGTAGTTTTACAACTAAAACAAAAGCTACTGAGCCGCTCAATCGCTGGGAGTGGGGGGAATTAAGTGAAACGAAGAAAACGAAAACATCGAGTAGCCTGTGAGGCTCCACGTCCATACTTAAAGGTTAATAAACTAAATAAACTATTCAATGGAATTGCACCAAACACTTGCATTTCCGGTACCTTGTTAAAGGATACACATGGAAAATATTCATTTATTTGTAAAAAAAAACATAAAAGTTATGCTAGTTTGTTTGTGTTTTTTGAAACGCATGGGAATATTTTATGGTGCAGACAGCCGATGACGATTTTAATGAGCGCCTTTGATTTATGGCTTTTTGAATGGGGACTTTTTTTGGTAACGCATTATGGTGGAGGTAATTTTTGGAACAATTTTTAAGTCATCTTTTCGGTCGATGAATAAAATATTATTATATTATAAGATTTCGTTTAGATTTACATATTTTTTGACATTTCGTTCATAGCTTCAGCTCAAATTACAAAGATATCAGAAAAGGAAAGACACTATTAATGTGTTTTTTCCACAAAAGAATTAGGAACAGAGAAGTTGACAACAGCGTCGGCCTCTGAAACCAACAATAAATATGTATAAGCAAAGATGTTTACAATAAATCTTACTTAAACATCAATTTGAATTCTAAATTAGGTGAGTAAGAACCCTGAGATACTTTTAAAACATTCGTTAACAAACTTTTCAGTTAATTATCACTTATTTAATCTAATTAAAAATACTTTATGTAATGTAGTTGGGACGTGTGGTCTTACTGCGCTGGCTAACGACCAATTTATTTTATTTTTATGTCGCCGTCTTTATTTCGAAACGAAAGTAAACTACATGAGGTGATCCTTGGGAAAGTTATACATAATTTAATTAACACTTTTGTTTGGAGAATAATAATCACGTATTCCTGATAGTGAAAGATTAATTACTAAAAATAAGAAATCGGAAGCTAAACAAAAAGTTTCTTACAAGTTTCGAAAGATTTATGCACAATAATAAACATAATTATCTATTTAGACTGAAGACTATAGTGAAATGAGTAACTAACTAACTATTAAAATAAATTCAGAAACAAAATAACACTTTGGCGTTTTCGACGCCTAAGTGTTCTTTTGTTTCTTTATTTCATGTCTATCTATTCTACCCGATTTTTACTTTGTCAACATTGTTTTTGTCTTTTTGTGTATCTGTTGAGAATGTTGTTGGTTGCACAATTATATAACTTCCTATGTACTATTTATTTGTAAAATATAATGTGTAATTGTTTGTTCTTCCAAATAAATAAAATAAAAAATAAAATAGAAATAGAAATACTCGTCCATCTCACTGGCATCCGGAAACATGCTCAGAAGATTGACAGCGTTGCCACACGTTGAATGGCAATGCAAATTTTTTGTCCGAAGAACGAGCCAGCCCTCTGGTGAAGTGTCCGATTTATTGAAACAATGTCAATTCATTTTAATGTTGATGATGTGGCTGGAAACGAGATGATTACTGATATAGCAGCTGATAGATATGTAAGAAAAATGATGATAACGCACGATGAACAGCATGTTTATGATAAAGCTGAGGCTGCTACAGGGCTAGATAAAATGGTAGTCTGAAATATAAAATTAGAATAATTATATTTACTCGCTACAAATTAAAGGCTGGGAGTTTCACAATACATAATACTTGAGACACATGAATAGCTCAAGGTTAAGTCAATGTTAAGTTAGCAAGTCGAGAACTATTATATTATAATCTTAGTTAGCTTGGGATTCAACGTTTGAGATTTAATACAATTGGTTAGCTTTGTGACAAGTGGAGCAGTGGAACTTAATGTATAAGTACGGTCGTATATGTGCTTATCACTTCTATGGATAATCACTGAAACTGTAAGACAAATTATCTCCGGTCTAGACTATCTTTGAGAACAAGAGAAGCAACTGTTGGTAGATATGTATTATACACATACACATACTTTACAGCATTATGTAAAATATGTTGTATGTGTTTCCATATGGACAAAATGTGGTCAAGTGAACACATTACCAAGCTTTGGGTAAGAATTTCGCATAAAAATATTATATACCCACGAACATTTTCTTTTGTAGGCTTTAGAACTATTTTTTTTTAAATAGGGTTGTTTAGAAAAGTCATAATACATGTTATGTTTCAAAGTGAAAATCATCTTTTAATGAGAGATATTCAGGAGACATAGGAAATCATAATAGAAAATATCTACTAAATATTTCCACTAACATAGTGAGTTCTTAAAAGTCCTATCTACAAAATCATACCCGTTTTCCAGCATTGTATTCTGTTTCAACTTGAAAGAGAAAGAACCCGCAAGACTTATTACTGCTATTGAACTTACAATAGTGGCAACAAAGCACCAGAAGTGGCAATAAAACCAACAGTGATACTCCAAGTCCATTGTGCATTGTCGGTCTAAAAATTACTTACTATTGAACCGGCCCTAAAACAATTTAGTATAGGAAGGAAAACCTGTTAGCACTGCTTACAGAGCGTGTTTAAAAAATGTGTGGTCATATTTTAAGGGTATGGTACAGGCCAACAAACTGAAGCACATTGTCCATTGGACCAACTAAGTAATCGCAAATTAATGATCAGCTGTCTGACTGACTTATTGCAATTATAACACCCTTAAATACAAGATAATTTTTTAACCAGTATGCAAACTGTAACCATGAATTCAGCATATCATTCTAGACTCCCTAGCGTAGAAATTTATTGTCGATTAGACAAAAAAATCTGCCGTTTCATAGAAAAGTGGAATACTTACGCGGTCAAAATGTATGGAACAGCAGATTTAATTTTTTTGTATAACCGATAAAAAAAATCTACGCCAGAATGATATGCTGAATTTATGGTTACAGTTTGCGCACTGAAACCGATAAAAGCCCTGACAGTTAAATTTTTGCAATATTTGCGCTTGCGTCGGATCCATATAGATCCACTTGGCAGCTGTCAGGGCTTTTACCTGTTAAAATTGTATCCTCTATACATGTGTAACTGAATTAACGCACTTTAACAAAGTTTGTTCAGAATAATTTACTGAACCGCTTTCTGTAACTTTATAGGGGTATTTTTTTAACTGGAAAACCATTAAAACTACTTAAATTACAGTCACACTTCCGCTGTATAGTCAAACAACCAAAATAGACGAAGTACGAGTACCTACTACGCCAGATCCTTAAGGTGAATCTAGTACACATTTTTCCCATACAAACTTCGGGAGTGTTTTACTCCACTGTTCGACAATGCATCAAAAATTAATCATGGTATGGTTTTATCGCATTATTAATATTGTTTGTACGGAAACAGAATACTAAAATAAAAAGTTAGGAGCCAACAAAGATTAGTTTTTCTTGCTAATTTAACATAACTTTGGAAGTGTTTAAGTAATAAAATAAATGTAAAATCTCCAAAACTAAGTCAGTACCGACAAAGCTCAAATAGCAAAAAGTTCAATAAACTTAATTGGTCATTGATTTATGCAGTGGTTTTTTCATAAAATCCGATCTTGCGAAGGACTTTTCTTAATTTTTTAACAACCTGTGTTACTTACTATAAATTATCCTGCATCTCACTCAATAACGTCGTACGTGTAGACTAGCGTCTAATAACTCTTCACTGATACTACCTCTGTCGGACACGATGCCTAGTGAGATAGCGTGCTTTTCAGCCAGGCCCACCAGTGAGTTCGAGCCCGCGACTAGATTCTCCTTAAGGCTTCTTCAAGCAGGCGCGACGTGACACTCATAGAACAATTTCCATGAAGTTTTTAAAGAAATTGTTCTTAGTGAGTCGCACCACGCTGTCGCGTTGCACCTGTTTGAAGAAGCCTTTGTACGTATGCGACTGTGTGCGTGCAGAGATTTCTAATGAGATCACAATTTTCTTCCACAATCAGTATAACTAATTAAAGAAATTAACAACGTTAAATACAATAGAGAAAAATTCAGTGTTTGTATTTGTGATGTGCTATGTGTTAAGGGGAACCGACCTAAACACTTATATTAACATATTATTATTATATAGGAAAAACGAAAATTTTATAAGCTTTGGGTAATTTAGGAATAGGCACATGTGGTGCCGTAAAGTATAAATCTTACTGTTCCTTTTATATATAGTGGCTCTTTTCATTAAACCATACTCTAAAGAGTCTATGTTAATTGAAGCTTCCTGCTGGATGTTTACAAAACCGGACCCTTTAATTTGGGTTTATAGTTACGTTTCTTTTTCTTCTAAAACCGTTTTTTTTTGTTTAATGTTTAGATGGCCTGAATGGAGCTTGTTTGTAGTGTGTTTTGTAATTTGAGTGTTGGGTGGGTCTTAAACGTGTTTCGGATCTGATACCTGCTAATTTACTTCTTTCGTTTTTGTTGTTAGTTCTTGAAAATCGTGTTCGGATTACGCATCCTAATCATAATCTGGGTTACTTTTCATCATTCTGTAGTATTATTATTCTCCTATATTTTTTTATCGATCTTGACTTTTCGATTATTAGCATCTTTTGTTAGGAATTTGAAGAAAGCAAGTGTGATATTTTTTTGGGAGATATAACTCAAATCAGTTAAATTATATTTTTACGGTTTTTAATTTTGTTATGTAAATTGGCAACAAAATTGGACAGCACTGGCTAATGTTCACTTGTTAAGAGTTCGATTACTTTAATTATTTTTTGTTTATATTATATTCACTTTTCCAATCATCATTAGAAAGTAAACGACTTAATTAACCCTAATTGGTTTCATACAAATATCTTCTTTAACTTAATTAGATAGCTTCCATTTTGTAACAATACTTTTAAAATAATCTGGGAGATAGCTTTCCTTAACTTGTGTTATCTTTTCAACAAGATACTTATCTATTTGTGAACCAGTCCTTTCCACTAAAGCTAGGACTTATTCAGAATTAGGGTTTCTGTTCTCCGGTGGACCGTTTCTATTCGTGTTGTCCTTCGTTTGAGATACTATTTTCGCTGTATTGAGGACAATTAATTGGTTGCTTACTTAATGTACTAATTAAATATTAGGTAGGTAAGAATTTTCTGCTTGGTCGTTGAGGATGTACCTAAAGATAATATTTGACAAGCAGATTTTTAGCGATTCAAGAAAATTACCAAGTTTATGGTTTATCTGTGTGCCAAATTTCGTCCAAATCTGTTCATCCCTTAAACTGTGAAAGCGTAACAGGCAAACTAACTGTTGCGTTCATAATAATATATTATATTAATAAGTTAGTTGTTGTGTATTTTCATAAAACTAGAAATATAAGAGTGAGCTAACAAAATACTACCATAAGTAAATACCACATGACCAAACTGAAGACTTTCCTAAAGAAAAACTCATTATTATTTTAGATAAGTAAGTATCGCGTCTTTGTTATGTAAAATACATGTGAAGCAATTTAAGGAAAAACTTTCTCAGTATCGAAATAAAGAATAAACGTATATCGTACTGGCATTTTATTATAATATCGCCATTAGTTTGTTTTATGCGCTGCTCTGAATTTCAAAGGGTTGTATATGATGTCTAGTTCCTGCAAAGTTGAAAGAGATAAAACGAAATCGGTCAAGCAAATGTTAAGGTTGAGTGTACCGACATCATTATAGTTTAGAGAAAAATAGAATGAACTGGGAAAGATTTCTAAGAAAATACTTGAGTAAGAGCAGTACAGAAAAGGAAATAAAATTACGACATGGAAAAGATTCGACAATAGCAACTGAGTAGGATTTTATAATTATTTAGTTATGAAATAGTATAAAAATATTTTATTGTTACATCAGTACAATATAGAGGCTTTTATATCAATGAAAAAGCCAAGCCTATATAAAGTTGATGACAAACAAATAAAACTGCAAACAAAATGTTTCAGTGCGCTCCACGCTCGAATACATAATTATACACATATCCAACAGCTTTTAGTGCACTTTTAACTCTGAAAACTCATTTTTCATCATGCATCACATTCATGCGAAAACCCGCAGTCAAATCTAAAACGTGATCAATCAATCTAGTTTGGCGAACATCCGATGGCTGTCAAATGTGGGTAGCTGTAACTGTTATAGAACCAATGCGGGCGTAATTATACGATCGAATTGTCGATACAATTGATCTAACAAAACAGGTGATTTTGTAATAGTTGCACGTCAATTTGATTGTTGGTTTGAAATCAGCAATGTTAATATTGTGCTAATTTGCGTACTTGGTACGACAACAAGAATTTAGGTACCGACTCCCTTTAATAACAGAATAAGTACTGATTAATTTTGGTATAGGTACTCAAAATAATAAAAGTTAACTGCGCCTAATATTTTCAAATCTAACTCTTTTCTCGCACGGTTTGGGAGAACGAATACATATTCACTAGACTGTACTTATAATCATAGAAAAAATCCACAATAACAGAAATCCAATAATTATTCTCTCTAGAAAAAAATTAAGTAAACTTCTAAGAAAAGTTATTCGATCTAATAAAATCTTCTACGATCACTAAAACAATTTAGCAAACTGCTAAGCTAAGTAAAAGTTACCCTGAAACTTATTCAAGCTCAGATATCGTAAGTTCCCCTAATGAATGAGCACACGAGTTACTGTGCAATTACTGCCTCGTATTTGCATAAAATCTATCCGGTTACGGCTGATGCATTAGTAAACGAACACAGAAACACAGTAGCTGGAAACACGATAGAAAAGCTGTATAAGATTTTTCGGAATTTCGTAAGGCTTTCGACTTACATAACGGGAAGATGGTTGGGAATTAGATTTTCAATATTGATAAAGATTTTGTTGGTGACACAAAAACGAAATGAAGGGAGAAAACTGCAGAAGTTGCAAAAGAGGAACTTGATTTTATTGGAGTTTGGCATGATAATTTAAAATTATTTAGACAAAAAGTTTATGACAGTGGAAAAATCATCTCAAAATATAAATGTTTGATATAGAAATATAAATAAAACCAATGAAATTACTATAAAAATGGACGATGACGTAACTCAGATTGCTTTACCTAAATCCAAAATTGTATTGTCACATGATAATTTATTTTTGTAACTTCTAGAATATTCTCAGCTCTTTGTCTCTAGCTATCGCCAACGGGGCTCAGTCGATGTGGGAGATTGCGTCAGCATGTTATCGCTTGTTGCCGCATTGTGGACTGAACATGTCTAATTTTATGGTTTTCCGTAACATGTTAAACGGCAACATGCAAATTGACTTCATTAGGCGGATTGTGTTTCTGAAATTCTGATGTGTTTCGAGTTTAGGGTGGGATTTGGTACTTTTTGAATGGAACAGAAGCAGTATAGTATCGTATGTGAAACAGTATAGAATCTGGAATAATATTCAATCTACCGATGAATAAAATCCCAAAGAATATCAAGCTTTTGGCATTTTGAAGTTCGAAAAGAAAATTAAGATATATGTATTTATACGTATGTGGCTGCAATAAAAACAATTTGATCGTCTTCCGTACTGACTTTTTATACGCAAACATTAAACTTACGTCCTAATCTCCTTTATACTAAACCTTATCGAGGCGCTCAATCTAAAGCAAATTGCTAATAAATAAACCAATACAATCAACTAAATAGAAAAAGGTAATATAATACTCATTGTTATTTACTCACACGATCCGGCGTAATGTGAAGATTCGATAAAGCGAAAACGTAGCTAACGTTTCGATAAACCTTTGTTACAACCACTCCAACCCTCGAGTTTTAATAGTGACGTGACGTGTGGAATACTCGAGTAGATTAGAGAAAATTGGGTATTATTGAATTGTGTTTGTGCGAAATTTTGCTATCCATTGTTTGTGGGACAATGAGTAATTAGAAAAAAAATATCCTAAATAAGTAGAAAATAAAAATCTTGAAAAGCTGCAATAATGAAAATTACTATAATGTCATAAAGTTTACCTTTGTTTTGCAATAAAAAAAAACTCACTACATATTTCTTACTATGTCTAATTTTATTTGCTTCGAATTGGCTTACTTTTAGTATTCGTTTTCTTTTTCTCTTTGCTTTCTTAGTCGATATTTATAAGAAAAAAAAAAAAAAAAAATTTAGATCATCTCTAAAATATATCTCGAAATACTTTTAAAAACAGCCCCTCACTAGAATTTCCTTGAACGACGACGTAAAGTAAATTGCACACATCCTTATCTAAAACGTTGGGCCCTTCACCGCTTTCGGTAAGTTATGAATTTTCAATACGACCCAAATGATACGGCAATCAGATAGCTCCCGCATTAACATTTATCTGCTATATTATAGAATTGGGTCGGAAGTGTGTTGGTACAATCGCGGCTTCTTCCGCACGCTCACCTTTAAGGCGATAATCGCGTAGCAAGGCTCACGACTCGATCGCACAATGCATGCGTTTTGACCAATAGAATGCACGGAACATATTTTAGTAGTGTTCGTAGTAATGATGTATAGAAGTGTGACACTCACACAGGCGCGTGCTATGTTCACTAGTTTGTGAGATTATTTTTGAATAGGCACGGCCGGTATGAGCTCTTTATGAATTATTGTTGTTGACAAGAAGTAATTTCGTACTCATATTTATCTTCTTTTTGGTTTAGAAAATGTATTATTGCTATTGCTTTAAGTTAAATGAAATAATTGTTAGGTTCTTAATGTGTTTTATTTTTATAGGTTTTAGGTTTGTTTTTTATTAGCAGAGGAGAATAAAACTAATTCATGCCTTGCTTGACACGAGACCAGAGAGACGGTGTCAATTTTTTTTACCACTGGCAATAAGACATCACAACAGATCAAACAGTAATTGTAAACAGAATCTTATCGATTAGCTTTATGTTTTTTTTTGTTAGTTTTTCTATTTGTTCAGCTACTTACTAGCAGCGCTCCGCGGTTTCAACAGCGTAGTTCCCGTTCCCGTGAGAATATGGGGATAAAATATAGCCTATGTCACCCGGAGATAGCGTAGCTTCCCAACAGTGAAAAAATTTTTCAAATCGGTTCAGTAGTTTCGGAGCCTATTCAATGCAAACAAACAAACAATCAAATCTTTCCTCTTTATTATTAGTATAGATAGATTATTTATCAATAATTTGGAATAAAAATGTCAAACAACAATTTATATCTATTCTATCAACTTTAATATTTTCCTCTCTCCGACATAATAATCTTCCAATGGTTATGCGATAACGCCGCCATACAAAACGCAGCGGACGCGCTAGGCACGTTGACTGGCACTGCATAAAGGTATAAAATGTTAATAATTATTGTCATTTCTGTAAATTCCGGTTACGAAGTTACGGCCTTTCAAGGTCAACTTAGAAATGCCATTTCAAAAAAAAACTGTATTATCGGTGCGGCGCGGGCGTAAGAGGGACTTGTTACTTGCGCAGTTCTATTGAAAAGTAAAAATCTTCATTACAATGTGTTATATACTGGAAAATATACAAAAACGAAGCAAGTTAGATATTTTGTTGGAAATTTGCAACATTTGTTATTATCTTTTTATTTTATTGCTCTATATTATGATTGGAATAACACAAATATGCCATATAACATACAATGTTGTCAGAGCTTTTTGTTTACTGTTGTCGGAACTCTTTCAACTGCAATAATAATACGTTCATTATCTATACCATTGTTATTTAGTGGGACCTTCTGAAAATCCGGTTTAACAATAGAATAGCTTAAAAACATACTTTATGGCCCTTCTATTGAAGGGCCGAAAAATACGTTCGCAAAATATTACAAAGAATTTTTAAGGTATGCCTATTATTTTATTACCATGTTACCTATCTCGAATGTTTTGCAGGTGTTCCTTATAGGTATGTATATTTTGAATACTTTGAAAGTTCTAATATTCGTTTTATCCATTTATTTATCACACCTTTGATTTTTTGAACAGCAGTTTGTGCAGAGGTTGATTGGTACTAACACTAGATAATAAGTTGTTTTTGTATTATGTTACTAACACTCTATGGATTTCTTTTCCGAAATAAAATAAATATTATTATTATTTATTATTATAAACAGGCGGCTGTCCCTTTAGTGCACTCGTGCGCTGAACTACCAGATTTTAATAGATGTAGAAAGAATCACACAATGTTTAATAATAGCATTGTGGCCACTGGTTGTGGTCTACGTATTATTAACAAAACTGAGGAAACAATATAAGCTCTTTGCTAAACTATTAAGACTCATTTTCGCGGCACAGAAGATCTACAGTGAATGCTCATACATTTCTATGAGATCCGAGCTAAAACGCCTAGCGCGTGAGACAGAAGATAGTTGACTTAACTGTATGGAGCGTTATGGAGTAATTTGTCGATTCTCGTGCGCCGCACGGGGAACCGAAGTTTGTCGAATATTACCGAACGTCGCGTCGATTAGCGAGAGCGCCCGAGGTTTGGCAAAGTTTGCATGCCGGCCATAATGAATGACCGACTCATTATTGTCACTGCGAAGTTTAGTTTACGTGGAATTGAATACTATTGTTTATTTTTTATTCGTCTAGATTTAAATTAATTACCTATCTGAAATAAATAAATTCTATTTATTTACTTATTACCCCTAATACTTAGTGAGCTAGTAAAGTGCACCACCAGTTCCATGACCAACCAGCCGCCACTGATCATAAATAAACGAGATTACACGAACAAGGTATCTTATCAATGTCCGAGGCATGCTTTGCAGGATGCTTACCGTTGGGTGGTTCACAAAAGGCTTGCAAAAGGCAGTACGTTAAGATTGGAGTTTATGAGTGGGCCGTCTTTTAATAAAAGGTTGACAAACCATGCTATAATCAACGAGACAAGCGCGTTGCCCGCATTGCGTACGACAAGTATATTTTGACAAATATAACAATAACTCAGTTCATAAGCCACTTTAAAATTCGGAAGCATAACAAGTAATTAAACTGAACTATAATTTTCAATAAGAAATACTCCTTAATTTCTGAAATATAACAGAAATATTTTCAAAAAGCCAGGCCTGTGGGCTCCTGAAAAAATAAAACTGTCACTGTGACCGCAGTGAGAGTGAAAGGATTGAAAAAAAGAAATATTAGCTATTAGTGAAATATATATTTTTCAGTTCGTGTTCATTTAATAATAAGCTGTTCAGGATTAACGATTTCTTATGGTTGATATTTAAACCGTATCTGTATATTAAAACATTTTAGTAAAACATTTTTGTTTAAAGCGAAACTGTCGTCTGCAATCTTCGTGTGAAATCATACAAAATGTGTTAAAATTTAAGAACAATTTTAAGGATTTGTAGTTGTGGAAAAGAAGCAATTTAATTTAGTTGAACTTATTTATTTTTAATAGAGTGTTTCAAGATTTCAAAAGGAAATTTTAAAGATTCACCCAGAAATTAATATAAAAAATTACAGAGAAATTATCATCAACTTGTATTTATCTACACTCATATCGTAAAGTTATTATTAATAAATCAAAAATAGTGTCATAATGACAGACTTTAAGCACGGGCAATTCTAATGAAATTAAAAAGTTTTATTATAAATTTATAATTTTAGCACACCTTCCTTATGTTTACGTATTTGTGTTTTTTGTAATGTCTTCGCTACTTCTTCTAATACTCCTAGTAATTGTTCTAACTGAGACATTTTTTGTAAACAACAAAAAAAAACGTGATATTCTTCAAAATAACGTGATGTTACGATGCGTAGATTCCTTTTGCAATAATATTGTAAATAACTTGCCCAAAAAACCCTCAAACACTGCTAATGACGGTCCGGGCTCGCTTCTTATCTAAGGAATGCAATGTCTTTTGTTCTCGACGCTCAGTACGGTGCACTGTAATCCGGCTCGATTTCGACCATGTTTTGATGGTGGTAAGGTTGAAAATTGTTTGTATGGATTTTTGTGGGAACGAAATGCGTGCTTTGTTGACGACACCTGTATTGCGACTAAAAAAATGGACATTGGTTTGCGTCTCTATACGTCATGCATTCAACAGACAATATGGATTTGTGTGAATACACTCACACAAATACATGTTGTTTCTAATTGGGCGAAACCAGGAAGGGGTGTGGTTTGTCACTAGATGCGCTGCCACAGAAATATTTTCTTAAGTGAGCATGCTTAAAGTTTGTCGATTGTACGTTCAAGTTTTTGGGGACGTGATTGAAATTCGGTATTATAAGGTATTTGAGCTAGAAATTATCTTTGTCATGGCTGGGTTACGATTCATTCTTCGTTACCTCAGCTAAAACAATATTGAAGACATCTTTCCTAATATAAACTGCAAGAATCTACTCGAAAATCAATTTAATATATAGTCTATAGGAATCAGCATCATCATTAACATCCCACGAGACTTCAACTACGTGCTGGGATAATTTAGGTTTGTGTCTACACTCTAGTGCCAGCCTCATCCAGGCTCTACCCGTATCATCATTAGTTTTGTCATTTAAATTTCTACCATTACACTATCTTAAAAAGATATCTCCAAACACGACTTCATCCTTAACTTAGTCATTTGTGACATCCATTTGACCTGCTACCGGAAAAATATTATAAAAATTCTCAGACTCACTTATCTTCAGGTCATTAGTAAGTGGTATCTAAATAAATATTGATTTCCAACAAAGCTTAGGCATTCCAAGAATTTGTTTGCATAACCACTATCGTTATTATTAGTACTTCTGTTTATAGCTATAAAAACTAAAAATTACACATGTCGTAAATTAAACTAATATAAAACACGTTGAGTCCATAACTCCGAAAAATTCTTAGCCCACGTAAACAAGTTAAATGTTTAGGAGGCAAAATAAACTAGATATCAAGTTTCAATTAGAGATTTTGCTGATAATGATGTTATCTTGTCCAATTTAATTTGATACTTCGCTATAGGTTTATTGACTGTACTGTTTGGTAGCTGCTGAAAAGAGATATTTCTTAGAATTATAGATTTTAATATTTTCATCTGGTGTTGATGCTCCCATCATCACTTCTTCAGGTTTAGTAGGCCAGTTGATACTTTTTGTATGGTATGATGTGGGTATGATGCTGAGAAATTTGAAACTACAGAAATCTACAGTCATAATTAATTCAATCATTTTAATTCATATTTAAATTTGAGTCATATATCATCCTTCATCATTCATCATCATCATTTCAACCGAAAGAAGTCCACTGTTGGACATAAGCCTCTCCCAAGCTCCATCATTTCGACCGGTTCTGTGCTTTCCGCATCCAACGGACTCCTGTGGCTCTCACAAGGTCATCGGTCCATCTTGTGGGAGGCCTTCCAACTTTACGTCTTCTGGAACGCGGTCGCCACTCAAGAACTTTCAGCCCCATCGGCCATCTGTTCTGCGAGCAATGTGCCCTGCCCACTGCCACTTAAGTCTGGCAATTCTTCGGGCTATGTCGGTTACCTTGGTTCTCCTGCGGATCTCTTCATTCCTGATTCGATCATCCTTGTTTGTGAGAAATGAAAAGCGCTATGATCATTATCGCCTAGAAATTGAACCTAATGTTTCTTTAAACATACTATTTTGTTCGATCTTGAATGGGAGTAAATTTTACTGTTATAAAGTTCAAAGACACATCAGAGTTCTATCTATAATGGTTGTACCTAATTATTCCTTCTCGAAACCAGTTGTTTCGAATAAAACTTTCGTAATGGCAGAGATAAGCTTCCAAATTGAGGAGTCATCGTTTTGTTCATGTAAAATAGGTATTAAAAATTATCTGTTTTGATAATCTTTGCCATAAAATGGTATCGATGTTTTAACATTACTATTATAGATTGTAATCGAATTTGGTATAAACGCAATATTATTTACATTTGAATTGGAGTTTTCAGATTTTTGCTACTGCTGTTAAGTTTATTAGTATATATAATAAAATTAACTTAAATTCTATGATTTGATCTGTTACTTTTTAGGATTCCTTTAAATCCAACAATAACATCATGAACTTTGTAATTATCATCCAATGTTAGGATGATGTATGTAGGAGTATTTCTTGTTTAATTTTATTATCAATATTTATAACCAGCAGCTTCGCCCGCGTGGGGCTTGGAAATTATCCCACGAGAACGTACCACCGGGATGAAAAATATCCTATGTGTTATTCCAGATTACAAACTATGTGTGTGCAAAATTTCATCCAAATCCGTTCAGCCGTTTTTACCTGATTGAGTAACAAACATCCAAACATTTAAATAAACAAACTTTCAAATTTATAAGATAGTAGGATGACGTGGGGAAAGTATTAGCGGTTCAGTTCTAACTCAAACTCAAACTCGAAGCATTTATTTCAAATAAACCAATTACAGGCACTTTTGAATTTTCAAGTTCGGTGAGTAAGAAAGATGAAGCTAGTTACCCATTCCAAAGCGTAGGTACCTATGGAGAAGAACGGGCAAGAAACTCCATGGACACTTTTATAATCATGATTTTGTTACAAAAAGATTGTTACATCATTAGGTTGAAACTATCAATGTGAGAACGATGTAAAAACAAGTAACAGTAGTTTTGCTAAGTTCTTGTATCGTATTCTCTTAGTTAAAATCATTATATTTCGTAGTTCAAATACTCATTTCATAATCGATTTCAATAAAGATAAAACTTGAACCACGACAAACATCGCTCCATTGATTAACACTACTCCAAATTCTGTCCCACCCGTAAAGGAAAAATCGTGAACTTTCAAATTCCTTATTGAACTAAACTGGATCACGTACTAAAGCTATCTCGCTGCTATTATTTTCCAACGAAGCATTACTTCCTGAAAGTGAGCGTTTGAAATAATAAAGAAACTGTGAGATTAACTTAATGTTGTTTACTGCGGAGAAAATATACGGGGAACGCTCTAATTTGGTCGGATTTTATTTATTTGCGCGCTTGTTTTTCTCCCGAGGAGCATTTTGTTTTGTTTTGGTTGAATACTTTTGGCTAAGACTAAAAGCTTGTTCAGATAAAATGTTTTACGTGAACTTCACTTGTTTCAGTGAACTAGACGGCGTCGGTCATTTGCTTCTAAATTCGAGAAACGATTTTGAATTTGAAATTCACTGAATGAGATCATACTGGCAAGAGGATGAAAATATTCGAAAACGTTCCAATGTAGGTTTACCAAATAGAATGGCTACTAAACTGCGTTTTCTACCAGTGGGTTGCCGCACCACTCAATTTATAAGTGGAATTTGAAACTGTTTCGATACTTTTGCGAATGCAGTAACTATTTTAATTTCTGAATTATTAGTTTATTTTTGTTTTAATGCACGATTTTAATGTGCACGTCTTTTTACAATCGTTCTCACATTCATAATTTCAACATAATGATGTAAACAACTTTTTGTAACAATATCATTTGTCCATGGAGTTTTTGACCATGACCCACTACGCTTTGGAATGAGCAACTAGCTTCATCTTTCTAACTCACCGACTTTGACAATTCAAAAGTGCCTGTAATTGGTTTATATAAATTTAATTTTATATAAATAAAAAGAAAAGACCTGACTGACTGACTGACTCATCAACGCCCAGCCCAAACCCTTGGACCTAGAAAGCTGAAATTTTGCACAGAGGTTTCCTTTATAATGTAGACAAGGAATACGGAAGGATTTTTCAAAATTCAACCCCTAAGGGAGTTAAATAGGGGATGAAAGTTCGGGCGGGCGAAGCCGCTGGCTAAAGCTAGTTTGAAATAAATGCTTTTAGTTTGACTATACAGTGTATACTAATAAAACAGAAATAATGAACTCTGACTTTCTATACTGGGTAGTGCGCAACATATAACAATGTATTCAAGTAGATAATTCTGAACCACGCGTAAAAAAAATGTAATCGGAATTAATAGAAATAAAAACATTTTGTTCGCGTAGGTAGGCGGCATTGCACTTTTCTATGAAACATCCTATTATTATTTTTTGTGAAAACCGACGAAAAATGTCTACACTAGCGGGTCTGCAGAATCATGGTTACAATCTCCGCATCGTTCTCCCCCACCACCGCCACCTTGTATGTATTCAGGCCCAAAATAATCTAGAAACGAGCATGCAAAAAAGTAAAGGAAACAACTTTCTGCCACGCAACATACACAGACATTTTTAAAAGAAAAAAAGCTCTTCGTAGCCCACCCGGAACTATTCCTGTTACAACAGCAGACATGCTATGTTTAGTCATGACTCCACGCGAGCCTGGACTATCAAATTATTCATGGTGTTTTGCTCCATCAACGTTCCTGATTCGGGCATATCTGGTTGCTTTTCACTGGAGACGTGAAATTTGCGGTCCCTCGGACGAGAAAAGTAGTTTTGCATATAAAGTGAATAGGTGTAACTGTGTTTTGGCGTTTTTGTGCGCGAAATTGATAGTGATAACTTGGTCTATAAACTTAAACAGTTCTGGGAACTTTTTTATATATTTTGATACTAAGGAATTAGTTGGTGGGTAAGATACTTATAAAAATCTCTGTGAAAGACTGAAATGATATTGATTGATCTTACTGGAGCTGATAATATACAGGGTGGCAGGGACTTCGACGCGAAACCTGTGACTATTTGAAACTCAATGTCGGTTATAAAAACTTTTTCCAAAAAAAGTGTTGGTCTGGAAGCCGGTTGTTTTTTATTGGAAAAAGTTTTATTTCTCACTTTTTAGTTATAATACCTATCCCAGACCAATTCTAAATTTCATCATGCTTGGGGTTTTTTTTTTTTTGGGTGTGAAATCATCAAATAACTTCTCCCGCTCTGGGTGGAGCAGGAGGGCGTGTCAGACTTCTACTGACTAAAACCCACCCGTGTTCCTTCAGTAGCCCGTATGCCAGGGGCTGTGGTATCTCTTTCAAACAAACCCGCACCCCTGACAGAATCCAAAGCAATGCATTATGCGATAGCAGCAATTGCGGTTGATTTGCTGTCTTTTTTTTTGTAGAGTTCCGTTGTCTGTTTCCGAAACGCATTATTAGATCGATATGAAATTTAAATGGAACCATTTTGGAATAAACCCTTTTCGAAAAAAAATTCGAATTTTGCAAATCCGTCTATATTGACGGAGTTATGCCCGAACATACATTAAAAAATATTTAAATATAAACATGTCGAATTGATAACCTCCTTCTTTTTGAAATCTGTTAAAAAATGTTGTTCCATACATTTGACCACATGATACGTTGATACTTTCCATGAAACAGCGAACAATTCCTACACTAAGGATTCTAGAATGCATAGTTACAGTCTGTGCGTCGATGTCATTGCCACTCTAATAAACATGCAGCCTAACTATATTTAATTAAAAAACTACGTGCAAGTTTCTACAAACTTTAATCGAACTAGCAGAAAACTCAAGTTACAAAACTGTGTCTACTTCAGGTATATCAAACAAACTAAGTTGAGGAAAATAAAAATAACTAAGTACATATTTCGGCTCGCCCCATTTCCGACGCTTATTTTCTGGGCACACACCCAGACGCCTATGATACTTTACAGGCAAACTTCTGCTACTGCTCTGATTACCTCAAAATATAGGCTTACTATGCTCGTAATTTTAAACTTTGGCAGTTTGCCGCGCATAAATTGAGATTATTTTTTATCCAAGCTGTTGTTTCTACTTTTATGCGCCTTATTTGATGAAATATGAATGAAGTCGTTGTTTTTTTTTTGTAACTGCGTTTTTTTAATTAAAATTGTACTCTTTTTGGGAATATGTTTTCTTATTACTGGTGGTTTTATATGAACTTGTGTTGTAACTGCTTGTAAGGTGCCAATAACATCAGTATTATTGCTGTCAGAAACATATCTTCAGAAATTTTTGAATTAGATTTTGGTGAAATAAAATCATCAAATCAAACCATTAGGCTCGTCCCCTATTACATGGGACTTGAACATAACTAGCAAAATGTGGTATTACTATACCGAAACCTTTGGAAAAAAAATAGTTGAAAAAACTAAAAACACGTATTAAAAACCAAAGTCGTTTTTAAGTTTTTTAAACTATTATTTTGTTTCTATTTTTTAGTTCTCATCATTCTCCTGCCCTTATCCCAATTTATTTGGGGTCGGCGCAACATGTCTTTTTCTTCCACACGTCTCTATTAGTCGTCATCTCCGTAGTCACACCCTTTCTAACCATTTCATCATTCACACAGTCCATCCATCGTTTCTTTGGTCTCCCCCTACACAAAATCGTTTTTTTTTTTGTTTTTCTATTATTATTTTTTAATTATTGATTTGTCATTTTACCTCGATAAGTCTACGAAGTTTAAATTAAATCTGGCCGTTTAAAGTGGATCAAAATGAAGTCCAAAAAAGGAGTCGGTTACAAACAAACCTACAAGTGAAGCTAATAAAAGCGTGTTAAAAACGGAAAAGGCGCGATGTTATGTTTTGTTCTTTTGATCATAATCATTGTTTTAATAGGTACATGACAAGTAACATTATGCCGACAAAAACTAGCAATTTCTCAGGTCTGTTCCGTTGATATGACATTAATGTAGTGAAAAACAACCAAGCAATTTAAACCCATGCATGAGCCAGTAATTATCCATACTTACCCATTATTAACATCACAAACCTTTATGACGTCCGATCACATGGCAAATGAAGTCATTTACCATTCCCTTAACGCAGGAAAAAGTCTTAATCGCCTCAATTATTTCCCATAATTTACACCGGATGACTCGCAGCTGGTACATTTAGATAAACGTTTTATTTCCCTTTTCAGATTCCCAGAAATCAAAATGAACAAAAATCAGTTGAAATACAAAGCTAAACTTCCACAATACAATTTTGAGTACTCCCAAAGTACCTTTCAAGAATTAATAAGAGTCTGAAAAGACTAATGGATTGGAAATTATTGGACTCAAAGTAATATTCGAGAGCCTGGCAATTTCTCGTCCATCTTTAAGATGCAATTAAAGTACTTTATTTCTTTCATTAGATCGAAGTTCCGAAGCACGTTTTATTTATGATGGCAAAGTTTAGGAACCTATTAAGGCGGATACATTATTGGAGGGTTTTTACAATCTGTGACAATATTGGAAGGTTGGGTGAGCAACGTGTTAAAAAAACTGAGCAAACTAATTTACATTTATATTAAGTTTTTTTTCCTGCACCTTCACTCATCGTCGACTGTGGTATGAGACTTTTGGCCGATTTCTAAAATTTACGGACAGTTCTAGATTAAAAAGGAGTATTCCCGTTTGAGCACCAATTTTTTCAAGTTTTTTTTTAGAAATGGGAATACTTTGGTGCTCAATGCATACGTGCTCTAAAAATTGGTGCTCAAATGGGAATACTTCAAAATTAAGACCCTTGTATCTTTACCACCAATGACACAAAGACCAATACCGTTGCATAGTAGAACCCCCCCTATTTGGAGGTTACTGTCACAGGTAAAATTAGCTTACGAAACTATTTATTTGCCCAGTTTGGAAATAAAAAGGCTACCATTGGTAAGCAACCGGACGCCGAGCTACCCATTACTCGCCGTCAAATGCAACATGTATTTTTTTAATGTAAATTCTGCTTACCTATAGCCGGATAAACAATTATCTCACATTAATACGAAGGATTGTATGTTGTATATTATGTAGGAAACATCTGTACATAAAAGTCTTCGGAAACTATTTTCATAAATCCTTTGTTCGTAAGTATATACATCCAGTTTTAGCTTCAAGGTGTTAATTTAATTAAAAATTAAATCCAGCTCTTGTATGTGAATTCTTTTGAATCTTTTGAATACATTGTTCAAGTTGTTGGTGCCAGTAATTAAATGTTCATAGCAATTATCACGAACAGATCATTACTGAGGTGGAAGTAACTGTTTGTAATTTAACTAGCTTCTGCCCGCAACTTCATCTGCGTCAAATTTCTTGCTACCCCGACCCACCCCGTCGTATCGAATCGTCTGGCCGTGCGAGTACTTCGTATTCGGAACTTTTTCCTTTTTGCTCGGCTCTAAAGGGCCATAGCGTGATGTTAAATAGCCTAATAGTCTTTCTCGATAAATGAGCTATCGAATACTGAAATAATTTTCCTAATCGGATCAGAATTTCCTGAGATTAGCGTATTCAAGCAAACAAACCCTTCAGCTTGATAATATTATAGTATAGATATTGACTGCGGTCCGCAGCTCCTTGCCAAGAACCGGCCTAGTTGATGAGGAGGGTTTCACGAAGGTAGAGAAGAAGAAGAAGAAGCCCTGCTCACGTAACTTGTGCGGTACCGCACCGAGTGGACCCAACATGTTGCTGCGCCCTGCTGTACCTACGACGCAGCTGTAAATTTCGCGTCTGCATCATTCCACGAAGATTGAGGAAGTCGTGCAGTACATGAAAGTGAAGACCAACTGGACTCTGAGGGTCGAAAGGTTGGAATCGCGCCACGACATCAACTTTAACTCATTCGTGGTACGAGTTCCAACACACCATCTACAGCACTGCATGAAAGAGGACTTTTGACCGAAAGGTGTCGTATATCGACGTTTCCAAGGACGGTTACGTGACACCTCGCAGCGATACACGACGCCGACAACTTTACGTGTTTAGTTATAGTTTTAAGCTGGTTATTAATATGGATTAGTTTGTTATTATTGTTTAAGATTATTTTGTGTATTTTATCTATGGGCCTTAGTTGCCTGATAATAAAATTATTATTATTATTATTAAATAAAAAAACTAGTAATATTTGGATAGATGAGTACATAAGAGGAAGTCTGAAAGTGGAACCTACAGCTGAAAAGTTGCGTGGAAATCAGTTGTCACGTTTCGGGCATGTAATACGGATGAATGAGGTAAATGCCGTGAGGAAAGTTTTGAGTATGAATGTCGATGGCTATGAGAGGAAGGGGAGACCAAAGAAACGATGGATGGACTGTGTGAATGAAGATATGGTTAGAAAGTGTGTGACTACCGAGATGACGACAAATAGAGAAGTGTGGAAGAAAAAGACACGTTGTGCTAACCCCAAATAAATTGCTACAAGGGCAGGAGAATTAAGATTAAGCAAGTAGTTTTTGGGGAAGAAAATATTACATTTAACAGCGAGCAATAAATTATCAAGATACTCATTTTAATAGATAATTCCGAGCTTCAAGTTGTCTGATTGTTGAAATTGAACTCCTTTTAGACCTTCAGAAACTCTCTTATCAACATAACTCACAAGGTTCTCAAATAGAAAAGGTAAAGACCCGCCTTGACTTTTGTAAAAGTTATCTTAATCTAGACTTCAGAGGTAACCTAATATGTAATATTAAAGCTCTTGCAAACGAAAATACAGAATAAACATTTTCAGATTCGACGCAGAGAAATAACAATGACAAACCCACAAAATTTGAATAGCCAAACCATATTGACACAGACCCAAATAGGACTTAGTCATACCGCTAAGTTCAAACCGTTTCACACACCATCTGATCCGACCGATCTCAGCCGTCCCTCGAATACTAATAAGTTAATCTTTTATATCACGTTTTCGTGAAACAAAGAGATGAGGGCAAGTATGAGATAAAACATCCAATACAACGTGACCCCTCGTTAGCTATACCCGCTTACCCATCCAACAAAAAATCTATACATATAAGAGAGGTAGGGAAGGTCTTCAAATCTGGTTTTGAATCGCGGTGGTCGAGTATGGGGCCGTATTAAGCAGCAAGGGAATTATGAAGCATGTGCTCTTTGAATACTAAACTGCTATTTCCAAAGGCGGTACGGTAGAAATAATCTGAGTAGCTTTGAAAACCAGGGATGTGACTAATGTTTTTTAGTTGCTAGACGGGAATATTCATATGGTAATCAGGGTGGTCGAAGAAATGTAGGAGCTATGAAAAAATGGGTTTGTAATTAGAATGAATGTTATGGTCAAAGAAATGAATTATGAGTTTTGATTTATGTACAACTTTTTTGGAGAGAAAACCAAAATTGTGTATAGAGATCACAGTGTTACTTAAACTGACTGAGTGGCTGACAGACCAACGCACAGCTGAAACTACTGGCACTAGGAACGTAAAATTTTGCACAACGGCTTCCTTTTATATCATAGTGAAGCAGTAAGAAGGGGTTTTTGGAAATGCGCCCTTTAAGATGGTGGAAAGAGGAGATTGTGTTTGTATGAAAAATCTTATCCTTTGAGTTCATAAAATTTAAACTTAGCAGGAATACTTACCTAGGTAAATTATAAAGTGTGTCAAATTTTCATTATAAAAAGTAAAAACTTAACACACAATATTGCAATTAGGAATGTATGTTTAGAAGCTCTGTGTACGGAACTAAAACGAAACGAATAAAATAAACCCAAAAACAATGTTACAGCAGGAACCTATATTAGAATCATATAATTCTTCCTCATTTATATGAAAGACGCGTCAGTAAACGGCTGTACTGTTTTGAATAAATCTTTAGCTTAAATACTAACTCAATAAGACCTCGTTTGGACGGAGTTAACGCTCTGTGAATTGAAAAAGGTTTAGGATAACTTAATTGTCATTTGACTTGACGTATTTTGTGTTCTTCAATTGACTAGCTAGCTCTTAAGCTTGGCTTTGAATGATTTAACTTGAAAAGGTTCAAAAATATTTTTGTCACACTTTCACTGACTTTATAGAGTGACATTAGGCTGGTCCTGACGTCATCATTTAATATCAGCCGTGGACGTCCATTGCTGGACATAGGCCTCCTTCAGACGGGGATAGGATTGCCATAATCGCCACGCTTGGCAGGCGGGTTGGCGATCGCAGTATGGAGGTCAAATGCATAGAGAACGCTGCTGGCCATTCACTGGTAAGCCCCTTAGTCACCTTCTACAACACCCACGGGAAGAAATGGGATGGTGCTATTCTTTTACGTCCAGCACTACATGGAACACGGTCCTGACGTAGATTTAGACATACACTGAGAGTAACAATACTGAAGATGTAATGATGAACTCAAAATAGTGTCATCTAAGCAAACCAGCTTCAATTTGTAACATAAAACCCAAGAGACCTTTTCAAAGAAGGTAAGAAAACATTATAAACATATAACGTTAAGTAATGTTTGCAGAAGAGTGATTTGCTATACAAAGCTCAGTTACATAATAGAATTGTTCATATTATAGAACAATTTTATGATTGAATATTCTCAAAATGTCTATCTGATATTTCTAATTTCTCTTCATATTGTACGTAATAAGACTAGTCAGGAATAGGTAGTGAGAAATGAATAGGATTGAATTGGAAATTATTGTACACACGATTTAACGATGCGATGTCTGGTTTGAATCCAAATGGCGTCATTTGGTTATCTATAAACTTGTCCTAACATTTCGTTTGATGTCACTTTAGAAATATTTCCGGGAAACTATAAATTGAGAATAACTAAAATTATTTTGTAAATATCGCACAAATTACCGCTATACAAAAACATTCAATTGTGTAAAGTTTTGTCCGTAAGAACGGACAAAACTCCTAATTTGTTCCAAGAATCTTCACAACAAAAACTAACAATGACACAAGACTATGATTAATAATTCTGCCACATCGTTAACCGTATGTTAAAGAATTTCCAAAAAACCACATCACTCATTTAAATGATTACCTCTTCACTTCGTTCAAATAAAAAATGACAAACTAAACTAACAATGAGTGTAATTTTGAAAACCGCAAACGGTAATGAGTGCCAAAATACTCGAACAAAACGAAGGAAATTCCACTTGCATGAGTCTGTTAATACTTTCATTCATTACTTACCGTCGTTGGCGACTCATCATCATCAGCAATAAGACTTCAACTACTACATAAGCCTCTCCACCATCATTTCAAATGCCCAGTATTGCGGTTCCTGTATTCAGCAGATTCTCGCGACCTTCACCTTTTTGTGGGGGATCTACATCAGCCATCCTTACTGAAAGTTTTTTATCCTACTCACTACGACCTAAGTTTTACCGTTCTTCGGACTATGCCGAGGTACTTGGTTATCCTGCAATTATCCTCTTGAAATTTGGACCACCAACCTCTCCATTGCCTTTTGATTAATTTCGTTCGAGCGTTCTTCAAACTTTCTTGATGCCCGTTGTTAGCAACTATGTATTATAGATATCAATGTCATCAACGGCAGTACATACTGGTCAAAGACTTTCATCTTAAAATGTATTTGGGACAAGAAGCTGTTGCATAGCTTCCCGACTGCTGACTCATACATGACAATGAGTATTAATGAATTGTCTAATTTCTTTTACAATACTGACGGCTTATTAATAGGCCTAGTTTCGTTTGCTTGTGTGCTTAACATACTTGCTGAATGAAGAATGCTTTGAGAGGCTTCTAAGTGCGTTTTGATATTCTTGGTTGGAGGTTCTGTGTTTGTTAAATTGTTTTTGATGAGTCTTGGATTTATTGGGGGCGTTTGATTGATTAGTTCGGTTTCGTTCTTACAGTTTTGATATTGTAATGTTGGAGAAGTTATATCTTGCGGCATTCTGAGTACTTAAAGAACATGAAATTGTGGACTATCTCTTCTTCTTTTTGGTACAATAATGATATTTTTTAACCGACTTCATAAAGGAGGAGGCTATCAATTCTGTATGTTTATATGTTAAATTTGTATGTATGTTTGGGTATAATTCCGTCATATATAGACTGAATTGCAATATTCTTTTATTTGTTCAAAAAGGGACTATTCCGAAATGGGTTCAAAAAATGACAGCAAATCAACCGCGATTGCTGCTATCGCATAAATTTATGTATTTTTTTATTTGATTGACTTTTTTAATACCCCACGGATAGTGAAATTTCGAATTGGTGTGGGGTAGGTACTGGAACTTAAAAGGGAAACATAACTAAAATACACAGACACCGACTTCAGAAATTAAAGTTATTTTTCACTTTGTAGTGTGTTTTCTGAAGTCGGTTGTATTTTTTATTGGAAAAGGTTTTATTTACAAGTGTAGGCGATGGATTTACTATTTCGAGTAACTAAATAATATTTTCTTTTATCTGTGCCCCGTGGTTTTACCAGCGTAAGTCTCGATTCCGTAAGAATTTCGGGATATAAATTATCATATTTCCACATCCAGGTCACCCATGTGCCAAATTTCATCCGACTTGGATGAAATTTTTAGCGTTCGTTCGTTACAAACTAACATACAAAAAAAATGACTTTAGGTACAATATTGAGTCTATAAAAGTACCATTGTACCATATTACAAAAATATATAGATATATATTGAGTCTTACACTATTATTTAGTTTAAAAAAAATGAAAACTTTAGTAGGTACCATATGAATTGAACTAAGTTGATAACCCATCGTCTACGTGGTGCGTCCCAATACGGCAGTTCCAATTTACCTTATAAGAATCATATATAACTAGCACGTACGAACTTTACTGGCTAGGATAAATGTAGATTTATTTAATATGTTTTTTTCCCACGACAGAATTTATAAATAAAAAAACAGTATAATCTGAATTTTCTAATTATTTTATACTAGCTTTTGCCCTCGGCTCCGCCCGCGTGGATGTCAGTTATCGCGCGGCTATGTCCTTCTCCATATCCTAGGCTATCTATATCTCTGCCAAATTTCATGACGATCGGTTCAGTGGTTTAGGCGTGACAGACAGACAGAGTTACTTTCGCATTTATAATATTAGTAGGAATTAATATATTTGTTTCGTGCCGTCTCCATTTATGTATTGACATATTATTAATAAGACATTCGTGTTTGGAAAGAAATTGTGACATCTTGTCTATTGATTTTATTTTGTTAATTGACATTCAATTTACTACCCTATTTTGTATGTCTTGTAGCGGGACATAGTATGGACAAACAGACTATAGTTTTATATAACATCTGTATAATTTTTACTCTATGCTTACAAAATAATAAATGAATTTGAAATGAATTTGAAATTACATGATGATCGGTGCAGCGGTTTAGGTGTGAAAGCGTAACAGACAGACAGAGTTACTTTCAAATTAATAATAGTAGTAAGTATGGATTATCATTTTATTTCTCCTACTAAATCTAAATTGGCAGTCCCTAACAAATAATTCAACAATTCCTCAATGATTACTCTATCACCAAAAAAACTACAACAATAACTAATAACAACTAATAGCGAGTCACAACTTAAAAAAAAAAACTGGCCAAGTGCGAGACGGACTCGCACACGACGGGTTCCGTACCACCAACAACAATATTTTCCATGATTATGTTAAAAAATATACAGATGGTGACCCTTGCATTTTTCACTTTATGTTATTTTAATTATTTCATTTTATATCAATAGTATCTATGTTGGTTAAAATACTGTTATGTTGTATAGTTACAAACAAAGTTTTCAGGCGTTTGTTACATATATTTATGGACAGATAACTTGTCTGAAATAAATGAATTTAATTTACTTGATAGCGGCAATACTATTTTGTCTCCGTATAGGGTCCTACTAGCTTCATCTTTCTAACTCACCGTCCTTGACAATTCAAAAGTGCCTGTAATTGGTTTATTTGAAATAAATGCTTTGAGTTTGAGTTTGAGTTTGAGTCCCGCTGGCAGCCAATGGGTACGGAACTCTAAAAACGATTATCAAAATGGCCGCGTCATTCCGCGAACGGTACAAGCGATCGTGTAGCGATTATCTACGATCGAGTGTCGATAGTTGGATGAAACAGACAGTAATGTCTTCATTACTGCGGGCCAATTGATTCTGTAGTGGAAGATTGTCTGGGAAATATTTGAAGGATCGGCGAGTGACGAGGACGGAAATCATTGTGTTTAACGTTTTTGCGAGACTGAACTATGGTAGTACAGTACAACTATTTTATACTGTTCCTCGGCAAACTTCGTGTTTCGTCAGTAGTCGAATTTCTAACAGTTCCCCTTTGCACTTGGTGCACACCGGACGCTCTCAAGTCTCAATCGACTTGGAAATATATAGCGTTGTTAAAGTTCTTTTCACGTAATGTAAATTAGTTAAAAAATGGGAGAAAAGCAGCTAAAGTGATAATAATGCGATGATTCCCGAGGGATATTAAGAATATAGTTGTACTGTACATTTTCCAGGTTTTTGTATAACTTATGTTCTTTATTATACAGGATTCGTTTTAACCAGTGCGCAAACTGTAACCATGAATTCAGCATAATATATCATTCTAGACCCCTCTCCAGTGCAGAATATTTCGTCGGTTATACAAAAAAAAATCAGCTGTTCCATACATTTTGACCGCGTAGGTATTGCACTTTTCTATGAAACAGCAGATTTTTCTGTTCCTTGTTTCCAACATATTATAACCCACCATGCCATATATCTATCAAGCAATACTGGGCAAAGGGCCCGCTTGAATAATGTAAAGGTCGACTGGTAGAACATGCCTATGGTATTATGTCCGCCTCTGTACATTTATGTGCTTAGAGTATTAAATAAATAAATAAAAAATGCCATTCACTCTGGTCCAGTCCTGTGGCACACTCATTTTATTACGCCAATTTAAATCCTATGTATATTGTAAATATGAAAATTTGTGAGGATTTTTGTTACTCTTTCACGCAAGAACTACTAAACAGATTTGGATGAAACTTTACACAAAGATAGTTTATAACCTGCATTAACACATGATACTTTTATCTCGGTAGTACGTTCTAGAGGGATAATTTTCGACTTCCACGCGGGGGAAGCCACTGACAAAATTTCGTAAAAAATATAACTGTCGTGTTGGTCTAGTGGTCGCAAGCGCTACTACTGAGTATCAGGTCCTGGGTTTAATTCCTGGGTCGGGCAAAGTGTTATTGGGCTTTTCAATTTGAATTTTTTCAGTAGCAGCTTGGACTCTGTATTTGGTCGGTACCTGGTGTTGCAGGCGCTGAGCCTGTTGACCTTAGAATTGTTTTTATTATTGACTTAAATTATCATTTTATTTCACTCTAAAACTACTCCGATGAGCCGCAGTGCGACTGTGGAGCCATATCGCAAACTATGCCCCACCTCTTGATGTGCTCTTTGAGCACTCAAAATCAAAAGTCATCTGTTCAAACTAGGCGGAGAGTCAGCACTTTTTGAACGTCAAAATCACATAAGACAGTCCCCCAAAAACGCCCGCCCTTCACACTCACCCTTGCACTAAGAAAGACCTTTACGAGGATATAGCTGTCAAAGTGGCTGAATTCTCGTCGAAGCTTATTTCATCATCATCATGATCATTTTAGCCGAAAGACGTTCACTGCTTGACATAAACCTCACCCAAGCTCTTTAACTTCAACCGGTTCTGTGCTTCCCGTACCCAGCGGATTCCTGCGGCCTTCACAGGGTCTTCAGTATACCTTTCGATTCTACTTCTTCCTCTACTTACGCAGTCGCCACTCCAGCACCGTTGAGCCCCAGTGAAGCTGATTTAAAAACCAATAAATGGAATTATCGATGCGACGAAAAAGACCTAACAGCAAAACAAATAAATTCTATACCAAACACATTACATAATATATGATCCCAGCCTAACTGAAAACTTTAAACCGGCTTACTTTGAAGCCAGGCCTTTCGAACAGCTTATTAGTATTCGAAACAAAGTTTTGGGCCCATAGATTTGTATCTAATATATGTACAGATGTACGTGATTGGAAAACACATTTTATGTACCTGAATTTGTAAGGGTTCTAATTTGAGTTTATTTTTTGCAGTTTTGCAGAGGGCTTATTCATTTTGTAGTTATGTACATAATGTGGTGATTCCATTTTGAAAAATAGGTTTTTAATCAAATAACTTACAATATTAGCTAAACCTAAATCTGTGGCAGCCATCTACGAGTACAGTCACGAGCATTAATATGTATGTATACACATCGCCAAATTCAAAAGCGATTTTCTTTTAAATAGCGATTGCAACCTTGAGATAACTTGGGTATTTCAGTATAGTATGGGTTCTAAAATATTATTTTAATAATAAAGTAAGATTACAATGAATAAAAGTGGAGAAAATCACTTTTAAAAGTTGGTAAGCGTATACATATTATTGCTCGTGACTGTACACTGCCATATACGAAACTACAAATCAACAAACTTGAGAAACACAAAAAGTGATGTGGCGCCATCTACAATGCCATATGCGAACTACACACGCCTCGACGTCACACTGTAACTACATCGCGCAATCAGAGTTTACCGCGCGATCCGCATATATACAACAACCCGACATCAACCGTCGGGCAGTTGCCTACCAGACACAACATCCGTCTGGTTGGAGGATCCTTCCTTTACCAATAGAGGATGAGTGAACTTTACACCCTGTTTCTCATGCCTCAATAAATCAATTAAAACTGTGTGCCGATGATAGATTATTTTATTCAGTACAAAATTGTTTAATTCATATTTAAGTAATAATAACAAATAAATAAAAAACGAATGAATAAAGAAGTTTGGATGTAGGAGGTGAATTGAGGTGACTCTGGAAGTATCTACTGTGCCCTAATAGCGTAACACACTATAAATCACAATCTGCATCATTTTGAACTGCCAAAATGAAACCCATTTCTACTGTTAGTGTGTTACACAAATCAGTAAAACACAGGTATTAGGCTGCATCCGGTTAGACCGGAAGCTGACCCCAACATAGTTGGGAAAAGGCAGATCATGATGACTATTTTACGCAATTACCCCGCTGATTCGATTTCACTAACTTTTTAGTTTAGTTACCATAGGGTATGCTTTATAGTATACTTGATTACCACACAGACAGAGTCGCGGGCAGAAGCTAGTCTACCATAAAAATAAAACGTAAAAATACTATCTATGTTCGTCACCATTCCACCAAGTATCTCGGCTTAATCGACACAGGAATTTAGCCTAAAGATATTTTCTTATCGCTTCTAATATTATGAGCTGTTATTATACGAATCTTCAAGCAGCTATCGCGTATAATATTACTGATATCGCCTGCGGCATTTGGCGATAATCTATGCTTACTATCCCACACAATTATGGCATTGGAATAAGGGTCATTATCGAATAGCTAAATGGCTTGTATGCGATGGAATGTCAAACTATCATTATGATTATCATTGCAGTGATTTAGAGTGACTCTTGATAATTATTATCACCATTGCAATATTGTCTAATTTTTCAATGGTTAACCTACTTATATTTTTAATTGCATTGTGCCACTTTTGGCGTAAAAGATATTCTTCCTGTAAAACCGCAACAGTAAAAATACATTGGCATTTATTTTTATAGTTTTTTCAAAGATCAAAGCAATGATAAATATACGCAGTCACGTTACTATCAAGAATTAAAAGCCGAAGATTTTGTATCGATCATAAATAATTCATAACACGTCTAGCAAACCCTGTTCAGATCCCAAAACATCGAATTAAAAAGTTCCACTATTCAAAATAACAAAAAGTCATTCTACCAAACAGTTTAGCCGAAAATACCGAAGACAAAACGGCAATCAACACAAAAATAACAAACCTTTTTGTACGAACACTCCAAAAGTTTCAGCGCATTGAAAAAAAAAAACGTTATTCAACATTCCAAATTAACAGACAACTATGACATGTACAAGTGTTTCTGACCACCTTGCATATACTACTCAAAAACACAAAACTTGAAACTGAATCTTAAAGTGTACAAAATAAGGTGGATATTTTGTTGATAAGAGTTTCGTAAACGCAAATCAAAGTTGGCACTCTAAAGGGCCATAGAGACTTGTCTGACGTTACAAAGACAATGAGCTACACAGAAATCTCTCAGCAAGTGGTCAGTATTTCTCGTCTAGTTCTAAGACATTGTTACACCGTTATTCTTTGGACGTGACTAATGTTGGCCACTTGTTACACAATACCGTAACAGAATAATCTTTTGATTTTATGAATACGTTTCCGGAGTCAAGTGGATGTGGACAAGGAAGGTTTTTTGGGATGTAAATCATGGCAACGTAAATTGATTTTTGATGTTGTGATTGTAATTGATTGACAATAGTCATGCTATGATAAATTGTTACTAAAAATATGTTTTTCGGGTCTTCAAGTCGAGTGGGGTCCTCAAGTTCTGAGTTGAACTACACGGTTACTGACAAATGCTTGCACTGGTTGGACTAAGCCTAGAGACAAAACACATTTCTGTTTGCCTTAACGCCAAACGCTACGCCAAAATGTATGGGAATGACATTACCTGCGGAAAGGTTACGTCGTGTCATTTCCACAGGTAATGTAATTCCCATACATTTTGGCGTAGCGTTTAGCGTGAACGCTAACAGAAATGTGTTTGGTCACTAGGCCCTGGTCTGCTCTAATCTGTGTGGTTCTTTCCACAAAAGGCACTAATTCTGTTTTATTCATACGTTTGTTTCGCTATTTCGTCTCAGGAGTAGACAGATAGGCAATGTCGTCTCTATCTAGCTTATTTTTTTTTTGTATTAATGACTTTTAAAATAAATTCCGATAGCATATATTTTACAGAATAAAAAAAAATCATTTTACTGTTTCATGTAATTTTGACTTTCAAAAAGTACTGATTCTCTGCCGCAGTTTGAATAGATGGCCTGTAATTTTGATTTTAAGAATAAATCGGTTACTTTGCAAGCGTGCTCCTTCATCGAACAAATCATCACTTACCATCACATGAGATAGTGGTCGAGATCTTTACTAATAATAAAACTGAAGAGTTACTTAACATGACACCAGCAGCCTTAGTTTAGGAGCCGAATTCAGCCGAACAAAAATAAAAAAATGTCAGAAAGAACGCTAAGGGAAGACTAAGTTATAGTGCGGGCAGGCGCAGTCGGAGGAACAAGTTATATCACGCGGATGGAGTCGCGGGCAGAAGCTAGTCAATAATTTAAAAAAGATATAGGCTTGAAACTTCCAAATACATTACGATAAAGTTTATTCTGAGGACCAACTCCAATTTAAAGTAAATCATATTTCTAAATTATGTTTGTGCTGAGTGGATTTACGTTAAACTTAAAATGAGGATCAAACTTGTAAGTAGAATATACGAGTAGCTAAACTTTACTACAACTATTAAGAAAAAAACTTTTGAATGGCCTATTGCTCCGACTGAAGACTAAGGGCCCTATCTTACTAGGACACCATGGTGGCGCAACCATGGTCGCGCTGTTAGCATCATAACACAACTTTATAGTGGATATCTCACCAAGCATGCAATGGTTGCGCAACCAACTATACATTTTCTGGCAGCACAACCATGGTTGCGCCACCATTGTGTCCTAGTAAGATAGGGCCCTTGGTCTTCAGTCTGTGACCAATAGGTCATTCAAAAGGCTTTTTTAATAGTAGTAGTAAAGTTCAGCTATATTCTACTTACAAGTGGACACCTTCGTGAATTTTCGTTGCTAAAATTCGCTTCGGTATAACAAAATCGCTATTGATAGAGCAATCTACAGTAATATCGGTAATAAATATTTGAACTGTCGATTTATAAAGAGGGATCAACTAATAAACCATCGTGACCGCTCTTCAGTTAGTCTGTTAGTGTATCACGTTTTGTGATGGCGATGGAGCGGTCGTGATCACCTCCTTGGTACACTTTTTGTTTAAGGATCTCGTGCACTAAGGTGTAATTGGCCAAAATTGTTGTGTTTTCTTCGAACTCGTTCTGTAAATTGTGCAATATGTAACAGATTGTAAATTACTTATTTGTAACAGAAAATAAAAGGAATCGAATTAGTTTTGAAAATAATCATATTCCGAAGTCTTATTGGAAGTTTTGTCTATTAAGAAAAGATTCATATATTTATCCCATTGCAGGTGTGCTGGAAGAGCTTTCTATAAAAATAAGCATTACCTTTGTGCGTATTTTTCTGTTACTTTCTTCTTGCCCGTATTATGTGTGTGCATAAATGGATAAATAATAAAATAAATAAATTTAATCATATTATTATTTTGATCTTATTGAAAAATAAACAAAACGTTTACTTTCGATATAAACCTACATAGATTACCTAGATTACCAAAATTACTACACCGTTCTGTATTATTATTTATGAAACAACGCTCTTTTTCCAGATATGTAATAAAAATAATGCTGCTTACAGTTTACCTACCTTCTGTAACCAAAGTAAATCCTTACACCACATCTTCAGCTCACAACACAAGTAAACACAGCTCCAAAATTAATCCTGACCGCAACACACCACTGCAGCCATTAATGTCGCCATGTTCGTTACAGTCTAGTGCGCAAGCAGCCTAATGTTTCCGTATGATTTATACCAATGGTTTTGTAATGAATTTATTAAAACTGAACTCTTACTTGAACTTGCCCTTGTAAAGAAAATTATGCAATGTAGGAGAGGAGTTTACTGCAATTTTGTTTTTCTTTTACTGGAATTATTGTTGGCAGTAATTTTAAGAATTTACAAAACATTGGCAGTGGTTATGCGTCGATATATAATTTATTTTGCTGTTTTAAAAGCAATTAATGTAATTTGTGCAGACGCCAGCACATCAAGCTATCCCAAAATGTCAAATCATCCCATTTTTTTTTTTTTAAACTTTGCCCCACACTTGGATTTTCTCCTGTATTGTGGGTGCGTTTACAAACATTTAAAGTCACATACACAAACACCTAGACCCGGAACAACTACTTGTAGGTCACACAAACATTTGTTCCGTGCGGGAATCGAACTCGCGACACGCAGCGCAGCAGTCAATCGCTTAACCACTGCGCCAACCGTGCTGTCAATTGATCATGAACCTTATTCTTTTTTTGGTGATAAAGTTGAAAAACTATTAAAAAAATGGACATATTGGGGTGATATGCTGGCCTCTGTACTGCAATGAAAATACGTTATCGTGTTACCCAGTAACTGGGTCATGGAGGTATGATAGGCAGCCGCTTTATGTAAAATGCTAGCATTCAGTTGCATCCGGTTAAACTTTAAACCGAACCCAAAATTCATCATCATTTCAGCCGAAAGACTTCCACTGCTGGGACATAGGCCTCCCCCAGGCTCCTCCACTTCGTCATTTTTGGGGGTTTTGCCATAATCGCCACGCTTGGCAGGCGGGTTGGCGATCGCAGTATGGTGGTAAAATGCATAGAGAACGCTGCTGCCCATTCTCTAGTAAGTCCCTTAGTCGCCTTCTACGACACCCACGGGAATAAATGGGATGGTGCTATTCTTTTACGCCCGGCGACACACACGGAACCCAACATTGTCGGGAAAAAACTCCGTAGATGTTGGTAATTTAATAATAAATCAGATATTATGTGTGTATTTTGCTAACTTATCTTTTCTGAAGAAAATGTATTATTTCAGTCATTGCGTTTTGAAATAAAATTGACCTTTGAAATATTAACTTAACGGTTTAAGAAAGTCTTTCTTACATCTTGAAAATACATTTTAGGATTTAGATTTACGTTTAATTTGAGTTCTTTATGAAAACGTAAATTCACTTTTCGCGCTCAAATGCATTTTTAACAAAATCTAGGTACTCTATAGATCTGTGATTTCAGTCCAAATAATGATCTTCATTTTATTATTATACGAAAACAGATATTTTCAAAGAACTTTATTTCAAAGTCAATTTAGTTCTTACAATTCCAAACTAAAATGAAATGTAAGACGGAGATCCTTCGTAAACTATTAACTCTAAACATAGGTACAGACATACATACAACTCACGCTTTCTTCCCATGGGGGAAGAGTCGATAGAATGCCTCCTGCTACGATCCATACATACTCTTACCTACTTATTTGGTTTGCTGGTCATACACGCACAGCGCACACCCTAATTATTTAATTCTAAAATACATTTAGGGGTTTTTTTTTTTTGAGAGTTGGAAATCTTCAAATAACTTCTTCCGCTCTGGGTGGAGCGGAAGAGCGTGTCAGACTTTTACTGTCTAAAACCCACCCGTGTCCCCTCAGTTGCCTGTGTGCCAGGGGCCACGGTATCTCTTTCGAACAACCCGCACCCCTGGCAGGCATCGGCCACGGGCGGCTGATGTCAGCACCAGTTGATGCTGACATCTGTTTGAGGCGCGCGTGGAACACAACGCGCCGTTGACCCGGGCTTGGTCCTTACCGGACAGCGAGCTACTCATTACTCGCCGGCCGCAGGCCCGCGCCTACGGTGCCCGGAAATCAGCCTAGGATTCCCGACGCCCAGGGAGTCTCCTGCGGCGACTTGGGCCGTAAGGGTGCATTTACTGTCCTAAATATATTTTTGAACTCAGTAAATATCATAATCACCTATAGTAATGTCCACAAACCACAGATAAGTACGCCTCGGCAGGCGCTGATAGAGCCGACAGTGTCAACACTTTCCTTAAAAAACACCAGTGTCGCCGTTACCCATACTGTGGCATAAAATGACTTATAGCAAATGACACCATTAATGGTGATCCATACATCCGTGACAGTTTTTTACGTAATATCGACACTATGAATTTCAAATCAATAGTCATTTATCTAAACTACGCTGAGAGACAGTACTTATCGAATATCAAAATAACATAACACAGTCCCCCGAAACGCACGCTCTTCACCACTTCCTTGTGTTTTAGCTGGGAAGAAGTACTGGCGCAACAGACTCCTAAGCAGCACAGCTGTCTGTTCAGTTAAAAGAGCTTGATACAGTAGTAAGTATTTAAGATTACTAAACACAAAATATTGAATCAAATTACATTTATTTGCCATTATGTCAGCTAGCAGACGCCAATACAAAAACAAGAAAACTGCACGCCATAAAGAGCATACCCGCTTACATGTGCTATGCTGCATTCATCACTTTAGCCGAAAGAAGTCCACTGCTGGACATAGGCGTCCCCCAAAAGGGGTTTTGCCATAATCACCACGGCAGGCGGGTTGGCGATCGAAGAATGGTGGTAAAATGCATAGAGAACGCTGCTGCCCATTCTCTGGTAAGTCCCTTAGTCGCCTTCAACGACACCCACGGGAAGAAATGGAATGGTGCTATACTTTTTTACACACGGAATATAAATTCTGCATTATATTAATATTATTATACTAAAGGTTGGTCATATACTATATTACCTACCCGCTAGACGCTGACGTGGCAATTCCGTGTTCTAGAGTTTATCTGTCAATTTCAATGACTTTATTTGCAACCTAAAAAATACATCAAACAAACCTAAAAAACTTCCTGCTTACCTACTGAGGAAGGAAAGTCTTTAAAGATTACCTTTTTGCTGACACCCAAACAAATCTTACATCCCATTTGATAACTTAATATAGAACTTAATCCACTAAAGAAAAAAGCCATACTATCCACATTTCTTTTGTATTCTGTTAAATCTTTTTGAACAAAACACAGGTCACGAAGAATCAAAAAAATATTTTTTCTACCAGTTCAAAGGAGTTTTTTATCCAGCGAACCGATTTACCGTGAAAGCGAATTTAACCCCAAACGGATCTAAAAGGTCTCTTAAAAAACTTTTGGCTACCTGAGGCTTTGAATTTTTAAAACTATTTGTGCATTAAAGTTTTAGGGAGTTAAAAACTTAGAAAAAATCACTCTAGACTTTAAATATTTTTTCTTTTTGCAGATTTAACGGCAGTGACCTTTGGAGAGAAAACTTATGCTCGGTAAGTAATAAGTAATGTTAAATGAAAGTTATTTATTATAAAGCTGCGAGAAACATGACTATACTTTTATAACCTAAAATAAAACATGAGCTAAATGTTATCTTACTTTCATGTTAAAATAAACCCAAGGGATGTGCCTTTTTAAATTTTAGTTGCCACAATACACGATTATAAAAAATAAAAAAACTCAATTTAATTTTGTTCACCTTGATTATGCATGTAATGTAAGTTGCCTACGATGTGATCACGTGACATAACTGGATATTTCAAGTACGTATGATATTGAAGTATCTTCACTTTGCTTTGGTCTGGCAACTGCGAATCCATTCCGTTTACTTTATTTTTTATTTGATCCTCTGTGGCATCCATCTTTTTCTCATATCGATATTTATTTCAGCACACTCTGTCTTCTATTTATGTTTATTCAGTTTCTCGTACGCGCTCTCTCGCGTCTTTCTAGCCTTTCCGAAGTATATAAAAGCTGGCTTCTAGTTCAAATATTTGGCTAAGTATTGTGGTGTAGATTACAGGCTTTAACAGCCACTTATAGTAGATTACGGTCCTGATTCACCGCATCTGGATAAGTACTGCGGACCAGATAATTCGTGAAATAGTACAGTGCTTGCGAAATTATCTGCTACAAAATTTATCTGAAGTTAGGCTGGAGTAAAACAAGATCAGAGTATTTCAGATTTAAAAGTGATAGCATACTCAAATAAGCATACTCTTTACTATGTATTTTTAAAATTACGTTCTATACTTTAAATTTAGAATGTTTCATTCTACATTTCTAGCTCAATTCATGGCTATCAAAAATAAAATCCCCTATAGATTTTCTATTATTTCTGACACTGACTTGGAATGGAAACAAAATCCGCACTTTGTCTTTACAGTCTCTAACAGTTACCACGAGAAGAATTATCACTATAATTTTAACAGTAATGCATATCAGTGGCAAAATAACTGTGAACGGATTGTACTTAGCAGAGCTTTTGACTCTAACGATCGTCAGATTCTCACAACAGTGGAGACTAACCTGTCACGGATTACTCAAAGAAATATGATTTCGCGAAGATATCGCAGCAATCTTTTTAAAAGATATGTCGTCATTTGAGACCAAAACTATTATAGCCTATAGTAGGATAAAATCACATTCGCCGAGAGTACAATATCTCGTAATTTGATGCCTGGGATCAGCATGTTTGTTTATTTTGCCCTATGTTTGCCTTTTGTCGGATCGGTATACCCTCTGTCAGATGAAATGAGAATATGGGGATGGGAGAAATGTTATTGATGGATTGTTTATGATATTTATGTGCGTATTTTTTTAGTGAATGTGCTGGAGAGTTTTTTGAAGATTGATAGCAGTGTGGTTTTCGTTTACTCCTGTTTTTGTTACCTGTTTGAACCAACATAGTAAACAAAAATTTGAACAAAGATACAAAAAAATATATAATTATGCAAAATCAATGTTTACAGAATTTTTGGTCGATAACTGAGAGATATGGCTCCATATATTTAAATGTTTTGGTTACAATTTAAAGCGCTAGTTTAAATAAGTTCCATTAAAAACATAAATGCAGGTGACACTGGCACAGTCATAATCTTTAAGCAAATAAACCCATAAAAATAATTCCCAAATACTACACTTAAGACTATAAACCTCAGCTTTCAGAATAAGAACTCAAAAGTATTATTCAAATCACGCCAGTCGTTTTGAAGATTATCTTATAAACGAGGGATACACAAACAAACAGAATTTATTTCTTTATAATATTCGTCTAAAAGTTTGTCACTAGAGTATTCTTAAAATTTATTTTGATGTGGGCGAAGTTAAGTATGCACTTAAGTGAAATAATCATAGCTTTAGTCAGTATATAGAGTTGCTTAAAATTGTTTATTGAAATCTTTTTATCTTTAAATAGCCGATAGATTTTTATTTTGTTTTGTCAATGTTCAGATTAAGAATAAAAATGTGTTTCCTTTAGAGATTGTGAATCCTCCGAAAACGTTCTGACAAACAATTGATTTTGTAATTTCATAATAAATTCTCCTAGATTCAAATTTAATTTAATTCGTGCTTTATGTTGTTTACTTGTTTCTAATTCATTAATTATAGTATCATTTGCTTACTTAAAAAATCCGATTGATTCAGGTGAGCTACTTAAAAAGATAGATAAAGTAAAAAATCGCCCTTCTCTCCATCATCCTTAATCTTACAACCATCAACTATAATAAAACCTTACACTACAGTATTAACCAGCCCGTTTCTATTGGCAAGCTACGTACCAAGTTCACACGCCACTTTGTAACGTCTGACCCAATCTGACCATTGTCCCCCATGATGACAACTGTCTGCCTTTATTAGACGTGTGAGATTGTTTTGTCTCGATCTACGTACTTGTGTGTATTCTAACCATCTCTTAAAGGATTGAGTCACATCATGACTCATATTTGTTTACTTATATCACAGCATGTTTCATCACCCATATATTTCACAGGACTTCTTATCACAGGATATCTTATCACATCTTTAGACCTCTATCCCTTTCACCTGCAACCGTACGATTTTTCTTAAGAACGCCAGCTTCAACCATCTATATAGCATTAATAGTGTCAGACTGTGCTTGTCATCATGTGTCTCGCATCGTCATATACTTTCGTTTATAAAAAAAAAACGAATAATCATGCATAGGTAGAATCCAAGTATTTTAATTCGAGTAAGTGATTTTTTTTTTTTGAATTAGACAATTAAAAGATTGTGGGTGCGCATTATTAAGAAGTTTAACGAAACAGTAGATTATTGTCAATCTCTGATACTATCACAGAAAAGTCTTATTACAGTGAGTCATAAAATTGATGTTAACGATGGAACGAATGATGATGAATGATCTGCAACTCTACTGCAATTAACTAGTCGAAGTATTTTTAGAAGCAGACAATTGTTGACAACAGGCGCAACAGTGCTTATTGCAATGAAATTAAGAATGATTTAAATTTTGTGTAACATAAAACACAACGAATAAGGGCGACGAAAATGGGCAGTAGCATAATATTGTGGGTGAATATCAACATAACTGCAATTCTAAAACAGTTTCATGCTTAAGAGAAGATTTTAATCCCAAAATACTGATAATGGTACCCTCATACACGTGAATTTCTTATTCAAGACGAGAAATTTTGTGAGCCAAAATCCCCAGCCCTAGGCAGTGTATTTAGTTGTAAAAAATTCATACGTTTTCTCGATATGAATAGGGGGTACAAAGGGGTTCATTCTATGGACGCCATAATGGGGGGCGTAAATGACTCGACACATGTAACTCGATTCCGTGGTATAATGCTGTTTATATGCCGACGACACACTATCTTTTGTCCTATTTTCGCGGGATATTTTGTTGGAGAGTTAGCATAGAAATATTTCATCATGTTTTATATTGCTCAGGATATTGTTTGGATTGGAGAGTGCGATTGTCGCAACCCAGTGCTAGGCACGCCACGATTGCAGCGATAAATCCCCTCTTTGAGGAGTGGATTGAGAGGCGCTACGGCGTGCTCACCTTCCGCCTGACGCAGGTCCTCACCGGACACGGCTGTTTCGGAAGGTTTCTGTTTCGCATAAGGCAAGAGAAAACGCCCAGGTGTTTCCAATAAGTAACTCGTCCTGAGGACATGGTCCAGCATACGGTGGAGATCTACTCGGCTTGGGAGGAACACCGCTTCCTCTTGGAGGCGATCGGTGGCAGCGATCTCATCCGTGCGGCCCGTGTCCAGGCAATGGTACGGCGCGAGAGTGCGTGGGTAGCCGTCACCTCTTTCTACGAAGCAGTGATGCTCGCGAAGAGGGAGGCGGTCCACGTGAGGGGGAGGCAGTATATTTGCCCTAACGACCCTAGCAGCCGCAGAAGAGGCCCTGGGCGTTGGGAATCCCAGGCTTGTTCTCGGCCACCGTAGGCGCGGGCTTGCGGATAGCTTGCCTTCCGGTAAGGACCAAGCTCGGGCCAATGCCGCGTTATGTTCCATGCGTGCCTCAAAGAGATGTCAGCATCAATTGGTGGGGTCCGCAAGGGTCGATGCCTGCTAGGGGCGCGGGTTGTTCGAAAGAGATACCGTGGCCCTTGGCACACAGGCAACTAACTAAGGGAACACGGGTGGGTTTTAGTCAGTAAAAGTCTGATACCACCTCCTGCTCCACCCAGAGTGAGAGAAGTTATTTGATGATTTCCAACCGTCAAAAAAAAGGATGTTGTTTGAATTGATTCCAATGATATTAAACATGTATGAATTGAAGATTAAATTAAAAGGTATTTGCTGATCGTATCTCTATTTGATTCAAGCAAGTTACAAGCATTATATTGATGCTTCAAGTCATAGTGTTTAATAATAGCTATTTTATTTATTTTCCCAAATTCTCGTTAAATAACTAAACATTCTAAATGATCAAACAAATTAACATTGATCGTTTTTGTGATACTTGGGTAAATATTTTAGCTTCACTTTCATCAAGAGACGTATTTTTGGCAACCGTACTTTCAACCCTCTTGAATATGACACCGGCTGGAGTGGATCGCTAACAAAAGCACGCTGATTTTGTTTTGACTAAAATCTTGACTATAGTAATTATCTGATTTCAGTAAACCTGTTTTTGTTGATAGGTACAAGAAATAATACTGTCCTTATTTCGTTTGTACGCTCAATAAAGTATGTCTCGAAGGGATATGTCATAGAGGGGTTGAAAACGATATAGCTGTAACTCAGCATGGTCAGAAACTGGTTTTAATAATGGCTTAAAAACTGCTTATAAATAAAGTCATGTGACCATGTGTAGTAGAAGGGTCCATAACAGGTAACTGTTGAATACAGAAACGAATGTTTGGGAATATTGTAAATTCACCATTGATCGAGTTTAGTCTAAATGCCAATTCCACTAATCGTTCAAGAACTGTCAGTGTCAATATTCCACACCAAAGATGACAATAACATCTCTTGAACGAGGTTTAAATATGCCGATTGCATTCCGTTTTATTGGTGACATATGCAGTAAGAGATGAAAAGGAGTATTTTTAAATAATATCAACTAGTTTTAAGAGGACACAAGATATTTATTTTAATGTGGTCTGGAGTTCACGATACTTAAAAATCTGATTATAACTTTAATAAAAGTTTCATCATCAAGAATATTTATAGTATCACGTTACATTTTATAGTTAATAGTTCTGGTGTTCATAATAGTAAATTTTTGATAACCATCTCTTTTTAGTTCTGTAATGTATTCCTGTTTAACATCGTTATTAAGAACATGTGGAAGCGTTTCAATTAAGTTTTCTTTATCGTCGTTATAACCACTGTCTCTACGGCTCCGATTATCTTTATTATTATTATCTTCGTTTAATTTTAACTATAAAATCATCTAGAGCATTAGCTGCTTCTACTTCCTGCTCGAAATGCTTTGTTTATAGTTCAATGCTAAATATTAGTCGCTAATTATCTCGAGCGAATAATACATCAATTGGGGTTTAGAGATAAGCTCGTATTGCTTATGATCATTATCAATTTCGCGTATAGATAGTTTAGTATTGGTCAAATTTGATTTTCATTCCAGGGTTTTGGTCAGTTTTTGGACTAATGTTTGTTTTATTTATGGAGCTTGAAACCAAGCCAGCTATAGTGGAGAATTGTTTTATCAGGTGGCAGTTCAACCTTGTACCTTATCGACAATCACTATACCTATCTTTAGTCACCAATATTCTGACAACGTTTATTTCACATTAATATCTTCAGGTTTAGCATGACGCTTTCTATTTCTACTCTACCGTAGAATAGAAATCGCTTGTATTTTTCGGTACAAAACTGTCAATTGTCTACACGGAAATGTCATTTTTGTGTACTCTTACGTCGACAAAACGCTTCCTACAGTTCTCGTGCTAAGCCTGCAGCTGTTGTTAAGCAAATGCAACTACCATTGGAATTATTATAAATAGGTAGGTACATTAATAAAATATGGAAATATTCTTTTACAACATTTATGAAAAAAGTTAGTTATGAAATTGCCAAAATTAACGACCCGTACATCACAAAAACTCAGGAAGCACATGCGTCACAATAAAAACCATTCCAGCAGGAACTTCGCAAATTAGTTTCTAGTGACCCAATAATATTTCATTCGCCGCTTTCACTACAAATGGGCCGATAGCTCCGATGTTGCGGTTAGTTACCTTAACTCAACTCCTACCGCCATTGTCCCATGATTCTCCGTTTATAATGGCCCGGAAGTCCGCGGGACATTCGACATAATCCAAAGATTTCGCATAAAAATATAAATGACAGCAAATAAAGTTTCTTCTGTGATTGCTAACAATGGCTGATATGAATGGTTGGCACCATGTTGGACTCGCTTCGTTTTGTAAGCGCTTCCTTTGGAAATCTTTTTGTGTGGGGCCAGGTGATGTTTCCTTTTTGATGGATTTGTATCAATTGGTTTATGTATATATTTTTTTTACAAATATGTCAGGGGTAGGATTTTCAATTTTGCTTTAGTGTTGTTTGTATCTTATTGTTGCGATTGTCAATCATTCGTTTGCAATAAGTGTGTGAAGTTGCGAACGAAAATTGATGTCTAATTTTGATAATGAGGTAAGTTTTTACAATCAAATTGTTGCTCACAGAATTTGTGTATTATACAGCAGACAGTTTCGTGCTGTATAACCATTTCAAGGTAACTCCTACCGACTTATTGAAGACGTAATTATGAGAACATTCTGTTGGCTCCATTATAAGGTATTGTTTTAATCATACCTAAACCACGCTACCGTCTGAGAATCCATCTTAGAACCATCTTAATATTAACGCCACACCTAACAATATTTAGATACCTACCAACTACTCATACACATCTGCTTTTAGAGTCATCAATTCACTATAATGTCCCGACATTATTGTAATCTCTATAAACTCCAATTTCAATCTTTGGCTTCAACGTAATAGGAATGTGATTAAATTAACAGATATTTGATTTCAAACTTATAAACTTAATTCACTTACCTGTCATTTCAACTTATTGAGACGTCAATTTTAATTTCTATTATATCAAATCATAGATTTATCGCAAATCATTGAATTTTAATGTTCTATCCTCCCGTTCTGTTGAATAATCATAAACTTGATATCCGATTACGATTGTAAATGTCCATTCATCATTTTTATTAAGTATTAGACACCCACGTTTAACTGTTATAAACTTAATAGTGTTACAAAAGAAACACATAAATTCGTAGAATTCATCTTTGATTTTAATGCCGCCATTTTACAAAGTTGGATTTAATCAAAACCACAATCGATGGGAATGGAAAAAAGATTATTGGCAAGCAAAATTACATCAAGTTATTTATCATTAATTTTATGTTGTGGTTATTTAAATTCAGCCACAATTATTTGTGCCAAAACAATACGTGAAACCAATTACTAACTATGGCTTGATAAAATTGCATTAATATTGATAAATAGACTATTATCTATTGGAATGCTAGTACCTCTTGTCTTCTTTAGCTGTTTATGGTTGGCAAGAACGGATGAGCAGCTGTATCATTCCGCATTCTGTTTGACTGCTAGAACACTTAAAAAAAATACTTGCTCAACATTGAGATCATTTTAATCTATAACTTCAAAGATCAAAGGCCCGCTTACTAGTCACAATTCGGCCACCTGTTTGCTACTTGAACTAACCAGTACCTATTTGAGTATGATTTATTATTTAAGATATTTTCTATTCATTTCAAGTGGTTTCATAACAGACGCTTCTAATGGCCCACAGTCTTGTTAAGGTTTTGAGATAACAGTGTTAAGATTTTTTTTTTAAGTATCATCGTGGGTAGAATGTTCCCCTGCTTAGTTTTAATTTTTGTTGTAAGTAAGTACATATTTTCATTTTAATAATGACAAAAATACTGTTGTCATAATACACACTTCCTTTATGGCTTACGTATTGCATAAGAAGAATCAATAATTTGAATATTACAATCCCAGAAAGTATATTCTAAACCTTTTCACTTTTTTCAGTAGACTCAAAAAAATTGTTTACCACCTTCTGATTCTATAATTCTAATTAGATTAAAACCGCTTCCATCATCAAATAGAACAGTCTTCACAACTTTAAAGGAAATAATGAGAAAATCAATAATCAAACGTTTTCAATTAAAGTACCTTTCAAGTCAAATTGCCGAGTTAAACAAAACTAATTAGGCGTTTCACTTCTTAACAAGGATCGCGAATTAAACAATTCACTTATTAACTACATTGATGGTTGGGTCGCCTGAGAAGAGGTCGTTATTCTGGTGGTCTGGTTTTACGGAAAGAGAATTCGTTTTTTTATTCTTTCTATTCTGTTTCTGTAAAGGTATGAAAATAACTAAGTGGTTTAGTTTATCTTCATTCTCAACTATGACGGTGAAATTTAATCAATCCAACGTCGTAATCAAAACTGACGATCTTAAGAATTCACATAGGTCTTGAATTGGAACTTTAACAACTAAACGATTTACTTCGTATGTGTCTTCATACAATCAAAAACAGGGTAATACGTGTATGTGAACAGAAAATAATATATTAATTTCACCATATTCAATTACCTTTGTTTTTCAAAATGTTTTGATATATGCTTAGCCTTTTCAGCCTGGTCAGATTCCAGTTAAACCAGATGCAGCTGAATACCAGTATTTACAGGGAGGGACTGTTCTGACCTCGACAACCCGGTTACTGGGCAATACCCTGTGGTTAGACTGGTTGTCAGACTTTCGGGCTTCTGACGATCCGTAACGACTGTCAAAGATCCAAATACCTACACAAAAGTAAATTTTATTTTAACTCTAGCTTTTGCCAGCGACTTCGTCTACTTGCAGGTCGAAAATTATCCCACGGGACTGTATTATCGGGATAAAAAGTATTCTATGTTTTAAACCAGTTTAAAAACTATCTAATGCCAATATAATATGCCAATTTTCATCCAAATCTGTGCGTAATTGAGTAACAAACATCCAAATATCCAAACACCGAAACATACAAACTTTCACATTTATAATATTAGTAAGATACATCACAAGTAGGTACGTCTACATACATCCTCTCGTTTACCTCTGGATGCTTAATTAAAAAGTTTCCTTCTTAATACTGCTGACATGACACAACAGAAAATAGTGTTGACACTAATATCCTGCCTACTGACAGGAATTAATTTCTTGTTTCATTCACAAATTAATCTCTATGCTCGCTTCATGTGTCAGGATAGATAAACAATTGAATCTGTGCCAACTAGAACAGTTTGTTTTAAAATAGATAGCTGTTTCTATGATAAACTTTATAGGGAACATGAATAGGGAAACAAAGATTTTAAAATCTGATTGAACGAAACGCTGGGCGAAAGAAAATATGTTCAGATAATGGCAAATGTTCCCACTGGGACACAGGCTTCCTCTCTGTAAGAGATAAATATGCCACCACTCGGGCCCAGTTCGGGAAGGTTGTTGTCATGTCTTCGAATTTTCGGTTCTGGACCATCCTCACGACTAGTTACGACACTATTTCCTTTCCCCCCTTTCGCGGTTGAGAATAAGTTGAATGCAAATGACTCCCAAATGTCTGAAGAAAATCGAAATTTTGGAGTAATGGTGTCATATATCAATTTTGGAGTAATGGTGTCATATATCAGTTAGTGATGATTGTGGTAGTCAGAAATAGAATAAAAGCTAAAACATACACACTTACACACTTTACTTTTTCTTAAGTTGTCCACAACTTATCGTTTAAACGAAAACACTGAATTAACTTTATATAAACACGCGAAGCTTCTGCCAAAATACATAATCCAATATCAAACGTAGGAGATTCAGGATCAAATAACAACAAATACGCTTATTTGTATTACCTACTTAGTTTATTTTCATTGGAACAAATTCCTTTTCAACCAAATAGCTACTATACACGCAGCATCCCAAACAAATGCTTCCTACCTGGGACTCTCGTTTGTCTACAGAAATAGATCGTGCATCAAAGTGTCCTCGGTTGAGTAGGGACTGAATGGGACCAAAAAATTGTCATTCACTCCGCCTTGACAATTTGCTTCGGTCAAATATGACATTTAGGATCGTTGCTCTATTGTTACTTTCCAGTCGGTTAGGTAATATGTGTAAGGTTTACACTTCTTTGGACGAATTCGACTAAACCTTAAAACATACTTATGCTGCGTATACATTTTGAATTTCTGACAGTAATTTTTCGATACAAAATCTGTCAAATGCCAATTTAATTCCACAGATAATGGATATCTAACTTAAGTGATATCTGCCCTTAGAAGGATTGCCTTTGGGGTTTTTGTTTATCGATACATACGAAGATCAATATTTGCTCCACATGCTCTATAATTGAATTAAATTAATTTATGTAACAGACAGCTGTGCTGCTGGGGAGTTTGTTGCGCCACTTCTTCTTCCCAGCTAAAACACTAGGAAGTGGTGAAGGGCGGGCGTTTTTGGGGGACTGTTTTTTGTAATTTTTGACGTTCAAAAAGTGCTGATACCAGCCTAGTTTGAATAAATGACTCTTGATTTTTTGATTTTTAAATCATAAGCTGGGATCAATGTCGGTCAGGCCGTTCAAATTATTATTAGAGTCAGAGCTAGACCGTCCTTGGTATAATTTCAAGCCTAAATAAAGATGGTACAATAATACAATGTATTTTGACTATATTGTTTATGATTATTGCAGGCTTTTCATATCACTTACATTATAGAGATAACAATGATAGCTAGCCCATTTCCTAGCTTACGATCAGTAAGCTATGAAACTTTAAACGCAATGTCGGAAATAGACAGTAGCGAAATGTTCATCTTTTTAAAGACAATCTCGGAATGTAAGTTTTATTTCTTACCATTATCACCCACTCGTGTAGTTCTAAGATATTTCACATAAAATCTAGACCGATTCCAAGGAATTATGCATACTTAATATGCGCAAATCTCCCGGGAACGAGTCTAATTTTATTCAAAGTATAGATAGAATCTTTGTGAAGACACTGAAATATGAAAACAAAGGAAAATTTCCTTAAGGAGATAGGAAAGGAATAATTTTCTTATCCTGGAATATTTTTTTGTTAAATAAAGGGTGTGTATTTATTTAATAGGTCGGTTTTTAGTATATTCTTACTTAATGCCTAATACTTCGTCCAGCGCAATCTGGGCAGACAGCTGTCGTCACCATGAAGCTCACTTTCGCGTCATGAGGGGCTCGTGGCCAAATGATAACAGTTAAAAGGGTCAATCAGAGGTTACGCTACCGAAGGCAGTTCGTGGGTGACTATCCATTTGATATACCGACACCATTTCGTGTCTCGAAAAGAGGTCTGATTGTCAGAAAGTCTATGAACCAGTCTGACCAAGGGATATCTTGTAACCACGTAACTGCAGCGCTGCTGCGGTTGGTGGAGGTCGGGAAGGGAAATCTTCATCTAAAATACTGGTATTCAGTTAGGCTGGCCATCCTGAAATATACTCGTAGTCTGGTAAAGGCTAGGTAGGTGATGAGCTGTCATTGTCATAACATACCTTGTTTATGTTGAAACGAGAGCGTATCAATGTCAAAAGCTTCAAATATGTTAGGCCCAAAATTCAGCTACGAGAACTTCGCTCACAGACTGTTTGGCATAACGTTAAGAGGCCGTATACGATTTTTTTCAGCTTTCACTCACTTACGTGATTTTATAGACACGGTTTGACAGATAAAATACTGTATTTCTATATGTTTTTATGCACCACATGAAAGATCTTATTATATATTAAATTTATTTATACTGTTCGCACACCAAAAGGTACAAAGGCGGACTTAATGCCTTAGGCATTCTCTACCAGTCAACCAAGGCTGGTGAAGAGATTAGATGGCAGGTGCTTTGGATAAGAGGAACAATGATAAAAAAAATACTATAAAATATAATCGTAATGAATTATAAATGAGATAGTTACAAAATAGGTTATAAAATTATAATACACATACATGCATACATATCATAATATCATATCAATAATGAATGAACTCCTTTTTTATTTCTGTCGAAAATTAAAATCGATATTTAGATTGTTTTGAAAGATTATTTACTGCCAATTCTATTTAACCCTCTGCATTTTTTCCTATCTATTTATATAAAAGTCCTGACTGACTGACTCATCAACGCCCAGCACAAACCCTTGGACCTAGAAAGCTGAAATTTTGCACAGAGGTTCCCTATATAGTGTAGACACGGAATAAGGAAGGATTTTTTGAAATTAAATCCATAACGGAGTTAAATAGGGGATGAAAGCTCCGCGCGGGCAAAGCCGCTGGCAAAAGCTAGTCTAAAAATAAAACTAGTTTAACATGAAAATATATTCCGTAATCGTCAAAATAGTTCAGAGATAGGGTTAAACCGTTCCTCAAATAAGAATTCGAAAGGGAACGGTTCCGAACTGATAGTAGATCAGATAAAACTGTCAATAGCAACCCTCGGTGTTCAATCTGATGGAACGGAATACTTCGGGAAAGGTCAGACTTAAGTACGTTGGACAAGACAGGAGGAATTATATGTATGTAGGTATGTAGAGGAATGATCTCGGGGAAATTATTTCGTTAAGTTGGATTGAATGTTCTTTGAGCGCGTTATTCGGAAAATATACTCGTATTTAGGTAAATAACTTATTTTCTTACCAAAAACCAAACCGTATTTGCTCAGTATTCAAGTCTCTAAAATATAAAAATCATTGCTTTGGGTGGGATTTCATCGGGTATTACCAGCATAAAAGGTATCCTATGTGTTAGTCTAGGATATAAACTATGTGGGTGCCTATACAAATCTGTTGGGCCGTTTTTGTGTGAAGGAGTAATAAACACACAAAAAACGCGAAAGTTTTGTATGTATGGATGTTTGTTACTCTTTCACGCTAAAACTACTGAATGGATTTGTATGAAATATGGCACACAGATGGATTATAACCTATATTAACACATAGGATACTTTTTATCCCGGTAGTACGTTCCCGCGGGATAATTTCCGACTTCCACGCGGGCGAAGCCGCGAGCGGAAGCTAGTATATAATATTAGTAGAATTAGTAAGAATATATAATATAACATCACGCTTATGTATTGAAGCATTTTGGTAAAGGTGTAAACTGATATCATAAGTACGTTTGCTGGAATCAACCATCTTTCATCGCAGTAATTCCGTAACTTGCTACAAAATAGGTACTCGTATAAGTAAAAAGAACACTAGTTTTTAACTAAAACGGTGATACTTTCAATTGTTTCCACCAATTTTTAACATCAACTCTATAAAAACGGTTAAAAATCGAAACACATTTTACCCAGACCCAACGGATATCCATAGATATTTGAGCTCACTAGAATGTATGAAACAATCAATATTTGTACGTCCTCACTGCAAGCTGTTCAAATAATGTGACATCATGGGCCCCATTGATCAGAAACGGATTAATGGGATTCTATAAACTTTGTGTCGGGTATACGATGACCTGAATAGCGTAGGATCCGACGTTCATGCTCTCCTTCCCATGTCGTTCATGAGTTATGCGATAAAAGGTCATAAAGTGATGAAGGCTCTTCAAAAATTTGCTCTGTTATATAAAAATATACCAAATTTTGGTGTATACAGAAATTTATTACATTAAAACATAGTATTTGTATTTGTTTTTCTTAAAGTTATATCAGTCGAGTAGGTTTTATAGTTTAAAAAAAAAACAGACTCGAGTCCATCATCATTTCACCGGTTCTGTGCTTCTTGCATCTACCGGATTCTGTCCACCTCGTGGGAGACCTTCCAACGCTACGTCTACCGGTACGCAGTCGCCACTTAAGAATCTTTTAGACCCATCGGATATCTGTTGCGCGAGCAATGTGTCCTACCCACTATCTGCCACTTAAGTTTGGCAATTATTCGGGCTATGTAGGTTACCTTGGTTCACCTACGAATATCTTCATTTCTGATTAGATCGCGTAGGGAAACTCCAAGCATAGCCCTCCCCATTGCCCTTTGGGTGACTTTCAGACTTCTTATGAGGCCCATTATTGTGAGCGACCACGTTTCAGTACCATACGTCATCACTGGCAACACGCACTGGTCAAAGACTTTCGTCTTGAGACCCTGCGGGATTTGTGACGAGAAGATATTGCGTAGCTCCCCGAAAGCATCTTCCTAATAATGGCCCTTAAGGGGAACCCAGTCGCGGGCCCAAACTCACTGGTGGGCCTGGCTGAAAAGCACGCTGTCTCACCAGGCTTCGTGTCCGACAGAGGTAGTACCCGTTATGAGCAATTAGACGCTCGTCTATATGCATAACATTATTGAGTGAGCTGCAGGATCAGTAATAGTAAAACAGGCGCGTTAAAAATTAAGAAAAGTCCTTCGGAATATCGGGTTTTATAAAAAAAACCACTGCATAAATCAATGACCACTAATTTATTGAACTTATCGATAATTGAGCTTTGTTGGTACAGAATTAGTTTTTGGAGTTGGAAATTTTATACTTCTTTTATTACTTAAACACGCCCAAAGATTAGCAAGTAAAAACGAATCTTTGTTGGCTCCTAACTTTACAATGGTTTTTTTTTTAATTTTAGTATTCTGTTTTCGTACAGACAATATTCATAATAAGACAAAATCATACCATGTTTAATTTTTGATGTACATTGTCGAACAGTGGAGTAATACACTCCCGAAGTTTGTATGGGAAAAATGTGGACTAGATTCACCTTAATATATTATTATCCGCAAACATCCCTGATGCACTACAACGCCACGGCACCCGCAGCAGTACACTCAGTGCATTATATTAAAAGGCCGCTGTATGCCCGCTGAGTGAAGTCACCAACAGGCAGGTGTAGAATACGAGCTCGAAAAATACCTTACTTTAATAAATTAACAATGCAAACAATTAATTACTAGAAACTAAATAACTTTCAAAAGCAAATAGGTAAATAGCAAGCATTGTTCAGCGTTCATTATTCTATCAATTTAAATCTAAACTCGCTTTAATTATTTGTACCAACTTCACATTTAAGCGGCCATTTTAAATTGCACGCTAAAAGTTCGGTCAACCACAATTTTCGTTCCGTATCTTTAAAAGTAAATAGTAGAATTTATTTACGATAGTACATTAATTGTTTCGTTCAATGAATGGTTAATAATACAAACAATCTGTTTAATGAATGTTTATACCTATATGTAGGTACTTTTTAATGGATTGGTTTAACCAATTTAATGTGTGCGTGATGAAAGTTCGAGTATTGATTTTGTTTACAGAAGCATAATTTGTGAGTACATTTGCGTACATAGACGCAAATGCACTCAAATAATAATAATAGTTACTGTCCCACTGCTGGGCAAAACTCTTACATACAGAAAAGGAATGAGCATTGATCACCACGCTTGCCCAAGACGAGCTGGCGATTTCAGATCTTTTCAACGATAAGTCCTGGTTTCCTCTTAATTTTTTTGCTACACCGATGTCAGTAATATCCTAGATAAACTCCGAAAGTATACATCACATTGACATTTGTCAGAAATTAAAACCGAGTCCAAGCGACATTAAAAAAAAATGATTACAATATGGGGCATGACCTAACATTGCTTATCTTCACCTACAGACTAAACATATTGTATAAAAAAAGGATCTGACAAAAAAAAGGGTGGCATTGACATCGACGCTTAACCTGTCACCATGAATTAAGGACATATTATTATATGATCGACGTAGAGGGAATTAAAGCGAGGTAATCGTCACCGCTCGACGTAGAGGGAACATATATCATAAATATGCCGTTGAAATTTTTCGTCAGTTATAAAAAAATGCTGCTCCATACATTTTGACCGCGTACTTATTTTTATTTTTTTTGATATCTGACAATAAATGTTTACATTATAATTTTCCCACTGCTGGGACACAGGCCTCCTCTCAGTGAAAGGGAGTGGGCCGTAATCCACCACGCGGACCCAGTGCGGGTTGGTAGATGTCACATGTCTTCGAATTTTTGGTTCTAGGACTTGCCGGTTCCCTCACGATGTTTTCCTTCACCGTTTTGAGAGCAGTGGCGATTAAATAATTTACACAAAGTAAAGCGCCTGGCTGGGTTCGAACTCACGATCTACAACTCGTAAATTGCGGCCGGTACCGCTTGGACACCACTGCTCTAAAATGCATAAAATCGTTCTAAATTCATGGCTGCAGTTTGCAAGTCGATGTCTCTTGCACCCTGTATATTCTTCTGGTCAGGCACCTAGAAAAAAAAATATTACCAGTAGAAAATCGGCTTTCAGCTATCGTCTACGGAGCAATTACTTTTAATTATCCCTTCCCACGATCTCCTCAAAAGCCTTGCATTTAATAAAAGCTGCAAAAAATGCGTCTCAATTTAATTCCCAGATCAGTAGGAAAAAGAAAGGCGGCTAACACATTTCGTACTTTTGTTTCTCTCGACATGAAAATTAGAGTCTAAATAGCGTCTAGGGATGGGAAAATTTACATCGATATTTTTTATCGTCGGCTCTCGGGACGACGAAATGGGTAATTCGCGCGTTATCCAAGCACTTTATTTCTGTTAAGTGCGTGACAACTGTCGTTTACTTTCAGATGGAGTTGTGAGAAAATTTTGTGTTTATTTTGTAGAGTGGCCGGTTAAATTGGGTGACGATTACGCGTGTTCAAGTGCGATAGTATTGTTGGCATTTATTTTTATTGTATATTTTATTTGATATTCTTTTGTGATAACTATTATGCGGTAACTTTCTCTCATCGCCTTTCTGTTGGCGGGATAGATTGGGCAAAAAATATACCGCAGAAATATCAAAGCATAATTTGATATTTCTACGGTATACTTTTTCCTTTTTTGAACAAGCATCTAATTTGACGTACACTTTTTTTTTTGGGTGGGAAATCATCAAATAACTTCTTCCGCTCTGGGTGGAGCAGGAGGGCGTGTCAGACTTTTACTGACTAAAACCCACCCGTGTTCCTTCAGTAGCCCGTATGCCAGGGTCTGTGGTGTCTCTTTCGAACAAACCCGCACCCCTGGCAGGACGTACACTTTTGATTGACACAACAAATTATTAAAAGTTCATCTAGAATATCGTTATTACTACACAGCTGTAATCAACTTACAAAAAGCAATCAATTATTTGATCCACCTTAAATAAAACGCTATCTATCCAGCAAGCAACACGATTAAGCAATTAAGTCACATAAAAACGCGAAGAACTAATTAAAAAACAATCGACAATTCTAAGTTACATCCCTAAGCGTTTTCAAACGCGTTTAACAGTAATTATCGTAAGAACTGGTCTCAATTGGAACCGAAGGTATATAAATATAGCACTTAATTACTTTAGTCCTGGTACCTGTATAAGACCCTGAATACTTTTCCATAATTACTAAGGCAGAGAACGTTTAAATTCTCACCGCCAAATGACTTAATTAACGGATTTTGGTATTCATCGATATCGAGTTTAGTATTTATGTTCCACACTAGTGTGGAATGTTGGTGGAAGAATGAGTGAAGTAATAATTATTTCTCTTTGGTATGCGTAGGTTTGAGAGCAGTGATGGCCCAGACTTACGAGTTGTAGGTCTTGGGTTCAAATTCAGGTACTTGTCCGCTTGCCACTAACTGCGGCAAGCATAGCTGTATCTGATTCTGATAGAACGACCCGTATGGCGGTTATTACTTAACAAAAACCATACCTATTTTTTTTTTCATATTATCTTTTCATTTCCTGCTGCCACTATCTATTACAAATCAAACACAGACTAGTCTTGAACAAAACTTCAATCACATTATTGTGATTCCAAATAAGAAAAACGAATCTAAATCACACAAAAATAAACAAAACACTCTCACAATATCAAAACACGTCACCATCGCCAAACAAAATGATAAAACTCACAATCCATCTTCGTTCCATCCAATACATCCTTCCTGCTAATAACTCCTGTCTACCCTTATTTACAAAATGATAAGTGAAGTTACAAGCTACTTATGACATTCTGATAAGCAGGCGTCGTGGTGTCAACACAGAATAGACATGTAAGTACGTACAGAAGGTCAGCAGTATTATAAAATTTTAAAAAATAATCTTTATTTAACTTCGCTTTAAAACTAGGTTGTATGAATAACAGTGAATAAAGGTCATACAGAATAGAATAAACCCTGACTCCCAAACTAGGAGATCCTGTGACTTAGGAGTCAGAGCATACAGGATAACATTTTAACCAGTGCGCGAACCGTTACCTTGAATTCAGTATAATTATGATTCTAGACTAGCCCTCTAGCGTATACATTTTTCGTCAGTTACAGCCAAGTGGGTTGAATAGGGATATTAGAGATGCTGGGGTGAATCTGCCCGCCAAGCGAGTGTCTCTGAGCGAGTACTCTCTTTGGTAGCTCTCGTTGCTGCTACAAACGAGTACTCACTGGTGCTGGCGCGGCGGTGTGAACAGTCAGCGATCAACTATTTATTTCTATGTACGAGTATATCTTTTACTTACACTGGAGAAAATCGATGAAAGCTAGTCACTTCCTCGTTGTCGGTGGGACAGTTGTCTTAGACACGCTTCAAATAGGTATAGCGAGTGCAAGCGCACTCGCGACTGTCATGTGTTTGATATTGCCATATGAACACGACTGTGTGCGAGTGTCTGCTGTCGCTTATTATATGGGTTTTTTTTTTCAAGAATGACAACACGTAAGGTTGTCGGCTGCTTAATAGGACTTGCCTGTGGCTGGGCTTAAAACTTAGTACTAAGCGTTTACACGCTAAGGGCACCCCCTAGGGGGTAAGGACCTCGGCTTAGGGCGTCGTTGGAAGAGGACAGCAAGGGACGTGCTGGATTGCAGTGATTCTTATATAGAGGCGAATTTGAAGCTACAGGCTCAGCGGTGCATGCTGGCTTGAGCAAGGGTTGGGCATACAAGGATTGGCAGGTCGCGGCGGCGTGGCGGGCCTCAGCAGCGAGGACGGAAAGTCGGCTCGTGGTAGCGTATTTAAAGCGTGCTGGTAGATTTGCTACTCTCCTGGAGGGGTTTGTAGCGTCGGGAATGGTTAGCTATCGTATGCCTCTGTCGACGGATCCTACGAATGCGAGAGGGGAACTTGTTGTATGGACCTGAAATTCTGTACTTATCTTTCTAGTGTTGATATGTAGGCGTCACAATGTCGTGGTGATCCGTCAACGTTTTTATGGTAGTTAATTAGGTTAGGACTACCTCAATATTTTTGATAGTATGTGGAATTGTGTCAGGAAGTTATCGAAGTTGGTAGTTGTAGATTCGTGTGACAGGGGCTTGAAATCTGGTGATAGTGATCAATTGATCATACGAGAATAAAAGTACAGATGGCTGTATAGAGGTATGGGGAACAGGGTTTAAAGTTCACTCATATTCTATGGAAAAGGGAGGATCCTCCAACCGGACGGGTGTTGTGTCTGGTGGGCCACTGCCCGACAGTTGATGTCGGGATGTTGTATATATGTGAGTCTCGTGGTAAACTCTGAATGCGCGATGTAGGATTTCTGTGACGTCCAGACTTGCGTAGATCCGCATGTGGCATTGTAGATGGCGCCACATCACTTTTTGTGTTGCAAGTTAATTGTTGCGAAGTGATTTTCTGTAGTGCCGCTACAGCTGTTTAGGAAAGACGAAAGGAGACATTCATATACATGGGCTTTCAGAGTGTTTATTGTGTAATACACTATCAATAGCAATCGCTTTGCTTTCATTTTGTTAGTTTGGTAAATATCTGTGTTGTTATCATGTTTAAAAAAATGTAATTTCATATTTTTATATGCACGTGTTTCTGTGACTAACAAATCCATTTTTCTTTCTTTCTTTGTTTATTACGTTGCTAAGCAGACAATTTTTCGAACATAATGAAAGAAGGGATTAACTGCGTGGTTTAAACCGAGGGGATTTTAAATAAGAGGGACTGCATTTAATTTGATTAAACCACTTTTGAATCAGTCAGGAATAGTATGCAAGTTGCCCATTCCAAAGCTAGATAATTACCTATGGAGAAGAACAGTTATTTCGTCCCACGCTGACAATACCTAGATAATGGATACAAGGCATAAAGATAGACAGCAAACCAAGCTAAAAAATAAACATCAATTCTAAACCGATCAATCCTGATGACTCTTTTTCTTAACTATTTTAAAAATATAAACTTAACATCAATAAAATGCGAACAGAATGGTACAGAATCCATATTTTGAAGTTAAAAAAGTAGCTGACTTCGAGTCAGTTGAAGCCTCGAATCACGGGCAATCTATCTGAGAACTGCGGACTATAAAAATAATAATTCGTCTCAACTTGGTATGGTGTGGGGCATAAGGAAAGAGCGGGATGGAAGGTAGATTATACATTTGAGTTTAAAGGTACCGGTAAACTGGGGTTCCATTTATTCGCGGGATGTCTTTGATCAAAACTTCGTTTTCATATAAAGTCGCTAATTGCTTAAAATGAAACGCAACGTGGTAGTTTTTCTAGGTTAGCAACACTGAAGAACTGTAAAAAATTCCTGAGGACATGCAGAGAATTCACCAACAATTTTAATTTAAAAAGTTATTTCTTTTTCCTGTTGGTCTATTTTGATTTTTAAATTGTTGGCATAATTGGGGATACTTTGTAATCACGCAATAAAATAAGGGGTATCAAAGTAACCTGACATCCTACGTATAACTTTGATCAGTTAGTTTTTATTTTTTTCTCATTATAAAGCAATATTTTTCAGAGTTATATATAAAAAACCGATTATTGGACATTTTTCGTATTTTTTGATACCACAAATTTAAGAGATATGAACCTTTAAAGTTCAATATTGATTAAAGTAACCCCGGTTTAGTTACTCAAAGCTAATTTTAGGATGCATGTTACGTGGTTTTGTTTTGTTTCAATGTATTTATATTTGGTACGCTGTACCGCACTTATAGCCTATCGTCTGAAGTTATATATAGCCTATCGTCTGCAAACCATGATGAAAATCGTGAGTTACGCAATTCGGGTGCTGGTCATGGTCTATCTGTGTACCAAACTTCATCCAAATCGATTCAGCCGTTTTAGCGTGAAAACGTAACAAACAAACAAACTTACTTTCATATTTATAATATTACATTAGTAAGGATGTTATGCTAGATGCAAGATGCAAGCAAGATGTAAAGCCTGCCTTCCTGTCTGTCGGTGTGTCTTTTCAACGTTTAGGTTTTCACGTCCAAAGCACTGAACCTTTATAAGTTAAGACAAATAAGTAGCCTGGGACCTGCAGAAGGACATGGATAATTTTACATACCAGATAAATGTACCTACTTATAAAAAAATAACACAGAGACAAAGTTACGGTCAACAGCTAGTAATTTATAGACAAAAAACAAATTTTATGAAACAGGTTATTTAAAATATAATAACACTATAATAAGAAATGGGATTTAAATACAGTTGAGATTTAATGTTTATCAAAATTAAAAAAAATGTCAAACACAACGTCAACTTGTCATGGGACAGCCATTTCAGACAACTGTCACAGAATAGCGTTGTGATCTGATTATCATGGACAATTTAAGTTGGTATTTAATTTTGGCAACAATTTACTACCCCAATTGTACATGGTAAGTTTCTATCAAGTCCCCATACTGCTATACAACATCTTGTATCGGCTTATACCTTGGTCCAAGCTCAGCTCGTGATGTAGTGTGAGCGAGTGGCGAGTTGGCGACCCAGTATCGCTGCGAGTCTGTGAGAGCACGCTGCCGACTTATCGCCCTGCTAGACAACATAATTCATGGCTCGTGTATCATTTTGCACCGTTGACTAATGTTGCTAGAACATTGAATGTTGATTCCTTTTCTACCTTAGGTGATGATAGAAGGTTGGGATTTAATTCTGTTTAATTCATGGTAGTCTCTCACTCACAAAGCCGCTTAACTTTACTGGAACTGGGCCAGACATGTTTGCCGTATGTCAGGTGACACATGGGCTAAGAGAACCACTAAAGATCCCACTAAACGCACGATGCCATCGCGGCAGGTTGCGACGTAGATGGCGAGACAAGCTTGTCTCAAGGGCTGGCCAGCAGTAGCAAAAAAAAGATTTGCGTTGAAAAGGGAGAGGGAAGCGTTTGCAGCGGGACAAAAAAGGCTAGTTAGAAAACTAACTCTCTATCTTTATGGTAAAGTGATCTTTACTGATCAAAAGCTGTCATGAATCATTTTTGAAGAGGACCAACATGCTTGAAGCATTTATTTTATTTTGTTTTTGTCTTACCTAGGTATCTGCACAAGAATTTCTCGGTTATTGAAATAAATATCTTTTCTAGGAGCAAAATGGGTTTATATAATAAAAGAAAAGACAAAAATAGAGGCTTTATTTTGGAATCAATCACCAAAAAATCTTCGCAGACACCAATAAATACACTATTGAATTACACGAGTGATACAAAAACTAAGCTAGACAGCACCCAGCGGGCCATTTTTGTTTTCTTTCAATCCCAAAACACATACCACGTAAAAGATTAATAGTTTTATCTTAATCCATTATCAGAAACCAATTTAAAGAGACATAATTCAAAATCGAAAGTGAAAGTTCTAAAATCACTTGGCGTTTATCCATTTATTTCTTCTCACGTTCAGTTCTTCAAACGCACTTGGTATCACCTTGACTTGGTCAATTTCGATAAAGTCTTGAGATTTACAATACATTTTGGTGTTAACACTGCTTTATGCTTATCAATGAGAGCTTTTGCTTTGCCTCGAATTCTCGCTTCAGAGAATTTAGTGAAAAAAGGGCTATAAATTTGTGACTTTTAATATTAACTTTTGTCAACACCTTTACGGACATTGGACCTTTTGGAGACCAAAAATATTTAAATATTTCACTGTATTTATCTGTCATTAGTGCTTGAATTGATATCCTTATTATTTCACTGACAATCTCAAAACACGCAGATATTGTATGCACCAACACTATAATTCATGAAAACTTTTAACGATATTACTTCCAACTATCTTACTAATATCCTACTCCTACCATTTATATTTATTTATAAATATATTGTAATATTATATAGGTGAAAATGTGTATGTTTGGATATTTAGATGTTTGGATGTTTGTTACCCAACCACGCAAAAACTACTGAACAGACTTAGATAAAATGTGGCACACAGATATTTCATAGCCGAAATTAACACATGGAATACTTATTATCACGGTAGCTCAGTTCCGTGAGATAATTTCGACCTCCACGGAGGCGAAGCCCCTTCCAGAATTCCAGTCAAATCAGACGCTATCACATCAAACATTCACACCATCAAATTGCTGAATTCCAAAAAAGATCCCACAAACATTCACACAAGAATTAACGTCAGAAAGATCACAAAGAAACAAGAGTGTTTTATGATAGTCCCATGAAAACAATCACTGTGCTTCGGCATCACAAACAACCCGGCCTGACCTCAGCGAACCGGTTTCAAGCCCACGATTAAGTTATCTCAAGTCTGTTTCACCGATTCCCAGTTAATTTCTTCATTTTGTTGCTCCTCCGTATCGTTTATTTTTTTCTTTTTAACGGCCGTCAGAAATGGAACGAGCAATTTTTCTAATGGCCTATCTGGCGATCGATCAAGCGACTCGATTTCGTCTTTTGCGGAAATTGATAGATGTGACAAACATTTTTGCTATATATACCTGTTTGTACGACGATGCTACGGTGTATTTCAATTTTTGATGGAAAATAAGACCAGATTTTACTATATGTGATTTCTCTTCTTTGTCTATAATAAATAATTCTACGTGAGTAAAACACAACAAAGTCACTTTTCGTGTGTATATGACCTCGTTGATCTTCGAAACCACACAATGGATTTCGATGCGGTTTTCACGATCATTTAGATAATTTATTTTTGACGGTTTTTAAATGTGAAACATTATGATTAATCTTACAAATACCAAAGAAATTTCAATGTTTTGTCAAGTTCAATTCGTAAAAACCGTATGATACGTGTTGCTAGTTTACTAGTAAAAGTCAGAGTTATTATGGCTTCACGTTATTCTGTACCATGACGGCATTTCATTGAAATATTTGTATCATATTTATCTAACTTGTGAAACGACTCCGTTACTCCACGAACGGCAGCTGTATTAACGTCCACTAGGCCGATCTTATCTAGCTATAGAGCTACATTAAATATATCAGCGACTTATCTTACAGTATCGTATATAAAGTAACCCCTTTTACACGTGAGTAAAGCGTTCTTGGAATAAGGGTTACCTGTCAAGAGAAATACGGCTACCTACATCTAGAGAAAATGTTTAAGTACCTTTTTGGTAACCGATGTCTTAGTACTAGGTCAAAGTCAAAGTTAATTTTTAAGTAGGCGGTTTGTAATGTCGTAATAAAGTCAAAATGTACAAGAAAAATAGAATTGATTCTAGGTGCTATTTCCAAAATATAGTTTCGTATGGAGAAGAATGGGTATGAAATTACATAGTTTCTTTTACAATATTTTGTACATTAATTTATTTTATTGGTTCACCAACGATTGTTTACCCATGTTCTTTGTTAATATGTAGTAATATAATTAATATGCGAAACTGTGTATGCAGCAGTGCAACAATCAAACTGCGCATGCATAAAGATGTACCGGTGCATTTAAACATATATGCGCCAGTGACTCTCAATCAAAAATCATCTAGTTTCTGAAGAGCCTTTTGCTCACTTTATAATTAGATATTTCCATAAAAATAGGACAAAAGCTGCCATTTATTGAGTCATGAATAATATTTGAATATTTCATTAAGTTCTGTTCAATTGAGATTTATTTGATGAAGATTTTGAACAAAGGTCTTACGATTTAAATTGTTATGTACTGTAATTGGCCTTTACAATAGTTCTATTTATCCTAGAATTTGGTTTACTATTATTCTTTATTTAAGGGTTTATGATCTATCTCTTATTCGTATCTTTATAACCTAAGTATATAACTGAACTACATCTTTATTCATTGTTTCTAATTTTATCATCTATATGATCAATAGTTTTACTGTACAAGTATTTATTTGTAGTTTTTGCACTGGGGTGGGAATCAATCGATCGGCCTAGCATTTTTCCAACATTATTGAGGTACGCTTCCAGTCTAGCCAGATGTAGCTGATTACCAGTATTTTACATGGAGCTACTGTATACCTGACCGCCACAACCCAGTTGCTGGGTACCACGATACCCTTAATAGGACTGGTTGTCTTTTGGGCTTCTGAGGACCCGTAATGACAGTCAAAGACCTACGATCGACGGCTAAACGAGGTTTCTGAGACAGCCAAGGGTCTCGATATTCTATGGATGGGCAATCCAAGAATCAATCGCAGCTACGAGCCACTACATTAAGATGCAGTAATTGTTATGTTTATACCCAGTATATATCTGTATTTTCTATTCGGTTTAATACTCATCTACAATCTACAATAATGGTTACTGACCCAAACATATACACTTAGGTACTTCAGGATTCTCAGCGCTAAAACATGTAAGACCCAACACTTTAATCAACAGGTTCCTGAGTGCCAGTAATTAGCTCTTTCGCCCTACTCTGTATCAAAGTAAAATGCATTAACTTACATAGTTACATTTGGTATGCTTACACTGTTGTTTATTGCAATTTGTTTTAGGAAAATATCTCTTGAGTTTAATGTTTTTAAGAGGATGCGTTTAAGCGCGGGCTTGCGGATGACGAGTAATGGTTAGCTTGCTGTCTGGTAAGGACCAAGCCCGAGTCGATGGTGCGTTGTGTTCCACGCGCGCCTCAAAGAGACATTAGCATCAACTGGTGGGGTCTGCAAGGGCCGATGTCTGCCAGGGGTGCGGGTTGTTCGAAAGAGATACCGTGGCCCCTGGCACACAGGCAACTAAAGGAACACGGGTGGATTTTATTCAGTTAAAGTCTGACACGGCTTTCCGCTCCACTCAGAGCGGGAGAAGTTATTTGATGATTTCCCACCGAAAAAAAAAGGAGTATGCCTTAAGGTAGACCGCGGAATAAAATGTTTATCATCATCCTCATTATCATCATTTCAGCCGCAAGACGTCCACCCCTCCCCCAAGCTCCGCCACTTCGACCGGTTCTGTGCTTCCGGTATCCAGCGGCCCTCAGAAGGACATCGGTCCACCTTGTGGGACGCCTTCCAACTTTACGTCTTCCGATGCGCGGTCGCCACTCCAAAACTTTTCGGCCCCATCGGCCATCTGTTCTGTGTGCAATGTGCCCTGCCCAATGTTGGACATAGGCCTCTCTTAAACTCCGCTACTTCGACCGGTTCTGTGCTCCCCGCATCCAGCGGACTCCTGCGGTCCTTACACGGTCGTCGGTCCACCTTGTGGGAGCACTTCCAACTTTACGTCTTCCGGTACGCGGGTGCATAAACGTAAGAAAAAATAAAAATAGAAATTGTGCAGGCTATCCTTACGCTTCCTCCTTAAGTAAGGAAACATTTTGACACATTGTAAGTTTTACATGGCTGTGTGGAGTAGGTACCTAAGTTTCAGGACATGAAAAGTTTTCATAACTTTAAAATATTACAATATATAATCTGATAGGATATCTTAACCGTCTCGAAACTGGTACAAGACACTAGCAGACATTTTACAAATTAATTTGTGCGATGGGTCACACAGTGCGCTGGATTGGAGTGTGGAAATACGACAGGACACTATGTCACTATGAAGATGGATGGTCCAGGATAGTTTGTAGCCAAAAAGGACTCTAATGTGTTTACTGTTTTATAATTAACGATGAAGTGCGTTTGTTGGCAGAAAACGATCATAATTTCAACAGTAAAATACACTTTAAAGTTTAGTTTCGATTCACCCCTGCAGTCTTTATTCACCCCATTTTACTGTAATCAGTATCGCACTGATTTTTGCCCTAAAATAGTGGCTCAGTTCAATAATGACGGAACTAATGGTTGTGACCAATTCACCTAAAAAGGTTGTCATGACTTTCTGATATATAAAAGATGCTATCTTGACATTTCTGTTGTTTTTTTGCTTTCTTTTAACTATAGGATCAAAGCTTTCTTCGTCTATAGGTTATATGCATACCTTTTTCGGAACTTAGTTTATGCGTATGGATCAAAAAACGTAAAGAATCAGATATCTAACTGAAAAAGAGTTGTTATGGAGTTTCTTGCCCATTCTTCTCCATACGAAGATACTATTGTGAAGGGACAACTAGAACCAATTCTACTTAACCAATACCAATTTAGCCATTTTACTTTTGGGTTGGCGATCGCCGATGGTGATAAAATGCATAGACGCTGCTACCTATTCTCTACTAAGTCCCTTAGTCGCCTTCTACGACATCCACGGGACGAAATGGGATGGCACGCTTGCCAAGTGTGGTGATTATGGCAAAATCCCTTTTGGGGAGGCAGTGGACGACTTTTGGCTGAAATGATGATGATGACTTCTGGGTATAAATTAAAAAAAAATACAGAGAGGTCCGCGGCCTCGCCTATGTTAACGTGCTACCGTAAAGAAGCCTTTGTTAATCCTTATAACATCAACTGTCTGCCAGTGAAAGTGTTGTCAAAATAGGTCTCGCCGTTTCGAAGATTTGCTGGATAAAACTAACAGACAAAAAAAAATAGAATTAAAATTAGAATTAAAATACTATCATATGCAATAAGTAAAAAGCTGTTATTTTTAAATTACAAACAGCCACTTAAATTTTATTTTATTGCATAGATGTGCTACAGAATGTTACAGAATGTTACAATCTAGTGACTGACAAATAGATTATAATAGATAAGACACAAAATAGATATAAAGCATAGTACTCACTGTTACAACTTGACCCGCAGAAGACTTTTTAAATGACCTTATCACGTCAGCGTCACAGTCAGTTCGAGCCCCGGATTCCTAAATAGTCGTGAGTCGGATGTCATTCCTTATCTACGAAATCGTGTGTCTATTTTTAAAGAATATTACGGTTCTAGTTCACCGAGAATTTCAGTTAGACATTTGAGTGATACCTGTGTATTTAATATTGATATGGACTTCGAAAAAAAAACACTGCTAAGTGAAAAATATGTTTCATTTCGGAAGTCGGTTTCTTTCGTTTTGAATGTTTACGTAATTTCTCAATTTGTAGTATTTTTTTTTTTGGGAATCGGGAAAAATATACTGACTTTTCTAAAGAACTCAAGATTTTGTTTTACTCTAACATAATTATAACAATCATTAAAAAAAACTTATTCACATTACCTTTTCAATTATTAGTTTCTCAGATAAAATACAAGCCAAAAGGATCAAAATCATAATTCATGACATTTATAAATCTCTATCTCTACCTTTTTACTTCAAAATCAAACATTTTGATTTACACTAAAGCCAGGTATAAATAATCACAAGTGTTAATGTATTTCAATTCCGTATTTGAAACATTCAACTCTTTGACATGAAATATTATTCATGGATTCAATCCGTTTGTGGGACACTTTTGCCATTTATATAATATCCTGGATTCCTTCATGAATGTCCTTTGATTTACATATTTACTGATATTTCCTTTTCCTAGTTTATCTAATTTTCATACTTATTCTATTCCTACTAATTCCTAATATTAAAAATGTTAAAGTTTGTATGTTCCGATATTTAGATGTTTGGATTTTTGTTAGTCAATCACGCAAAAACAACAAAACGGATTTCGATGAAATTTTTAATACATCTACTTAGTTAGAATCTGGATTAATAAATAAGGTACTTTTTATCCCGTAAAATGGGCGGTCTTATCTAAAAAACTGATCAAAAGAGGGATTAATTTGAAGCCCTCACACATAGACGCGACGTAACTTTAGTACAACAATTTCTATGAAAACTTCATGAACATTGTTCTACCAGAATCGCGTCGAACCTTCACGCTGCGCCTGTCTGCAGCAGCCTTTCTTCGTCTCTCTCTAGTTCTGTTGGACAGCAAAAAAACAAAAATTGAGACTGACAGAACTAGAAAGAGACGGAGTTTTATTTTTGTCAAAATATCCTAACAAAGAAATGTAACTACAATAATAAAAACATTAAATGTTAAGAAACGAAATCGCACTACACCGTTAACACGATGCATCAACGTCAACAACTCAAGCTTAACTGTCAACGCTAACGAACACCTATGCGCTTGCGCATACTCTTGTACAGTCATGAGCATAAATACCTTACACTTTGTCAGATTCAATAGCGATTTATCCTAAAGTTTTGGATGAAATTCTATTTTGTTACGAACAAAGTATTTTCAAAACCATACTATTATGAAATGGGTCTTTTTCAAGGTTTCAATTGTTATTTCATGAGAAAAATGCTTTTAAATCTTACGTAAGTAAACATAAATATCACATCACGATGATCACGGCTGTATTTCCAGATTTTTTTCCCGGTAATGGATGGGTGTACCCATATTTCGCCAGTTATGTTTAAGTCACATGAAGTAAGGGGCGAGCCTACTGCTATCATGTGGGTACAAATGCAGACTCCGGGCTGCAATTGAGAAATCCCAGATGGGAGAACCCAAAAACACTTTGCGCGACCTGGAAATCGAACTCGGGAACTCATGGTCAGCACTAGCGCTTGTGACGACTAGACAAACACACACATGCAGAGAGACACATAACACATACACACAAAGACACATAACACACACATACACACACACACATCATCATTCTCCTGCCATCTCAATGTATTTAGGGTCGGCGAAACATGTATTTTTCTTCCATACTTCAGGTTTGTGTAAGGTATTTATGCTCGTGACTGAACATACATAAAAGTAATGTTCGTATTATTGGAAAATATGTATTTATAAAGTGAATGTTGATATCCGTGAGATTAACGTATTAAGTCTTTAATGGTTAATACGGATAAGTACTATGGGATAATAATGATTAAAAACGGCACATACTTTATTACTTACTAAATAACTCTCTTTCATTGATGGCGATTGCTGTTTTTAAAACTTCCGTATACAATGGACATTCCATGGACATTTATTTACGACTACGCATATTTAATGAAGTTTCGAGTCTGCATACGAAAAATCAATAACATAATTGTATAAATATTAGTTTACTTTATAAAGCTTGTCAAAGATCGAAAATCACAGTCAACCCATCACGGTGATTTCCGGGTGTTTCCACTGCGAAGATCGCCGTGAGGACACGGTGGAGCACACGGTGGCGGTCTGCCCGGCTTGAGCGAAGCACTGCCGTGTCCTCGTGGAGGCGATCGGTGGCGGCGATCTCTCGCGTCCGGCCCCTGGTCCAGGCCATGCTGCGGAGCGAGAGTGTATGGGTAGCCGTCACCTCCTTCAATGAAGCAGTGATGCTCGCGAAGAGGGAGGTGGCGCACGTGAGGGAGAGGCAGCATATGCGTCCTCGCGACCCTAGCCGCCGCAGGATACGGAGATGCCCTGGGCGTCGGGAATCCCAGGCCGATTTCCGGCCACCGTAGGCATGAGCTTGCGGACGGCGAGTAATGGGTAGCTCGCTGTCCGGTAAGGACCAAGCCCAAGTTGACGGCGCATTGTGTTCCACGCGCGCCTCAAAGAGATGTCAGCACAAAAAATGATGGGGCCCGCAAGGGCCGATGCCCGCCAGGGGTGCGGGTTTGTTCGAAAGAGATACCACAGCCCCTGGCATATGGACTACTGAAGAAACACGGGTGGATTTTAGTTAGTTAAATTCTGACACGCCCTCCTGCTCCACCCAGAGCGGGAGAAGTTGTTTGATTATTTCCCACCCAAAAAAAAACACGGTGATTTATATTGTTTTAAAATCATGTTTTTTTTTTTAATTGACGATACGTTCTATTTTATACTTTCAAAATATTTATATGCACTACTTTTGTCAGTATTTTCATTTATTATTTTCTCTATATTATAGGTATAATTTATGAACTACTGGTACATAAAAGTTGTTCGGGATTATGTTCTTGTAATTATTGCAATCCTAATACTGACGACAGTATAATTACGTCAGTATTTGCACTGTGATTAACTGATTAATTCGAAATTGAATTTACTACTGTTCTCCTGAATTTATCCTTACCGTAGTGAGATCCCCCCCGAGTGGGTTCCCGCATTGTCGTTGCGGGGGGGCTCAGTAACCGTGGATTCCGGCCACGGTGAAGCCAAGAGGAACCCAAAGGTGGGGCCGCTCATCAGGGCTTTTGCCTTCAAACCATTGACGTAGCGGCCAAAAAGTAGGTTGCGGTGAGGTGCACCGCAACTGAGGTGGACCGCGATGTCGAATGGGAGGCATCGCGGCTGAGGGTTGCGGGCTGCGGTAGAGGAGGAGTGCCGGTGCTTCTAAGCAGCGTTCTTCCCTTCCGTGGCCTGGACGAGGCCGCCACCGTTTGATGGCGGACGCGGTGGGGCCGCAGGGGAAGAGGAGTGTCGGTATAGCGTCGGCCGCTCTCTCTATCCCCTGCGGCCGAAAAGTGGTAGACGAGACGGCGCGTTGTGTTCGACACGCGCGCCGTCAAAGATGTCAGCAACCACTGGTGGGGTCCGCAAGGGCCGATGCCTGCCAGGGGTGCGGGTTTGTTCGAAAGAGATACCACAGCCCCTGGCATACGGGCTACTGAGGGAACACGGGTGGGTTTTAGTCAGTAAAAGTCTGACACGCCTCCTGCTCTAACTCAGCAGGAGAAGTCATTTGATGATTTCCCACCCAAAAAAACCATAGTGAAATTTGATTCTTTTACAAAAACATAAAGGATTTATTAAAAGCATTTTGCCGTTATATTGCGGTAGAATCATCGACGAGATGTAGACATAATCCAACCTCCTGCCTTGACCCTAATTAATTGTTGGTAGATGCAGCGTGTCTTTTTATTCTATGTCTCTAACAGCTCATAAAATAGTAGTCTCCCCTTACTAACCATATCATCCACGCGTCAAGTTCGTGAACGGGCGCCGTCGATTGAGACTGGTCATCTCCTAACTGCCATGGCTTATTTTGAATCTTATTTTTTTTACATTGTTCTCACATATAGAAGCACGAAGAATAATGTTCCCAAGATTTTGTAATACCCATGATTAAAAAGAGTGTCCTTGGAGTTACTTGCCCGTTCTTCTCCATAGAGATCTACGTTTTGGAATAGGCACCTAGCTTCAACTTCGATTTTTGTTTGACAATTCAAAAGTGCCTGTAAAAGGTTTAATTGAAATAAATGCTTTGAGTTCGAGTTCATCTTTAATCCCATCCGTAGGTTTTCCATCTATCGAGGCAATGGTACTTGATACTGACACTTTTTACATCCAGTACGTTCCTACATTAATAGCAGCACTATTCAGTGGTTTTAATAAGAACTACAAAAGTACACCTTGGGCACGACCCTTGGAACACTCCAACTAGTCTATCATGTTTTAATGCCAAAAATAACGTGGTCCCGTAAGTCTTCTTCCCCTGCCCCCCCCCCCCCCCCCCCTAAAGTCATATTCATCAAAACTCACGATATGTTCTCATTCATGAAGATACAAAAAGCTGCAGGAATTGATCGTTTATAGATGACTTAAGGACGCTTGTCGTAATTCAAATTCAAATGGAACAACTTCTAGATCAGCAGTTAACTGCAAATTCAATTTGTAACTCGTTAATTCTTTCCTAGCACATTTAAATAGCCTCCATCAGTGGCGATAATGAAATGTACACCCATTGTGCCCTGGACTGTAAGTCCAAATGCCATCTTTCATCAATCTGCCTAACCATTTCCCAAATATGTAAGGGTCGGTTTCCAGTCCAACCGAATACCTACAACTGAATACCAGTATTTTACATGGCATAAGCAGTCTATAGTATTGTCACTACTGAAACACAGTCTTCTCCTCTTTGAGATGGAGTAGGCCGTAATTCACCACGCAGGGCTCAGTGCGGGTTGGTAATGTCAAATTTTTAAAATTGTTTGGTCTAGGACATGCCGCTTTCCTCTAAAAAAAAACTTTTTGTTCACCGATTTGAGAGCATGAAATGGTGAGGTTAGAGGCGAGCATGAAATAATTGCTGTGGTGGCCAAGTGGTAACGGCCGCGACTTACGAGTTGTAGGTCGTGAGTTCGAACCCAGACAGGCGCTTTACTTTGTGTAAATTAATTCATCACCACTGCTCTCAAAACGGTGAAGGAAAACATCGTGAGGAAACCGGCATGTCCTAGAACCAAAAAATTCGAAGACATGATAACATCTACCAACCAGCAATGGGCCCGCGCGGTGGATTACTGCCCAATCCCTCTCACCAAGAGGTGGCCTGTGTCCCAGCAATGGGAACATTATAGGCTGATGATGATGATGAAATAATTTACCGCCTAAGTATATGTCATATTCACGCCCGATTCGAATTCTGTTTTTAATCTTTCACTTAAGTAAGTGATCGTAACTATGAACAGTACTAACGATTCACTGCACTATATAATCCTATATACTAAATTTTGTTATACTGTGACGGTTTTAGTAATAAACGAGGTGACGGCTCGTAAAGTGTTTTTGTGAAAAGGATATGGTTTCTGTGAGAGCGGGAAGCGGTTAGGTCTGATACGTTTATTTGGCTGGACAACTTGTTTTTTTATCCGATTACGGCGAGGGTTTATGATTTTGACCGCTATGTATGTTTATAAGTTCGTCTGTGGGAACATCTAAACTAGTTGTCATAATTTGACAAATTAGGTATCGTTAGAAGTATCCTAAACGTCCGCTGGTTATAAGTGCTGCTGCTAGTTCTGTGACGTGATATTGAATATGGCGCCCTTTGGAGGACATAAAATGACGAACTAAAAAATTATTCAACCGTGCCCTACAACTTGGCAATGCCAAGCATGTTGGGCACTTTTCCCATTGACAACGATGCTAACGCATTTTTTGATGCCCTATGATTCTGATTGATATTCTTGTATGTACGTATTATTATTTTCAGACTCTTTAAATTTTAACCATGTTTTAAGAAAAAAGACTTCATATTATTTTTTTTGCTGAGATTGTTAGCAAAACGAAGTCAACCGTTTTTAACTGACTTCAAAAAGAAGGAGGTCATCATTTCGACATGTTTTGATCCCAAGAATGATGAAATTTTGAATTGGTGTGGGGTAGGTACCATAACTAAAAAGTGAAAAATAAAAACTTTAAAAAAATAAGTGACTTCCGGAAAAACACTACAAAGTGAAAAATTGCTTTAATTTTTCCGGAAGCCGGTTATTTTTTTTTTAAGTTTTTGTCTTGCTCCGCTCTCATTAAGACCTGAACCCACAAAGATGGTTTACGATCAAACAGGATTACGTTTTGTGATTGATACGAATACCTCTTAATAAATTTCCTTTAGGATTACAACCAGTACTTTGTCAATCTGTTTGTTTTATGCTGCAGTATTAAATTTTGAATTAGACGGATCTCGATCAGATTTACGAACCCGATCATCCAGATAAAGGATCTTATTAAAATAAAATTTATCTTTTTCCTCTACAGTTTTAATGTCGATTTTACGACGAAGGAGGTTTTATGAAAGAATTTTAATTTAAACATGCATCACAATAAAGCATGTTGTGGTGTTATTTATAAAAATAAGCTTTAATCAAATCAGCCCGAAGCAAATGGATATTGGTTGCTGGCGTAACACATGTAAAGGGGCCGCTACTAATGAACTTTAATCGATAGGCGATCACGATTTATCATCGTTAGCTTCTACAGTCAAAATTCAACTCAGTTCATATCTCTCTAAAGTGTATTTTCAAGTGTTGGATTCACGTCGTTAAACCTAAAGGTGGAACGTATGTCTGTCATGGTACGGGGTTCTCTCTCGCTTAGTTAATTAAGACATAGATTATCAAACGTTTTTGAGTAGTAAATAAAATTGTAATCTTTACCGTACGGAATAGGCGTCTATAACGCCACTATCTTCATATAAGAAACGCATAATGTTTTCTTTGATCCCACACCTACGCTTAAAATCCTATAAATACTAATGCAACTGTCAATTTTTAATGTACCGATAGGAGGCGATGCTTTTTTTTATAATTGTTTTTAAATGTCATTTTTAACTTTGTCTTTACAGGTAAGTTGGTGTCTTGTCGTGTATGGAGTTTTGTGAGTATGTCTTTGTGTTAAATAGAGCCTGGTTCTGGTGCAATTTGTCTATTGTAGCTTTGGTTACTATTTGTGTTATTCATGTCTATATTCGTTTTTGATTTTAATATATTGCTATATTTCGTCGGCCGTGTGGTGCCGGACGTAAAAGTAGAGCACCATCCCATTTCTTCCCGTGGGTTTCGTAGACGGCGACTAAGAGACTTAATAAAGAATAGGCTGCTGCATAATCTTTAGTAAGTCTCTTAGTTCTCTCTCTCGTTCTCTATGTATTTTACCACCATAGATCCACGAATGACAGCCGGGACCGACGGCTCAACGTGCTTTCCAAGGCACAGAGGAGTCTCGTTATGTAAAAATGGTCACCCATCCACAGAGCAACCTGATGGATCGGCCCGTGCAGCTGGTATCTAAGCCACGAGCCCCTCAATATTCAAACTTATGTATGAAAATTGTATCTCGTTACATATCTCTATTTCCCCGTATAATTGGTTAGTAACCAACCAAACAGATCCAATTCCTTTGCTCCAAAAATCAGAGTACCTACAAAATAATATGTTAGCTCTCTTATTTGTGGTCAAAGTTTCAGGACTTTAATTTTGTTTTCCTTTCTTAAATTCCCCCTATTTCTCTTACCGTTAATTTAACCAAAAGTTCACAAGATATAAGTCATGTCGAAACTTTTAAAACAAGGAGAACAAACTGATTAAATACTTTAATCTTTATTTACTCTGTCTGTTTTGTTTTTAAATTTATTGGGCTTTTAACTTTTGGGACGTGCAAGTCTGGGCATGGCTATTTATAGCCTTCCTAATTTTCTAAAAGGTGATGATCGATGTTGATAGTTTTAACGTTCTGTTTGAGTAACTTCGTATCTTTAGAGTTAATATTTTCTTTGACTGTAGCTTCAACTTACACTGAAATCAATCAAATATTTGTAGCAACACGTTCTTTATAAAATTTATAAAAAAAATATCTAGCAAATTCAATGTACCCAGTCACTGAACGAATGAAATGAACGAAAATAGTTTTAAGAATAAATTTAAAAAATATTATTTAGAAATATTTTAAAGTAGGGGCTTGTGGCTAAGTAACAATAGCTGCACGGGTCGATCGATCAGGTTAAGCTACGCTTGCCGCGGTTGGTCCGTGGATGGGTGACCATCTTTACATGCCAAGATCCTTCCGTGCCTCCGAAAGCACGTTAAGTCGTTGGTCCCGGCTGTCATTTGTGTATCTTTGACAGTTGTTACGGCTCGTCAGAAGCCCGAAAGTCTGACAACCAGTCTTTACCAAGGGGTATCGTATTACCCAGTAACTGGGTTGTGGAGGTCAGATAGGCAGTCGCTCCATGTAAAATACTGGTATTCAGCTGCATCCGGTTAGACTGGAAGCCGACCCCAACATAGTTGGGAAAAGGCTAGGCAGATGATTTTAAAGTGCCACCCTTTAAATAATATTTAAGTTTAAGTACTAAGATTATTGAGTGTATAGACTCACCGACCCCACAGTTAAACCACTACTACGGTTTTGTGTGGTTTAGTTTATAAGTTATACTTACTGTAATATTATGTGAATATAAATAAATAAATAATCATAAATAATGTTGTGTGTTTGGGATGATAAGAAATACTAACCTAACGTTTACTATCCCAAATAACGCAACATGCATCTTGAAGTTTTAATACTTCTATATTAAGTTTTAGTATAAGCAGTTATCCTCATCAAAGCTTATCAAAGTATATTTATATATATATTATATTTTACTATTATTTTTAACTACATTTTTATTGAGGTCAAAAGTTAATTCACCATTATTCCGATTCACGTTTACTTTGAGAAGTACTCTTACACCAAACTCTTCTTGAGCATCTACTTAAGCTACTTACATAAAATCTATTATATCGACTCCAACGAAATCATTACCAGAGACATTTCCTACGTCATCTTTTTTATTTTTAATACTCAAAGCGATGCCTAATGGATCAAGTAGTCAAACACGCACACATACATGACCAACATCGTTAAAAGTCTCGACTTTAGTGTGGAAGATTTAGAGTTCAAATTCGTGTAAATTTTTGCTTTGCTTTAAAATTGTCTTAGTAAAGTGAAGAAGTCATTTCGTCGTTGTCACTGATGGGTTTTCAAATATTGACCGGGTTGGCCATTATCTGGCCGAGTGTGTCGGCGGCCTAACACTGCGTTGATAAGGCTAGTTGTGTCGCCGGCCTAAAAAGGTCTGTTTGTTTTCTGTCTGTGTTTGTATGGGGATATTATATGCGGGCCTTTTTGTAATTAAAAATGGACATTAGGGTTGAATTTCTGTATGGGTTGGGTTGACGGCGTATATGGAAAATATATTCATCTGTATCTAATTTTGCATGTATTCTCTTTTGTAGTAGCATTGCTACCTTTTTGTCATACCTAGGAACATTACTATTTTAAATCACTATCCTAGAATTCTGTTTAGTGCTTGCATTCACTTTCTCGCCGACTGGTCGATACCAGAACTGGCCACCAGAGGGCTGGGTCGTTCTTTGGCCATATAATGAGCTTTGTTGCCAGTCTTCTGGGCACGTTTCCTGATGACAGCTATGCATACGAATATTTCGACGCCTAAGTGTCCTTTTGTTTTTGTATTTATTTGTTTAGTTAGTTAGTTAATCAGTAATTTAATTTATAATTACGGTTGGTAAAATTTGAAATCTTCGTTAATTTGATTCGAATAATTGCTCCAATTTTATTCCCTTCCTAAATAGCCAGTTTATGTTCCTGCACCAACATCTCTATTAGAGCACTTCCTAAGAGGGTCTTCTTTATCTCTTATCAATTCCCCATAAAATTACTGATAACGCCTGTTATATAATTAACATAAAACACCATGGTTGCCGACAGTCTGCTCGAGGACCACTTGATAATCACTTAGAAGTCTTACTTAGTTGTATCTTAACTTTGGTCCATTGGGTAGAGGCTAAAGAGGATTGTCTACATTGTGTCTGTACGTCCACTCTTTCCGTTTTCACCGATAAAGAGATTTTTTAAAGAAGTATCTTTGAATCTGATTGGTTGCTCCTTATTACCTGACTGTGCGGCAGCAAAGAGAGGATTATGTTTGGTATACCGCCGTTTACCCGAATTTTATTTGCCCTAATATCATTTGCCATAATAGTCAACAGCCATAATATCATACGACATAATACTAATTTGCCCTACTCTCATTTGCCATATTAGTCACGTGCCAGAATCATTGTTTCCCATAAAGTCACTTACCATAACATCATTTGTCATAATCATTGTAAGCCCTAATTATCACATGCCATAATTATAATATGCCATAACATAATTTGCCATCAACATCGGGTGTTTATATCAAGAGAAATTGGATGCAATTGGGACTTTAGGGCACCCCGACTCGGACAGGTTAGGTTAGAAGGGTAGTGTGAGCGAGCGAAGCTAGCGAATAGACCCCGCCATCCCCTTCGTGGTTATTTTTTTATAAACCACACAGAAGTAGGAGCCCCGCGAAGCGGGGCTCCGTCGACCTAGCCCACCATCAACCATGCACAGAACCGGCGAGGCGGCGGGCCTCCTTGCCGGATTACCGCCATGGGATCTGGAGGCAAAGGTCCTCGCGCAAATATGGGAGTGGCGCGAGGAGGCCAAACGCCGGGGCGTAAGTCCGCTGCCGCGGGAAATCGCGGCACAGCGGACAGAGCTCCGGCGGGATCTCATGGTGACATGGAGAGAGCGATTGTCGCAACCCAGTGCTGGGCACGCCACGATTGCGGCGGTAAGTCCCCTCTTTGAGGAGTGGTTTGAGAGGCGGCATGGCGTCCTCACCTTCCGCCTGACGCAGGTCCTCACCGGACACGGTTGTTTCGGGAGGTTCCTGTTTCGGATAGGGCGGGAGGAAACGCCCGGGTGTTTCCACTGCGAAGATCGCCCTGAGGACACGGTGGAGCACACGGTGGCGGTCTGCCCTGCTTGGGCGGAGCACCGCCGTGTCCTCGTGGAGGCGATCGGCGGCGGCGATCTCTCGCGTCCGGCCCTGGTCCAGGCCATGGTACGGAGCGAGAGGGCATGGGGAGCCGTCACCTCCTTCAGCGAAGCAGTGATGCTCGCGAAGAGGGAGGCGGCGCACGTGAGGGAGAGGCAGCATATGCGCCCTCGCGACCCCAGCCGCCGCAGGATACGGAGACGCCCTGGGCGTCGGGAATCCCAGGCCGATTTCCGGCCACCGTAGGCATGGGCTTGCGGACGGCGAGTAATGGGTAGCTCGCTGTCCGGTAAGGACCAAGCCCAAGTCGACGGCGCGTTGTGTTCCACGCGCGCCTCAAAGAGATGTCAGCACAAATAGTGATGGGACCCGCAAGGGTCGATGCCTGCCAGGGGTGCGGGTTTGTTCGAAAGAGACACCACAGCCCCTGGCTTAAGGGCTACTGAAGGAACACGGGTGGGTTTTAGTCAGTAAAAGTCTGACACGCCCTCCTGCTCCACCCAGAGCGGGAGAAGTTATTTGATGATTTCCCACCCAAAAAAAAAAAAAAAAAAAACCATGCACAGAATAAATAAGTTTATTCTTATTATACCAAACATTGCGCACCCATCGACATCGACAGCCAGAAAGCTAATAAGTAGGTAAGTATTAGAATTAAAAACAAGTTTAATAATCAAACTATATAATTATACTTAGGTAGTTCAATTTCTTTTTTAATGCAAATACAAATTTGATGCTAAAGCACGCAAAAATTCTTCTTTTGTATGTCATTTAAATATTATGTCTAATAATTAATATGGCACATAAAAATAAGGCAAACAATACTTATGGCATTCGTATCTTATGGTATCTAAAATTCGGGCAGTTAAAAGTATGTCATATGTCTTTTAGGGCAAATGAAACATTCGGGCAAATGAAATTCGGGTAAATGAAATTCGGGAAAATGATGATTATGGCATAAATCTTCGGGCAAACAATAGACAACCATTATGTTTATCACGCCTGTCTTTGTATCTTTGTATGTGAGATTCTTCATACTCTCAAAGCATTTTCCTTGTCCAGGGAACGCAATGGTTGCAGGCTAGGTTTGATTTTTAGGTAAAAAATTATCCCACGTGTATACATGTGTTAATCTAGGTTATAAAATAACTTTGTGCCAAAATTCATAGGAATCTGTTTAGCCGTTTTTCCGTGATTATCCACAAACATTCTGACATCCAAATAATCAAACTTCATATTTATGTTGTACTAGCTGTGCCCGCGACTTCGCCCGCGTGGAATAGTATTTTTGAGTAGATTTGTATTTCACGAAGAACATTAATAAAAATAAAAAAAACAGTCGGTGCAGTCCATAGATTGTTAGTAATTAGTTAGTAACTATTTGTGCTTATCTGCTATGTTAGTCATTTTAGTAGATAACTATGAGTTTCTTTACTTAATGAAACCTACAGCCACCACCAGGTGCTTGCGCAACTATCATTTTCAGGATGCCATTCCGACTTAATAGTCGGAAGCGTACGCAAGCGGTACGTAAGCGTTGTAGTAAGGATGCTGCTTTCTTTCGCATGATGGCATGAAAGCCATCCGTATGAGCTTCCGCAAACATCACCGACGCACTACAACGCTACGGAAAAAATCAGTATTCGCATGCGTGTCGTCTGCCCTCACGTGTCTGCCCGTTCGCGTAAGTACACTCAGGCATATTTCCCCACCTACACCACGCCGTGCCACGACGCGCTCCACCGCCCCCCCCCCCCCCCCCGCACAGCTGCACTGCGCTACACATACATTACATATTTCCATACAAACTTTCATCCCCTATTCCATATTGTTATTATACACCCTTGAGGTAAAACTTTTACAAACTTTGAATGTAATATTTATTAATATCAAATCAACAGCCTAAAAAATAAGTTTCAAGCTTCTTTAAAAATGACGATACTTCCATACAACTTTTCATCACCCCCTTTCAACCCCTTACAACCCTTTTTCGCATTAAAAATTAGCCTATGTTCTCTTTTTAGCCTGTGGCTCTAGACTAACTGTGTACCAAATTTCATTTAGATCGGTTCAGTAGTTTTGGCGTGAAAGCGCGACAGACAGACAGGCAGACAGAGTTACTTTCGCATTTATAATATTAATATAGTAAGGAAGTAAGGATTAATGACCATCTAGAGTGTAAAAATAACAGTCTTGAGGAGAACAAAAAAAAAAAACAAGACAGTAATAGGTTGAAAAACAAAACGATTGCATCTGAAATGTTTAATCTAGCTCTACTGTTTATTTGACACCAAACAGTAGTGTCAGTCACCAAAATAACCTGTCTGCAGTACAGTACAAAAATCAAATACGATTCACCATTTAAAGCAAAACTTCCAAAAGATATGAACCCCATGCATCACCGAAGACAAGGAGCTAGGCAGCAAAAAAACTAAGTTATGCAATAAATCCGTAAACCCACATGTGTTGAGAGAGCGTTCAGGAGATATTAATTACGAGACAGACAGACATCCGTACGATTCAGTGTGTACATCAACGATATAATTGGGAACAAATGTGGATGATTTTGAAAATGTTTTCGGTGATATGTGAGAATTTATTTTGACTGCCAGTCGTAAACGAGGGGTGCTTTTTGATGGGATAGTAAACACTTAACTTCAAAGGGTTGGTTTATTTTGAATGCACTGATGAGCTAATTGCGACTTCCTAAAAATAAGGTTTAAATTTTGTTTTGATGGCAACATAAAGTCACTAGGGCCTGTCATTTTTGGATTTGATGAAAAGGGTTGCATTATCAAAGGGTTATTGTATATAGTCGTGTTTGTCATCATCAATTTGTGTAGTTAGCAGCATATTCTTTACCTGATTATTTGATTGAAATTTAAACAGATACCTATGGTTGGTAAGCTGAACATATTTAGTTTTTATTTTTCCAAATCTATTGCCATAATCACCAAACACACACATTGGTACCGATATATTAATATACGTGTACAAGCTCACATAAACCTAAAGAGTTTTATTTAAAAATGAACGTCCGATTACCATCAGGCTTACACCGTTCGATGCAATTAAGCATATTGTGTGTACAATCAGATCTCATACGGAGATACCGACCCGATGATTTGAGATAATAATCTTATTGGATGTTTGCTTACAAGATTAATGTTCGTTCTTTATTCGTAAACGATTTAAGCAGGAAATAATATAGTTGTTCAATATCGTATGATTACTTGCAGTTTTTTGGTAGGACTCTCTGACTGTGTAGGATTGTAGTAGATGAGGATATCAACTTTGACAGTCATCAATTTCCTCATTAACTGTCCATTTGACTTCTGACCTTTTCAATCCTACAGATTGATGAAGTATGATGATGATGACACCATTAATAGAAATAAACATTGCAAACGTTCCCATAAAAATACACCGCACGGCTATGTAGATATTTCACACACTCTACCTCCAGAGGTGTATTGTAAGTATACCCACATTTCGCCAGTTATTTCAAAGTCCCATGTGGCAAGCCAATTATAACTAGATACTAGTTTTTGCATGCAGCTTCCGCAGCGTGAATGCCGAAAATTTTCCCCGGGGAACGTAATACGGGGATAAAAACTATATTATGTGTGTTAATCGAGGCTATAAACTATCTGTCAGCCAAAATTTATCCAAATCCGGTCAACCGTTTTGGCGTAATTGAATAACAAACAATCAAACTTTGTATATTTATAATATTAGTAGGATTTCACATCAAAAATATTACAGTATTACATTTGATGTAAACGCATACGCCAAAACGAGAGAACGTACGGACGTGTCGAGCTTAAATGCCCTTAAATCTATCTTTATAAATAAAAAGAGAAGTCCTGACTGACTGACTCATCAGTGCCCAGCCCAAACCCTTGGATCTAGAAAGCTAAAATTTTGCACAGAGGTTCCCTTTATAATGTAGACAAGGTATAAGGAAGGATTTTTCGAAATTCAACCCTAAGTGAGTTAAATAAGGGATGAAAGTTCCGCGCGGGTGAAGCCGCTGGCAAAAGCTAGTAATAAATAATGAAACTGATAATGTTGTAAAACTTTACTATACTAACCGATAAAACATTTCGATACGTGTAGAACTATGAATCTAAGTGAAATATGAACAACTACAAGTTATTGACTGTTTTAAATGAAAAAAAGCAAATACAGTTCATAAGGCTGATGGCGGTAGCGGCGACAATGTTGTGAGTGTAACTGCGCAGTAATGTAACGTTATACCGACGGTGGAGCCATGAAGACATGAGCTTAGCGAGTTAGGAGATAACCATCCTAAGTCCCCGTACTAAGTCGTGCAATAAAAGGCTTACGCTAAAAATAATGGCCTTCCCATGACAGTCAAATTAAGTGTCTCGGTCATTATTTTTGCCAGAAATGTCAAATCGAAACAGATATGCGACCATCTTTTGACGAGGCTAGGCGTAACTATGATTGAAATCTTTGCAGATAACTAAATTATTAAAGGCAAAGCAAATTTCAACGTTGTGTTCAATCGAAAATAGAAGTACGGAAATCAGAATTGAAGGACTGTTTTTTGGATAAATAGTGTTATTAATAATCTCGACCTCCGAGATACGGACAAATGCCCAGTCTGGGCGTCACCGCCCACTCTTCTTGTACAATATGGTATTAATAAAACAATTGAAATTTGAAATAATACTGATAAAGCTTTAAGGAAAAATATCCGAATACATCATGGTTTTCCAAAAAACTTGCTACATTTGAGATCAACTACAGCACATTCTATTAAAAATGTCTGATCATGACTATAGGTATGCAGTTTATGGCTAATTGACACTAACTATCAAGCTATCATAGGCGTCAGTCACCTAGAGTGTTCCAAATAATCATTGTCCTGTAAAACAAATGCTGTCAACCGATCGCTGAATCCCTGGCCAAATCTCGGTCGCTCGTCTTACATCCCATCGGCTCAGTGCTACTGCATTCTTAAGTGTGGGCCGTGCATTCAGGACGGGTTCGACGCAAAAACCAAGTTCAGTCCAGCATTCATAACAGTTTTTGTCACCTGTCTCCAACCTCCGGGCTTTATGTTCATAATAATACCTGCATGCTTTGTGAGACGAGAATTCTACGTGTTTTTCAATTGAAATCATATCTCCTCAATTGTTTTTTTATTTTGTATTGTTTCATCTAGTTTCGTTATGTGTTGTTGGGGTTTAGGCTGTCCTGTCAGGTTTTAGTTGAAGGATCAATTTTGACATAAGTCACAAATCTGTGTAAAATACCAAGAGTGTGAACATAATATTACTATACACAAAAAACACAGTTTTTCTTTTCTAGATAATCTCCAATAATCTTTGCTGGAAATAGAGGATCACGTTTTTAGTGAAGGATCTTAGAAAAAATATTTGGCTCTTTACTGAGTTTTGTAGTATAAAAACACCAATTTCCAAATAAAAAACAAACTTGTTAGTTATCCGCCCATTGACATTTAGTGTTGCTGTTGTAGAATACTTAGTATGTATTTTCTGATTATAATTAATACAATTAATACGAGTATTATTACTAGGTTAGCATGTGCTGTCATGTTCGTTAAGGCAATTTAATGACACACCAAGGCAAGCTCGGGTTTCATGTCATATTTTTTGTACCTTAATCTTTAAGATGATATCCGTTTCATTTACATTTTCAAGTATATTTTTATTCCACCACCACCATTATAATCAAGTTCCCTAGTTATTTTAAGACACACGTAAAATGAGGCATCATAAAAATTAAGTAGAGCTATAACTCGACAGAAATAATAATGACTTACTTCAAGAACACGCTACAGTAAAAACAAAAGATCATATACCTACTTCAAGTTCGAGATAATGACTTTATTAAAATTCATAACTCAATTTAATAATAACTAGCACTCTGCTAGTAAGACGTTCTTCAGCAACCCAATGACCTGATCTAAAAACGTCAGAACTTTAATTATTCGGAACAACATAATCATTTGAATCGTGAGTGTTCAATGAACATAGGTATTAATGGCAACGACTAGTTAATCTTGACCTCTATCTACGAATTCATTGTTCGAAGCTCCTCAGCTAATACGTGCCTTGTTATCTTGGTCGTTAATACTAAGATTATTACGTTACCCTCACTGCGAGATACTAGTTTACTTGTCGGAACCACCCGCTGCGCTTGATGTGAGGCGTATATCCAGCCACGCAAGTTCTATCATCTTTCATAGATCGTTATTCATTAGCAACTTTATTAACAGCAAGTTAAGATTCAAATTCATCATCTCCAACTTACGTGGTAGGTTGTACACCTCATGCCGTTTCATTACGATCCTTACCATCGTTTATCATACTTTACATTGCTATAATTTATTCATAAAAGCGATCTTATTTTATATCGTCCGAGATTATTTTACATGTTGTTCTCAAATTTCTCAATACGTGACAAGATTCAGTATAAAGTCGTTCTGCTCTTTGAATTATTGTAGTTTTATTATCGATAGCAATATTTTACACGTCGCCAAGTCGTTGTAAGATGAGACCAACGCTTATTTATGTGAGGATCGTAGTTGTCTTTATCATGTATGCGGAGTTTTAATATTTTTATATCACCAGTGTCGGATCTGGTATCCAGCACTTAATTTTCACGAAGTTCTTACAAAGGTTTCATTGTTTGAATATAATTGTTTTGCTGATTTTTATAAGTGTAGGACAAATACCTATTAGGTTGCATTGATATAAATATTAAACGTAATAGTTTTAGAAAATAAAAAAAGTTTAGTTTAAAATGAATGAAAAGAAATGCCATTATAAACAAATATGTATTGCCATCGCGTTAATAAATGAGAAGTAGGTACGAAACAGATAAGGTTAGGACAGATTCATAACTTATTCGCGACTAAGTTCTTTCAAAATTGCATTTATATGAAAATGTGCGTCATTGTGCTTTCTTTTACCTTCTCATTAATTCGATTTGAGCATGATATCGATGGCAATTGTTTATTAAGTCGGCAAAGAATGTGATTTTATAATCAGTAAGTCGAAATACTGAATAAATATTCATCGTCTGTTATCATCGCCATCTTTAATTTCTGCCTGAAGGCGTACTAAAGGGTCATATTTATATTTATAGAATTACTTTTTATCGTTTTTCATTTTCAAAGGTTGTTCTCGCGTAGTGTTTATTGCTTTGCATGACACTCTTGTGTAATTTAACAACATCATCAGCATCGGATTTTGAAACACCAAAAAGAAGAAGAAATCAGTATGATAAGTTGTAGAAACACAATTTTTGCCTTACTTTAAAAATCAAAACCTTTCACACTAAATTCATGTGAAGAAATATAACGTTTATTAAATATGAAGGCACAGTAAGTGGCGCCGTCTAAGTTTGTAGCAAACTAATTGGAGTCATTGAATAGGTCGGACAAGAATGATACTGGCTGGTCACTCCGTCAATGGTTGCGTAACAGTTTTTGTTTGATGATGTCAAGGGAGCTGCTGTCGTACCACGTCCACGACGATGTGATAGATTCCGGTAAAATACTCATGATATTAAAGTTGCTGACACTAATATGATAACCACTACAGGTAAAGACTATATTGCGCCATGATACAATACATAAACAAAAAAAACATCACCGAAACATTTTAGTCGCTTTAGCTCCAGATATTTATAAGCACCAAGTACATTGCTCTGATTCTTTCTTCCATCTCCCAAACCTTTCTAATCATCAACACTATAAATAAATACCAAAAGAATTCAACTTGTAACTCAATATTTTGTAGACGTTTCCGGCTCACCTTTATTAGTGGCTCCCAAATGATTAATATATATTAATGCATCCTCTACCTCATAAACTGACAAGACACATTAATGTCGATGTTGCTCTCGTACACGTTATTTATTTGTTTTAATACTGGTATCAATTTTATTAGAGCAAGGTGTTGCCAGTGATTGTAGTATCAGCTTCTCATTTTATTTGACAGTTTCCGTCACTCGTAAACGGTGGTGTGAAAAGACATTTTGTGCGATAGTGTAATAGGTTTCGTATTTCGATTTGATTAGGATTTTATTGGATTCTGAAGTAATAGTGTGAAATTGTTTATGCTTAGTTGATCCTAATGTTTCCTGTTCTTTTTCGTTCATCAGTTCTTATAAGTGTATCGTCACAAATGATCACAGATTAATATTTTCCAATTTTACGCTTTTCAACATAACCTGGAATTTTCCACTCACTTGGATTTCGATAGGAAGTAGTACATTAAAAACTTAATGAACAAATACTCGAACATCGATAAACGCTAAAAGCACAGCTGCAAAACGCTTAAACACGATCGCTAATTGAATTTTATGTACACAGCGTAATTACACATTTTATTTAAGAAAAACTTTAATATGCTTGTCGGAACTGCAGCTGCCAAAATTTCGAAGTAATATTTATTATTTCGTTTTCATGATAAATATGATAATTATGAAAATTTAAAAGGACACATTAATTATGATTGTTAAATTATAGCAACATGCACATTAATAATGTCAAGTGAATATCTACGGTAGCTGACGTTATGATTTAAATTGATCAAGAATATCTGTATCCAACGCAAGCCTCATTAATATCTGAATTCATATTCATCGATACAACATTAATTTTAATATATTCGAAACCTGAATATGGTTTGTTCAGATTATGTAACTGAATTGATTCCAATAAATTTTACACCATGTAATATTTTTTCCCAAAAATGTTTCGCAAATGTGACGGAAAATGTTATACATACATACCAGCCTATAAACGTTCCCACTGCTGAGACACAGGCCTCCTCTCCATGAGAGGGAGTGGGCCGTAATCCACCACGCGGGCCCAGTGCGGGTTGGTAGATGTTATACCATGCAGTTAATGACTATACAATCACCATAAGTATTGGTACCTACTGCCTAATTATTAAGGAAAGGGGAGGGGGGAGAGGGGCCGCGTAGTGACCATGTTTTTGTAGACAACCAGGTAACATATCAAACTTATAACTTTGTGATTTCTTATGAAACAGTTTTGAAATTTTGTACATAGATTCTTTTCATAAAATACTAGACACGTGTTTCGGGCTTAACAAATACTAAAGCTAGGGTTGTATATTTGTATTGAATTGGGATATAGTTTCTACATCTTCTTTCGTATTCAAAACGAGTAAAGCGGCCCAACCTAAGTTACTTCATATTGTGATAAGATGGATTTTTGTGAATTAATCGATAGTATTTGTAGTTTCTTTGAAGGTTTTAAGGGGTACTATTAGTTTCCTTAATAAGATACAATTATCATCTTCTAGGAAACGTTATTCAGTTCCAAATCACACCCACGTTCCTCCTATTACCATGAAATTAACAGGTGCGTGTCTCTGATCAAGATTTACGCCAAAGTTGCCATACCTAGGCATTGCAGGCTAACTATTTCAGTAATAGATACTAATATCCAATAGTTACCGGTTTAGCTCAATTTATTGGTCACGCGAGTTCAGAACGGGATATCGCTTATGTCGTATTAAATGTTTTGGTTATTTCCTGGAATTGGCTTGAAAGGATATTCCGTAACAGGGAATTGTCGGTGTTCAAGTGTATAATTATAGAGGTATAATTGGTATCGATATGATTATGGACATGACAGGAATATCAGATCAGAATACCAATACTACTTACCTTTTTAATTGGACAGCCTAAAGCCAGTTTTCTGACAGACGTGCAATAATTATGTATGTCTTCAATACCACACAGAACCAATAGTCAATACTAAATTGATAATAACTTCGAAGGACTAATAAAAACCTTAACTTGACGCGACACTACTAAACATTTATTTTTACAACCAGACGGTTGGTTATATGGTGGATTAAGATTATGGCGTCACATTCATGCGTTATCACGTTCCAGACATAGAAACTATTTTATATCGCCGGATTTTTTTTGAACACATTGGTTGTTGAACAAGTACGTACAAGAAGTGAGAAGTCCAAATCCAGGGTTTTAAGGTCCAAATTTAGTTTTCGAAATATGTAGTGCAGTTATAACAGCTATTATCATGTACTGTATTCAGATAAACATTCGCATATTTGCATAGCTTGTGACCTAGCCATTTCGTATGTGACATTTCAGTGAACCATATTCAGTACGGTAATAAGTGTTGCCCAGCTACTTTCGTTCATTTCGCTGAAACGTACTGATGCAGAAAATTGTGTTTTTGCCTGCAAACCCAAATAATGGTTGAATAGGCCTGTAAATAGTATGACATATGACCCCTTTTTGATTGGACTCTACCAAGGTTCAATAGGTTCTCATTTATTAGATAAGCCTTTGTAAATTATAACGTCTGGAATCAATAAAGACGTTGGCTAAACGCCTCGTGGTTTGGAAGCAAGTTTCATAACTATAGTTCATATACAACGAAACGCGAAGAGTTTGGCATAGGTGTACATACATATAGGTGTTTATAGTACCGCATAATAACACCATCCCGCACAATTTTATTGTGTTATGAATAAAACCATTTTAATGGTTTAGCAAAACCAAATTCTCTAAGCACCACTCACGTAGTTAAAGATACAAATTCTAGTAACCATCACACTGAATTAATAAACACATCACATGCTAACCCATCCAAAACAAACAGCGCAGCAGCCGCACTCCATTTCGCGTTGAAACGAAGCATCAGCGAATAAGACCTTTGAGATTTCACGTCATTAATTGAGCAGTCAAAGACAAAACAAAAAAGATAGAACTAATTTAGATATCAGGCGAACGAGCAGGACAAATTGTACGAAGCTTTTCGGAGAACCGAGCTCAGTCGGCGGCTTTGTATGGAGTTATTTTGGCTCGGACAGCCAAGGACTGGTGTGAACTTAAGGGTTCGCTTATTGTTGGGCCAAATAAGTATTTTCACGGTTGGACAATAAGTAAAAGTCCGGAGGATGTGGTGGTTAAGGATTTTAAAGACATGTTGTGCGTGTGTAAAGAATGAAAGAAACGAAAGACAAAACAAGCTTGCTGGATAAAGCTACACACAGTAATAAAGTGGGTAAAATAGTGACAGTCTTTTCGTCCTAAATGGTATTAAAGTCAACCCTTTCAGGAGAGAATTTTAAAATAGTCTTGGAATCCGTCATCACAACTCCGTCAATATCCTTTTTTTTATAAATTATAAAGTCTAAATAAAATTGTATGTTTCTACACTTCTGTGGAACATTGTGTGTTGCACATTATGAACAAACGTGTTAATTACTCCAACTAAATTAGCTAGTGTATAAATCGTGAGAAAATTATTTAATAGAAAAATTGTATTCAATAGAATTTTCTGAATAGTCTGTTGCGCAACGTCGTTCATGGTGAAGGTGACTGAACTTCAAAAGTGAATAAATGTAGAGTTTGTATGGTTTCTTGTGATGTTCTATTTCTACGAAGAATAGAAAGTGCTTTTTTCTATACAAAGTCACATTTAGTTATTTAGTTTCTCTGTTTCTGACATCGCACCGTAGATATCCTTCTACAATCTGTCATTTTGTCTATCGTTTCTAACGATCTTTCTCTAGGTCCTTTTACATGTAGACTATTAATTTCGTCTGTAGACTGTCATGTAGACTATTAATTTAAGTCGGTGCTCGTGCTAAGCCTGCTGGTGTTATGTTATAGTTCCAATGTAATATTAAGAGTAGGTATCTCTGAATGAAAAAAAAAATCTGTTGTGAAAATCGATAGTAGTGAAAACAAACAATTTTGCGCTTATACATATTATTTAGTCGTCCTTATTAATTTCGATAAAAATGATACTTTGCAGTTATTATTTCCTGGCGTGTCCCTTTGTAGAAGGGTCAAGGACGTGGCTTCTTTAATTTGTTTAAACCAAATTTTTGACATTTTGTATCCGATTTTTCGCACCAACTAGCTTGAGAATAGCCACAAAAATGTCCATAAAAAAATGATATACTTTTCATTAATCATGGATTGTTAATTATGTAAAGACACCTAACAAATACTTACATTAAGAAACAACACAAGGTAATCATCTACTTAAAGATCTACTTAAAAAAAGGTTGATGAACAAAAAACTACAAACTAAGCATAACGTCAAAATTATTAATTGAATCAGTCTCAATTTCTAGCTACAAAAACAGCCGACCATATTCAAACGACTATAATTTACGATCTCAAATCATATTAATATGTTAATGTTACCCACGTACAAGGGTTAATTGATGTAAATAATAAATAACAAAAAGATATATACGTTAAAGATTATAAAAATATATTTTACACCTTTGCTAACGGAATCGAAAATCAATTCAAATCGAATGGATGAAATGTAGTTTCAATCGATTTATAATCGTTTGAAACGACATTTCAAATGAGTTTTTGGTAATTGAGTCGCGATAGTGTGGCGATTTACAACTAATTTTGTGTTGAAACTTGTTCAAATGATAATTTTATGAAAATGTACCAGAGACATATTCACATGGTCATGTGATTAATCGTGGAAACTTATGGTTTTAGAGATTAATGGAGATTCTTGCATATTAGAGTGGTTTTAGAGAATTATGGCTGGCTTTTAAATAACGAAATAGAACTGTAGAATAATCGAGACTAACGCGAGACTGTTAGTAATCGATGGCAGAGAATAACTGCCACTAAATATGATAGATTTCATCTCTGGAATTAAGAATACTCTTCGGTACCGATATTACCTAACTACCTACTTTATTACGAAGAAAAGGCTTAAATTAGACACAGATTTTGCACGTGAAAATAGATATTCCTAAGCAAGCTTCTTAAAAGATGCCAAAACCTTTTCAACAAAGAGAATATGATACATTTTCCTGTAAGCATCCGAAGGAGAGGCACAGACAAAACAAAACCACTGTCTTCCCGTTTCCGTATTATTTTCTGAGACGGTCTTGATTTTAAAGATACCGTTCACAAATACAAAGGAATAAAACTTTAAGTATACTAATTAAAATTTTAAAAAAGTCCACCGACTTCAGTCTAAAGTATGCTTTGTCAAAAATAAATGCAAAATAATACAATTTGGTTGAGAGCGTTCACAAGTGGAGGCACAGATTGTAAAAACGTTTTAGGGGTCTTGCACACTGAGAGGACTGCTTTTGGGTTAATTGTGTTGATGGCATGTTACTCTCATTGATCACCTTTTCATAATAGGTGCCTATTAAATGTCACCATCTTTACCTATAATATATTTTGGTACTGCTCGCTCTGTGACTGTGTTAATTACTTTCATATCTGTCAACTTCCAAACAAACCATTGTTTTCCAAAGAACAATTACTGTCCTCGTAATTTTTTTTTGTCAGTATTGTGGAAAACTTCAACAAATTACTCAGTGTTTTCAATTTCGGAAAATCTTTTACGTGCATAAACATGGATATAAATCCACGTTGTATATTTGTGCGGGCAGAAAATAAAAGCTAACTGTAAAAAAGTTGCTCGAAATACAGCGAGTGCAGTTGTAGGCCACTAGTTTATTTAAACGCCAGCTGCCGCGTGAAATCGAGCTCTATAGTGAGAGTACTTGTTTATTTAAGTAAAGCATTAGACGCCATGGAGGCAATGCTGATCACCCTCTGTGGACAAACCGTGACATTCATAAAACGGGACACGTCTTTGCACATGTGCCGCGTGAAATCGCGTCCGCTTCGCCCTCAGTGTGTTCAACACCTTAGGTTGCCTAGCCTCGTTGTATTTATTTTAGAGCCTAATTTAAATAAGACAGGGCTTAAGTTCTTTTGTGACTTCGTCGGCATTCGTAAACGAATTAGCTACAACGAAAAGGATATTTTTATTCGCCACATTATCATATTGTTTGAAGGATTGTTTGTCGGTAAAAAGGGTCGAAGAAGAAAATGAAGACGTAATATCATCTTTTTTGTTACGACAATGTTGGATTTGAAACATTTATGGCATTTCTAGTGATTATGGTCTCATTTCATTGATATAGTTCACACCAAGAGGAGTAGAAAACAAAAGCTAAGTAGCTAGGAGCTGAGCTACTTGTTTCTTGAAATATGTATATCAAACTTTTTGTTAAATGTAACTAAAACTTAACTCATTAAAATTAACTATGATGATGATGAGGTCATCATCATAGTTAATTTTCCGAGTTCCGTCGTTCAGTCAAAAAGATCATCAAAACACTAAACTAAAGAGAAAACGTCATACAGACCATTATTTTCTCATCCACACAAGAGTACACAGAAAATTCCTTGCCTAATCGTTTCTAATGTAGGTACCCACGTTAATGTACCAAAATCCCTTGAAGCGTTAAAAAGTAGCCGGTGAGAATCTACCCACAAAAACTGGACAATTCATCATAATAGTGCCGGGCAATTACTATGTATAGCGTTAATGACTGACGCACGTTATTAATCTAGGAGGAACCCGTTTTGGACAAGACTTAGCGATTCTGATAATAATCTTGTTTCAATAATTACTCACTCATTCTTCCTACAATCTTGATTGTCTATTTGTACGTTATTTTTCTTGCTTGTCTTAATTTGGTCGACAACTCTTTTAGTCGTGCTTAATTCTTGTTATTTTTTACGTTGACGTTATCAGGGATCGGGGCGTTTTCTAAGAATTTTTTTTGTTTATTTTTAACTGTTTTGTGTTTACTTCCCGATTCGTCTTCGTTGCTTTGACTGGTTGGTGCGTTTCCAAAAGTTTTTTTGTTGGCGTGGAAAATTCATGGCATACGTTTTTGAAGTGTCGTTTCATGTTCTTTTGCAAAATGTTGCGAAGGTTTCCTTTCCGAGTGTAACATAAAGTTCAGGTATCTGATAGATACACAAACCATACATAACATGAAGTCTTGTTTCCCCAAAGAATAAGGCAGAGGTGTAACTTTAGTATACCCACATTTCGCCAGCAATGTTTAAGACCCATTTAACAGGGGGCGAGCCTATTGTCATCAACTCAATTACATTTTGTCCGACCTGAGAATCGAACCCTAGACCTCATGCTTAACAGCAACGCTTACGACTACTACACCAACGAGGCAGTCTGATAGATACCTCATGAATATACAGGGTTTAACAGAAACCCTATTGCTATCCTTAAGCAATAAAGATAGCAGCTGGTATAGAATCACTAGGTATACATAGTTTCTACTCAAAATAAAATACTCTCATAACTAGGATTAAAAAGCCCTTCCAATATCGTTTGATATCATCTAAAGAAGCCGTGCCATTGGTATGGATGTACCCTTTCCGTTACACGTTGTAGAGACGATTGCAGCCACCTGTCTACTGATTTCAACATAAACTTTGAGCTAACATCATTTAGACAAGATTGTTAGCAATTCAGAGCAGGCTTAGCATGACGCATTCTATTTCTACGAAGAATAGACAGTGCTTTTTCAATACAAAGTGACATTTCGTTTCTCCGTTTTTGACATCGTACCGTAAATATCCTTCTACAATCTGTCATTTTGTGTTTCGTTTCTAACGATCTTTGTCTAGGTCTTTTTATATGTAGACTATTTCAGAAGAATATTTCTTCCCAAACTGTCAAAATCACACTGACATCAAACTTTCTACTCGACAGCCAAAAAGTTTATACGATCATCTACAAAATCATGATTCTTTTAGAACGCATAAATAAGATAATTAATAGCAAAACATAGCTATCTGCTCCTATTGTACATCATTTAATTAATAGTCATGTCTATTCTTCCGTCGACAAATCGGTTCTCGTGGTAAGCCTGCCGGTTGAGAATTTCTTACAGTTTTCCTTTCTACATAGGTCATGCAGTTGTGATATTTAAGAAGTGCATGTATGTATAAAGTTATTAAAGAAAACTAAAACATTTCCATTAAGAAGAAAAGCACATACAGTAGACCGCGTGTTGGTGGGTACCACTGATATGACTCTGAGCTGGCCTTACGTAGTATGGAGTTTCAATAGAATAAGAGGCCAGATTATATTGTTTTTTTACCATTGACGTATGGCTTGCTGTACACAAAAAGAAGTAATTTTAATACACTCCACAGCCACATTGTCCAACTACTTTATTTTTCTAAAATGTATTCATAAAATTACCATTTCTCCAAGCATTCGCTTTACGTATTCTAACGTACTGCGCCTAGTTTACTAATAAATGATAATCACTTACTAACTCATGCTTAAATGTTTCCTGCTACCGTCGTGGCCAAACGAACTTAATTCTGTGGCTTCATTATCATATAAGAACCTCGAGGCTTGACTGATTATTTCAGGCTGTCTTGTTTGGGATAATAGGGGTATCAAGAGTTTAATCTTTGTGCTTTTATTTATATATGTTGGCTGTGTGAGTAGGTTTATCATAGAAGAAGTTGCATTTGAATTGATTAAATTATAGGGAACATTTATAAAGTCTTGTGTGGTGACTACATTATGCCCTGACGGTCATTGGTAACACAGATACCAAGGGTTTAAATAGGGCAATCACGCATCTGTAATGGCAATCAAAAATATTTGGAAATATGTATATACAGGTAGGTATAGGAAGGAGAGCAGTGGTAGCCCAGCGGTAACGGCCGCGACTTACAAGTTGTAGATCGTGGATTTCGAACCCAAACAGGCGTGCTTTACTTTGTGTAGGTAATCATTTGTGTGTCAATGTAATTATTTTATCACAACTGCTCTGAAAAAAATTAAGGAAAACAAAAATTAGAAGACATCTACCAACCCGCACTAGGCCTGCGTGGTAGATAACGGCCACGGGTTACTTCTTCTTACCGAGAGGAGGCCTGTGTCCCAGCAGTGGGAACGTTATAGGCTGATTATCATGATAATGAGGTATAGGTAAAGTTTGTTGAAGACAGAGATTCTGAAAGACCGCTAATTGCGACTCTAAAGACGAGCAATAAAGTTGGTGTTTCAACAGAAAATGAAGATATAAGAAATATTTACCAAAACAAAACAAGTTATAATTTTAACGTGCCCAACATAATCAAGCAACACAACATAAAATTAAATTAAAAACTCAGTGTAGTACAAGTAGTGACGGATAACACACCTATCACGAACACAACCCGTTTCATCTCCCACAAATAATAGCTACGCGTGAATCCAACACATAATTTAAATATCTATATACATCATTCAAACATCAACTTATTAAGCCTACACCTTTACTATAAAAAAATTAAAATTGGCGGCCATTTTGCTTAAGCTCGTTACATCTCGACGCACGCCACTGGCGCTCGTAATTATGATGTTAAAACGCGTGTGTGTAACAGGCCTTAATAACGCGAATAAAGTTTTTCTTAGTGTGTGTAAAAAGGTTTATGCGTACGCGCCGTATTGTGTTCGAAATTTGAAGTTGTGTGTGAATGGATAAGTATGGGTCTGGGTAATATGTAAATGTGTGCGTTTTAGTGCTTTTGTGTGCATGTGTGTTGATTTGTCGGCGTTTTTGAGTGCGATGCTTGTCTAACAATAATTATTATATACGTGAGCCCGCGGCGCGAACGTCCCTTCATGTTTAGGGTTCCTCGATAAGATAGCTAACCCCTACATGATTTGTTTGTGTTTGTTGCAAGTGAAGGTTACTTATGGTTTTATTTTTTGTGAGGTCTGAAATGATACGATATGATAATGCGGGTGGTACTGTTTTTATCTCAGACATGTGCTATGAAGCAAATAAACGGAGTCCGAACTTGCATGCTGCAAAGATGTTGATAAAGAATAGACCAATTATCATGACAACGACCATTCATTTCTTTTTTTCTTTTTTCTACGCTGCTACAAAACCCTGGTGTAGCTAAAAAGCAAAAGAAATTCTTTATATTTACTTAAATAAAGTAATTGTGACCGCTTTTCCCAAATGCGCGTGTGGTCCCAGGAAATTAAAATTACATCGTTTCGTTAAAAGTTGACAATGCAGCTGTTTTTAACAAAAAATAAATGGAACCTGCCCAAATTTGGTTACCAAACGCACTTGACCGATTATTTTTTTTACTTTTGGTTTAATGAAAACGATATGCAATGCTTAGCAAAAAGTCGCTTGTTTGTATAGAGGGCTTGGAAAGCGTTTTTATTTTACGCATGTTATGGGAACAGACTAGCAGTCGAGAGAATGCGTTTCTGACCCCTGTCAGTGCGACAGTATAATTCTAGTAACTAATAAAGATCAAATTCGCAAACCACATATTCTTTTGTATGAAACTGATGGGTGTGTAGTAAGAGTTAATGTCAAATATGAATGAAGTGGAAAGCCCATTTAAGTTAATAAATACGACGTTGGAAACTGGATGTATGAACATATTGAACATACGCAAGATGTTTTATTGAAATAAAATAAATAGATGGCGCTAAAGTTCTATAGGTACCTAATGGAAAGGCATAATGATGCCGCGAATTTTACCGATATGGTCGTTACGTTAGAAATTATAAAGGCGCATATTAGCCATAAAAATCTTTGATTCCGATGCATCTTATATCTTATGGAATAAGGTTCAACTAAAATTGAAATCTGAAACTTGATAAAGTATTGATACTCGCTGTCAATAAAAAACAAAGGTATCAGAAACGATCCCAAAATACCTACTACTCGATGCACTCCAAATTTTTATTGTATCATTCTAAATCAAAAGCTCAGTTGGCGCGCACCCAAACACATCGATTTGCTGCAGAATTGTTGATCACCCATGTTGTTCCTTAACAAGGTTGTCCCGAATATTGTGGACACTTGTTAGGTCAAGTTTTGTTTTAGTGTTTTGTAGAACAGTGGTTTGTTTTCGGTTAGCTGAAGTCTTTTTGTTTTCTTTACCTTTTTCAACTTTGTGATCTAATCTATCTTCTTTAGTTGATTTAAATAGCTGGATACCTACCTACTTTTATCCTTTTAGTTCATCTTAGTGTTGTTTTCTTCTTTGCTTGGAGTGACCACTTAATTGTTATGTTTGTTGTTATTACTAAGTGTTCGATTAGGGTCCTTGTTTTGCTATATTAATCGTACTGCACTATTTGTATGTCTCATATTTTGTTTTTGTTCCTATTTTGTTTTTGTATTTAATGTCTTTCTCAGTTCGTTTTTAATGTTAATCTGGCATGTTTGAGTACTTTATGCGGCCTACCCAAATGTCCTTTCTTTGGTATTGTTCGTCAAATCGTTGAGCTCCTCAAGTTCTGAGTTGAGCTGTATGATTACTGATACATGCGTGCACTGATTGGACAGATCCACTTAATCTGTGTGGTTCTTTCCTAAAAAGACCATTTCAAACACCAATCCACATGGCCTTCACATGATCTGACCAAGATTATGTCTGGACTTTAAAAGGGACCGTGACTTCTGAGTTTGTTTCGGCCTTTCTTCTCAAAGTAATCAGATAGGAAACGCCGACCTCACCTAGTTTAAAAAAAAAAATACGATTGACGTGTAAAAGTGTATGTACAAACCTACTTACATAAATAAAATCATTTATCATGTACTGCAAAACGCTGATCTTTTAGATCAAAGTTTTGCAGTAAGACGTTATCAGTGTCATACATGATAAATGCTACTGTTTATTCACTGATTATATAATTTCATTGGTAGCATAAGTTACTCCAAGTTTCTTTCTGTTCTATTACGTCGTCTTCAATTTGGTTTTCCATGTTTGTTTTATAAAAAAGTGTCTTTTACTTCAAAACATTCGCAACATTTGCTGGATGGTTGCAACAACAAATTAACGAGCATTCTCATACAAAGTTAAACTTTTAAACCTAAAAAAGGTGAAGTAAAAAGAGCCATTATAGTTGAGGACTAAAAAGAAATAAAACATCGGACCCTACAGGTTGCAAGACGGACTAACGTCTCAATTCACATCCATCTGTTTCACACAGGGCTG